>OX578137.1:124392060-125639732 GCA_951213105.1 Amaurobius ferox
ATATGTATATCTACCAGCAAAAAATATATACAAAAAAAAATAAAATAAAATGAAAATAAACGGTTTGTTACACGTCTTTATTGCCTACTGAAGATTCAACTACAACAATTAAAATTTTAAAATAAAAGATAAATCTTTATTAGTGTTAATAGGTTACTTTAATTTACAACAAATTGTGCTTCAGCCCTACATATTTATTTTAGAATGGGATTTATTACCTTGTTCTTACACTTTGTTGCTTTTGAACAGAATGTGGTGAAAACGAGCATTATGAATCCTGTGGCACAGCCTGTCCCCTGACCTGTGACAATTATGACAATCCACCAAAAGTCTGCGTCTTGAGGTGCGACATTGGGTGCCACTGCGATGAGGGTTACGTAAGAAGCCCGGAAGGACGTTGCATCGAACCAATAAGCTGTCCAGAAATGTCCAGACGTAAGTACTAAACCTTAGGAATTATAATTTTAAATACGCATTGCTTAAAAATTCAATTTTTGGAATGTTCTTAATAAAATTGAACAATTTTTCTATTAGATTTCGGTACAACTATATTAATAACATTTTTCTATATTCAGTCTGTATTTAATGCATTTCGATTATTTAATTTAAATACTATTTATATAAAAGTGACAGTAATAGCACATGCTTGCAAAATTAGAGTTATCAAAAGTTATCTGTAAACAGTCAACTGTTTCTGTTATAATTTTGGCCACTAATTTCAAATATCACTTCCATTTTCCCAGCAAGACATGGTAATGTATAGGGAAAGTATTGGAATCATGTCGAAAATCACAACTCGAGTTTTCGACGGATCTACACGTTTCAAGACCTCTAGAATACGAAAAAACCATTTTTAGCGTGACGTCTGTGTGTCTGTCTGTGCAGATTTTGTATCCACTGTAACTAAAAAAACTAATGGACCGAATTTCACAAAATTTTGTAGGTAAGTCACTTGTGGGCTAGTCTGGTGCTGATTAGTTTTGGGTACGATTCGGGATAAAAGAACCCACTTTTTTTTGCGAAACAGCCCGTAAAAGTTTGTATCCACTCTAGCTGAAGAACTAATGTATCGAATTTCACCAAATTCTGTAGATGAGTCACATATAGGTCACCCTGGTGCTGATTAGATTTTGGTATGATTCGGAAAAAAATAACCTGCCTTTTTTTGCAAAATGGCCCGCAAAAATCGTCAAATTGTAAACTAAAGATCTACGTATGCTCAAATATATCCATTAAATGTTTGTTACTTTCCCTGCAATACATGGTAATGTATAGGGAAAGTATTGGAATCATGTCGAAAATCGCAACTCGAGTTTTCGACAGGTCTACACGTTTCGAGACCTCTAGAATACGAAAAAACTATTTTTATCTGTGTGTGTGTCTGTCTGTCTGTGTGTCTGTCTGTGCAGAATTGAACGAATTTCATAAAATTTGGTAGGTATGTCACTTGTGGGCGAATCTGATGCTGATTAGTTTTGGGTACGATTCGGGAAAAAAGAACCCGCCTTTTTTTTGCGAAATTGCCCGCAAAGGTTTGTATCCACTCTAGCTAAAAATCTAATGGACGGAATTTCACAAAATTTGGTAGATACATCGCTTGTGGGTCACTCTGGTGCTGATTAGATTTTGGTACGATTCGAAATAACTTAACCTGCCTTTTTTTGCAAAATGGCCCGCAAAAATTGCCAAAATTTAAAATCAAGAACTACGTATGCTCAAATATAACCATTAAATGCTCGTTTAATACGTAAGTTTAAAACGAAGAAAAGAGTAAAACCAATCCCATTACACTAGGACTAGCCGTTCTCGAGATATTTTTGTTTTTCCGTTTTTTCTCTACGTCACCTTTGAAAATGAGTCCAGTTACCAAATGAGAAATGAGAACGAAAATTGAATTAATGGTGAATAAAATTTATTAAAATAAAGAGAATGTGTATATCAGTCTGCAGCGAAAGTCATGTGCTGCCCACATCAGATTTTTACTTTCCCTGTCATGTCATACATGGTAATGTATAAGGACAGTATTAGAATCAGGGCAAAAATCGCAACACGAGTTTTCGACGAATCTACACGTTTCGAGACTTCTAGAATACGAAAAACTATTTTTAGCGTGACATCTGTGTGTGTGTCTGTGTGTTTGTCTGTCTGTCTGTCAGTGTGTCTGTCTGTGTGTCTGTGCAATGAATTTATCCACTCTAACTGAAAATCTAATGGACCGAATTTCATAAAATTTCGTATGTAAGTCACTTGAGTGAGACCCTGGTGCTAATGTGTGTCTGTGTGTCTGTGCAATGTATGTATCCACTATAACTCAAAAATTTATGGACCAAATTTCATAAAATTTGGTGCGTAAATCACTTGGGTATGACCCTGGTGCTGATTAGTTTTTGATACGCTTCGTAGAAACAAAACTCGCCTTTTTTGGGGAAATGGCCCGTAAAAATTTAATGTATCCACTCTAGCTAAAATACTAATTGACCACATGTCACATAATTTGGTAGATAAGTTACTTGTACGATACTCTGCTGCTGATTAGAGTTTGGTATTAATTGGAAAAGAACAACCTGCCCTTTTTTACGAAATGGCCCGCAAAAATGTCATTTATCCACTCTAACTAAAATACTAATTGACCAAATTTCAGAAAATTTGATAGATAAGTTACTTGGGAGATACTCTGGTTCTGATTAGATTTTGGTATTATTCGGAAAAGAACAACCTCCTTTTTTCACGAAATGGCTTTCAAAAATCGCAAAATCTAAAAAAAAGCAATGTATGTTCAAATATATCTATTAAATGCTTGTTTTATACGTAATTCTTGATGAGGAAAATAATAAGAATAACTCTTTACTATTCAACCATTCTCGAGATATTTGAGATTTTTCGCATTTAGTTATGCCACTTTTAGAGAAATGTCTAATTAACAAATAAAAACAAAAATTGAATTAAAAACGCAAATTTAGGGTTATTTTGTGCAATTAAACTCAATTTAATGAATTATTAAAGAAAAAAAAATGAATTTGAGTCTGCAGCGAATGTCATGTGCTGTCCACATCAGATTTTTACTTTCCCTGCAATACATGGTAATGTTTAGGGAAAGTATTGTAATCATGCCGAAAATTGCAACTCGAGTTTTCAACGGATCTACGCGTTTCGAGACCTCTAGAATACGGAAAAAACATTTTTAGCGCGACGTCTGTGTGTGTGTGTGTCTGTCTGTGTGTCTATATGTGTGTCTGTGCAATGTTTGTATCCACTCTAACTCAAAAACTAATGGACCGAATTTCATAAAATTTGGTAGGTAAATCACTCGGATATGTCGCTGGTGCTGATATGTTTTGGGTATGATTCTTAAAACCAGAACCCGACATTTTTGCGAAATGGCCCGCAAAAGCTTGTATTCAATCTAGTTGAAAAACTAATGGACCCAATTTCACAAAATTCAGTAGATAAGTCGCTTGTAGGTTAGCCTGGTGCTGATTAGATTTTGGTACGATTAAAAAAAATAACCTGCCTTTTTTTGCAAAACGGCCGATCAAAAATCTTCAAAATCTAAAATAAAAAACTACATATGCTCAAATGTATCCATTAAATACTTGTTTTATACGTAATTTTTAACGCAGAAAAGAATAAGATCAACCCCAATACTCGGATTCGTAAAAATCGAACATAGGTAAGTCACTTGGATGTGATCCTGGTGCTGATTAGATTTTGGTGCGATTCGTAAAAACAGAACCCGCCTTTTTTTGCGATATGGCCCGTAAAAATTTCATGTATACTCTAGCTAAAATACTAATTGACCAAATTTTACAAAATTTGGTAGTTAAGTTACTTTTGGGACACCCTGGTGCAGATTAGATTTTGGTACGATTCGTAAAAGAATAACCTGCCTTTTTTACGAAATGGCCCGCAAAAATCGGAAAGATCTAAAAAAGAGACTACGTATGCTGAAATAAATCAATTCAATTCTTGTTTTATACGCAATTTTTGACGCGGTAAAGAGTATAATACCCTCCATTACACTTTAGGACTAACCGTTCTCAAGATATTTGAGATTTCTTGCATTTTTGTTACGCCGCTATCGAGAAAATGTCCAATTACCAAATAAAAACAAAAATTGAATTAAAAATGCAAATGTAGTGTTATTTGGTGCAATTAAACTCAATCTAATGAATTATTAAAGAAATAAAGAATATCTGAATTTGAGTCTGCAGGGGAAGTCATGTGCTGTCAGCATCAGATTTTTACTTTCCCTGCAATACATGTATAGGGAAAATACTGTAATCATACCGAAAATCTAACTCGAGTTTTCGACGGATGTACACGTTTCGAGACCTCTAGAATACGAAAAAACTATTTTTAGGGTGACGTCTGTGTGTGTGTCTATCTGTGTGTCTGTGCAGATTTTGTATCCACTCTAACTGAAAACCTAAAGACAGAATTTCATAAAATTTGGTTGTTAAGTCAGTTGTGGACGAATCCGGTGCTGATTAATTTTGGGTACGATTCGGTATAAAGGAATCCGCCTTTTTTTGCGAAATGGCCCGCAAAAGCCTTTATCCACTCTAGATGTAAAATTAATGTACTGAATTTTACAAAATTTGGTTGATAAGTCGCTTGTGGGCCACCCTGGTGCTAATTAGATTTTGGTACGATTCCAAAAAAAAAACCTGCCTTTTTTCCAAAATGGCTCTCAAAAATCATCAAAATCTAAAGTAAAAACTACGTATGCTCAAATATATCCATTAAATGGCTACGTATGCTCAATCATATCGAATATATATCGATAAAATATATTTTCTCTACGCCACCTTTGAAAAAAATCTGATGTGGGCAGCACATGACTTTCCCTACAGACTTATATTCACGTTCTCCTTATTTTAATTAAATTTAATTCATTTTTAATTCAATTTTCGTTCTCATTTGATAACTGGACTTATTTTCAAAAGTGGCGTAGAGAAAATACGAAAAACTAAAATATCTCGAGAACGGCTAGACCTAGTGTAATGGGGTTGGTCTCATTATTTTCTTCTTTAAAACTTACGTATTAAACAATAATTTAATGGATATATTTGACCATACGTAGTTTTTTATTTTAGATTTTGGAGATTTTGGGGGGTTATTTTCCAAAAAAGGCAGGTTATTTTTTTTTTCCTATTCGTACCAATATCTAATCAGCACCATGTTGTCCCACAAGTAACTTATCTACCGAAATCTGTGAAATTAGGTACATTAGGTTTACAACTAGAGTGAATACAAAGTTTTGCAAGCTATTTCGTAAATATAAGGCGGGTTCTTTTATTCCGAATCGTACCCCAAACTAATCAGTACCAGATTCCCCCACAAGTGACTTACCTACTAAATTTTATGAAATTCGGTCTATTAGTTTTTGAGTTAAAGTGGATACAAAATCTACACAGACAGACATACAGACAGACACGCAGACAGACACACACACAGACTTCACTCTAAAAATAGTTTTTTCGTATTCTAGAGGTCTCGAAACATGTAGATCCGTCGAAAACTCGAGTTGCGAATTTCGGTATGATTCCAATACTTTCCCTATGCATTACCATGTATTGCAGGTAAAGTAAAAATCTGATGTGGGCAGCACATGACTTTCCCTCAGACTTGAACTCATATTTTCTTTATTTCTTTTATAAGTCATTATATTGAGTGTAATTCTACCAAATAACACTAAATTTGCATTTTTAATTCAATTTTTGTTTTCATTTGGTAATCGGGCATCTTTCAGATAGCGGCGTAACAAAAGTGCAAGAAATATCAAATATCTTGAGAACCAGTTAGTCCTATAGTATAATGGAGAGTGTTATATTCCTCATCAAAAATTGCGTGTAAAACAAGAATTAAATTGATACATTTCAGCATACATAGTCTTTTTTTTTTAGAATTTGGCGATTTTTGCGGGGTATTTCGTAAAAAAAGTCAGGTTGTTATTTTTCGAATCGTACCAAATTCTAATCAGCACCAGAGTGTGCAGCAAGTAACGTATGTACCAAATTTTGTGAAATTTGGTAAGTTTGTATTTTAGCTAGAGCGGATAAATTAAATTTTTACCGGCCATTTCGCAAAAGCGGGTTTTGTTTTTACGAATTGTACCAAAATCTAATCAGCACCAGGGTCACATCCAAGTGACTTACCTACCAATTTTTATGATATTAGGTCCATCAGTTTTTGAGTTAGAGTGGATCGGGGCCGGCGGGATTTCTTCTTCTTATCGGGCCCAGGTGCAGGTTTCGTGACGTTACAACTTAAATCCCATCCACGGCGTTTATACTTTGCTCCAGTTCTTAATCAGCGCCGATTAAGGAGTCGATATTTTAGAGCGATAGAAGTTGGTTGAAGTAAAAATTATTTAATTGAATAAATATAACGAAAACAAATTATATATATAAAGAAGGAATATAAATAAGATTGTAAAGTAAAAAAAATACTGAATATTTCCGTGTGTAGTGTGATAAGTTTTAAAATATTACAGACGATTGTATTGCATTTTAGACATGTTTAAATAAAATTGCATTGAAGTTGGAAAGTGTTTCATAATCAATGCTTTAAGCATGATTGATCTTTCTTGTATATATATAATAATGCTTTTGGGCAGAGTTAATTAAATTTCTAATTACATAGTTCTCCTAAAACATTTTTGTAATAAGGTCTTTCAAAAGTTTTAACTGTCAGATTTACATAACATATATCCTAATATACATGCATACTTAATAATAATATTTAATAATTAATATACTATTAATAATTATTTAATACTATTAATTCATATAATATTAATACTTATTTAATAGTAATACACATACATACTTAATAATATATATATATATATATATATATATATATATATATATATATATATATATATATATATATATATACTTAATAATAATATATACTTAATAGTAATATACATACATACTTAATAATATATATATATACTTAATAATAATATGCATACATACTTAATAATAATATACATACATAATAATACAGACATTATATTTATATTTTAAGCGTCAATAAGTGATCACGCCCATATATGAACGACTATTTCGGAAGTTACATTTGTAATTGACAGCAGGGTTGTGATATAAAAATATTTATTTTTTGTTATTGTGCACTTTCAGATCAAATTAAAATCTCTGTTTTGGTAAAATGACATGTAGAGATTAGCGTGAATGACTGGAAAAGACAGTAGTCTCAAATAGTAATAATTAAAAAAAAAACTAATACTAAATACCGCTTTCGGGTGATACGCTTTTTTACAACAGAAATAATTTAATAAATTTGAATAAATCGGCTAAATATCAAATATAATACAGTATTACAATGGCAAACTATTTTACCTAACTTATTTTAATAGCTTAAATCTTACCTGTTTTTTTTTCAACGAAAGTAATTTTAGACGTTACTTATTGACAGACGATTTTCACCTGTGATGTGAAGTTTTGAAAATTCTACTTTTAACACTTTAAGGTTGCTGAGTGTTGTCATCTGCATTTTAATGAAACAATAATAAGCTAAATAATCCACGAAAAGTTTTCGGAGCTAATATGAATTTCAGTTTTTCCAAAAAAAAATTATGAAATTCAGATTTTTTTTTGCATGTGAAAAAAAACAAAAAAAAAATAATGATTTGTGTATTTCACAATTTTATATTTAATACACATGTGCATAAAATGAATAAAACCATTGGTTTCAAGTCTCTTTGGAGGTCAAATGATTGAAAGAATAAAGATACATTATTCAATAATTAATAGTATTGTAGCAATAACATTCTCAATTTTAATCATGCCTTTTGCTACGACAATATGACAATTGCCCATAGACCATTTACAAATTGCAGATCAATGATTCCTTTTTGACTCACTAATAAAAAATCAAAACACGTACACAAAAAGAACAAGATACGAGCGAATTTGACGTTGGATTTGGAAAAATTACGCTACCTAAAATCTTAACATCCATGAATCTAGTTCTAGATCACTTCTAATCATGTTCTAGATTTTAAAAATACACTTAAAAGAAAACCCCTTTCGGTGATACGTTCATTAGACCTATACTGCATGTACATCACTTTAAGTATCTTGAAAACAGTGGACAAATTGATTACATTTTCCCTTAAATATTAGAAATTAACAACACCATGCATTATTATTATTACCTAGATAATAAAAATATTAACGATATAGCTTACCTTATTAGGATACATCTGTATCTTCGTCAATATTTACACGATCATACTTTCAAACACATGCTGCAAGTTGCAAATTGTGGGATGTACTTTATGACGTCACGAGATACAGAAGCGCCGCAGGCATAGGCCCGATAAGGAGCAGAACTAATCCCGCCGCCCCGAGTGGATACACTTTTTTTTTTAATAAAATGGCAGGCACTTGATTCTCATCATTCGCCTATACATCGACCAGAACGGGAGCCATTTAGCCGTCCTAGGACGTTGCCCCAGGCGCACCAGAGGGGGACGGAGCACACTGCGCCCAACAACACAAATTACATGCCTTACGTGGGACTCGAACCCACAACGCTGCTGTCGAACGATTGCTTGGAAACTCTCGGGTTGACCTCTCGACCACCGTGTCGGCAGAGTGGATACATGCATTGCACAGATACACAGACAGACGTCACGCTAAAAATAGTGTTTTCGTATTCCAGAGGTCTCGAAACTTGTATATCCGTCGAAAACCCTAGTTGCGATTTTCAACATGATTCCAATACTTTTTCTATATATTTCCATGTATTGTAGGGAAAGTAAAAATTATATGTGGGCAGCACAAGACTTTCCTTGCAGACTCAAATTCATATTTTCTTTATTTCTTTAATAATTCATTAGATTGAGTTTAATTGAACCAGATTACACTAAATTTGCATTTTTAATTCAATTTTTGTTTTTATTTGGTAATTGGACATTTTTCCGAAATCGGCATAACAAAAATGCACGAAATCTCATATATATTGACGGTTAGTCCTAAAGTATAATGGAGTGTGTTATATTATTTTCCTCTTCAAAAATTTCATATAAAACAAGAATTTAATTGATATATTGGAGCGAGCATGCACTACTTAGTCTTTTTTTTAGATTTTTGCGGGCCATTTCGTAAAAAAGGCAGGTTATTCTTTTACGAATCGTACCAAAATCTAATCAGCACCAGGGTGTCCCACAAGTAACATATCTACCAAATTTTGTGAAATTTGGTCAATTACTATTTTAGCTAGAGTTGATACATGAATTTTTTTCTGGTCATTTCATAAAAAAGATGGGTTCTTTATTTCCGAATCGTACCAAATTCTAATCAACACCAGAGTATCCAACCAGTAACTTACCTTCCAAATTCTGTGAAATTTGGTCAATTAGTATTTTAGCTAGACCGGATAAATGAAATTTTTACTGGTCATTTAATTTTTACAGGTCATTATTTTTACGGGTCATATCCAAGTGACTCACCTACGAAATTTTATGAAATTCGGTCCATTAGTTTTTGAGTTAGAGTGGATACATACATTGCATAGACACACAGATAGCCAGAGAGACAGACATACACACAGAGGTCAAGCAAAAACTAGTTTCTTCGTATTCTAGAGATCGCGAAACGTGTAGTTCCGTCGAAAGCTCGAGTTGCGATTTTCGACATGATTCCAATACTTTCCTTATACATTACAATGTATTGCAGGGAAAGTAAAAAGTAATAAGTCGAGTTACCAAATGAGTACGAAAATTGAATTAAAAGTGAATTAAATTTAATTAAAGTAAAGAGAACGTGAATATAAGTCTGCAGGGAAAGTCATGTGCTGCCCACATCCGATTTTTTTTTTCATAGCCTTAATGTCTTGCTGGAATGGCTCTCCTTGTTCTTTATTGACATCTCTCCTTGATTCTCAGGAAAGTAGTCTAAGTGAGAGTTGAGAAAGTGCAGTTTTAAACTCATGAACCATACCAAATCCTTCAATTTATGTAGCATGTCTTTCACAATTATTTTATAAATTCGGTCACCATGTCATTAATAGCTTTCCATTTCTTCTTTAAATAGTTCATCCTTTATACATTTTATGATGTCTATTCCTAGAAGAACACCTTTTTCCAATTCTGCTGCAGATAATCTCGGAAATGGTGCACAGATGTTTTTAAAACACTCTCTTCTTGCGACAAAGCTTTGATAAATTATTTTATCAATCCCAGTTTTATGTAAAGTAAGCTTAAAAGGATTTTTTCCAGAGCTAACAAAGTTTCGCATAACACATTTTTACTTCCAGGTTCTGGTGTGACTTTTTCTAACCATTTTTCTTCATCCAGTGTTTCTGTTGATTTCGGCTGCCCCACATGCACAAAAGCAAATATTTGGGATATCCACTTTGTTGTCCCAAAACCGTAGACATGACTTTAAAATCACCTCAAACTGTTCATCTGTGGTCATTGTACTTAAGTTTAATGAGAATGAAGGCAAAATTTTCGTATTGTTCATTCAAATTCACGTAATGTCCTACTGCTACTGAAGCGTACTTATTGCTATCATGGAGAAAAACAACTGGTAAGGGTTCTTTTTAAAGAATCGATTAACAGCCTACAATCGGTGACTTCATACTTTACGTTGAATGTCCTTATCAATCCACGAATATCGCTACAGTAAACTAGATCATCTTCCTCTGAAAAGTAAGATTAGGAATATTTTTCTTTATAACTAAACTATTAAAAAGATGTGCCAGATTCTAACAAATTATTTTCATTTATTCTCGAACCCAGAAGTTCTGCAGATTCCTCTCCTATCTTAAGAATGAGAAGTTTCGTGGAAATGTCTGTATCTATATAAATGAAATCGAAAATATGTCTGTCTGTGTGTCTGTCTGTCTCTCTATCTGTCCTTCTTTCTGTCTGTCTGTCTTTCTGTCTGTCTGTATGTTTGTATCATCACTACAGGAGAACAACTGAACCGAATTTAATGAAATTTTGTGGGTAGTTTTAAAATACACACTTAAAATTTAGTCCATGTTTCGAGTTTCTAAGATCAGGGGTTGTCGAGATATTAATTATGAACGAACAATTTAACCTTCCATAGAGATAGAATTATGCAGACGATATTTTTTCCGCCAATTTATTTGAGGAAAATTATATTTCGGAGTTTGGTTGGAGTTTATTACGCTTAATAGTCACTTTTCAAAATTGTAGATTTGAAACATGAATTGAAATGTACACTCTATCACCATGGTTAATTTTTCACAGGTTCTTACTCAACAATGAAAAGTATTAAAAAAGCAAAATGATTATTAAATTATCGGCATTTTCTGAAGAAGATTTTATCTTATATCATGTTGCTCACCAACGCAATTAATTTATTTTTTAATTTATTTCAATTATTTTTTTTTCGATTTGAATAATAAGTAAATGGATACAAAAATATATCTTATAAATGAACAGTTTGATTTTTCTTTCAATTATATTAATTACGGACTGCGTACATCACTTTACTTTACTTTGGCAAACAGTTTTCAAACCCATCTATTTTGTTTAGCCAATAAACTCATTTAACCCATTGTTGTAATAGCATAAGTGTAACGGATATATTACTCTAATGCAATTTTAGTGTTTTCATTTAGTATATACAGACGGGATGTTATTTTTTTTAGTATATGCAAACAGATGTAAATTCAATATGTTTATGCGGCAGACGATTTTTATTAAACCTTTTCAGATTTAATTAAGAAATTATGTATATAAAATAAATTTCATTGATATTGCAGTTTTGTCTGGATAATATCAATTACTATCTTCAGGTTTAAACCTTATTATTTCTTATATTTTCAAAGTATTTCTCCATTGTTTTATTTTGACAAAAATTTTTGAAGCTCATACGTAGTACTCGTGATCTGCTACAAGTACACGGGTCTTCTAATCAACAAAAATATAAGTATTACATGTATAGTGGCATATATTTTGACATATATTGGCATATATTGGAGTCAATTATGGACTTCTGGTATAAAGATTATGTGGATTACCGATATTTTTATATTATTATGTCATCTGTTTTATTATTGAGACTCATATAGCAATACGGTTAAATTTCTACTAACACATGGGCATATTTTCTAATCTGCGACAATATAAGCAATACGCTTTCATTTTGACATATATTGGAATCAATTACTGCCTTCAGGTTTAAAGATGACGAATTTATTGATCTTTTCAATTTTTACGTGTAATCTACTAATTCAAAGTATATCTTCTAATATTTGCGAATATAAGTAGTATGTGTCCCGTACTATTTTAACGCTTTCATTTTGCATATATTGATTCAATTTCATATGTTTTGTACATTGGTTTACAAAGGATGTTTTATTCTTCAGATATGTCCTTGGAGATAATTCTACATAGCAAAAACAGATATCCTTAAACTTCTTTTTAGGAGCATAAATTATAATATTTTTCAGTATAATTTGAGTAATAATGCCATTTATTATACTATTGGAATTTGCACATGATTGTGAAGTTTGAGTTTTTTATATGATATGCAAATCGTGCATATCGTGCAAATAATTAGCTGCGAATACTGGAGAAATAAACTAAGCACTAGCCGAATACCTGTTGAAAATCAACGGTCTCTAAATAAGCAACCCCTGAATAATAATTCTAATTTTTTTAATAATACGCGTTTCACAGTTTTTCATCAAATCGAATATTTAGGTGTGCAGAACCCCCTAAAGAAGAATATATTGGGAAACTAAATTTCCGTATTTCTCCTTTTCGAATTATCTACCAGTACACCATGTTAAAATATATTTCATTCCGAGGCACCCATATATTATTATTTCTCCTTTGGAACTTTTTTTTGTGAAGCACACCCATAAATGAACATTTTTGCAAAACTCTGTTTGTTTTGGGTTTTTTATCAGATGATTGGCCCATATACCAAATATCAAATTCGATGTCTCTATCTCATGACAAAGTATGCTTTCCTGTCATTTCACTTTTAGAACGTTTTGGTGTGGAGCACCCTCTCTAGAGAACTTTTTCGAAAAATTCGATGTTTCCAGGGGTTTTTATCTTATCGAACGATCGAGCCTTTTACCAAATTGCAAGTCTCTATCTATTCGGGAAGTGCCTAAAAACAGCGTGACAGACAGACAGACATACAGATAGACGGAAATTTGGCAATTAGTATATATAGATGGGATTTATTACCTTGTTCTTACAATTTGTTGCTTTTGAACAGAATGTGGTGAAAACGAGCATTATGAATCCTGTGGCACAGCCTGTCCCCTGACCTGTGACAATTATGACAATCCACCAAAAGTCTGCGTCTTGAGGTGCGACATTGGGTGCCACTGCGATGAGGGTTACGTAAGAAGCCCGGATGGACGTTGCATCGAACCAATAAGCTGTCCAGAAATGTCCAGACGTAAGTGCTAAACCTTAGAAATTATAATTTTAAAGAAATACGCATTGTTTAAAAATTCAATTTTTGGTATGTTCTTAATAAAATTTAATCATTTTTTCTATTAGATTTAGGTACAACATTTATCTTAATAAAATTTTTCTATATTCACTCTATATTTAATGCATTCCGATTATTTAATATGAATAATATTCATACAAAAGTGACAGTAATAGCACATGCCAGCAAAATTAGAGTTATCAAAAGTTGTCTGTAAACTGTTAACTGTTTCTGTTAAAATTTTTGGCATTAATATCAAATATCACTTCCATTTTTTTCTCTCACGTAATGATTTTTCCCAAAACGGATTTCGATATTTCAAGAAAATAGGTTTAAAACGCATTATGTTAAGTAAATTAATATTATTTAAAAATTTCAGTAAACATTTTTGGAATGAAGGTATTGGAATAAATACTTTTTTAGCTAGTTATGTTTAGTTGTGACATATTTTCCTTTCTCTTTCAAAGCTTCTGTTTCAACTTTTTCTGCGATTTTTTTCCGCGATAGTCTCTGTGCAACATCCAGCAATAGTTTGCCATCATCTTGAAGTCCCACCTGCCCTGATACCTTTTTACTTTCCCTGTCAAAAATCGGAACTCGAGTTTTTGACGAATCTACACGTTTCGAGACCTCTAGAATACGAAAATACTATTTTTGGCGTGACGTCTGTGTGTCTGTCTGTGTGTCTATGTCTCTGCCCATATGTCCATATATGCCCTTATCAATCCGCGGATAACGCTACAGTAAACAAAATCATCTTACTCTGAGGTGTAAGGTAGGGAATATTTTTATTTATACCTAAACCATTAAAAAGATGTGCCAGTGACTATCAAATTATTTTCTTTTATTCTCGATCCCAAAAGTTCTGCAGATTCCTCTCCTATCTTATGAATGAGAAGTTTCTTGGAAATGTATTTATCTATATAAATAAAATCGAAAATGTGTCTGTCTGTGTGTCTGTCGGTCTCTCTATGTGTATTTCTTTCTGTCTGCCTGTCTGTCTTTCTTTCTGTCTGTCTGTCTGTATGTTTGTCTCATCACTACAGGTGAACGGCTGAACCGAATTTAATGAAATTTTGTGGGTAGTTTTAAAATAGCCACACTTAAAATTAAGTCCATTTTTCGAGTTTCTAAGACTTGGGGGTTGTCGAGATATTAATTAAAAACGAACAATTTAACCTTCCATAGATATAGCATTATGCAGACGATATTTTTTCCGCCAATTTATTTGAGGAAAATTATTTTTCTGAGTTTGGTTGGAGTTTATTACGCTTAATAGTCACTTTCAAAATCGTGGATTTGAAACATGAACTGAAATGTAAACTCTCTCACCATGGTGAATTTTTCACAGGTTCTTACTCAACAATGAAAAGTATTAAAAAATCAAAATGATTATTTAATTATCGGCATTTTATGAAGAAGATTTTTTCTTATATCGTGCTCATCTACGCAATTAAATCAAATGCGTTTATTAATAAATATTTTTTTTCGATTTTAATAAGTAAATGGATATAAAAAATATATATCTTATAAATGAATGGTTTGATTTTTCTTTTAATTATATTAATTACAGACTGCGTACCTCACTTTCATTTACTTTGGCAAAGAGTTTTCAAATTTATATATTGTGTTTAGACAATAAACTCATTTAACCGATTGTTGTAATAGAATAAGAAAGAGTAACGGGTATATTATTCTAATAAAATTTTAGTGCTTTCATTTAGTATATGCAAACGGGATGTTATTTTTTATAGTATATACAAAAGGATGTATATGCAATGTGTTTAGGTGGCAGACGATTTTTATTAAACCTTTTCAGATTTAATTAAAAAATTATATATATATATATAAAATAAATTTCATTATTATTGCAGTTTTGTCTGGATAATATCATTTACGAACTTCAGGTTTAAACCTCATTATTTTTTATATTTTCAAAATATTTCGCCATTGTTTTATTTTGCCAAAATTTTTTAAAATCATATATTGTACGTATTTAGGGTAATCTGCTACAAATACACTGGTATATCTTGTAATCAACAAGAATATAAGTATTACATGTATAGTGACATATATTTTGACATATATTGGGATATATTGGAGTCAATTTTGGCCTTCTAGTATAAATATTATGTGGGTTACTGATATTTTCATATCATCATGTCATCTGTTTTATTTTGGCTAAGATTAGAGACTCATATTGTAATATGGTAAATTTTCTACTAACTCATGGGCATATTTTCTAATCTGCGACAATATTAGCAGAACGCTTTCATTCTGGCATATATTCGAATCAGTTACTGCCTTCAAGTTTAACGATTACGGGTTTATTGATATTTTCCATTTATAATTCTAATCTACTAATTCAAGGTATATCTTCTAATATTTGCGAATATAAGTAGTACGTGTGTGATACTATTTTAACGCTTTCATTTTGCATATATTGCTTCAATTTGATATGTTTTGTAAATTTGTTTACAAAAGGATGTTTTATTCTTCAGATCTACCCGTGGAGATAATTTTACGTAGAGAGAACAGATACTCTTAAACTTCGTTTTAGGAGCATTGAATTAAATATTTTAACAGAATAATTTGAATAACAATGTCATTTATTATACAATAGGAATTTGCACGTCATTGTAAATTTTAAGTTTTTTTTTATATTACATACTCCGTACGAAGAAAGGGTTTGTTGCTAGTTTACCATAAAAATGTATTTCAATAAAGCACTCGTGGAAATAATTAGCTGCAAATATTGGTGAATTAAAATAAATATATTTATTCTTACTATTAAAATAAGGCTCATAGGTAACAAAAGTGTTTAATTTTAATCCAAATACTATTAAATATTGCAAATTGAGTAATGTTGGTGCGTGATGGAATTTTTTTTACTATTTTTTCTGAACTGAGCACCTAAAAATATATAAGCGTCAGTTAGTATTTCTCGGACAACATTTCCATCGCAGGCCTGTGTTGTTGTTGTTACTAATGACCTCCTGTTCGGAGGAACCGAAACAGGACCAGTGACGCAAGAAGAAAGAACGACACTCAAGACGAGAGATCGAAGTTTATGTCAAGAAAGCATCACTAACGAAGGTCGGAGAGGATGCAGCTCCACTTTGACGAGGACCCAGTAGGCGGAAGTCTCACTTTATCCTCAAGAGATATCCATGTCTTATTCGGGATTCGAACCCGAGCCCCCTCATGACAGCAGTCGAAGACGCTATCCACTTCAGCACCGGGGCGGCCCAGGCCTGTGTAATTATAGACGTTTATTATAGACGTTAATTATAGACGTTAATTTAGACGTTTTTGAAGAGCTTAAAATATAAATTTTAAGTAAAATTAAAAGTGGTAGCACTATAATTTTCTGTACATATCTCTCACCTTTCTCTCTCTCATTCTATCACCCTACTCTCTCTTTCACCCTTCTATCTCCCTTAACCTTCTATCTTTCCCTCACTCTTCTATCTCTCTCTCATCCATCCATCTATCTTTCTCTCACCCTTTTGATTTTTCTCACCATACTTTCTCACCCTTCTATCTCTCTAACCTTCTATCTCTCCCTCACCCTTCTATATCTCTTCCATCCTTCTATCTTTCTCTCAACCTTTTCTCTCTTTCTCAGCCTACTTTGTCTGTCAGCCATCTCTCTCTATCTCACCCTTCTCTCTATCTCCCATTTTTTTCTATCTCACCCTTTCCTCACTATCATTCTATCACCCTACTTTCTCTTTCTCTCTCACCCTTCTATCACTCATTCCCTTCTATCTCTCCGTCACTCTTCCATCGCTCTCTCATCCTTCTATCTTTCTCTCACCCTTTTGATTTTTCTCAACCTACGTTCTCTGTCACCCTTCTATCTCTCTTACCCTTCTATCTCTCCCTTACCCTTCTATCTCTCTTACCCATCTATCTCTTCCTCATCATTCTATCTCTCTCTCATCCTTCTATCTTTCTCTCACCCTTTTCTCTCTTTCTCACCCTACGTTCTATGTCACCAATCTCTCTATATCTTACCTTTCTCTCTATCTCCCATTTCTCTCTATCTCATCATTTTCTCACTCTTTCTCGTTCTGCAGTTAGAAAAAGTATTCTACAAATACGTTGATATTTTCCCTTTGCACCCATGAATGTACCTGCCTGTAGTAAGCAGTTCTTTCTCGTGTACTAATGTAATTCATCCTGTATTTAGTGCATACACAGAATATATGGGATATTTAGCATCGTTACATATTTATTTATTTGCTGTTCGTATTTCAGAGGTCTGTGGTGAAAACCAACGCTACTTGGAATGTGGAACTGCATGCCCCCTCACTTGTGACAACTACGCTAACCCACCCAAATTCTGCCCCGCCATGTGCGTCATAGGTTGCCACTGCGAAGAAGGATACGTGAAGACCAGGGATGGATCATGCGTCAGGCCCGAAAACTGCCCAAGCAACGCTCGACGTAAGAACTTAAGTTTTCTTCAGAATCCATTGTAATCACCAGATAGAAACATCCTGTTCTTTGAAGATAGAAACGTGATGTGAGCAGCACATAAATTTTCAAACAAACACAGACACTATTTCTTATTTTATTTGCATTCATTAACGGGACAGACACATTTCTAATTGTGTATTCTCTTTCATATTTTAACAATACAGATGTGTATTTAAGCTGAACTCTAAAACAAATGAGATTTCAAATTTCCTAAAAGAATAAAAGTTATGATTCAAGCAATGCTAACTTTTTCAGTTTAATGATTGCATAATATTAAACGTCAATTTTCTGAAAATAATATTGTGTTACTTTCGTCCACGATTTATAAACGCATTAATGACATATTGGCTATAAACATATTCCCAAAATCCTTTACTTGTAAACAAAAATATCAGGTATAAACTTTCGGTCGTAATATCTCTAATAAAAAACTGTTAACTGTTTTTGCAACACAATGCCATCATCTATTGTGCTTCAAGCGTTGTAACACTTATTATGGAATATTCTGTATATGTAAGATGACCTGGTATGAGATCAAACAATTTGAAATTTATCCTGTTATCTGGGGAGAAATGCATTATAATAATAAATGACCATATATAAAGACCTTATGATGCAAAACCCATAAGAATATGTCATTTTGTTTCTCCTTATAAAAATTGTTCGGGTATGATCTGCGATGAGAGATTTTGACAGATTTACGTGATTGTAGAATATATGATATTGGGATGCTGTGGACTACCAAAAATAATAAAAGACAGTTCGAAGTCTAAACAACAAACGTAAAAGTTCAGCTAACAATACAGGCAGACTGGTTGACTCCTCCAAAAATTGACAGTAAATAATAATTAATTTACAGTGGGCAATAAAACTGACCTCACGCTTCAATAAAACTGGCCCCATGCTTCAATAAAATTCGCCAAATGCATCAATAAAACTACCCCCACGCTTCAATAAAACTGGTCCCACGTTTTTAACACTTTATAATACAGTTGAAAAGCGTTTATGACTTTGTTCATTCATTCTGTCTGTCTGTCTGTCTGTCTGTCCGTTCGCACGATACATGCCGTAAAATGACTTTATCAATATAAAATTTTAGTATGTTGTTCAGACGGTAAGTGGTACCTTTGAAATATAAATGAATAATATTACACAATTAGTTTTGGATTGAACCCGGATTGAAAAAATGAAATACATTGAGCACTATGGGACCTAATTTTTCAAACATTTTTTAAACGAATTTAAAATTCACAAAGTGCTCCGAAAGTTATAGGAAATATTCAAATTATCCCATAAAAAATATAAAAAAAATTCAGCAAAATATATTCGGTAGTTTTTAAAATAAAAATTAAAATAATAATTACATCCTTATCATATGAAGAGATCGCGTGACCCACATCAAAATAAAATATGGCATCCATCTTGTGTCAAATTCGTAACTTCTAAAGCTTTTTTTAATTTATATTTAATGCTGTATCCATCCTGAAACCGCTGTATTTTTACTTAATTTCTGTGCATCTATATTCTGAAATACCGCAATCACCATATATTTGAGTTTAAATGATCAATGCCATCCATCTTGTGTCAAAATCGTGATTTTTAAAGTTATTTTTAATTTATATTTAGTGCTGCATCCGTCGTAAAACCGCTTTATTTTTGTTTAATTTCTGTCCATGTGTATTCTGAAACAACGCAATTAGAATATATTTGAGTTTAAATGATCATCAAATTTTGATTATTTCTACAACGAAGCTTAATTTTCACAGAGAATGTAAACACATTAAGCTCTAAGATGAGTTGTAGCCAAAAGATGTATAGAATTAGTTGTACAAGAATTGCTGCATTCCTTTAATGCAAAATTATTTAGCTCTGGAGTCTGCAATATAGCTGATATGAATGAAACATTCATTTATTTTATGTAGAGACGCAGACGATTTTATTGCAAAATTTTTCGATGAAGTTTTAAGCATGGAGTTAAATTAATTTACAGCCATAGTTTTGAGTTTTTAAGTAAAAGAAATTACTGTAGTATTGTGATGAATGAAAGGAATGGGAAAAAGTGTATGCATGAAATATTTACTGCTTTTTCATAGAGAGACAGGCGATTTAGATTTCAATGACGTCATTTGAATGAAGTTAATATTTTTCGTTTAAAGGTCAGTTTTAAGTTTTCAAATCTAATAAATTATTGTACTTAAGTATTATGATAATTTTGAAAATATTACCGCTGAATGTATCGCATTTTGGATATGTTTAAATAAAATTGCATTACAGTTGGAAAGTGTCTCATAATCAATGCTTTATGTAAGATTGATCTTTCTTGAAAAAAAATAACCTGATTCCTGCAGCCATCGATCCCACTGGCAGTTACACCTACTGATATCCAGCTAATCCGTGAGTTCTTGTACTAAATAGCTCAGGCCAATGTAGACGGAGTTATGGGGTTACATGGGGTGCTGCTAGCCAATGGGCCAATGTATGAAAGGGAGAAAAAGATCAGCGATTTGATAAAGACAGTAGATAGCTTTATTATGCCAGTGCAGAAATTCTACCAGGTCAGATGTGAGTGAAAAGTAGAATCCCAAGTTCTAGAAGCTGAGCTCTTGATAAATTTGCCAACAATTATTGATCTCAAAGATACTTCTTCAAATTGCAAAAAAAGGCAACAGGTACTCTTTTGGCGTCCATCAGAACTTAACATTTTAATTACTAAATTGACGCTATCATCATATATTCAAATATCTGTCATCTCATCCGGGTCCAAATTTAATTTGAAAAGTTAATGATTGATGAAATATATATTTGTATACATGAGTAGGATTATAATAAGAAATTATTAATGAAAAGGAGTGATAATAATAATGTTTATAAATATTTAAATTTGACAAAACAAAGTGTCATCATTTAGCAGTTTTTACATTTTAGTGTTTAATCTTTTAGGAATTATATTTATATATAAGTTGGTACCGGACTCTGCAAAATGATTGTTTATATTTCGGACGCATTTGATGATGCACATACTATTATGAGTCCAAATCAAGTTTAATGCGTAAACCATAATTTAATGATTAGTCGACCAAATAACAAATTAAATTAATTAATTACATTTGTGTCACCACATGATTTATGCAGCTATTACCTAGAGACCATTAGCGCAAGACGGAAAATTTTGAAATAAAGAAGTTCTCTTCGATCATGAGTAAGTGTAGTGAACTTTAATCTTTTGAAACGAGGAATTTAAATTGAATGTGGACGATAAATAAAGTGAGCAATTCAAGTACACAGGAACACGTAAATTGCATATACGAAGTTTGAAAATCCGAACTGAATTGAATCAATATAGACAGTAAGTTGTTATAGAAATCTTGGGAACAATCAACTACAAAATCTTTTAGTTTTAAAAAATGTTCCAAATTATTGTATTGCGTAAAAATTATAGTTCAAATCCTTTGCAGCTATAGCCAAAACGTGTCTTGCCAAGCCAGACCCTGGTAATTGTTTGGCCTACATACCAAGCTGGGCTTATGACGTACAAACAGGAGAATGCCATGAGTTTATCTATGGTGGCTGCCAGGGCAACGGAAACAATTATGCTACTTACGACGAATGCATGGACAACTGCAGAGGTAAGTATTTACGATAATTCATGCAAAACTAATTTTACAACACAGAATATGGGAAACGGTGACCCCATAAAGAAAGTTTTTCTGTGTATTAAGCAATATACATAATTCATAATTAAAATATTGTATTATATACCCAATGTCTTAAGTTAGAATCAAACTATTCCTAAAATAAAATTTAAATGTTATTCATATTACCCAAATTTCAACAAAAATGTACTCTTAATTGAAAATCAGAAGTGATTATATCACTATGACAACCATATAGTTAGTGTGCACATAATGGAGTAGTTTAATACTAAATTAATATTAATATGCCTATGCAGTACATTACTGCACATATTTTAGTCACAAATTAAAATTCCTATTTTGGATGATTAGTTACCTAAAATGTAATATGTGCTAATGAATGACTTTGTAAGTCATTCTTTAACATATATTACATTGTAGAGAGCTAACATTTCAGGTAGATATTATTGCATCTGTTCAAGTAACGCTAAAGAACTTTCATATTAAAAACGTGTCCTTGACGAGTTTCATTTTAATGAATTTAAAACAAATTGTTCTACTCCTCCAGATGTAAAATTACGAGAGTACACCGCAAGTGCATGTGACCTTCCTGCTGAAACTGGACTTTGCCGTGGCTATTTTCCAAGGTACTATTTCGATAGGGCCACTGGCCAATGTCAGAAATTCATCTACGGAGGCTGTGGAGGCAATGAAAATAACTTCAAAAGCATTGACGAATGCCAGGATTCATGCGGTACGTTATATATTTAATTTATGCAAATACAATTATATAACTATAATTACGAGATATCACAATTTATAAGTATCGTATTAAATAATTATATATTATACAATTATATTATATAATTATCGTAGACGAGAATCACACTGAATTTTTTGAGATGCGGCTAAGTGGTACAAGTTAAATTTCCCAAATCTTAGACGTGCTCAAACTACTCCCCTCTAATATCAATGCACTTATGTAGGCGAATTTTCCAAAGATTAAATGTTTCAAGCCATCCATTTCTTGGAATCAATGAAAAATATTCTTTTACAGTCTCATCAATCTCATCTTCGGAATGAAAACGACGCCCACGTAAATTTTGTTTTTAGATTAAAAATAGCCAAACGTCACACATAGCAAAATCAGGAGAATAGGATGGATATTCTATCAGTTTGTTGGGGGTTTTTTTCTCAAGAAATTCGACTGTCATTCTTGCTGAATGAGAAGATGCATTGTCATGGTGAAGCATGAGTCCCTTAACATTTAATTCCTGAAGAATTTCTGGAAGACATTTAGTGGTGTACCAGTTAGCTGTAACTGTCTTCTGTCCCTCTAGCTTTATGGCTTTGACCAGACCTGTACTTCTGAAGAACACGGCATACATTATTTTTTTCATTACTCGTTCTCCTTTCACCATTGTTGGTTTGGGATCATCTTCAAAGACCCATACTTTACTTTCTTGACTTGTTGAAACGTCAAAAAAACCGCATGAACGTTTCATTACCAGTTATGATTTTAGAAATAATGCGGTATCCTCCATCATTAAATAATTTTAGGGTTTCTTTACTGATTCTGATAAGCTCCGCTTTTTGGTGCTCTGTTAAATTATGGGAGACTCAACGACAAACTAATATTTGATATGCAGTTTTTCATGAATAATATTATGTATAGCTGCGAATCCAATGTTAAGTCCCTTCTGTATCATTTGGTAGCTACAGCAATTATCATCGATTAACATTTTACGAATGACCGACAGATTTTCTGGGACTACAGCTGACAAAGGTCTTCCTGTGTGTTTTTCATCCAGGAGAGAATTTCGACCTCTTCTAAACTCTGTAAACCATCTGAATACAGTGGCACGAGATAGAGCATCATTTTTATATGTTAATTGTAGGCGTTGAAGATATGTTTCTTGATTTATCTCCGCTTTAAAATCGTAGAAAATCATAGATCGATAATGCTTTCGCGTCTATTCCATTTTCTTTTTTGTCACAATGTATTCTACAATAGCTAAATTATAATTGTCGCCACAAATTATCGTCTGCAGACATAAAAGAGTTCACATTTAAATATCCGATCAATAATTTTTTCTAGCACATATCGTTTGCCCCTGTCTCAGAATTTTCAGTGTGACTCTTGTATAAGACTGCTAAGCGTACTGTCTGCATTCATTTATCTGAACATGCTTGCGACAGCTTTTTGAGCTAGATTGTACGCTCTCCCCAAAGCTCATAAACTAGTTGTTCCTTTTAGACTCATTGAATTTAAATATTAGTACGGCGTCCTACAAATTTTCTTAACATTTAGTTTCTAGGTTCTCTCCTCTACTTAGTAATAATATTCATAACCGCCAAAATTCTTCTCCTGCTGTGAACGAATTTCCTAATTTAAACTATTGTCGTTTGACAATGGTATTCTTAAATATCAAGTCGTCATTTACCACTGTCTCTTTTAAGTATGCATTGTTCTTGTCTCAGGAAAATATTGCATGAATTCTAGTTCCTTTAATTTCAAACTGATGAGTTTATTTCTCTTACCAGCACTTGTTTACCGAAAAATCCTGTTGTCTTTCATAATAAATACTACATTATGTCTGATGGCTTGGCTATGGGTAATCCACTCGTCCTATTCTAAGTGGAATCTATATAAACTATTTTAAAGTTAGGATGTTTTAAATTATCCAAATTTTTACTCCAGTCTTGCTTTTCTGGATCGCACTTCTAACGATATTGATTGTATTTGGGATATATTGATTTCCATGGATCATTCTATTCAGTTTCTCTATGAAATGGAAAAGCGCAATCTTCGTGCGTGTTTGAGTGTCTTGGTGATCCACAATGATGATGAATTTATAACTACGGTCTGCCTTAAAAGTTTTTGGTCTCTCTACCTCCATATAAAAATTCCTGTTATCCACCTAACTGAAAATTGCTTTTTTCAATGCGCTTGTCTACCGTGCTTTGAACGTTTGTTCCACTATCGATTTTCTCAAATCTGAAATACATTATTTAAAAGCTACGGTTGTCGATCGTGCTTTCTCTCCTTGCATTGTTGATCGTATAATTAGAAAAATGGCTAAACCATCCTCTAAACTTACTTTGGAAAAAAGATTTCAGCAACACTATCATTTAGCTCTTTTATCCAAAAATCAGTCATCACATTGCTCAAATCCTTAAAAATTCAAATTCAATATTGCGTTTAAACTTTCTAATATTGTCAGATTCTATAATCATGATCCTTTAAAAATTCTAATCATTCATCCTTTAAAAATTCTAATAAATGGGGCGTATACAATATTTCTGGCCCGTATGATCTTTCTTATATTGGTCGAAATCTATGTATACTAATTGTCATGTGTTCATCTGCCTGTCATGCCTTTTTACGAACTTTTCAAGTAGATAGAGACTTGCAGTTTGATACACAGGTCGTATGTTCAATAATAACCTCTGGAAAAATCGAATTTTACGACAATGTTCTATAGCACCAAATGTGCCGATTAAATTTGTCTATTAAATT
Source organism: Amaurobius ferox (assembly GCA_951213105.1). Taxonomy (NCBI): domain Eukaryota; kingdom Metazoa; phylum Arthropoda; class Arachnida; order Araneae; family Amaurobiidae; genus Amaurobius; species Amaurobius ferox. The sequence goes on from OX578137.1 coordinate 124,417,167, forward strand.
ATATTTGTCGAAAATGCATTTTAAATTAAATTAATTATTAATTTGTATATTAATCATACATGTAATATGTTCTGAAACTTACTGCTGTGTACATTGCGTTGGTGTCCGCAAAACCCACCTAATTTTGTGCTTAACGGGATACTGAGTTAACAAACTAAAATAAGGTTAATAGTAAAGGAACAAACATTTATTTATCACATACTTAATTTACACTCTTTAAATTACAAATTAAATAAGTATCACAATAGTAGAATACATCTCAAAGGTAGTTTGGGGGGGTGTAATGCCAGATAAATTGATATTTGGTTGGAACACTTGGTGGGATGCATTAATTAGCTTTTCCTTCGAACGCCTATATCAGAGACGCACACACAACTCTTAGCACTGCTACTGCAGCTTGCTCGCCACTAGTCCAACTCCAACAACCTGCCTTGACCAATTCTAACTGTCTTTCAACTCCGAGCAACTCTCACTTATATCCCTTTTCCGCTGGACGGTCTACGTGCTGGTATGTAGACATGAGGGCTGATCCATAGACATGGAGTCACCGTCTCGGCTGACGCCAAATGGCTTAGCGTGGTATGTAGACATGGGGCGTGGTATGTAAGACATGGGGCCACCTTTATATTACCGCCAATGTGCTTAGCGTGGGGATATTCATTCCACCCACATTCCTTGTTCCATCATTTCTTAATCCTTCCAAACCTTTAATATGTTACATTTCTGGCATTACAGAGAGGTTTCCCCACACCAAAACGTTCGAAAAGTAAAATGATAGAAAAGAATACTTTGCGGTGATATAGATACTTTAAATTTCGTGTACTGGTAAATCGTTCGAATGGAAGAAAGTGTGTAATTTCAGATTTCTAATATTTTCTACTATAGGGGGTGCCGCACACCAAGATGTTCGATTTGCCAAATAAATGAGTAACGCCTCCTTTAAATTTTGATAGAGGCTTGAAATTTGGTACATGAGCTAATCATTTAATAAAAATATCCAAGAGTTTCTCGGAAATGTTCGATTAAGGGGGTGCTCCAGAGACAAACGTTCGAAATGTGAAATGATAAAAAGGCATGCTTCGGTATGAGATAGATATTTCAAATTTGGTATACGGGTAGATAATTTGAAAAGAAGAAAGTGTACAAATTCAGTTTTCCAATATTTTGCCTTTTAAGGAGTGCCGCACACCAAAATGTTCGATTTTCAAAAAAAAGGTGAAACGCGTCTATTAAAACGTGATAGCGCCCCTATTAAAACGTGATAGAGGCTTAATATCTGGTATATGTGCGAATCATCCGATAAAAACCCAAGAAGAATGGAGTTTTTCAAAAATGTTCATTTAAGGGGGTGGGTACTCCACACAAAAACATTCGAAAAGTGAAAGGATAGAAAAACACGCTTCTCCATGATATAGAGACTTCAAATTTGGTATACGGGTAAATTGCTGGAATGGAAAAAAGTGTGCAATTTCAGTGTTCCAACATTTGCTATTATAGAGATTGCCGTACACTAAAATATTCGATTTGACGAACAAATGAAAAAAGCCTCCTTTATAATGTGACGGAGATTTGAAATTTCGTACGTGGGCTAATCATTTGATAAAAAAACCCAAAATGAATAAAATTTCTCAAAAATGCTCATTTAAGGGGATGCTGCATAGAAAAACGTTCGAAAGGTGAAATGATAGTAAAAGTATGCTTCGCGATAGGATAGAGACTTCAAATTTGGTGTACGAGTAAATATTTCGAAAGGAAAAAAGGTGTGCAATTTCAGATTTCCAATATTTGCTACTTTAGAGGGTACCGCATACCAAAATGTTCAATTTTCCGAATAAGTGATACAAGCTTCCTTTAAATGTGATAGAGGCTTGGTATTTAGTATATGGACCGATCAACTGGTAAAAAATCCAAGACGAATAAAGTTTTTCAAAATTATTCATGTATGGGTGTGCTCCACAGAAAAGCGTTCGAAAGGGGAAATGATAAAATAACATGCTTCGGGATGAGATAGAGACTTTAAAATAGTGTACGGGTAAAGAGTTCGAAAGGAAGAAATGCACAATTTAAATTTTCCAACATTTTCTTCTTTAGAGCGTTCTGCACACCAAAATATTCGATTTGCCGAATAAATGTGAAATGATAATTATTCAAAAAGTTACATTATTCGGGAGTTATTTATTGCGAAACCGTTGATTTTCAACGGATTTTCGGCTAGTAAATTTTTATAAATATCCAATTGCTCAACATTGCTATTATAACCACCGTTTTGAGTTCTCTTCAGCAACCACTTCTCGTACGCCACGTTTCGGATGGGCTGCTCTGTCCTTTAATCTGTTTTCTAATTGGGTCTCTCAGGTTGCTTTTTATCCAGGTTATGGTTATATAACCAACTCCGTTTCTTCTATTTGCTTTGAATTCGTGAGTCTGTTGTTCAAGCTTATCAAACGCTCTTTTCCTCCTGATCTTATTAAAATTCTTCACTCGTACCTTACAGAGCGTAGCTTTGTAGTACGAGTCTCTAACTTTCTCTCCTCTCCCAGGAATATTCTCAGCGGGGTCCCTCAAGGTTCTCTTGTTGGGCCCAGATTGTTCAACCTGTATATTAATGATATTCCACGTTTCCCCGGTGTCTCACTTAGCCTTTATGCAGATGACACGGCCCTGATCGCACATCATAAACAGACACACATCGTGCATAACCTTCTTCAAAATTATCTTCACGACATGACGCAATGGCTTACAAAATGGAGAATTAAAGTCAACGTCAGCAAGTGTGCAGCAGTTACCTTCCCTCTCCCTAGGGATCCCCCAAACGCTAACTTAATTCTTAACAATCAGCCTATTCCCTGGCAATCTTCATATAAGTACCTTGGAGTGTACTTAGATTCTAAATTATCATGGAAGCAGCACATTTCTGAAACATGCAAGAAAGTGAAGCTTTCATTCATCCAGCTCCGTCCCCTTTTGGCTAGAAATAGCCGCTTGTCAATACGTAATAAGTTATTACTTTACAAGTCCTATATTCGTCCAATTATGACGTACGGTTCTTCTATCTGGGGAACCGCAGCTGAGATTGACCTTAGGAAACTTCAAGTTATTCAAAATAACGCTTTGCGTTCGTTTGCAAATCTTCCGACCTACGTCCAGTTAGAAATTTTGCATAAAGACCTCCAAATTAGGCTTGTTTTGGCACACGTCAAAAAGTTATCTATCAAATTTCATAGAGGTCTGAGAAGTGTCAATAACCCTACGTTAGACAGTATCCATCGTTACCATCCTCGTAACCCTAAGGCGCGAAAGCGCCCTCGGTCGTTACCTGGAAGACCGGTACGTGATATTTATTTCCGCCCTAAAAAGCGGATTCGTCTAACCATAGTCTTATTCTTCTCTATTTATGGTGCAACCTTCTAGCCTTTTCTGTGCTTCTCCCTTGCTTTTGGGAAAATTTGCGTTATTCACAAGCTTTTCTTAATTTCTTTTTTTTGTATTTATCTTTAAGTCGGACTCTCATTGCTCAAGGCCCTGCACCTTTCTTGGTGCACCTCTGTCTCCCAATTCTTCCTCTTCTCTACTGGGCGCCTACTTGGGCCTCAGTCCTTTCTTTATGAAGACTCGGGTATCGGCATGATGTTGTCTTCCACCCGAGCTTCCCTTTATTTTCTCTTTCATCTTATGAACTTCTTTTTTCTTGATCTTCCTTTTCGCCTGAAGTTTAAAGGGGGGATTAATATCCTCTCCTGGGCACTTCACTAATCCCACCCTGCCTTCAGCCTTGAGCTTTGAATTCGTGATTTTATCTTCGGGTTTGTTATTTCTCTTGCACTAAGGAAGGGGATCCAACGCATCCTCGAAACAGTTGTATGCTGCATAATTATTTTATTTGTGCTTAAATGCATTTGTTTAGTTTTTACCTTTTCTCTTGCACATTTTTTTTTTTACTTATTGAAAACTTGCAGGCAGTTCTAGTCTATGCACGAAAGAAGAATTTCGTTGCAGAACGGGGGAAATCCAGTGTATTCCGTTATCTTGGAGGTGCGATTCAGCAAGGGACTGTAAGGACGGCAGTGACGAAGAAGGATGTGGTAATGTCGATGCTTATCGTGCTAATATTATGCAGAGCTTGTCTTATATACACACGAATCATGCGCCTCTTCCTTTCAATATAAATTATTACACGGCACCTTAACAAAACATAAATTATTGAACCCTTGACAAAGCTTATCTATACAACGAACGGTGAATGAGCAAAATTTTGAAACAAGAATAATCTATATAATAAAAGGCAATGTCTGTCTGTCTGTGTGTGTGTCTTATACATTATAGGCTCAGCGACTGCGCGTCGCAGAGCTACTAAATTTGGCAATCGGAGACCCGGAGGGGGGGAGGATTCTTCACCAGTTCACCGTAGACGTATATGTAAAGATTGAATCAGAGCGTCTGAGGTTCATACGCTTGAACCAGAGGAAACTACGGGTAGAAGATTATGTTTATCTGAGGGATGCTGTCAAATGTGATGGTAATATTCATGACATATGTCAACTTATAATTGTACCTTCTAGCTTCACCGTTGGTCCTTGCTGCATGCACGAAAGAGCTCAAGACGCCATGGCGCATGTCCCAAATTTTGGTAGGCCTGACTTATTCATAACGTTTACGTGTAATCTTCAGTGGGGTGAAATAACGAACGAATTGATGCCGAGACAGAAAGGTCCGGATCGACAAGACTTGCTTGCTAGGGTCTTCGCCAAAAATTGAAATATCTGATCGACCTCCTCAATAAAGGAAAGATATTTGGCAATGTTGCTTGTTTCATGTACACGGTGGAGTGACAGAAGCGGGGTCTTCCACATAAACATATCTTACTCTGTCTTCATGACAGAATCCATGTTCACAGAGTAGACGAATTCATCAGTGGGGAAATACCGAATTCGAAAATTGACCCAATTTTACATGACATTGTCACAAAACATATGATTCATGGCACATTAATTCGCGTTCTCCCTGCATGAAAGACGTGATATGTACGAAGAGGTTCCCAAGAGAAAATTTGATTAATACGCGGACAGACCGTGACGGATGACCGTTCTATCGTCGCAGAGATCCAGAAGACGGGGGATTTACGGTAGTCAAGAAAGTACGAGGTTCTGACGTCATGGTTGACAATAAGTGAATTGTTCCGTATTGCCCGTTATTATCGAAGGCATTCAATGCCCACATTAATGTGGAATACGGTAGCTCGGTTCAGCCAATTAAATATGTGTGCAAGTATGTTAATAAGATGTCTGACATGACAGCATTTCAAGTGACGAAAGTGTGCGTAATGGGGCGCAGCAGTATGAAATTGGACGTTACGATAGCAGCAATGAGGCCATTTGGAGGATCATGGGATTTCGCATTCATGAGAAATATCCCCCAGTCACTTATTTGAGCGTTCATCTTCAGAATGGGCAGTGAGTTTACTTCACAAGTGAGAATGCACGAGCCAGAGCACAGTCCCTGCCAGATACAACACTTACTCAATTTTCTCTCTGTGCCAAAGTAACGAGTTCGCTCGCACTCTGCTGTACCATCAGTTGCCAAAGTACTACACGTGGAATGCAAGCAGAAAAAAATGACTCTGTCGTAAGTCTGGTCAAATTGCACCAGAACATGCGGGTATTAAATCAAGCGATGCACTCGTCGTGTTTGCACAGTTCATCCAACCAACTCTGAATGCTTTCATCTTCGACTGTTGCTTCACGACGTACAAGGTCCTACGTCATTCAGTTTTTTAAAAACTGTCGGCGAAACGATGTGTGATACCTTCAAGCAAGCCTGCCAGCTGAGGGGCCTTCGCGAAGATGACTCACAATGGAAAAATACATTGGAAGAAGCAGCTGCCACTCAATCAGCGGGAAAGCTCCGTTATCTATTTGCACTTATGCTACGGACATGTTCCATGTCAAATCCTCTGGAGCTGTGGAATTTACAGAAACAAAATATGTCTGAAGCCATGTTGCACCAGGCAAGAGTTAGCACCAATAACTTTGAGTTAGTGTATGACAATGTCATCTTCAATCAAGCATTGATCTTTCTCGAAGATAAGATCAAGGTCTTAGGTGGTTTGAATTTAAAAGCATTCGGACTTCCTGAGTCACAAAGGGGCGACTCTAGTAGCCTCAACTACGAAATAATGCGATTTTTCGGGAATTGCTGCTACTCTTTTGGTTGGATGAAGAACAGCTCATTCAGTGTTTAAATTACTTCTAAATCTAGCGAGTGTTGAACATCCCACTTGCAACCTTTCAAGAAGTTCGAATAAGGCTGCACTTCTTAGAAGATGCAAGCTTATTGTCTGGGATGAGCGCACGATGTCAAACAAGGCTGCTCTGGAACCTCTTGACGTTACCATGCAAGTCCTTTTTCATAATACAAGACTTATGAGAGGGGTCATTTTAATTTTATCTGGGGATTTCAGGCAGACTCTTCCAGTAATTCAACGTGGTATGCAAGCGGATGAAATACATGCATCAACTAAAACATCTTGCCTTTGGAGAAATGTTCAATACTCAGGTTAGAAACGAACATGAAAGTTCACATGACAGGTCATGCAGCTGCTCAAGAACTTGCAGATAACCTATTGCGACTTGGAAACGGGGACATAACCGCTGATGACAAGGGATTATAAGAGATGGAATTTATTGCAAATATTGTTGCAACACCAGAAGAACTAAAATAAAGTGTATTTCCCAACATTGAGCGTCACTTGCGAGAACCTAAGTGGCTGTATGAAGGGGCTATTCTTGCTCCCACGAACGAAGGGATTAATGTCATTAACAGACAACTACTCATGAAACTTCCTGGTTCTGTTCACACGTACAAGTCTGTAGATTCTGTAATATATATAAATCAGGCCGTCGAGTACTCACCAGAATTTTTGAATTCACTGGAAATTTCTGGTGTGCCCTTACATAAATTTGAACAAAATATTGGGGCACCCATAATGCTTTTAAAAAATCTAGATCCACAAGCACTGTGTAATGGAACAAGATTGATTGTTAAGAAAATTATGCCTAATGTCCTTGAGGCAACGACCATAACAGGTCATTCTGCGGGAAATCACGTTTTTCTACTATGCATCCCTATCATACCTCCAAACCTCCCGTTCGAGTTTAAACACCTACAGTTTCGAGTTCGACGCAGTTTTGCGATGGGCATAAACTAATCTCAGGGACAGAGTTTGAAAGCCATTGAACTCAACCTACAAAGGCCTTGCTTCTCCCATGGACAACTTTATGTAGATTGCTCAAGAGTTGAGGATAATAGGAATCTATTTATAGTTGCACCCGATGGGAAAACAAAAAATATCGTGTATAAGGAAATACTGCGAGAGTAAAATACAACTTCATTTTCTAAATTGTCAAAATCTAAAATGAACTAAAGGAATGAATGGAGTCCAAAATGGAACTCCTGCTCTGGAGTTTGTTGACCTGATATCAAAGATTTATAATTTAAAAAACACCTTCCAGGGAGAATATAACTGCTAAAGGTGTTAATAAGAATGCTGTGAAAAAATTTATCTGTCATCAATATTACTATAACTGTCTAACAAGGCGAATATATAATAGAGTTGAACAATTTAAAATCCCAAGTAAACACCATCAGATTTATACTGTTAAGAAAATTAAAATGGGATTATCCACCTTTGATGATAAACGTGATATTTTAAATGATGGAATTAAGAGCTTAGCATATGGTCATTATAAAATTTAAATTATTGAATTATGGTGCATTGAATTGTAGTGATGTATTGGTCGGTGGTGGTGGCAACAGTATACAGAGTGAAATTATTATATTTATATGAAAATATTACATTTATTAGAAAATTACGTTATATTTTAAATAATGGAATTAAGAGCTTAGCATATGGTCATTATAAAATTAAATTTATTCCGATGATGGATTGTATACATTGAATCGTGGTGATGTATTGTAAACATCGGGTGGTGGTAATAGTATACAGAGTGCAATTATTATAGTTCTGTGAAATTATTATTTTTATTATATTTGCAAATATCATCAGTGATTGCTTTGCTTTTTATACGGTTTTTGGCTTAGGGATAATTAAAAACCGAATATGTGTTTGATTTTTTGTACGGTTTTTGGCCTAGGGACAATTAAAAATTGAATAAGTGTTTGCTTTTTATACGATTTTTGGCCTAGGGACACTTAAAAACTGAATTAGTGTTTGGTGGTGTGTGGCTGATATATTTGGATCATGTTGTTGATACCCATGCGAATATCCTGATGAGGATATTCGCATTAAATTATATTTGCAAATGTCATCAGTGATTGCTTTTTATACGGGTTTTGGCCTAGGGACAATTAAAAACTGAATAAGTGTTTGCTTTTTGTACGGTTTTTGGCCTAGGGACAATTAAAAGCCGAATTAGTGTTTGCTTTTTATAAGGTTTTTGGCACATTATTCTGTATTAAATTGTGGCGATGTATTGTTTTCATCGGGTGGTGGTTGGAACCACACTGAAAAACTTAAACACTAAAGAAATAAAAAATAAATAAAAAAAAGTTATGGAGATTGTCGCGGCGCATTTATGCATCGGGTGGTGGTGGGAACAATCTTAAAAAAACTTTTTTCGCTGAACAGCATCGTTAAAGCAACATCGCTATTTCTTAAATACTAAATTCACATTCAACATCATCAATCTCAAAAATACTTTCATATCATTTGCGATGCAACACTAAAAATGCAGACAAACGGATACAATTTCTTTTATGTAAAACAAAAAATAGAGGAGCATACCTCTATAAAAAACATAGGAGCAGCTAGCGGATCCCGGCTGTGAGTATACATAAAAGGAATCCCTTTCCTAGGGTTACAAGTACAGAAATCCTCAGAATATCACAGTTCACAAACATTAGAATAAATTCACTTTACAAATCAATTTTCAAGAACCCCCTCCCCTAGAACATCATTTCTCATCTTAAAATTTCATTATTAGGTTTAACGTCATTAAACTAAAACAAACTTTGCTAACTCCAAGGGGTTATGCCTCCAGCGAGTTTGCCAGGGTCAGAATTTTCAAGGGTAGCGAACAGGCTGGTCCCCGAAGGCGGTTAGTAAATTACTATTTTCCACGGAGTAACATAGATTAATTTAAAAAATGAAACACTCGATTATTAGAGGTACTGAATGAGGATATACACACTGTTGCAAATAAAAAGGTATGCAACCATGTCACACCCACAAAACTCCCTTTCTGGTAGGTCGGACGGTCTGGGTTTCAACAACAACAACACCCACAAAACTCGACATGTATGTATCGTTTGAGAGGCATGCAAATTATTAGAATTGAAAAAATAGTTTTATTAAAAATGGTGGCAACAAGAAAATGACATTTTAGTAAGTAGTAAGTCGTCCCCTGGCAGCTTTACAGCCCGATATTCGATGCAGGGGAGTCAATTAAGTTGATTATGTCCCACTGCTGAAGATTGCTCCACAAATATTGTAACTGGTCCGCTAATTCAGTGGAATTTAGAGAGGGCTGCAATTGCCGTCTTATCATGACCCAGTCGTGCTCGACTGGTGATAGCTCTAGGGATCTAGATGATCGTGGGGTGGTATTAGATCTTCGAAGCCATTGCTGTGAAACTCGTTCAGTATGTGCCCGAGCATTGTATCCTTAGTAAATGGATACATAGACAGAACAATCAGCAGCAGAATATTGTTGAATTACAAGCGAACTGTCATGTTGGTTTGCAGCACAAATAAAGGAGGTCAGCTGTCCTAAGAAACGGCTCCCTAGCCGGACACATCATGTATGATGGATGTGTGCCGCTCGATGAAAAATGCGGGTTCAAAACTCTCTTCCACTCACATATGTGGCAGTCATCGGTTTTGAAAGTAAAAAGCTGGATTTGTCGCTAAAGGCAACATGCCTCCAATCGACGGCTCTGACTATGCTGAGAGGTCAGTGGTAGGCCAATACCTAACCCCACCTTTTGCCAGTCGTCTCTGGATAGTATTTTTTAATACATGACGTATAGAGGAATGCAAATGCCTTTAAAGGGCTGATAGCTGCACCAATGGTATGTACGTGGCTCCACTCCTGACTGCACAATACTCTCGAGCAGTTGTCAGTCTGGGGCATCTTAAGTCTCTAAGATGGTTACATGTGTCTTTTCTTTTCCATTATTTCCAAAAATGAGCAACTAGCACATCACTCTGCTAAGATGACGAATGATACGTCTGTTGCACCAACCAGCTTCACATACCACTCTCTAAATACGACAAGTGGTCTTAGCGTTCCTCGAGTACGTCTAAAAGCTATATTTGTACATCACTTGCGTATCAAAGTAAACCATCCGGTTCCAATTACCCGTGTCTGAGAACACTGGTCATTTTTAATGCTGCACGATGCGTCGTTCTCATACGCGTTGGATGCGCCGTATAGAGTCATTGGCGCCGATAGTTTGTTCATTTGCGTAACTCCTAAAACGACATCTGCATGCCGAGTTCGCGGCTGTAGCTCAAATTTTCATAGTGCCGAAATCGTCTGGATTAGTGCCGAGGCAGTGCCTAATTGGAGTCGTGTTGTCTTTATCGACGAATCCCGCTTTTCTCTCAGTGATGATGATCACCGGATGGATGTCGAAGAGGACTGTCCCAGGTCAATTTACGTAAAGGGCTAGGAGGAGGGGGTCTTGGAACCTTCTCATCTGTAACCAGAAATGTTCGTTTCCGACGTCACGGCGCTGCTTATAGAGAATTGGCATTCATAAGATTTAATGGAAATTTTATATTTCACGCTAAAGAAATGCTCACGAAGAAGCAATAAATACAGAAAATGAAAATCAAGCATTTATAACGAAAGCTCTATATGAATCTGATGTATAGAGCAATGCAATTTGTGTATTCTTGACACGAAAAATATCTTTAATCGTTTAATTTGAAACACATCTTTTTAAACATTTTTAACCTGGTTGTAAACTCTAGAGCAAGTTACAATTAAAAAATATTAGGCATATGAAGATATATTTATTCAGATAAAGTAACACATATATATTTTAAATTTTGTATTCACGTTATTTTTCTAAAATATATCTTAAAAATATTTTAAAAGTTACTTTATTTTTCAAATTACCAACAGTTCAGTCACGCAGGAAAATGTACGTTTATCTGTGTAATAACCTACTATGGTACCATTAACATACATTACTTAATTCAAAATTATCAATTTTATCCACATACTACCATTATTGTTCTGGGAATAATAGTTATTTTCTAAAGAAATTTATAATAAGAAAATCTTAAAATTCGAGAAATATGAGTTTTTAGTAGGAATGCCAATAATTCATTCTATCAGATTTCGCATAATACATTTACACATTAAATTTGATTTCAGTAGATGCAATAGTTACTGAGTTATCATGTTCTTATCTCACAGATTCAAAAGTATTCGAAGTGGGCTCAAAACGCTTTGAAGCCTGCTTATTCGTCCTTAAAAATTCCTTAAAAATTCGTCCTTTAAAATTCCTTAAAATTTCTTAAAATAAAATTCCTATATTAGAAAGTAAAAATATATCATTTAAAAGGAAATTATTTTCAAAAAGAAGCTTTTCTCGTTTTTAACACTTTCCAATACAGCTGAAAAGTGTATATTACTTTGGTCATTCTATCCGTCTGTCTGACCTTTTTCACGATAACTGTCCTAAAAATGACTTTATCAGAATGAAATTTCAATATGTTGTTGAGACGGTGTATGGAACGTCTGGGAATGAAAATTAATAATATCATCCAATAAGTTTATAATTTAACTTGAGATAAAAGTGCAATACACTGAACTCTAAGAAACTTAAGTTTTCAAATACTTTTTAAGCGAAGTCAAAATTCACAAATTGCTTCAAATATTTTAGGAAGCATTCAAATTATCATATAAATTATGTAAAAAAAATCAGCAGAATATTTTGGGTAGTTTTTTAAATAAAAATTAAAATAATTACACCCATGAAGCGATCATGTGACTCATAAAATAAACGACAAAGATCAATCATGCATAAAGCCTTGATTATGTAGCACTTTCCAGCTGAAATGCAATTTTATTTACACATCTCTAAAATGCGATACATTCAGCGCTGATATATCTTAAATTATTACAATACTACAGTAATTTATTAGATTTGAAACCTTAAGACTTCATCGAAAAAAATGAACTTTATTCATATGGCGTTATCGAAATCGTCTGGCTCTTTATGTAAAAGCAATGAATATTTCATTCATATCACTTTCATTCCAGACTCCAGAGCTAAATAATTTTGCGTGAAAAATTTCAGAAATTCTTATACAACTCATCTCACAACCACTTGTTTACATTCTGCATCTATTAAAATTAGCCTTTGCTGTAGAAATAATCAATATATGATGATCGTTTAAACTCAATAATACTGTAATTGTGTTGGCACAGATTATAGATCCACTGAAAATACGCAAAAATTAAGCGATTTTAGGACGGCTGCAACACTAAATATACATTTAAAAGAACGTTAAAAATCACGATTTTCACATTTGGAAAAAATATGGATGATATTTGTGAGACCAGGATACATTTAGGCTGTGTAGTATATAAAGCTCTTTGATTTCTGACAGCCATACAAGTGGCCTAGACTGATAGACGCCAATTTATAGCAACCCTGACCCGAGAGGTCAGGTAAGCCATAAATAAGGGATTTCAAGTACAGGTGTGGTTGAGCCAGAAAAGTTACTGGGGGCTAAAGATGAAGCAATGTGATCGGTTAAAGGTTTAATCAATAAGGAAATATTGCCGCATAGCCCTGAGGTCAACCAATGATCGCCGAAGGAGTATCTAGACCTCAGGCAAAAAGGGGTGGCAACAAGGAGAAGTTTTAAGAGACGATATCGCAGTAGGCTCCACACAGATGCAATATAGAATATTCAATAGACGATATGCATTAGGTTCCATGCATATTTTTGGAGAAGGTTGAATATAGAATATTCAATAATAGGCAAAAATGCATTAGGTTCCTTACAGATGCATAGAGATGGTGAATCATAATAGCTGAGATATTAAGCGACACATATGCATAGAGAAGGTGTATCAGAATAGTGGATAATATTCAATGAGCGACACATATCCCTAACAGCAATTTTTTTTCACAGTGATGAAAGATTAACGTCACACTGTGACTTTGGAACGTCCCAGGACATCGCTGTGCGTTTCGGCAATGTCATATTGAGGTCACAGCGAAGTCAGTTTGGTCCCTTTAATGGTCGTTTGTGACTTCGCATATTAACTTGTTTGTGACGTGACATTGTAATTGTCATTGTAATGTCGTCCAACTGTTACGTGTTACTTAAATTGTTGAAACGTCACAGAATATAATCACAATGAAGTTACAAAATTACTAATACGTAACATCTCATAGAATTCACAAATATGATGTCACATTGTGACCCAGGTGTCACGTGACTCCAACGTCACTGTCACACATGTGACGATCTTTGCTGTGAGGGATGCATCAAAGTGCTCTGATAGTGCAGTCATGTTAAAATGCGCAGTAAATTACTCATATAGTGCAGTCAGAAGACAGATAATATTCTGTATACACATAAAGCTTTTCTGGCAGTAGTGGCTTCATAAAACTGAGGCAATGATCGAAGTAGCATGGGTGGACAAATAATCCAGAATGTACAAAACAGCGTGTTTATGTTTGCGTGCAATTCCAAAATGCAACTACGAATGATCCACGAACACCCAAAGACAAAATAGGAGGTATGAACCTATGAAATATTAAAAAAGGTCATAATAATAATAATTTAGGAAAGTGGTATACCTGGTCTCACATACTCAATCACCTTCTTAAGTATAGTTATTGTAATTTCATTATGTTTTAATGCTCTTATTAAATAATGTTTATTTTAAAGTTAAAATGGGTACAGTCAAACATATAGTAGTATGTTAATATATTTTATTTGTGAAACTCCCACAAAGAATTTATGGTGGGTTTTGAAGGGGGCATAATGTATATGATTAACAATTATGATAATGTTAAATATGAGTAAGCTAAATATGATAAACTGCAATGATGAGTTATTTTTCTTTTTACGCACCACAAATATTTTATCTTGGAGTAGGTCACGTGATATCTTCATATAATATGGGTTATTGTTGTTGAGACCCAGGCCGTCCGACCTACCAGAAAGGTGTAAGGTAACCGTTTGGACGGCCAGGAAGTGTCACCCAATTTAGACCGAAACCCAGTGAGGAACATATAATATGGGTTGTTGTTGTTGAGACCCAGACCGTCCGACCTACCAGAAAGGTGTAAGGTAACTGTTTGGACGGCCGGGAAGTGCCACCCAATTTTGACCGGAACCCAGTGGGGGAGGCATCCACAGGGACCGTACCCTCCTTCCCCTACCACCAACCTCTCGGAAAGACTTACGGACCCACATGTTTAACGTGATCGTACTCCGCGTGAACACGGCGGCAGTTTTGGCAGCAGCTGGAATCGAACCCGGGCCTACCGAGTTCAACTCCAGCGCGCTAACCAATGGGCTACCGCGCCCCTCATATAATATGGGTGTAATTACTATATAATATGGGTGTAATTACATATAATATGGGTGTAATTACTATTTTAATTTTATTTAAAAAATACTGACCATATTTTACTGAATTTTTTTTTATATATTTTATAGGATAATTTAAATATTTTATAAAATTTCCGAATTAATTTGTGAATTTTAACTTTGCTTAAAAAGTGTTTGAAAAATTTGGTCCCATAGAGTTCAATGTATTTCCCTTTGTTAACCCGGGTTCAATCCCAAACTAATTGAGTGATATTATTCATTTACATTTCCTTATGTCTCACAGACAGTCTCAATAACATACTAAAATTTAATTTTAATAAAGTCAATTTTACGGCAGTTATTGTGCAAACGGGGAGACAAACAGACAGACAGAATTAACAAAGTCATAAACACTTTTCAACTATATTGGAATATGTTAACTGTGGCTTCAATTTTACTGCTGTCACCATAGATGTTTAACGATCGTTTAAATTTATATTTAGTGTTGCATCCGTCATAAACCCGCATTTTTTGCGTATTCTCCATGTATCTAAATTAATATCTATTACCAATTAGAATATTTTTTATGTTAAACGATCACTAAACTTATTCCTACAACGAAGCCTAATTTTACCGCTATAATATAGCATGCAGAATGTAAACAAATGAAGCTATTATAGTTGTATAAGAAATGTTGAATTTGTTTCTGGAATCTGGAATGTAAGTGATATGAATGAAATTGTCATTGATTTTACATAGCGAGGCAGAAGATTTATATTTCGATGACGTCATTTAAATAAAGTTCATTTTATGTAATTAACATTGTATTTTTCGATGAAGTTTTAAGTTTTCAAGTATAATGCATTGCTGTAGTACTGTGTTCAATAAAAACAAGAAAGATTAATCATGCATAAAGCATTGATAATGAAACATTTTCCAACTAAAATGCAATTTCATTTACACATCTCTAAAATGCGATACATTCAGCGGTTATTTTTTACATTATCACAATACTGCATTCATTTATTATATTTGAAAACTTCATCGAAAACAAATGAACTTTACTCAAATAACGTCATCAAAATATAAACCACCTGGTTCACTACATAGAAGCAGAGAATATTTCATTCGTGAACTTTCCTATTCCTGTCATTCAGCGGCGATATTTTTAAAATTATCATAAAACTACAATCATTTATTTTACTTAAAAACTTAAAACCATGGAGGTAATATAACTTTCTATTTCCATGCTTAAAACTAAAAAATGAATACTACAGAATCGTCTGCTGTCCTATGTACCATCAATGACTTTCATTCATATCAATTATATTTCAGACTCTAGAGCTAAATAATGTTGCGTTAAAGAAATTCAGCAATTCTTATGCAACTCATCTTACAGCTGGATGTTGTTGTTGTTGAGACCCAGACCGTCCGACCTACCAGAAAGGTGTAAGGTAACTGTATGGACGGCCGGGAAGTGTCACCCAATTTAGACCGGAACCCATTACAGCTGGATGTGTTCACATTTTCCATACTTGAAAATTAGGCTTCGTTGTAGTAATAATCAAAGTTTGATGATCATTTAAACTCAAAAATATTGTAATTGCGTTGGCGCAGTATATAGATACACAGAAAAAATAAAAAAGGTTTTATTACGGATGCAACACTAAATATAAATTAAAAATAACTTTAAAAATCACGGGTTTGACACAAGATGGATAGCATATTTTATTCTAAAGTGGGCCATGTGATATCTTCATATAATATGGCTGCATATATATTTTAATTTTTATCTAAAAAACTACGAGACACATTTTGCTGGTTATTTTTATATATTTTTGGGGATAATTGGAATATTTCCTAAAACTTTCGAAGAAATTTGTGAATTTTGAATTCGCTTAAAAAATATTTGAAAAATTAGGTCCCATAGGGTTCAATGTATTTCAATTTTTCAATCCTGATTCAATCCAAAACTAATTGAGTGATATTAATCATTTACATTTACATATGTTCCACAGACCGTCTCAACAAGGTACTAAAATTTTGGCTTGATAAAGTCATTTTTACAGCATTTATTGAGCAAACGGACAGATGGAGAGACAGACAGACAGACAGAATGAATGAACAAAGTCATAAACACTTTTCAACTATGTTGGAAAGTGTTAAAAATATCAGCGCTGAATGCATCACATTTTAGAGATGTTTAAATAAAATTCCATAGCAGGTGCAATGTTTTCATAATCGATAATTTATGATAATGAATGAATTATAATAATGATGCATGATTGCTCTATCCTCTTTAAAAATAGAGAATATGGAGTTTGAGTCTCTAACTCACTTTTTCATATATTCATATATAACAGTGGTTAAGTGCTTCTCCTTTCCTCCTCCCAGTTCAGCTGGTTTCTTAAGGAGTGCGAATTTTTATCATGATTCATTGCGCGTTTCGATTGTTTACTTAATCGCCATCGTGTTGTTTTAAATTGGCTGGACATGAGAAGCGGAAAGATTTTTCTATTGAAGATCAAATGAAAATTATAAGCAGAAAGAAAGTAATGAAAGTCAATCAGCGATCTGCAGAGAATTATCCTTACATAAATATGTATAGTTAAATGATTCGGAAAAATCATAGCATGATCCTCTATGTCCACGAAAATAAGCTGAATGGAAACAAAAGGCTGCGCAAGATGTAGAAGAGGAAATCGCAGAAGATGCACTGATGAAACAGTTTACCATGAAAAGAAATAAAAAATATTCCAATAACGGGGAACATGTAGAAGAGGAAATTATAAAAGGTGCACTGATGAAACAGTTTACCATGCAAAGAAATAAAAAATATTCCAATAACAGGGACCATGCTGCAAGCGAAGGCCAACAAATCCACCAAACGTCTCGAAGAAAACAATTTCATGAGTTCAAACGGATGGTTCATACAATTTTGCAGTTTTCTATGAATAGATATAACATACATCCTTCAACTACTTATTAGTTACTTAATTAGTCGCATTTCATTTTCATTAATACAGGTATGTGCAGCACATAATTATCTAAACGGTTACGATATCTAAACGATAAGATATATAAAATATTTTTTGGAAATCTTTCTCAATTTTTTTTAAATTGGAAATAGCGAACTCTCTGAATCGGCCCGCTGAGTTCATTATAACGGTATTCAACTATTTATAAATTTATTTATTTCTGTTTAAAGAAAATAATTGGTAATCCCCGTCTATTTAACTAAATCGGAAAACCGTATTGGTTTAATGGTATTTGAAACTATGAAGATATAAATTTTAAATTAAAATCAGTAAAACGTGTATAAAAGGAAGTATTTATGAAATGTAATATGGAAGTATTTATGAACGTATTTATATTATGAGAGTATTTATGAAAGTATTTATGAACTGTCGTGTGCCAAAGAAAACGGATCTACTGGTAGTGTAGTTAAAACTCAATGCGTCATTTTTATACATCAGTACATAAGTACAGTGTCTGGAAACTTAATATCTGTTTAAACTCATTATATTATTTTTAATGTGTTTCTGCACTTTGTAGCTCTTTCAGCACCCAAAGCTTGCCAAGAAGAAAAAGTTGTTGGATCCTGCAAAGCTGCATTCAAAAGGTTCTTTTTCAACACGAAAACCGGCCAATGCGAGGAGTTCACCTACGGTGGATGTGACGGTAACTCAAACAACTTCAACAGCAAGGAAGGATGCGAAGCTGTCTGTCTCGGTAAGACTGTAAATGCTAACATTGCCGTATATAAATATTAACTCACATAACGAGTTAGGCCATTCAATATCACACTGTGGAAGTAGTATTTAAACATCGCTTAAATGTTGAAAAATTATAGAACGTCTGTTGGGTATTAGATGTAATGTCAGTCGCTGAAGAATCAATCAAATAATGCCAGAGATTAAACGTAGTTTTCTAGGATTGTTTTTAGACGTATTCCCTATTATAACACTCTGGCCCATAATTACAAGAATTGCGTTGCACATTCTGGAACATTTAAGTTTTGCTAGAATATTAGCATATACTAAATATTGATTCAAATTTAGTATTCTTTTTTAAAAACGCCTTATGCAAGAATATCTAGTGGCAGGCACTTAATCCCAACGATTATCCTGCATATGCGTGTAATACAGGTAGATTACATATAAACTATGCTTATTCAAAACCTTATGAAGAAATATCTAGTAATCCAAACCCAACTCCGACAATTGCCATGCATATGTAAATTACATAAGATTATAACAATTCCTGAATTCTAATCATTTATACAGTAGTAATATATACTGGTTGAAACTCAACCTAGCATACTTATAATTACCTTCAAATATGCAGAAAGATTTCATAAAAACTGATGCGAGCAGATCATAATTTCCCCTTCATATTGCTGTGAATTTACTTCATTCACAGCTAAATGATGATGTATAAAATCCACGGCACATAGTTTTGTTTGGTGTTGAATTGGATATTTAAATTGAATGATTTTCTGGATGAATAAAATTTAAAAAATGTAAAGTACCAAAATGTCCGGATCAGGAAAAAATTCAATATTTGTTCATAAACTTTGATAAGACAGGAAGCGTTAAAACTGATTTGACTATATATGTCTATCAGCGCATACTGTTGGGAAGTTTTTCTTTCAACTACTTTTTTGAACCACATAATGTAACGTTTACTGGAAATCCAATAAACATACCCTTTATTTGACCCTTTTACCTGTAACCGTTTCCGAGATACTCATTTATCAAGTTCGGGAGTCCTTTTTAACCATGGATGATGAAACTTCAACGTTATACATTTATGGTCTATAATGGTCAATTTCTGGTCAATATGTTAATTTTCTTACTTAAAAAAATATTTCTTTATTCACTCTTGTTCATATTTGATAATAATATTACTAATGATTTTTAATACTTTACAACAAAGGTGAAAAGTGTTTATTACTTTGTTCATTCTGTAAAAATGACTTAATCCAAATGAAATTTTAGTATGTTGTTCAGATGGTCCGTAGGACCTATGGGAATATAAATGAATAATATCAACCAATTAGTCTTGGATTGAAGCGGGGGTTGAAACAATGAAATACATTGAGCCCTATGGGACCTAATTTTTCAAACATTTTTTAAGCGAATTTAAAATTCACAAATTGCTTCAAAAATTTTAGGTAATATTCAAATTGTTCCATAAAATATATAAAAAAAATTCAGCGAAATATATTCAGTAGTTTTTCTAAATAAAAATTAAAATTATAATTACACTTCTTATATGAAGAAACCATGTGACCATGATATGAAAATATCACGTGACCCACTTCAAAATGATATATGGCATCCATCTTGTCTCAAAATCGTGAATCATCAAAATCGTGATTTTTAAAGTTCTTTTTAATTCATATTGAGTGTTGTAACCGTTCTAAAACCACTTTATTTTTGCTTAAATTCTGTGCATTTACACACTGAAACAACGTAATTACAATATATTTGAGTTTAAAAGCTCATCCAAATTTGATTATTTCTACAACGAAGCCTATTTTTCACTTAAGTAAAATGTAAACAGCAAAATATGTAGTATGAGTTGTACTAGAATTGCTGTATTTCTTTAACACAAAATTACTTAGCTCATGGAGTCTGCATAGCTGATATGAATGAAATATTCATTGATTTTACAAAGAGAAGAACGATTTTTTTCTATGAATTTTTAAGCTTAGAGTTTAATTACATGTTGCTCCATGGTCTTAATTTTTAAATAAAATAAATTATTATAGTATTGCGATGAATGAAATGAATGGGAAATTATTTATGAATGAAATGCTGCTTTTATAGAGAGAGCCAGATGTGTTATTTTTTTTCTATGACGTCAATTGAATGAATTTCAGTTGTTTTCGATGAAGTTTTCAAATATAATAAATTATCGTAGTATTATGATAATTTTAAAATTATTATCGAGGAATGTATCACATTTTAGAG
Organism: Amaurobius ferox; assembly: GCA_951213105.1. Classification (NCBI taxonomy): domain Eukaryota; kingdom Metazoa; phylum Arthropoda; class Arachnida; order Araneae; family Amaurobiidae; genus Amaurobius; species Amaurobius ferox. The sequence goes on from OX578137.1 coordinate 124,437,732, forward strand.
ATGTTTAAACCAGGCAATTTATATTTCAATGCTGTCATTTGAATGAAGTCCATTTTTTCCTATGAAGGTTTAAGTTTCCAAATATAATACATTAATGTAGCATTGTGATAAGTTTTAAAATACTACCGAGGAATGTATTGCATTTTAGACATGTGTAAATAAAATTGCATTGAAGTTGCAATGAAGTTTCATAATCAATGCTTTAAGCATGATTGATCTTTCTGGTTATACTATGATTGGCTTTAAAATCTAAATGTTTATTTTCTTTACAGGATAAGAAGAAAACATCAAAGAAGCCTGTAAAAATGTAGGATCTAGGAGCCTAGACCTCAATAAATATTTATGTTATAAGTTGTTATGACATTACTTTACTCTCTTCGACAGCGTGCAAGGAATGCACAGTAACATGACTATTAATATTTTTCAGAATTTTACACCCTTTGTTCGTCTATATAAATAAAATTGAAAATATATCTGTTTATTTATTTATTTGTTTATTGGCATGTTTAAGTGTGTGTGCGTGTGTGTGTTTGTCTCATCAGCACGGGAGAATGGCTGTGCCGAATTTAATGAAATTTTCTTGGTAGATTTAGAATAGCCCCACTTAGAATTTAATCAATAATATTTTGAGTTTTTAGGATCAGGGGGGTTATCGAGACATTAATAACAAGAAAGATCAATCATGCATAAAGCATTGATTATGAAACACTTTCCATCTGCAATTCGAATTTATTTAAACATCTCTAAAATGCGATACATTCAGCGGTAATATTTCTAAAATTATCTCAATACTACATTAATTTATTATATTTGAAGACTTAAAATTTCATAGAAAAAAATGAACTTTATTCAAATGACGTCATTGAAATATAATTCTCCTCGTTTAAACACCACTAAAATACGATACATTCAGCGGTATTATTTTTAAAATTATCACAATAATACAATAAGTGATTACATTTGTCAGATAAACGATTGTAGGACGTTCATAAATCGCCTGACTGTCTATGTAAAAACTGTAAATATTTCATTCAGACACAATTATTCTATTCCTTTCATGCTTCACAATACTGCAATAATTTATTTTATTTAAAAACGTAAAAAAATGGAGATAAACATAATTTAACTCTATGCCTAAAACTTCGAAAAAGTCTGCTATAAAATCGTCTGTTCGCTATGTAAAATCAATCAATTGTTCATTCATATCAGCTATATTTCAGACTCAAAGATCTAAATAATCTTGTGTTAAAAAAATTCAGCAATTCTAATACAACTCATCCTACATCTTTATGTGTTTACATTCTCCATAAGGGATAATTAGGCTTCGTTGTAAAAATAATCAAAGTTTGATGATCATTTAAACTCCAATATATTGTAATTGCGTTCATTCAGAATGCAGTTTTGCACAGAAATTAAGCAAAAATAAAGCGGTTTTAGAACGCATACAACACTAAATGTAAATTAAAAAGAACTTTAAAAATCACGATTTTGACACAAGATGGATATATTGTAATTACGTAGTTTCGGAATATAAATGCACAGAAGTTAAGCAAAAATAAAACGGTTTTAGGACGGATACATTACTAAATATAGATTAAAAAGAACTTTAAAAATCACGATTTTGACACAAGATGGATGTCATATTTTATTTTAAAGTGGTTCACATAATCTCTTCATATAATATAGATGTAATTATTATTTTAATTTTCTTCTAAACACTACCGAATATGTTTTGAAATTTTTTCATATATTTTATGGGATAATATAAATATGAAGTGACTTTTGCAAAATATTGAATTTTCAACAAGTAGGTGTCATTTTCATTAATTTAGTATTATTTTATCAATTTTGCCGCATTTTTATTATTATGATGGTCTTTTAAAAAGTCGCCAAATTTATCGGAATGTGGGACAGTTGGATTAAGAGACAAACGCTGTAGAGACAACATTATTATACTCTCACCTTTAAAAACGCAATTAATTTCACTGATTTGGTGTCATTTTTATCAACTTCACAACAGTTTTATTGAATTGGCGATATTTTCGTTAATTAGACGATATTTGAGCAATTTGGCCACATTTTAAAAAGTCTCGAAATTTGTTGCCAAGTAGGATGGCTGGACACATAATCAAAAGCTACCGGAATATCATCACAATACTGTCCCCTTTCAAAATAAAATTAATTCCATTGATTTGTCATCATTTTTATCAATTTGGCAACATTTTTATCAATTTGGCAACCATTTTTTCAATTTGGAGGCATTTTTAGAAAATTGCCATCATTTTAATTAATTTCGCAACATCAGAAAATCCGCCAAGTTGGACAACTCGACAAATACCTCACCAAACGTTACATAGATGGACGGACATAATCATTTATATTTTCGTCGATTAGGATATTATACCCATGTATAAAAAGATATATCCATACTGCAATATATGGATTTAAAATTTTACCCCAAAATTAAACAGATTGTGTTAGAAGTTGAAAATATCATTAATCTAAACTTGTTAAACCCAAAGGCCGTAATGATATAATCTAATCAAAAACGAAATTCCAATAAAAATGTATGTATATATATATATTTCTTTATTATTTAAATCGAAAAATATTTACTGTTGTAATAACTTATTGAGTTTAATTCCGTCGCTTAAAAATATTAAATTTTATTTTCAAATAATTTTGTGGAACAGATATCTTTTGAATAACGCTATCTCAATGAAAGGTTTAACAGTAAGTTTTTTTATTAATATTTCGGTAACCTCTGGTCTTAAAAACTAGAAACATGAACTAAATTTTAAATGGACTATTCCAGGTCTATACCGAAAATTAGGTGCAGTCGTTCTTCCGTTATGATGAGACAAATACACACATAAATATACCCACAAATAAACACACAGACAGATTTTCAATTTTATTAACACTTTACAGCATAGTTGAAAATTGTTTATAACTTTGTTCATTCTGTCTGTCTGTCTGTCCGCTCGCACAGTAACTGCCGTAAAATTGACTTTATCAAAATGAAATTTCAGTATGTTGTTCAGACGGTCTGTGGGATCTGTGGAAATCTAAATAAATAATAACACCCAATCAGTTTTGGACAGAACAGTTGGAAAGTGTTTTATAATCAATGATTTATGCATGATTGATCTTTCTTCTCATTAAAAAAACTTCAGTGTTGAAGAGGACTAGCATATAAAATTTTTCTTGTAAGGATTGATGATTCATATCTATACAGAAAATACCAGTGACTTAAACGCATTGCATTTTTGTCGTTCTATTTTGGTATGCATTATGCAATACTGTTCAAATTCTATAAAATGCAGGGTAAAATTTTCGATCCAAATGGTTTTGCTGGCGTTGAAAATAATTTCAGTAATATTTATGTACCACATTTTATTACAGTTGCGTATTTCTTTAAATATCAATATATATATTTTTTATTTTTTGACACAAATGTTTGTAATTTAGTGACTAAATATGCCACCTAAACATTATTCCTGCTTGAAGGCCGCCAGATAGACAATTCAGCATTTGAGCTAAGATTTTATAACCGATTTACTTTAAGAAATGACAGTATACCCCCTCCTCCAATATCTCGGATATTTTATGGAATTATTAAAATAGCCATATTTTGAATTTTGAAATTTGCAAAGTGCAAAACATACAGACCTTCCCTTCATCTCACACTTCCATTATCCTGCAACCTATATACTCCTAATTATGTCCGCTTAGGCAGCAGAAAATTTTTACTGAAAATCCCATGATTGAGATATTTTAGACATTGGTGTGACTTTGATCTTAGACCTTAGTGTCAGGGATTTCATATCCAGTACATGATTGACTTCATTATTTTTACATGGTTCTGCGCATATAACGACATGGGAATTAAGAACGCATTTTGTTCTCGGGTTCTTAAGAGGGATCGAACTTGTTAACTGCGACTGTCATCTTACTCAATTGACGTCACTAAAGTTCCTTCGGTGTCACTGGATTATGTGTGCACAGTATAATATAAAGTCTTATACTTGTTTAATCCCTGAATATTGCCACTTCAAAATTAACTAATAGTTTTTAACTGTAAAAATGTAAAGCCTTTTTGTGTTTTGACAACTGCTCTCAGAGTTTACTCTGGACCATGACATCAAGAATGACGGAACTTAATTCCCATGACGTCAAGCTATCGACTTTTTGATTGGTTGACAGGCTGAGCGTCCAACCTTATAGTAAAGAACATTACTTAGAGTGACATGGATTTAGATTTTGTCTATTCTGCAAAGAGTGCTCGGAATACTTTGTATGCAACTCATGTCCAAGTCAGTGATTTTTCCATTAAGTAATCAAGATGACAGCATTTTTAACACTTTACAACAAAGTTGAAAAGTGTTTATGACTTTGTTCATTCTGTCTGTCTGTCTGTCTGTCCGTTAGACCAACAGATTATTTTGGCTATAAAAAGTGGGAAAAGGGAGGAAAATCCCAAATTAGGGTCTCATGCCGAAGTGGCATCTAGAGAAGCTCGTAGAGATCGCTCTAGAAGCGCTAGATGGACTACACATGTAGTTTCTGCCTTGCCAAAACCGAGCAATCATCGCAAAAGACCAAAGCAGAAATTCAAGGGTAAGTAGATTCGTTCAAATTAAACATGCAATTGAGAAACGTCAAAAAGATCAGTAAGGGAGGTATTTCGGTTGAAACCGAAACAAAAGAATATATCGATACCTTAATTACGGAATTTGCAGAGCAAGATCAATTAAACTTAGGTTTCAAAATTAATTTACCCATTAAAAGACAACTGGAGATCAAATGTGCAACAAGTGAATCTATTGTCTAAAAAGTAGTCAATCAAAATCAGGAATTACCTGAAAAGGCGAATGTTGATGTAAAGAGTAACTTCCAAGGAAGAAGGGCGACTAAATGGATGTTGCAGGTAGATCCGAAATCCTTTAGTGTACTGGATAAGAGAAAAGTGAATATCGGGTGGCTTAGAGTAGATGCCAAAGAATATCTTAGAGTAACTACTTGTTATAAGTGCAGAGGCTACGGCCATATTATTAAGTACAGCTCAGCTAAAGAACTGTGTAAAAACTGTGGTAATCTGGATCACAAGTTTGATAACTGTCCTAATCAAAATGAGTGTTTTAATTGCGATAAGCACAATACTAAATCAGGTACAAACTATGAAAAAACCACTCCTGCAAAAGTAGGGACTGTAGGATCGACCAAAAACAGCTAGTGTTTGCTGCTAGTAAAGTGGACTATGGCTACTAATACAAAATGCCTGGAAATCAATCTTTCCCATACTCGAGCGCCTAATTACAAATTGGCACAAACTATCTTGAATGATTGTGTTGACATTGCATTTGTAAATGAATCTCATTACTATGAAGGGTGGATAATAGGATTACCGAATGAATATCATGTCATTCGCATCATCGGTGACCCTAGAGTGGGAAGTGCGGTCAACTCTAGGAAGTTCAGATTTACCATAATCACATACCGGATAATTATGGTGGTTATCTCTATTGAAAATGGGAATGAGATTTTTGTATTAATCTCTGCTTATTGTCCACCGTCAGAAGACATTTCTTAAATTAATTAGACATCATTATGGCTCGTTTCCAGGGTCTACCAATTATAATTAATGAATATTTGAAAACTAAGAGCAATCTGTGGAGCCCAAGGTCGACAGATGGGGGAGGATATCAATAATTAGATTTTATTGGGGTACGTGATTTTATTATTGTAAATAATACGAATTAAACATCCAACTTATCAAAGTTCCAAGGACTAACTGAATAGATATTTGCCTGATCCGGAAAGTATCTTATTGTTAAATTTATGTTTTATGTAATTTATTCCATGTTTTAATTCCACCGTGTGGTGAAGTTTGTATAGTTTAGCCTATTCAAGTTGTTAGGCCTTTTGGTCAAAGGATGGGACTTAACTTGCGGTATGGTGGTTGCCGTTTTGTTTTCGGCCTTTTCTTGTCGTCTCTTTTGCGTAGCGGGTGCTGTTGCTATGGCGGGGGAGGCTCCGGCTTGGCGAGCCGGTGGATGGTGTCTCTCGCTATCGCCTTCGCCGTGGGCATATACTGAAGCATACAGCTTTGCTGTCGCTTCGACGGATCATTATTCCGTATACCTACGGGCGGGCGGGGAATCTTTTAAACTACACATTATGCAGTTATGAATGTGTAGCAAAGTAATACACAAAAGAAAATGACATAAAAAGATCTTCATGTTTTTAAAATATTAAATAAGTTAAAATAGCAAATTCTATCTATTTATGACAATATAAAATGCTTAGAATTTAAGTGGTGACATTTTAATTACAAAGGAGAGCAATGATTTAATTACAAGCGTAATGGGATAAATATTCAACTGGATTCGCTATAATGAGCACTATTTTGTTTCTACTTCAAAAATAATCTAGCTTTTCCATTTATATAGGTTAATAATAAATTCACTTTTTACAACTAGTAGCATTATAATGGTTGAAGCAGTAATTTCTTAATCTTATATTTAAGGAAGCGAAACAATTTTACATTTGCTTGTTAAATTAAATTCAAATACGTATTTACTTTTACATAAACAACACACAAGTTTAAATAGACTCAATTATACCGAGGGCTAAAGTAAAATAAATGAAAAATTCTTAATGTCGAAATTCTCGCTTTTTCAGCATTTGCTTACAAACAAGTAGCTTAAAAATAATTTATATGCACATGTTTCTTTAGAGAACTTTGGGATTCTTATTGTAAACAAGAATAGTTATTTTCCAAGTATGCATAATTCAACAGTAAAATAGCATTATTTTGTTCAAAAGAAAAAAAAAATAGGTAATTTATTTTATTGACGACTGGAAAATGTAAACAACGATACCTGAGACTAAAAATGCAAACCTCTGGTTGAAATTACACTGGAATTCAAAGTGAATTTTTTAAAACCAAAAAACGTTATAAATATTGTTACGAACGAAGACTGTAACATACTATGATATATTTAAAATGTCGATTGTGTAGCAATTCTGCGTTTACTGCTTGGTGAAACAATTAGTACACGTGCAAGGGATAAATTATGTTTGACATTTAAAGGAAGTTAGGAAGAGAAGTGAACTGAGAGTTTTTCTACAAATTGTATTAAAATGTTAAAGAATGGAATGGGATTGAAGAGAATGGGAGTTTTAGTTGTATGCCATGTGACAAATTAATAAAGTAATTTGACGTTATCCTTTGTGTAGAGGGAAAGGTGGTTATATGGATCCTAGAGGTGTTATGGATACCCTCGGTTCCTCGGTCGGAACGAGGTCCACTCTAGCTCCGGAGCGGTAACTCAACTCTAATCACTCCCCCTGAGATAAGAGATCTATGCATTATTTGATCCGTGCACTATCCTGTATTATTGAAAGAAAATTTGTGTTGTGGGCGTTGGTATTTTTATTCTATTCGCGAACGTTTAGCAATGTAAGTGATATACAAGTTTTATGGGTATTTGTGCTGCACAATGCGCAGATTTCGATGCCATACCTTGAACTACACAAGTTATACGATAATATGTCGAAACCAAACTTTATCTTTTTGGTTAGGTTTGGGAGTAGTGATGTGATATTTTCAACCTGGTGTTGCTGGCAATATGGATCCTGATTAATCATTCCATTCTGACCACTCCGGTGACTCACCGCTCGATTTCCAAGTGGGGAAGGATCAACCTGGTGTCGAAAGCCCAGACCACCCGACTCGTCCGTAGACTTAGAGCAGCAAGATGGATGGCCGGGATCAACCTGGTGTGTAAAAGGCCAACTGTCTCTTCTGTGACTCAGCTTTTACTGATGACTGCCATGGGAAACTATGGGCTTTGCGTGTGATGTGTGAATTATGGGCACACAGTGCCACTTTTGTAAATAATTTATGTTTTTCAACAATAAAATTCATTTTTGACGAATAAACTATGACTATTTCATGGGGGTCCATAATAAGCGCTCTAAAAAAACCTGACAATTTCATTTTTTTGGTAATCGCATTATGGAGGTTACTGTAAATATTCTAAAAATTATTCCTCCTGTTGTGATCATAGCTGATTAGAATATACGGCTAACCATTCCCAAAATGAGTTAAATTAGCTTGAAATGTAGACTCACTTTACGAAAAACAAAGTGGGGGTCCATCTACAATATTCATCAAAATATTTTTTTAAAAAATTGCGCCAAGAAGACGCATACACCAATTTAAAAGATTTTAACTACAATATATTTCCTACGGTAGCTCTTGACCAAGCAGAAAATGTATCTGCCATTGCTAGGGATTTAAATCTGGGATTATTTGAATCCATTCATTCAATTTTTAAAAACATATGCAATCTTTGTCACACCACGTTCAGCAACGAACATCAACTGTAAAGCACTTGTCTTCACTTAACCAAATTGTAGAAAAAGTTAAGTTTTAGAAGGATTAACAAAACATATAAGTGAATGGGGGCTTATCACGTGCAATTTTTATCTGATAACATGCAGCAAAGATATCATCCGGTAAAATGCTAATTTGCATCATACATCCTAATTTCGAAAAAGTCATTTGATTCAAGTAAATTAAAAGGGACCAATGTGCACATCAGTAAAATGTTGCACCATAAGTAATAATTTTTTACTACGTTATCTAATGAACTTGGCATATAAGTTATTTGTACCACATAATCCAATTTAAAGATGTTTTAGAAGAGTTTTTGTCGAACAATCCATCATAAGTGGACGATGCGCTGGCCGTGCAAATTCAGCTCGATAACATTCAGTAAAGAACCCGAGCTGCGAACACGTATCTTGACAAGTGTGAAATGTAAAAATATATTATGTAAGAATTGTCATGAATATTCAAGGAAATAACACAGTATATAAAGCACCCTGAATGGTTTAAATTGTAGATGCAATATTATTATATATGGTTTTGAAGCACATAATTCAAGTCTTAATTACAGTAGATAGTCTTAATTACAGTAGTAGTCTTAATTTCAGTAGTCTTAATTACAGTAATTCCATCTGTCTCTTTAAACTCTGTAAAAGCATGAGATACGACAATCACTTATTTTTATTTTCTTCACTTTTAAGGAGGATAAGATAAAAAATAATAATCGTATAATGCATTAACATTCAGCACGTCTTCATACATATGTAACAGAAGTTATTTCCCATTTTATTTCTTACTTATCCAACACTTATAAGATAACATCTATAGAAACTTTAATATGGGAATTTTTGCATCAGTCGCAGTAGAACAAGATAATATAAAACTCAGTTATGTTTTCTTCCCTTTTTGAGTGGAATCTTCTAACAAGAAACAGGATGCAAGCCCTTATTCTCCTCTGCGTTGTTGCAGCGGCTTTTGCCAATCAAGGTAATTCGTCACTTATTCTATGAGAAATCAAATTGTCTATAATGCAAGTCCGGACAACAGAATATTTTTATTAAAAATATTATTACAATCCTAAAATGTTACTTATATTGATTTTTTATCATTAATATATCTATACTTTGATGTTAAATATACTTTGATGTTATATAGATATATTTATACAGTACGATTATATAAAAAAAATATTCTCATCAAAATAATGTTTTTAATGGAATATTTATTACTTTCTTTCCCCTAATCTTTTTTATGTTGGCAACAGTTAAATCAATAGATTAGATGAAATGTAACTAATTCATGTTAATAAGTTAACACTTAAATTGAATTACAATAATAATTGTTAAGGTAATTAAATACTTTAAAATTATTGAAAGCTATTTTAATTGATACGTATAACTTCGTCTCAAATTTAAAAAATAAAATAAATTAAACAAATTAAATAATTTTAAATTAAACAGATGATCATTAATGTTATGATCAAAATGTTAAAACGTGAAACGTAGATTTCGTGTCTCTAGACGAACTAAATATTCTCTTAGAATTTGACAAACTTTAACAATTGCTCAGAAAGTTGAATTGTACATTTGGCGCTTTTCCAGAAGATAACATGTAAAACAATTCCGTACCCAATTAACTTATATTTCACACAACTCCAAATTTGCAATTATCAGTATTGATTGCATCCTTGATAAGCAATGTGTAGTCCATATATTAAAATATTTTAGTAATAAATTCATCAAGTAGACGTCATTTCGTTAATTTAGCCTCATTTTGGAAATTTTGACGACATTTTCGTCAATCTGGGGTTGAATATCGCCGAGTTGGCGATATTTTGCCTAATTAGTCGCCAGATTTTCGCCAAGCGTTGTGGCCGAAGAAATAAGGTTAATATTATCGTAAATAAACAACTAATGGCGTCCAAATACAAAAATATTACTCAAAATATCTTCTCTCATGAATGGTACGAGCTAGATACATCAGAATGATAATAACAAATTTATCGTATGATATTACACATGAAAAGCGTGCACATTTCACAATAGCTAATACTTTTTTTTTAATTTTATGTAATTTTTTGATTAATTTATTTGTAAAATGTGCAATATCTCGAGAACGGTTTATACCAACTTTTTAAAATTTATGTCGATTGTTTTCTAATAAAAAATAACATAAGAATTGACTATTTGGAAAACTTTAATGGAAGTGCTGAATTTTTGATAATTTTTTCAAAATTTCATTTGGGAGGGTGCTGAATATTGGGTGTGCGTTTAAAAAAATAGGCTTCCAGTATTCACTGATTGTAATTTTTGTACCAAATTTCGTTCGAATAACTTAGCATACCATCTCGCACACACGCAGGCAGCACCTCAAAAGCGTTTGATTCGTGTTCGGGGATGCTTGAAACGTGCTCTCCGGTGAATTCGAATTTTCGATCCCGTCACAATACTTTACTTATGCATTGTAACTCTATCAAAGATTTTGATTTTTTCAAAATTTCACTCGAAAATTTACGGGGTTCTGAACATTCGATTGCCTTTACAAACAGTTAACGTCTAGTATTCACGTCTTCTGATTTTTTTTACCAAATTTCGTTCGTTTCGCTTCATCCGTTCATGAGCTATAGTGTCCAGAGACTCACTGACACATACACACACACACAGACATCACCTCAAAAACGTTTGAGTTCTGTTCAGGGATACTTGAATTCGAATTTTTTACCAGTCACAATACTTTCCTTATATGTGATACTATATATAAAGTATAAATGTTTTACAGTGCTAATAGTCCCGAAAAATCATTGTAGCTGATTATTTCCTCTCGCCAGGGTCAATAGTTATTTTGAATATTTATAATTTATATTTATGCAAATGTGTTTTATGAGAAAATATATTTCATAAATTAAACTTTTTTTAATTTACAGTTAAGTATTTTATTATTAATTGTAATAAATAACGTTAGTTTAAAATATAAAATGCAAAAAATTAGTAACATTATCAACTGAATTTGGAATGAACAAATAGACTCCTTCTTCATGATAAAAAAACAAACAAAGCAAGTATCGAGCAAAAGCAAGAAGACTGTAAACCCAATAAATATTACTGCAAATTCGATATATCCTGTATTTCCAACGAAGATTTTACTTTCAATTCGGTTTTGCCAGATTTTGAGTGATTTAATTTAAACATTTAATTCATGCTTCATACCATTCACTTAATCCATGCTTCATACCGTTCACTTAATCCATGCTTCATACCGTTCACTTAATCCATGCTTCATACCGTTCACTTAATCCATGCTTCATTTAATCTATGCTTTATACCGTTTTCTTATTAAAAAAAATCTGCATGCCCTAATTCCCTATTTTCATACATTATTGTACAAAATTTGTAGAATACCAAAATAAAATCAGATAACACTTCTTTATAGATTGATTATACAAAATTATTTCGTTAAAATATTATTTATATTTTTAAAATGTCATATTTGAAAAAAAATAAAAAATAAAATATTAATTCGTAAAAATATGTATACGAAGTTTTTATTTATGTTTTTAAAGTATTTACTTTATAGGTTTCTAGTCTAAAATTCATTTTTTAAAAAACAGAAGTTTAAAATAAAATTGGTAATTTTTTTTTCTGACGTTATCTCGCTTTTATAAAACAATAAAAGAACAATAGTTAATGTGATTATATTTATTTGTAGATTATTGCAATCAAATGATTGAATTTCAAATCAACCATACATTTTTAAATTGCCTATTACTGGTTTTGAAAATATAAAGAAAACATTTTTAACAATATAATATAACAAGAATAAAATGTATACAAGATATATCAAAAGAAGATAATATACCATACATAAGAAATTAATCTCATATTCTTCCTTTTGTATGGGATAAGTGAATTGTTACCATTGTCTATTCTGCGAAAGCATTTCTTTTATTCTCAACTCTAACTATATGTCTTAACATGACTAACACAATTAGAATATAGAGTTCATAAAAAAATTATAAAAAGGCAAATTAAATTCTCTGTACATATACACAATTTTATATTTTTAAACTTAACCGGCTTCTCCAACAGTATGGACCACATAATTTTACGTGATTAACACTCTATATTCTCTTCGATAGGACTAGTATTAAAATTTTTTATTTTCTCTGCAATGCATGTTAATGTATAGGAAAAGTATTGGAATCATGCCGAAAATCGCAACTCGAGTTTTAATGGAAATTACACGTTTTGGGACTAGTAGAATACGAAAAAACTATTTTTAGCTCGACGTATGTGTGTGTGCCTGTCTGCCTGTGTGTCTGTATGTCTGTCTGTATGTGTGTCTGCCTTTGCAATGTATGTATCCATTCTAACTCAAAAACTAATAACTTTTTCATGAATTTTGATAGATAAGTCACTTGTAAGCTACCTTGGTGCAGATTAGATTTTAGTACGATTCTGAAAAGTATAATCTCACTTTTGTTGTGAAATGTCCCGCAAAAATAGTCAAAATAAAAAAACTGCCTAAATATATTAATTAAATGCTTGTTTTATATGTAATTTTTAAAGGTGAAAAGAATAAGGTCAACCCCATTATATAGGACTATTTTAGTTTCGTCGCATTTGCGCTACTGTACCTTTGAAAATAAGTCCAGTTACCAAATGAGAACGAAAACTGAATTAAAAGTCCAAATTCAGTGTAATTTTAAATAATTATTGCTGTTATTTTGTGCAATTAAACTTAATGTAATGAATTATCTAGGAAATAAAGAGAACATGAATATCAGTCTGCAAGGAAATTCTGGTGCTGCCCACATTAGATTTTTATTAACGTTTAATCACCGGAAAAGTTTATTTTCTCTTTAATACAAAATATTACAAACAGAATAGCCATTATTGAACAATAGAAATATCTACAAATTTTGATTAACGTTAGTGCTTTTGTGAATGATTAAAGTTAGCTAAAATATTTTTCGAAAATTCTAAAAACTGAAATATTTTCCAGTTTTCTTTCTATTTAGAAATTTAATGAACCATTTTCTGAAGCATAAATTCAGATAAAAGAATGACGAGATACCAGTACACATATGTAACTATATTTTTATATATTTTTTAATATTTTTAACAATCAGTTTATATTTCTTTATTTCACTAAAACTTATGGTTTTTTTAAATCTCTGAAATCCTGTTGATGATATTAATATTTTAGGGAATATTTTCATTGTTATCTAAAAAAATTCCGAGCTGCTTATTGTGGGAAAATGAATGACATTAATGAACATACATTCATTAATGAATAACATTCATTAATGAATAACGTTCATTAATTAATAACATTAATGAACGTGAAGTTACTTACCTCATTGTCTTTTTGTCAACCCATGGATCAAGCTGGCTTGCTCTATTGAAAATTAATCTACCAATCCGTTTAAAATTTTGTAGGAAATATTTATTTGTATGTATAGCTATTTGCATTACAACATACCTAACTTGTTCTATGAGGTGACTGAGAAAATCAACCATACCAATTTACTGGAAAAAAAAATTGACAGTGTGAAACTCATCTTTCTGGTAATTGAAAAATAACATTTTGCAATCGCAAGATTTTAAACTTAAGAATATGTTCTATAATTATTTTCGCGAGTAAATGTTTTCCTTTCAGTTTATATACTTCTATATACATTATCATATATACATTCATCAACATACATTCATCTATATACATTCATCTATATGCATTATCCTAGGACAGTCCTTAAGTACCCAGAACAGGTATATCGAAAGGTCAACGAGTGTCCACGTTATGTTTTAAAAAAAATGGAATAAAAGGGATTTCTGCGTTCCTTGTGTAAAATTAAAAAAATGTTAAAAACATGATCTTGCCAATGAAGCGAGATAGGCGAAAGAGCTAATCAGAGTTGTTGAGACCCAGACCGTCCGACCTACCAGGGAGGTATAAGGTAACCGTTTGGACGGCCGGTGCTAGCTAATCAGAGTTGTAGAACATTACACAATCAGTAGGAAGCCACAACAAAACTATTAAGAAATGATTTATTTCACACAATCTGAGTATTAGTTTATTGCTGTCCTATTCAGAAATGAAATAATAAACAATACTTATAGCACTGGAATTTAATGTAGAGCCTGTTTTAAATACTATCCGTCAGAGGCAATGTACATTTGAATTACAGAAGGTTCTTTAAGAGTCATTGCAAGTGTATACGGTGACCCTGATGACACAAATTTTTGGCATGTATTTATTGCCTTACGTATACCCGTTTGGATCGTTCTTGGTGTTGATTCCTGATAATAAGACAATGCGCTACAACTTTTTGATTAGCTTTTATTCTGTTATATCACTTTATTGCAGAGTTCGTTATTCTATATTTCAAATTCCCCGCTATGGCCGACTGGAATAATATTTATACAATCGGACATAGTTACTTTATAGTTAAAAGTACAGTACTGTTTCTTATTACATGGAATAGATCAGTATCATTGGTATACTATGCCTTGTTGCATTTTTTGAAAGTAGAAATATCGTTAAATTGAAATAACTTCATAACAACTAGTACATACATGAGGCAGGGGTTGATATCATATCTTTGACTTTTGATGGTACGAGTACTAATATATGTACTGCACAGGAACTGAAATGTAATATACTTTTAAAATAGAAAATGTTTAGCGATTAATAGAAGTATGTTTACTGTAACGATTTGCTCAAATATTACCTATATCTCGTTAACAAAATTAACAAAATGTTATCTATAGATATAATTTATGTTTTAGGATAAAAAAAAAACTTAAATATTAATTAAAAACAATTTTCAATGACAATTAGAAAAAGAAAGCTAAAACAGTCGTAACAAAATTTGAAAATAAATGTGTAAGAAAGTTTGTTTTAGAAATTTAAAAATACGTAAATTAAGATTCTTAAAAATAAAGTTGTGTATAACAATGAGCAAACTAACACAATGGCACACTTTTACAATTTTCTGAAACTGCTATAATGCGTCGTCTAGCTAGACCGTGCCATATCTGGCGGTCATTTGTAGAAGAGAAAGAGAAAATCTCTCGACATACTGGCCATGCTTTTAAGATGGCCAAAGAAAGGAAAGGTTACCTCTAGTGATGCTAGTTCTTTGATTGGCGCGCAGTGAATGGTAGAGGTAGATAGAAGGAGAGGTGGATAGAAATGACGATTTATCGCTCTTCGTTAATTTTGAACGGATTCATCGCCAAATACATTGCGTCATTTAATGTTAGCGAATCAAAGAATAATAAACTGAGGAATCCTCTTAATTCCCATGTTGTTATATGCGCAGAGCCAGGTAAAAATAAGTAAGTCCATGCCCCGGGACGAGAACCCCCTGCGTGCCATCTCGTGCTTGTCAGCTTAAATGAAAAAATATGGTTGATAGCTCCACCTCCCGTTCGGTGAGTTTTTACCAAACCCAACTAGCCAATAGGAAGACTTTGCACGCATGCGTGATTTATAATAGTTGAAAAAAATCCATATTTTTCATCGAATGATCTTTTTCCCATTGGGGAAAACAAGGCTGTGAAAACGAGATATCGAGGGCTGAGATAAAGAAGGCTGACGTCTGACGTAGATAAAGAAGGCTGATCTATCTCCCCGATGGTTTACTTAATCCTTTCCCTTAGTTTCTAGAACAAAATATCAACCCTTACCGTTAAAAAAATGGATATTCAATGACATTTTAATTCAATGCCAAATCTATGTCACAAACAACTTTGTAAGTCATTAGACAAATTATGGTATATAGACCATTTTCTTGATGCTAGTGCTGTTAAAAGCTGCTGATGATTGCAACAAGAATGTCCGCCGATTCTCTTTGCAGAAGAGAGCATAATGAGCTTTAGAACTTATCTATCTTTTGTTTACTGACTTGGAAGTTAATTTTTCCTGTTTTTAGAACAGACATGCTTAGAGGAGGCTGACGGAGGAATGTGCCGCGGATACTTCCCTATGTATTACTACGATCCAAAGACTCAAACTTGCGAAGAGTTCATTTATGGAGGATGTCAGGGCAATGGCAACAGATATGCAACCCAAGAGGAATGCGAAAAGAACTGCGATGGTATGATTATGATATTCATATTTCATTTTAATTTTAATAACTGAATGTCGATAATTTTAAATATTGTAAGAATGTACACAATATATCATTTGAAAGATAACTTTCCACATTTGCTAGTGAGACTTATCTGTCTCATTTTCCCGACGAAGTAGGCTCTATTTTCCCCAGGAAGAAGTTTTACTTTTCCATGTGTCATAGGATTGTTTTATTAAAGAGCGTTTTATTTTAATATAAGTTTTACTGAAATTTGAAAGATATATTTATTTTTATAAATTGCAGTTGTTTATTGAAATATGTATAATGCAATAACGAATATATCTATTCACTTAGAATGGGAAAAAGTGTGGCTTAACTTGGATTACCCTCGTTTACATTTTATCTAATTTAATCGAAATGGTTTAACCTTTGTAGTTTTTAACAGCGTTAACATTTGTATTCTACTATTTAGCTTTTAATAACAATTCTTATCGCCATCGACATGATGCAGTGATTACGACACCGAGCTATATTTATGGAGTGCCGGCAAAGTTAATATATCTATTAGGTTGAGCCACTTCAGCTCTAGCCAATGAGAGCACTTAAAGACACAACGCCACTTGGAGTAAAATGTTTGGAACGGCCCGGTAGACTCCAGTTTTAAAGGTTGGTAGCAAAATTAATTTAATCATTTTTTAAAATTTAAAATATTAAAGAAGTACTCAAATAAAACATTAATTTTACTCGAACACAACTTAAAATGTAGTATTGGGCATTTTAGGAAGGGTACATACATAATAAAACTGTATTTCTCTTCCTGAAAAATATAAATCATCCGAAAGTTTCGTTTCACTTTTTGAAACCAGTCAATGTTATTACAGGAGGCGATGTTATTTTTAATGAATTTTTTTAAAATACGCAAATTTACAGAAATATGTTCGAAAAGTTTTCTATACAAGCAATCATTCTAAAAGTATCATTATACACAATTGGTGACGGGGTCGAAAATTCGAATTCGAGTTTTCGACGGGAGAGCACGTTTCAAGCATCCCTGATGTCTGTGTGTGTGTGTGTGTGTCAGTGAGTCTGTGAAGACGATATCTCACGAACGAATGGTAGGATTCGAATAAAATTTGGTACAAAAATTACAATCCGTGAGTAATGGAAGCCTATTGTTTTTAAACACTTTTACTTTTTAAACTTTTTTACTTTTTAAATTTTCGACATTTTTTTTTTAAAAAGTTATCAAAAAATCTTTAATAACCTTTAATAAAGTCTTTAATAACCTTTTAATTTAAAATCTTTAATAACCTTTAATAATCTCAAACCTTTAATAAAGTTACGTAAATAGACATTTCTTATGTAATTTTTCACTAGAAAACGATTAACACAAACTTCAGAATGCTGGGATAAACCATTCTCGAGATATTGCACATTTTTCAAAAAATTATCTAAAAATCAAATAAATTAAAAAAAATATTAACTTTTGAGAAACATTTTCACTTTCCATGTGTAATATCATGCGATAAATTTGGGGATATCATTCTCATGGATCTAGCTCGTTCCATTCATGAGAAGAGATACTATTATACAAGGTATAATTTCGTATTTGAACGTCAATAGTCATTTATCTGCTATAAGAATAACTTATTTTTCCGTCCAGAACATTTGGCGAGATTTTGGCGAGATGTCGTCAACTTGGCGACTTTTTAAATGTTGCTAAATTTACAAAAATCTCGCCAAATGTGTAAAAATGATGCTATATCAATGAAAATGACGACTAATATGTAAAAATTCAATATCCTGGATAGAATATAAGTATCTACTATAATAACCTATTTTATCTTGGATAGAATATAAGTATCTTCTATAAGAATAACCTATATTTTTTTTAACGTAAAAGCAGTAAATTCATTGCGTTATATAAGGAAAGCCATGTGTTGCCCACATAAAATTATTTAGATCAAAAAGAGAATTTATATCAAATCGAAATTCAATGTAAACATATAAAAATATAGAAACTAATCGTTTAACGCACACACTATGATATATTTTTAGAATAATAAATCAAATATTTTATAGTATATTAATTCATGATGAAAAATATACGAGCAAGCAAATTATATCATTGCATTTATTTTTAAATTTTTAACTTACTATGTTTAAACATCTTCAGGAGACTATAACTTCTTACTTTCAATCTTCAGATATACATCAGACATTTCATACCAGCAAATCAACCAAAACAAAGTAAAAAATTTAAAATAATCCTACTTTATATCAGTTAATTAACTAGTCACAAGAAAGTCTGGATGCACATTTAATTATGCCAAGTTTACAGATATTTACGACCATTGTACACAAACCATCTCCTGTACACACTACACAACTTGCATGCACATATATGTACACAACTTGCAATCTGATTTAGAACAGCGGTTCTCAACCTTTATCCCCTTGGAAACCAGCGCCTGTTTATTTTTTTAAATCGTACACTCCCCCCCCCCCCATTTTTTTAATGTAAGAAAATTTAATTAATAAAATGCAATGTTATAAAAATTAATTAATATAAAATGTGCGAGATTAAATCCTGTTAGATTTTTCAAAAATTACAAGAATATCATTAGAAAATACTATATAAAGATACAAATAACTTGCTGTAAAATGAAATGAATAAATAGTATACTGTACTTTCGTCTAAGATTTAAAAATCCTACATAATGGAACTTCAGGAACTAAACTAATGTTTCAAGAAAGAAGTGCATTTTCCCAAATTAATATAAATTGTACAATGTTGACTACTTTAAAAGTAAATGTTTGATTAAAGTTTGCATTATTCAATCTTAAAAAAAAGAATATTAATTAATTTTGAAAACATAAGTATAAATGTACTATTAGTCATTAATTTCTTAATAAAAAATAACTTTGGTTTAATAAAATAATTTAAATTAGTCATATTCTACAATACTGAAGATTCTGCATATATCTGAGGTTGGGAAACCCGACTTTAAAATATACATTATATTACGAAAAGAACACTTACATATTGACATAAAAAAAAGCTAGCATTGCCGGGAATTTAAGATGCAAATTTTAGATTAAAATTCTAGTTGGACCTGTAAGAAGTCTTCGAAAACCAACAAGCACTTTAAAAATATACCTGTTTAAAACAAAACAAGAAAGATCAATCATGCTTAAAGCATTGATTATGAAACACTTTCCAACTTCAATGCAATTTTATTTAAAAAAGTCAAAAATGCAATACATTCCTCGGTAATATTTAAAAACTTATCACAATACTACATTGATTTATTATATTTGAAAACTTAAACCTTCAATGAAAAAAATGAACTTCATTCAAATGACGGCATTGAAATATAAATTGCGTGGTTTAAATATCTCTAAAATGCAATACATTCCACGGTAATATTTTTAAATCTATCATAATACTACGATAATTTATTATATTTGAAAACTTCATCGAAAACAACTGAAATTAATTCAAATGACGTCATAGAAAAAATAACACGCCTGGATCTCTCTATAAAAGCTGGATTTCATTCATAACTTTCTCCATTTCATTCATCACAATACTATAATAATTTATTTTATTTAAAAATTAAGACCATGGAGCTACAATTCATAAACTTTATGCTTAAAACTTCATCGAAAAAAATCGTCCTTCTGTTTATAAAATCAATTAATATTTCATTCATATCAGCCATGCAGACTCCATGGACTGAATTATTTTGTGTTAAAGAAATACAGTAATTCTAATACAACTCATTCCACATATTTTGCTGTTTACATTTTACATAGGTGAAAAATAGGCTTAGTTGTAGAAATAATCAAATTTGAAAGAGAATTTGAACTCAAATATATTGTCATTGTGTTGTTTTAGTATGTAGATGCACAGAATTTAAGCAGAAATAAAGTAGTTTTAGGATGGATACAACACTCAATATGAATTAAAAAGAACTTTAAAAAATCACGAATTTGAAACAAGATGGATGCCATATATCATTTTGAAGTGGGTCATGTGATCGTTTCATATCATGGTCACGTGATCGTTTCATATAAGATGTGTAATTAATATTTTAATTTTTATTTAAAAAACTACTGAATATATTTAGATGAATTTTTTTTATATATTTTATGGAACAATTTGACTATTACCTAAAATTTTCGAAGCAATTTGTGAATTTTAAATCCGCTTAAAAAATGTTAGAAAAATTAGGTCCCATAGGGTTCAATGTATTTCATTTTTTCAACCCGGGTTCAATCCAAAACTAATTGTGTGATATTATTCATTTATATTCCCATAGGTCCTACTGACCGTCTGAACAACATAGTAAAATTTCATTTTGATTAAGTCATTTATACGGCAGTTATCGCGTTAACGGACAGACAGGCAGACAGAATGAACAAAGTCATTAACACGTTTCAACTTTGTTGTAAAGTGTGAACAAGAAAGATCAATCATGCTTAAAGCATTGATTATGAAACACTTTCCAACTTCAATGCAATTTTATTTAAACATGTCTAAAATGCAATACATTCCTCGGTAATATTTTAAAACCTCTCACAATACTACATTGATTTATTATATTTGAAAACTTAAACCTTCATCGAAAAAAATGAACTTCATTCAAATGACGGCATTGAAATATAAATTGCCTGGTTTAAACATCTCTAAAATGTAATATATATTACTCGGTAACAATTTTAGAATTATCATAATACCACGATAATTCATTATATTTAAAAACTTCATCGAAAACAACTGAAATTCATTCAAATGACGTCATAGAAAAAATAACACGCCTGGCTCTCTTTAAAAAAGCAGCATTTCATTCATAAATAATTTCCCATTCATCACAATACTATAATAATTTATTTTATTTAAAAATTAAGACCATGGAGCTATAAGTAATTTAACTCTATGCTTAAAACTTCATCGCAAAAAATCGTCCTTCTCTCGGTAAAGTCAATGAAAATTTCTTTCAGCTATGCAGACTCCATGAGCTAAATTCTTTTGCATTAAAAGAATACAGCAATTCCTATAAAACTCATCCTACATATTTTGCTGTTTACATTTCACATAAGTGAAAAATAGGCTTCGTTAGAGAAATAATCCAAGTTGGATGCTCATTTAAACTCAAATATATTGTCATTGCGTTGTTTCAGTATGTAGATGCACAGAATTTAAGCGAAAATAAAGAAGTTTTACGACGAATGCAAAACTCAATATGAATTAAAAAGAACTTTAAAAATGACGATTTTGAGACAAGATGGATGCCGTATTATATTTTGAAGTTGGTTACGTGATTGTTTCATATCATGTTCACGTGATCGCTTCATATAAGAGGTGTAATTATTTTTTTAATTTTTATTTAAAAAACTACTGAATATATGTTGCTGAAATTTTTTTTATATATTTTATGGAATAATTTGAATATCACCTAAAATTTTCGAAGCAGTTTGTGAATTTTAAATCCGCTTAAAAAATGTTTGAAAAATTAGATCCCATAGGGTTCAATGTATTTCATTTTTTCAACCCGGGTTCAATCCAAAACTATTTGGGTGATATTATTTATTTATATTCCCATAGGTCCTACAGACCGTCTGAAAAACATACTAAAATTTCATTTTGATTAAGTCATTTTTACGGCAGTTATCGTGCTAACGGACAGACAGACAGACAGAATGAACAAAGTCATAAACACTTTTCAACTTTGTTGTAAAGTGTTAAAAACCCGCGCGTCTGTCGCGCCACCTTGTGCCGCGCGCTGCAAGTAAACTCCATCTGTTGTCACAGATGGTTTTCGTGGCAACCAGCTATTAATATTAATTTTTTATTAAATATATTTTTAAATAATATAATTGGTATTTATTATATTTCCATATTAAATATTATATTAAATATTTTATTACATTTATATAATTCTAATGATTTTAATAATTTTTTATATTAAAGTAATACTCTAATGTGTGTGTGTCTTTAATGTGAACTACGCATAATTTAAATAAAATAAATTAGTCACAATCTATAATATTAACCTTAAAACAAAAACTCAGTTTGATATGATATTGTATGATATACATAATATGTTTTGTGTATGATATATGTTTTGTGTATGATATACATAACTTTCAACCCGCCTATTTAAAATATCCTATACATTTTCTCTTCATTTTCTTTCATTTAAAAAACTTAAAGACTGATTCCAACCAATAAATTTATTTACCGACTGTTGATCGAAAGACAGATATGATTTAGACATTCTTCAAGATTTAAAGAGTGACATATCGAATTAAAAAAAAATTCTAAAATATTTAGGTGGTATTTAAAACAAAAACATTATAAAGAAAAAAATAAAAATAAAAAAAAAAATTCATTGCAATATAAGTTTTCTTTTCTTATTAAAATTTGTCAATTTTGGAATATTGAAAGAACTTTAGTAAATTTATTTTTTTCTGTAATAATGTACCCTGTTAATATCTGAGAACTTGAAATTAACACAAAAAGATCCTCCTGGAGTATAATAAATATCATACGTACAAAACTTTTTTGTCAATCTACTATAGAATAGTGAACAAAATTGTATAAACTTTTTGGAAAAGTGTATTTTTGAGGTCTGATGGCTCATAACACCACAAGTTTTTGTACCAATACCATAAAATTATATATCAATGGAAAGATAATTTAATAAAGATTGTAATGCAATAACATCTATAAATTATTTTTTAATATAACAACATTTATAAAGAAGAAAAGTAGAAAACAAAGAAAAAATGAGATATACAAAAATTATCACCATGCCAGTTAATACTTAGTTGGGTAACCCTTAGCCTTAATTACAGCCTTACAGCGCTTTCCCATGAACTAAACAAAGTTTTTTAGTTTTGCAGCTGTTATAATGTGAAACCAAGATTGAATTATTGCTTCTGTTAATTGGGTTTTATTGCTGGGTTACTTCGGACTAACAAGTTTCTTTAGTCGGCTTCAAAGATTTTCGATGGGGTTAAGGTCTGGGCTATTTCCAGGCCATTCCAGCAGTTGAATATGATGATCTTGAACCCACTTTTTGCACACCCGAACAACATGATATGGAGCTGAATTCTGTTGAAATATAAATGCTGCATTATCTTGGAAATGATCACGAGCAGAGGACTGCAGTTTGGGCCAAATTGCAATACAGAATTGGATCAAATTGTAGAAGAGCATTTAATGGAATTTCCATAATCAAACCTGAAAAAAATTATATGTGAAGAAATATTTATGAAAAATTATATGTTATGCTTAGTCATTTTTTATTTTATAAATTAATATATAAAATGAAAATATTAACAATATTTCTTACGCATTTTTAATATTTCCTTTGACCAATCTCTTAAAAAGACAAGAGAGCTGTAACGAGAGCTGGTCGCTATTTTAAATGCTTATTGAGCCAACTAGAGGGTTGTTTCCTTTGAGCTCATTAAGCACACATTCATATAATCACAAAACCAAGATTATTCACATATACTTATATTTACACATATTCAAATTTTACTCATTATATTATACACATATACGTATTCTTGATTATTGAACTCGAACTTAGCTAGTCCCATCATCCTTCCTCTGCTGTTCACAAGAGAGCATTCAGAAAGCAAGTGTTCATTCCTTTGCCTCCTCCTTTCTTCGATCCATAAACCGGCATCCTGACTCCATAGTATCAAATTACTGGGACAGCTGTGCTGATATCAAAGAGGCAAGATATCCTATGGAAAAGAACCTCTTTTTTAGTCCTTCTTTGCCTGGACCGGGAGGAGTTCGTGACAAGATTTTTCCTACCATTGAACCTTTCTCTGTAACTTGAAATGTGGCGTTGTAACTAACTCGCGTTTTAACAAAAACGGAAAAAAGTAATTAGAATGTGCATTAGATTCAATCTAAATAAAACATTTTTCTTATTTTCTACCTTGTTGTCGAGGAATAAGAAAAATACACAAACTTTTATATTAAAACTAAATACATTACCGGCAACAGCACCATAAGCCATTTCTATCACCGCAAACAGGATACATTCATTGTAAATTTAGCTAGTTTCAGAAGTATAAAATTACAGTTAAATATTATATTAAAATGTTATGAAATCATGAAAAGTATCATTTTATGCCTTAAATTGTCTTTAAGGAGGAATTCATTATATAAATACTTAACTCGCAGTACGTTACATGTAATTTATTGAAACACGATTTGGCATGTAGTATCTTATACCAACTTTAAGTACATCTTGTTAAACTGGGGATTGCATTGTTGCAGAATGCATTCTGAAGATATTTGATCTGTACATTTCAACTTGAAAATAAGCCTCAAAATTGCAGTTTCGTACCGAAATATCGAAAGTGTTTCTGTTTTGCAGGTGTTGTAGCATGGGATTCCGTTGAATCCGACTGCAATCTTGCTCCTGAGAGTGGAGTCTGTGACGCCCACTTTAATAGATACTACTTCGATAGGAAGTCAGGACTGTGTCAGCAATTTGTGTACGGCGGATGTGGTGGAAACGAAAACAACTTCAAAACAATATATGAATGTGAAGATAAATGCAAAAGAAGTAAGTATGTTTAAGACCTTTTAATTTTATTGAGCTAACTTTCATAATTTAGCTATATATTCTCAGAAACCACGAAATGATTGATGCGATCATTTTTACACACCAGAATATTTAAAAGTGTTTCCTGTTTGTATTATAAGAAAATATGAAACATAATTTGACACATGTGTGGATGATGTAATCATGAATAAGAACTTAGATAAGAACTTCATGTGATAAGAACTTCATGTGATAAGAACTTAGTACAAACCGGGATTTAAATCACCAAACCTTCTGACGACTCGGCGTTTCACTCATTAAGCTGCTGAGACGATATTCTTATATGTTGTACATAGCAACAGTGGATCCTTCATTTTTCTTTAGATTTTAGAAAACAGTAAAAGTTTTAGTCTTTGAAGATACTAGCTTTTTCCAGAACTATCTGCAGATCACCGTTCACTTCGGCTGTTGGTGTAACACAATTAAAAGAATTTGCCGAACTCAGTACGGAGCTTAATGTGTATTTATTCTTCTAATTACGTATACCATATAAGCTGTTACAACTCAGAACGTTCAATTCACCTGTAGCTTTAGAGTAGCTAATTGGATACCATATAAGCTGTAAAATATGGCATTGTTGCGAACTTGTGAATTGCTTTGCCGTCACATTTTTCCCTCCTTACTTTCGCCTCTTTCAACCACCAGACAGAGAAAACACCCGTACATGCATCCTTTCCCATTTCGTGAGACTAGAGTTGCCAGAATGCCGAAGGTCGAGTCGGGGTTGTCAGATTTGGCGATTTATTACGAAATTGGTGACATTTTGTGAATTTCCGAAGGTTCCTTGAAACACCCCGACATAATCAATACTCAACAAGATATTATAGATTCCCAGAAGTTTTCATAGAAAGTCTATAAAATTAAGCCATATCTCAGTTGGAGAGCAGTTGACGTGATAAGAGCTATATTGAACTGTGATGTTTGTAAATATTTTGATAATAGTAGCTGCTGCTTTGTGAAATGACTTTTGTCAACGTTTTGAGAATATTATCGGTTATTTTGTGAAATTAGTGGACCATTAAGTGTTGTTTTCTTGTGCATTATTCCGGTTTACTTTGTGCTTGTGAATAAACGTGTTAGCTATCCAGAAATTTTGACCCATTCTTATATCCTGAGCGCACACTCACGATTCCAAAGGATGCTCCGTAACAGTATCCAATACCATATAAGTTGTACAATAATATGGTATCTAATACAGTATAAGCTGTACAATAAAACAAATCTGGAAAAAAATATAAAAATCGAAATTTTTGAATCTGCGTCTCACAGTTTGTGATCCGATACTGATAAACTAAACTGCATTATATTAATCTGTCAAAACGGTATATTTTTCAAAAAAATAAATTTAAATAAAAAAAAAATTAAAAACCAAAAATTATTAAAATATATTTTTTTGGTACCTTGTACCATTGTCAAACACAACACATATCAACCTTTTACCATTCGATATATGAAAAAGAAGTGATGTTTGACATCAATCTATATTGAGTAACATAGTTACTCATTATTTTTTCCGTACAGGCATCCTATTCTGAATAACACTCGTTAAATAGACATCGATGCTTTCAATTGTAGAGGTTGGTAGGAAAATCTAAACCCGTTCAAACAGAACGTATGTAAAAATTTTGTAGATAATATGTGCATATTCACATAGGAAAAACAAAAAAATATAAAGACAATAAAATATTTAATATCCCGGCGCTACACGGGATTAATTATAAGGCTTCAATTTATTGAGCGTTTATCACACAAACTTTTATTTCTCTGTTTGATATATAAAACTCTAGCTCTGTTAATTATATTACAATATACTTGGAAACGTCAGTCTTCTGTTCATTTAACAAATTCGAACATTTTTATTATGACATCCTTACATAGGGAGAAAACTCTTATGGCACCCTTTAAAGTCCCTAGCTTAATAAACTTATAGTTTCCCTTTCATTCGACTATTCAAACATTTTTTTGCCTATGGCACCCCCTAAAGCAATAAATATTTGAAAATATCTATCATTCATGTTTATTGCATCATATAATCACACTTTGTGCGAAATTTAAAGTTACTAGCTCAATAAACTTAATGTTTCCACATATATTTGCTTCGAATATTCTAAAATAATGTTTACCTATGTCACCTCTTAAAATAATAAGTATTTCAAACAATTATCTATGTGGGTTTTATCATGCTTTGTATCAAATTTCAAGTCCCCATCTCAATAAATCTAGAATTTCATGTTTATTTGACATTCAGCGGGGATATTTTTAAGTTACCACAGTAGTACAATAATTTAATTTACTTGGAAACTTAAAACTTCATCAAAAAAGGCAATGCTATAAAATCGTTTGCTTCTCTATGTAAAATCAATGAATATTTCATTCATATCACTTATATTCCATACTCCAGAGCTAAATATATTTGCTTTGAAAAATTCAGCAATTCATGTACAACTCCTCTTATAATCGCTTGATTTGCTTACATTCTGAATACTTTAAAGTTAGACTTCATTGTAGAAATATTCAAAGTTTCATGATCATTTAAACTAAAAAATATTGTAATTGCGCTGGAACAGAATATAGATGCACAGCAAATATGCAAAAATAAAGCGGTTTTAGGACGGATGCGACACTAAATATGAATATAAAATTTCCTTAAGAATCGCGATTTTCAATAAGCGAAAGACAAATTTGATGCCATATTGTATTTTACAATGAATCATGTGATCTTTTCATACACAATGGGTGTAATTATGAATTCAATTTTTATTTAAAAATCTATTTAACATATTTTGATGAACTTTTTTTACACATTTAACGTAATAATTTGAATATTTTCAAAAAATCCCAAAGCATTTGTGAATTTTAACTCCGCTTAAAAATATTTTTAAAAATTAGGTCCCATAGGATTCAATGTATTTCATTTTTTCAACCCAGGTTATATCCAAAACAAATTAGGTGATAGAATTTATTTTTATTCCCATATTTCCCATGGATCATCTCAACAGCATGCGAAAGTTTCATTTTGCTAACTTCATTTCAAGACAGATATCGTGCGAACGACAGACAGACAGACAGAATGAACAAAGACAAAAGAAAACTGCACAACTATGTTGGAAAGTGGTAAAAACGGCACTTATCCATCTTGATTTTATTATATGATCTACCCTTTGCACCAAATTTGAAGTCAGCTGGCTAAATAGACTTAGACTGCTTTTTCATTCGACAATTTGATCATTTTGGTCAGGAAAGGCACAACGTAAAATTTAAATTTTCATATTTTAGTAAAGTATAAATTATCAGTAGAGTTTCGCCCGATCTGTGTATTCAATTTCAAAACTAGCTGAAAGTAAATTTTACGCTTGAAATGGACATTTAAAATGACTCTGAAATGTCATATAAAACAATTAATCCCCACTAAGGACTTCCTGTTGGTCTGTGCAGTCAGTTTGCCATCTTTGGCAAAGCTGATATGAACGGTGTAGATTTGTATAGCTGGAAAGTCAGGCAGATAAACTAAGGATTATAATATAGATAAGTTAACTGGATGAAACATGTGCATATTTCTCCAAAACAGCAATGTATTTACTGAGGAATTGCATTTCTCATTGATTCCGTATATTTTTCTGTATTCATATATTTCCGCTTTTACAGCCGCTGATCGCGCCATCTGTGAACTAGGAAAAGAAGTCGGTCCTTGCTTCGCTGCTTTTCGAAGATTTTTCTTCAACAAGGAAACTGGCAAGTGTGAAAAATTCATTTATGGTGGATGCCTTGGCAACGGAAACAGTTTCGCCAATCAAGATGATTGCGAAGCTGTATGTCTTGGTAAGTAATCTAAAACAAATGATATGGAACATGTATTAAACTAAAAAGAAGTAGTAAACAAAAATATCCAAAAATATATAATAAATCTATTAACCAAGTCCATTAAGTAGACTCCGATTTCTTACTTCTTGAACGCAAATCTTTAATACTTGGTTTCCCTGCAGCTATGCTGATCCCAATCGTTGCCATGAAATAAAATAATTAAATGAAATAAATGATTAAATAAATTATACATGCAAAATTAAAAATTAATCTCAGTGTCTTTCGTATGAAATTGTAACTCCATCCAGATTTGATCTTTATATCTTATGCCTTGTCAAATTACTGTTCTTTCTTTTGAAACAATTGCAAAATAAATTATTGGCCTTACAGAGGTGATTGGAATGGTTTTAGCTGACAGGAGTTTTTTATTTAAATAGTATAGGCCAAAGAACAGTTGGAACCAGTAATCTAACTGGTACTATGAAAATATTTAAACACCGATTCGCACTTTTTTGCGAGGGCCAGCTTTTAAAGACTTCCATGATTTTATTATCGGTTTTAAATTGTTAAAATAGTTTAAAATCATTTATGATGAACGTTGTTCACTATACATTGGTATAGTGAGCATATACTAGTTCACAATGCATCATGAACTGGAATAATATGGTATTAATAAAATACGCACCGGTTGTTAAATTTTCTTAGCGAACCTGTTATTAAATTGAGGATGTAGAGAAATTGGTCTGGTTTTTATTTTCAGTATATTATGGCAAAAAATTATGTATTCCTAAATTTATGCACATGTTAAAATTTTATTATTGTTGATTAAACCGCAGTGCCATGCTATACGCAAAGCACACTGAATGTTTGTACTGTATTCCTCCATGCTGATTCAACATCAACATCTGATTAACAATTGTAGTTAATTAGTCCATAGGTACATACTTGAATTGATCAAAATGCTCATAAAGTCGTTAAAACAATTATAATCATTTAATTTTATATGTCTAATGCTATTCGACTAGTACAAATAATTCGTAAGTATTTTTTATTTCATAGATGGTAAATAACATTACGAGAATTACTGAAATGTGTCTGTATTTCGGCAGAATATATAAAATTAAAAATTTTATTAAATATTTTAGAAACGGAAATCAGAACATTTATTCTGTTGCTCGATACATTTATACAAGGATAAATTTTCTAAATCTGAACACACATTATTAAAAAATATATTTCATTGCTTGAGAGAAATGGTTTACTTGTATTAAAACTATTTTTACTTAATATTTTATATATATATAAATTATCAACAATAACTGAGAACTATGTAATTCGAATGTAAATAAAGTGAAATTTATATAATTTTTTTTATGAATTTATATATATTTTTTTCATACGATCACGCAAAATGTATTTACAAAAAGTAACAATCGAATTTTTAAAGAAATTTCGATAATTCGTAGTAAACATATGAATGCATCTAATACCTATCGCATTTAAATATGATCTATAAAATCTAGTTATATTTTTTCACTATGCACTTTGTGTCACTAATCCAATTATGCAATCAATAACAATCAAAACGTCGAAACGTAAAACAAAAACAAAAACTTTCATAAAAACTTTTTTATGAAAGTACGTTGTGGTTTTCAAATATATGGAAAAAACAGTTTCCTTATTATTGTCTAGGCAAGCAATAAATTAAAACTTCGACGTACATTCTTTTTCGACAAGGTTATCAAGGATAATTAATTCTAAATTTAGGATAATTAAACTTTTATTGAACAAGACGAATGAATATTAAAAATATTTTATGAATTATTTATATTAAATTTCCCCTCTGAATTTGCACGCACTACCACACACACACGTGCGGCAATAAAAGTAAAACATAAATAATCAATTACAAGAAGATGCTATTCTATATAAATCTATGTTTAAAATTGTTTTTCAAAATCTGATTACCTTATCTTCTTTATTGCAGCATAAAATGATGTTACAGTATCCAGTCACTGTGTAAGAATATTCAACAGTGAATAAAACATATTCTAGTCATGTAGCTTTCCTTGTCTTTTTAAATTTGACTTAGTAACAGTACAGTATCCAGTCACTGTGTAAGGAAGTTCAGCAGAGAATAAAGCATATTATAGTCATGTAGTTTCCCTTGTCTTTTTAAGTCTGATTTTGTAATATCTGATATATTAACATGAAATAAAAATTATTTGAAATTATTTGTCTTTTATTCAGCTTTAAAATAAATAGAATCAAGATAGAGAATTGCAAAAGACCGTATGATTGAAAATAGTTTTCCTTGTCTTTTTAACACTTTCCAACATAGTTGAAAAGTGGTTATGACTTTGTTCATTCTGTCTGTCTGTCTGTCCGTTCTCACGATAATTGCCGTAAAAATGACTTATTGAAACGAAATTCTAGCATGTTGTTAAGGCCGTCGGTGGGACAAATGGAAATGAAAATGAATAATATCAAGCAATTAGTTTCGGTTTTCATTCTGGTTGAAATACATTCAAACTTATGAGTCATGGTTTTTCAACGGAGTTAAAATTCACAAGTTGCTTTAAAAATTATAAGAAATAGTCAAATTATCAAGTAAAATGTGTAAAAATTTTTTAGCAAAGTTAAGTATATTTTAAATAAAAATTGAAGCATACTATATGAAGAGACCCATATTATATGAAGAGATCATGTGACTCATTTCACAATAAAATATGGTATCCATTTTTTTCCTTGTGTAAAAATTGCCATGTTTAAAGACTTTAAATTTGTATTTATTTTTGTATCCGTCATAAAACTGCTTTATTTTTGCATATTATCTATATACCTAAATTCTATGCCAACGCAATTATAATATTGTATAGGAAAAGTATTGGAATCATGCCGAAAACCGCAACTCGAGTTTTCGACTGATCTACACGTTTCGAGACCGCTAGAATACGAAAAAAAAACATTTTTAGTGTGACGTCTGTGTGTGTGTCTGTCTGTATGTCTGTCTGTCTGTCTGTGTGTATGTCTGTCTGTCTGGCTCTCTGTGTGTATGTATGTCTGTCTGACTGTCCGTGCAGATTTTGTATCCATTCTAGCTAAAAAACTAATGGACCGAATTTCATAAAATTTGGTAAGTAAGTCACTTGTGGGAGACTCTGGTGCTGATTAGTTTTGGGTACGATTCGTGATAAAAGAACCCGCCTTTCTTTGCGAAATTGCCAGCAAAAATTGACTGTATCCACTCTAGCTAAAAACACTAAAGGACAGAATTTCACGAAATTCGGCAGCGACGTCGCTTGCCGGTCACTCTGGTGTTGATTAAACTTTGGTATGATTTGGAATAAAATAACCTGCCTTTTTTGCGAAATGGTCCTCAAAAATCGTCAAAATCTAAAATAAAAAACTAAGTATGCTCAAATATATCCAATATATATAATTGCTTGTTTGCACGTAATTTTTTATGATGAAAATAATAAGACCAACCCCATTACACTAGGACTAGCCGTTCTCGAGATATTTTAGTTTTTCTTATTTTCTCTATGCCACCTTTGAAAATAAGTGCAGTTACCAAATGAGAACGAAAATTGAATTAAAAGTGAATTAAATTTAATTAAAGTAAAGAGAACTTGGATACAAGTCTGCAGCTAAAGTCATGTGCTACCCACTCAGATTTTTTAATTTAAATGATAACTAAACTTTGCATTTTCCTACAACGAAGCCTAATTTCTATAACATGCAGAATATAAACAAATCAATTATGAGTTGTATAAGAAAAGTTGAATTTTTATCACCTACAATTAATTAGCTCTGGAGTTTGGAATATTAGTGATATGAATGAAATATTCATTGACTTTACATATAGAAGCAGACAATTTAGAGCATTGCCTTTTTTGATGAAGTTTTAAGATTTCACTTATAATATATTATTGTAGTATTGTGATAATTTAAAAAATATGAGTGCTGAATGTATCGCATTTTAGAGATGGCTAAGTAAAATTGCATTTCCGTTGGAAAGTTTTTCATAATCAATGCTTTATGCAAGTTTGTTCTTCCTTGTTTACTTTGGGTTGGTAATATCTGATTCATTTACATGATATAAAAATTATTTTAAATTGCCAATTAAAATTGTCAATAATTTTATTCAGCTTTTAAAATAAATCCCAAATCAAGATATTTGAGAATAATTGCAAAGGACTATGTGAGTCAAAATACAAGTTTATTAGATAGGTTTATACGTTTTATGGATACTATTGGAACACAGAGTAAATACTGCATCAAAAATCTGATGTGAGCAGCACATAATTTTCCCTGCAGATTTATATCCACGTTCTCTAATTTTAATTAAATTTAATTCACTTTTAATTCACTTTTCGTTCTCAGTTGGCAACTGGACTTATTTTCAAAGGTGGCATAGAGAAAATACGAAAAACTAAAATATCTGGAGAAAGGCTAGTCCTAGTGCAATGGGGTTGGTCGTATTCTTTTCTTCGTTAAAAATTACGTATAAAACATACATTTAATGGATATATTTTAACATATGTAGTTTTTTATCTTAGATTTTGACGATTTTTGGGGGTCCAATTTAGAAAAAAAGGCAGAGTGTTTTTTTTCCGAATCGTACCAAAATCTAATCAGTACCAAAGCGACTTATCTACGAATTTTGTGAAATTCGGTCCATTAGTTTTCAGCCAGAGTGGACACAGTCTTTTGTGCGCCATTTCGCAAAAAAAAGGCGGGTTATTCCAAAATGTATCCAAAACTAATCAGCACCAGACTCACCCACAAGTAACTTACCTACCAAATTTTATGAAATTCGGTCAAATAGATTTTTAGTTAGAGTGGATACAAAATCTGCAAAGAAAGACAGAATACAGACACACACACAGACGTCACGCTAAAAATAGTTTTTCGTATGCTAGAGGTCTCGAAACGAGTAGATTCGTCAAAAAGTCGAGTTCGTCGGAGTCTGCATAGCTGATATGAACGAAATATTGATTGATTTTCCAAAGAGAAGCAGACGATTTTTTTGTTGAATTTTAAGCATAGAGTTTAAATACTTGTACCTCCATGGTCTTAAGTTTAAAAAAAAATAAATAATTATAATATTGTGAGGAAAAAAATGAATGGAGAAAAGTTTATGACTGAAAGGCTGCTTTTACATAGAGAGTCAGGCGTGTTATATTTCGATGACGTCATGTGAATAAATTTCATTTGTTTTCGTTGAAGTTTTCAAGTATAATAAATTATTGTAGTATGATGATAATTTTAAAGATATTGCCGAGAAATGTATCCCATTTTAGAGCTGTTTAAACAAGCTAATTTATATTTCAATGCCGCCATTTGAATGAACTTCATTTTTCTCGAAGTTTTAAGTTTTCAAATATAATAAATTAATGCAGAATTGTTATAATTTTACAGAGGAAATTTTTGTGAAAATATTACCGACAATTATTGTGAAAATTACCGAGGAATGTATCGTATTTTTAGATGTTTAAATAAAATTGCATTGAAGTTGGAATGTGTTTCATAATCAATGTGTTATGCATGATTCAACTATAAAAGAAAAGACTGACATCTCGTTAACACAGTGAAATCAAGTGCGTCGTTCGGCTAGTGGAAAACAGTGGTTTTGGTTAATGCTGTGTAATCAATTTCGCTGCGAATGAATTTCGAATGATTATCGATTAAACATTCGAACCAAATTTTGTTTGCAAATTTATTTTCGAAATATGCTCAAAATGCTCGTGTTCGCAAAGCAACGTATCTCGAAAACTAACTTTCTAAGATAAGAGTTTTTATTTTTAAAGAGTTATTTCTATTCATATCCGTTATTAACACTTTACAACAAAGTTGAAAAGTGTTTATGACTTTGTTTATTCATTCTGTCTGTCTGTCTGTCTGTCTGTCCGTTAGCACGATAACTGCCGTAAAAATGATTTAATCAAAATGAAATTTTAGTATGTTGTTCAGACAGTCAGTGGGACCTATGGGATTATAAATGAATAATATCACCCAATTAATGTTGGATTGTACCCGGGTTGAAAAAATGAAATACATTGAACAATATGGGACTTAAATTTTCAAACATTTTTAAGCGGATTTAAAATTCACAAATTGCTTCGAAAATTTTAGGTCATATTCAAATTATCCCATAATATATATAAAAAAATTCAGCAAAATATATTCAGTAGTTTTTTAAATAAAAATTAAAATATTAATTACACCTCTTATATGAAGCGATCAATTGACCATTATATGAAGAGATCACATGACCCATTTCATAATGATATATGGCATCCATCTTGCCTCAAAATCGTGATTTTTAAAGTTGTTTTTAATTCATATTGAGTGTTGTATCGGTCGTAAAACCGCTTTATTTTTGCTTAAAATGTGTGCATCTACATACTGAAACAACGCAATAACAATACATGAGTTTAAATGATCATTCAAATTTGATTATTTCTACAACGAAGCTTATTTTTCACTTATGTAAAATGTAAACAGCAAAATATGTAGAATGAGTTGTAATTGCTGCATTTCTTTAACGCAAAATTATTTAGCTCATAGAGTCTGCATAGCTGATATGACTGAAACATTCATTGATTTTACAGGGAGAAGGACGATTTTTTTCGATGAAGTTTTAAGCATAGAATTTAATTACTTGTATCTCCATGGTCTTAAGTTTTTAAATAAAATAAATTATTATAGTATTGTGATGAATGAAATGAATGGGAAAATATTTATTAATGCATTGCTGCTTTTATAG
The DNA here is from genome assembly GCA_951213105.1 of Amaurobius ferox. Classification (NCBI taxonomy): domain Eukaryota; kingdom Metazoa; phylum Arthropoda; class Arachnida; order Araneae; family Amaurobiidae; genus Amaurobius; species Amaurobius ferox. Next base: position 124,473,422 of record OX578137.1, read on the forward strand.
CGAGAGTCAGCCGTGTTATATTTCGATGGCGTCATTTGAATAAATTTCAGTTGTTTTTGATGAAGTTTTTAAATATAATAAATTATTGTAGTATTATGATAATGTTAAAAACATTACCGAGGTGCCAGGCGATTTATATTTAATTGACGTCATTTGAATGAAGTTCATTTTTTTCGATGAACTTCATTCGAAGTTTTCAAATATAATAAATTAAGGTAGTATTGTGATAATTTTCAACATATTACCGAGGAATGTATCGCATTTTAGAGATATTTAAATGAAATTGCGTTGAAGTTGGAAAGTGTTTCATGATCAATGCCATGATTGATCTTTCTTGTGTTCATTTAGATACGCTTTTAAAACACATCATAGAATTGTCCTTTAAAATGAACTGGAGTGTGATTCAATGTGATAAATGGAGCGGTTTGGAATAAAATTCATTAAGTTAAATAATTTCAAATGGTTCCTCATTTGAAATATATAAGTCATACCAGTCACAAAATTTTAGTATGTTCCTTGAGATCACAATTTGTAATATCAAGACTTTGGGATATTGAGTAGTCAGTCCTTTTTGCCGGAAGCATCTCAACAGAACTCGTCTATTAGATCATTCTTTTGCACAACCAACCTGTTTGGCTTTTCATTTTCAACTCTGATTAAAATTATGCAATTTTCAGCATTTTTTCTTTATTGCAATCTCAACATTCTAAAATTCATGTCTTTCGCCTTATTATTATAACATTTATCATCATAAAATGATAATTTATTTAGGTACTGAATGACTATTTAGCGTAATTGAGGGTCCCGATGTTTGTTTTTCAAAAAATAATAACCGCGTTTGTAGTTGTTTATAATTAATGGAGTTTCAGCATTCAGATTGTAATAATTGTACCGAATTCAATTCTGCTCTTTTACTTAGTTCATGAAATATCGTTTCCATCCATCCATCCATCTACACACACACACACACACACATACACAATGTTACATTCCATACTGTCGTCAATCCAGAAACCGCATCCTTGAAAGGGACATTCAATTAACCTTACACCTTTCTGGTAGGTCGGACGGTCTGGGTCTCAACAGCACACACACACACTTGAAAAGAGCTCAATGTGATTTCATGGATTCTCTTGAGTTTAGGGAATTGAGTTTTCTGCTCTGGTTATGTAGTGCAAAATCTACATGAGTAATACAACTGAACATTCGATTTTGTATGTAACAATGAAGTTATTCATATGCCTACTGAGTATTAAATTGAACCAATGGGAATAATGGAAAATGCAGAGGAGAGCACAGTTCCACTGCATCTAGCGAACAACCTCACTGTCTTCCTATATCGACAGTCTGTGAAAACAAAATTTATCATATCCTATAGTTCAAAACGTTCAATGTGTTCAGTTTTTAAAATTAGTTAATGGCTTTCACAACACGTTAACGAATTTCGATTTTGTGGGAAAACTAAGAAACACAGAAGAATCGAAAAGTCTATTACTGTTACCAGAATAAAATAAGCATATACCTCGTTAATTGTAATTTTCTTGATCATACCACGAAATATCGTGCTCCCTGTGATAAAGTAAATTTTCTGATATCATCAGAAATGGTTTTGATAAATGCCAAACATTAGTAATTAATTATTTTTGGGTAAAAAGTACTATCAAAACATCCATTAATAACAATGAACATATTTAGTTTTAAATTTTTTATATTTTAAATCAAACCAGTGCAATATCACAAAAATAGGACATCCGGTCCTTCTGTAAGTAATTTCATTTCCTCCTAAATAAAACATTACCTATATATAAGGACTTTCTGCAATGAATTTTAACATAGTATTTGCGCTTTTATAATATGTTTCCAATTTTTGAATACAAATATTTTAAAGCTGAAGGTGTTCCCCTGGCTTTAGATCTGCTATAATTAATATGACTCTTTCATATTTAAAAGAATCATAGATAACGTGTTCGATTTGCTTAATTTATTCTAAAAATATAGCACTTCACGGGAAAAAAAATCTACATACTTCGCGATAACGCTAAATACATTATTTCCATTTATATTAAATTTAAATCATTTGCAACGTATTCTATCATTTTGTAATAGTGAGTTTATAATTTATAAATACAGTACTTTTTATGAATACATTCTACTTAAAGTAAAAATCGATAAAGAGAATTCTAGAATTAATGCGAATTTTGGCGTTGCTTAACGCTATTGTCACAAAGAAACTCGTTAACACGAATTTTCGATAACGTGAACTAGTTACTGTTCCCACAAGCGATTCGTATTAGCGAGAGCTGACTATATTTGTAGTTGAGATCAAAATACCTAAAATATATCAAAACGGCTTGCTAGTGCCTTTAAATGATGTCATTAGCTTTTACGTAGAAAATAACATAAAAAGTTATTCCTGCACCATTTTTATACGTAATTATATTTATATAACATTTCATTTCTTGAAATTTGATTTCGAAATACTGAAGGGCTTCCCTTGTCCGCTCGGCATGAAAATCAATATGCTTCTGTTGGTCATCGTTTGAAATAATCATAAAACTGTTCATTCTATTTCGTTATTTTTTTTTTTTTAGAAAAACAGCAAAGAAACACAGCAAATGCAAGCGCACATCAGTACAAGATGAACACTTGCCTTTGTTGTTACTGATGTATTTTTTTCCTAAAAAAAGATGTTATTACTTTCCTTATATACATAATGTATAAGGAAAGTATTGTGACGGGGTCGAAAATTCGAATTCGAGTTTTTGACGGGAAAGCACGTTTCAAGCATCCCTGATCAGGAACCAAGCATTTTTGAAGTGATGTCTGTGTGCGTGTATGAGTGAAATTATGTGTGTGTGTGTGTGTGTGAAAGTATGTGTGTGTGTCAGTGAGTCTGTGGAGACGATAACTGACGAACGAATGGACCGATTCGAACGAAAATTGGTACAAAAATCACAATCCATAAACACTGGAAGCCTATTGTCTTTATACGCAATCGAATGTTCAGAACCCCCCTAAATTTTCGAATGAAATTTTGAAAAAATCGTCAAATTATCAAAAATACTAATAAAGTTACGCAAATAGACATTTCTTATGTAATTTTTCATTAGAAAACGATTGACATAAATTTTAGAACGCTAATACGAACCATTCTCTAGATATTGTACATTTTCCAAAAAAAATTTCAAAAAGTCATAAAAAATAAAAATAAAATTATTTCCTATTGAGAAACATATTCACTTTTCATATGTAATACCATGCGATAAATTGGGTGACATGATTCTCGTGGATCTAGCTCGTTCCATTTATGAAAAAAGACACTTTGAGTAATACTTTTGTATTTGAACGCCAATAGTCTGCCAATCTGCTGTAAGAATAAATTATTTCCTAGTGCATAACGCTTGACGAGATTTTGGCGACGAATTTGGCGGAATGTCGCCAACTTGGCGACTTTTTGAAATGTTGCCAAATTAACTAAAATCTGCCCAAATGGATAAAAATGACGCTAAATCAATGAAAATGACGACTAATTGTCGAAAATTCAATATCTTGGAAAGAATGATTGTATCTACTATAAGAAAAACGTATTTTTTTACTGCAAAAGTAGTAAGTTCATTACATTATATAAGGAAAGTCATGTGTTGCCCACATCAGATTTTTTTTTTGTTCAACTGGATTTAGACAAGAGTGTAGCAATTTTGTTTTATTTATATTTTCCCTGAGGACAGCTGAAAGAACTATTAAGTAAAGAATGTTCCATATCAACAAAACAGAAACGGTATAACTACAAAGAATGGGTGGCCTTCATTTTACTATCTTAAATATCTTTAAATATGGAGATTACAAAACAAAATATATACAAAACTTGACCAATTTTTTGTGTGTATTTCCCACATTTATAGTCGGAATGGGGCACAAATTTACATTTAGCATGATACTGACGTCCGAAACCTTATACTTGCATAAAAATGAGTGTTGCGGTTTGAATTTATGGAAATAATGAACACTAAATATGAAGACGAGCCCTTATGCAAATAAAATGAACATTTATGTATAGTACACAATGTAAAGAACCTTGCTCTCCCAACCGGGAATCGAACCCTGGATCTACGAACTGGCCAGCCGATGCTCTACCATTGAGCTACTCGGACGAAATTGCAAGCTCTTATTCTCGAAGTGGATCCTGTATTCTCCACACTCTACTGTTAGATAGGCATGCAACTGACAATCTGTCTGACCACGTCCTGCTATTTTTACTTAGATTAAGCTATTTATGCTATTTGTCCCTCTAGATGAGCTTCCTGCGTGATCGTTATCCTCTCGATTTGAAATTCCCTGTCAATATCCCAGATTCCATTAAATCCGTACTAGTCGTACTAACCGTACTAGTCGTAGCTTTCAAACCTTCGACATTTTTGCACTAACATTCAGTGTTGATTTGTCTGGGAGCCACTGTAAAGAATCATGCCCCAAACAGGAAGGGAATCCTGGATCTTTGAAATGGCCAGCCGACGGTCTACCGTTGAGCTGTTGTGACGACATTGGAAGCTCTTATTCTGGAAATGGACCCTGCAAATAGTCGATATTATTCGGAATCTTATGAAGATTTTGGTTTGGTAGTAGAGCAAAAGAACCGAAATAATAAGTGGTGTTCGGATTTATTTATTTATTTTACTTTTTATTTTTATTACTTTCCTTATATACATAATGTATAAGGAAAGTATTGTGACGGGGTCGAAAATTCGAATTCGAGTTTTCGACGGGAGAGCACGTTTCAAGCATCCCTCACAACGAATCGAACATTTTTGAGGTGATGTCTATATGTGTGCGCGTGTGTGTGCGTGCGTGTGTTTGTGTGTGCGTGTGTGTGTGTGTGTCAGTGAGTTTGTGGGGACGATATCTCGCGAACGAATGGAGCGATTCGAATGAAATTTGGTACAAAAATTACAATCTGTTAATACTGGAAGCCTATTGTTTTAAATGTAATCGTATGTTCAGAACCCTCCCTAAATTTTCGAGTGAAATCTTACAAAAATCACAAAAAATCAAGACCTTTAATAAAGTTACGCAAATAGACATGTGTTATGTAATTTTTCCTTAGAAAACAATTGACATAAACTTTAGAACACTAGCATGAACCGTTCTCGAGATATTGCACATTTTTTAAATAAATGTATCAAAAAATCCCATAAATTAAAAAGAATATATTAACTGTTGAGAAACTTCATATGTAATACCATGCGATAAATTTGGTGGCATCATTCTTCTGGATCTAGCTTGTTCCATTCATGAGAAAATATACTTTTAGTAATACTTTTGTATTCGAACACCAATAGACATCTATCTGCTATAAGAATAACTTATTTCTCCGTTTCTAACGCTTGGCGGGATTTCGGTGACGAATTTGGCAGAATGTCGCCAACTTGGCGACTTTTTTAAATGTTGCCAAATTAACGAAAATATCGCCAAATGGGCAAAAAATGACGCTAAATCAATGATAATGACGACTAATTGACGAAAATTCAATATCTTGGAAATAATATAAGTATCTATTATAAGAAAAACCTATTTTTTTACTGTGAAAGTAGTGAACTCGTTGCATTACATAAGGAGAGTCATGTGTTGCCCACATCAGATTTTTTTTTTTGCCGACTAGACTCATATAAGCCAGTCCGACTTTATCTACATTATTCAGTAGTGCATTGCTGAACTTTAGTTACAGCTGGTACATGAATAAAAAAATTGTAACTCTATCTATCTATGCAAATTCTGTAGGTTTAAGATACTACAATAATTTTTTTTTTATTTTCTTCACTTTTAAGGAGGATAAGATAAAATAAAATAAAATATAATAATCATATAATACATTAACATTCAGCACGTTTTCAAATATATGTAACAGAAGTTATTTCCCATTTTATTTCTTATTTATCCAACACTCATAAGATATCATCGATAATACTTTGGTATGGGAATTTTTGCACCAGTCGCAGTAGAACAAGATAATATAAAACACAGTTATATTTTTTCCCCTTTTTGAGTGGAATCTTCTAACAAGAAACAGGATGCAAGCCCTTATTCTCCTTTGCGTTGTTGCAGCGGCTTTTGCCGGCCAAGGTAATTTTATAACTGAACTATGGAGTCAGTAGCTCCATTCGACTTGTTCATATTTATATTCGTAGCTTATTCTATGAGAAATCGAATTGTCAATAATGCAAGTCCGGACAGAAGAATATTTTTAGTAAACACATTATTGCAATGCTAAAATGTTACTTATATTGATTTTTTTTATCATTAATGTTTCTATACTTTAATGTTAACCGGTTTAAAATAAATTAATATAGTAAGATTATACAGACGATTTTCTCATCAAAAAAAGTTTGGATCATTTAATGCTTTCTTTCACTATACATGTTTTCGATGTTAACAACAGCTAAATCAAAAGATTAGACGAACTGTAACTTATTCGTGCTAATAAGTCAATTCAATTAAAATAAACTTTAATAAATGTTTTAAAGGTATTTAAATACCATAAAATTATCTAAATTTATTTTAACTGATACGTATAACTCCGTCTCGAATTTAAAAAATAAAATAAATTAAAGAAATTAAATAATTTTAAATTAAAAAAGATTAACGTTGAAAATGTTAAAACGTGAAACGTAGTTTTCGTGTTTCTTGATTAATTTTTTTAAGTTCAATAACTAAAGATTCTCTGAGAATTTGACAAATTTTAGCGATTGCTCTGAAAGGAGAGTAATAGTTCGGTTTTTCAACGTTTAAAATTATTTTTTAATACGAACAAAGTCGTTTATAACGGACACAAAGGGATCAAAAATGTTTTTCGTGATATACAACTGATCACTGTACAAAATCACTGTAACTGATTTTTGCTGATTATTATCAATTATGAAATGAATATCAAATTTTATAGAATTGCATATTTCGCGTTTTAATTATTTTAATACACTTGCATTGCTATATTCTTTAGTAATCAACAACGCTAGGAATAAGCATCATAGCATCGTCACCGTAAACCGGACCTAATCCCAAATTATTTATTCACAAAGGGATCAGGCACAGCTGTGGGATCAGGGTAAATATTCTTGTTTCTGAGAATTTCTGGAAAATACGTCACCACTCAAGAGATAAAATGAAAGTAATCTTTTGGCGCGCAGTGGATGTGACTAGAGGGAGAGGTAGATAGAAATAACGAATTATCCCTCTTCGGTAATTTCGAACGAATCCATCGCCAAATACGTTGCGCCATCCAGTAATAGCGAATCAAAGATTAATAAACTGAGGAATCCTCTTAATTTCTATGTTGTCATATGCGCAGAGTCAGGTAAGAAAAATTAAATCCGTGCTCCGGGTGAGGACCCCCTGCGTGTCATTTCGTGCTTGTCAGCTTAAATGAAATAATGTGGTTAATAGCTCCACCTGATGTTTGAAGGGTTTTTACCAAAGCCGACGAACACTGAGGAAAAATCAACTAGCCAATAGGAAGACGTGCGAGTTTTATAATAGTTGAAAAAATTCATATTTTTTCTCAAATAATCTGTTCCTATTTGGTAAAACAAGGCATAGGAGGCTGAGCTAAAGAAGGCTGATGGAGGCATTCATCTTCCCGATGCTTTACTGAATTGTTTTCTTTAGTTTCTAGAACTAAATATCAACTCGTACATTTAAAAAAATGAGTATTCAGTTAGATCTTTTTTTATTCAATGCCAAATTTATGCCACAACCAACTTCAAAAGTCAATTTGTTAAACTATGGCATATAGAAAATGTTCTTGATGCTAGTCCCGTTAAAAGCTATCCATGCTGATGATTGCAACAAGAATGTCCACCGATTCTGTTTGCAGGAGTGAGCACAGCGCTATGCTTTGGATTTTATCTATCGATTGTTTACTGACTTGGAAGTTAATTTTTTCCTGTTTTTAGAAAAGACATGCTTAGAGGAGGCTGACGGAGGAATGTGTCGTGGATACTTCCCTATGTATTACTACGATCCAAAGACTCAAACTTGCCAAGAATTCATTTATGGAGGATGTCAGGGCAATGGCAACAGATATGCAACTCTAGAGGAATGCGAAAAGAACTGCGATGGTATGATTATGATATTTATTTTTCATTTTAATTTTAATAACTGAATCTCGACAATTTTAAATATTGCTTTTAGTAAAAAGCCAAAATCACATATTTAAAGGTTTTAATCAGTTCTAGCATCAGAAAAAGCCCACTTCGTCAGTACAAATGTAAGAGTGCACAAAATATATCATTTGAAAGATGCGTTTCCACATTTGCTGGTGAGACTTATCTGTCATTTTCCCGACGAAGTAGGCGCTATTTTATCCCAGGAAGTAGTTAGTTATTTTTCCATATGTCATAGGATTGTTCTGTTGAAGATCGTTTTATTCTCATTTAAGTTTTACTGCAATTTGAGAGATATATTTATTTTTATAAATGAAAGTTATTGATTGAAATATGTGTAATAGACATTGTGTACTATTACGGATATTCATTCACGTAGAACGAATAAAAGTGTGGTTTATCTTGGATTACTCCTGTTTGCATTTTACCTGATATAACCGAAATGATTTAACCTTTGCAGTTTTTAACAGTTAATTTTACACTGTTTAACTATTTAGCTATTAATAAAAATTCTTATTGCCATAGACATGATGCAGGGACACAGACTTATATTTATGGAAAACCGATCCATTAATATTAATTTTTATATTAAATATTCCTTTAAATACTATAAATGATATTTATCATATTTTCATATTAAATATTATAATAAATATTTTATTATATTTATGTAATTCTAATGATTTTTTATATTAAAGTCATACTCTAATGCTTTGTCTTTAATATGAACTACGCATAATTGAAATAAAATAAGTTAATCACAATCTGTAATATTATCCTTAAAACAAAAATTCAGTTTGCAATATTTTTGGGTATGCGTTGTGATAAACATTCTGCCTGGACCAATTTGAATAGAGTAATTAAAATATCAATATGTAACTGCTTTAAGATCTTAATGAAAAAAAAATTATAAAATCAATTACTCAGACATTACTACAATTGCATTCAGATCAAGATCCCTGCAACAAATCTTCACTGGTCGGATTCTCATGTCAATCAATTAAATCTTAAATGGCCAAATAAACAAATTAAGAACAATATAAAATTAGCAATTTAGTATAGTGTTTAACTCAGGTATTGACACGAGAACCTAAATAAAAACGTAAAATTAAAATAGATCGTAAAACAAATACATAAATAAATTATTATTATATAAAATATTGTTTATTAATAATAATTGTTCACTAGAATTCCCTTTATAGGCTATGATAACAATTATTCAATAGTTAAGGAGAATTAGATTTTAAACATGCTCAACAGCTTCACAAAAAATATAATATAACATATTGATAAGCACAATGTTCTTATTCATTCAATAATATCATAAATATAAAAAATGTAACTCACAAATTCTGCAAAAAAAAAAAAAAAAAAAAAAAAAAAAATATCATATGATGCATTTTTTGCACAAAGTAGATGAAAGATGATCTTTACTGATCAAATAAATTTTTACAACAATGTACTGTTCTGTAAGCTTTAGGTAAGCTCTTCTCTCAGACCTTTTTTTTCTGTCGTATGCAGTCTATCAACATAATAAAATCACTTCCAATAAATCCAAACCATTGTTACATTATCATGACCTAGCCGTGAACTATATGTGATAGCTATGCTGTATTGAAGCTTCATTCTATCAATGTAGAAAAACACAATATTTCATATAAGATGCCATGTTGTATTTCAATTGCGTAGCACACAAAATAGATTCGTTGAATGAATCATCTTCAAACCAGGACTGAGTTAAAACATTTACATCTGAGCAACAACACTTTTCTGTGCTATCTCTTCACTATAAGATGGAATTTTCTCTCTCTCTATATAAAAACAACACCATTCCTACCACTTCTCAGAGAAGGGGGAAACCTTCACTTCTTTTAAAAGCACGCTCACATATTTGGCTCCAAGTAACAGACTAAAATAAAAAGAACAATATAAAAATGGCCAGCTTCACTCTTGGAATTCTGAGAATGTAGGAGTGCCAATACCGACTATTGTTTATTAACAAGGTGATGTCATTTCTGACACAATATTTCATATAAGATGCCATGTTGTATTTCAATTGCGTAGCACACAAAATAGATTCGTTGAATGAATCATCTTCAAACCAGGACTGAGTTAAAACATTTACATCTGAGCAACAACACTTTTCTGTGCTATCTCTTCACTATAAGATGGAATTTTCTCTCTCTATATATAAAAAAAACACCATTCCTACCACTTCTCAGAGAAGGGGGGAAACCTTCACTTCTTTTAAAAGCACGCTCACATATTTGGCTCCAAGTAACAGACTAAAATAAAAAGAACAATATAAAAATGGCCAGCTTCACTCTTGGAATTCTGAGAATGTAGGAGTGCCAATACCGACTATTGTTTATTAACAAGGTGATGTCATTTCTGACACAATATTTCATATAAGATGCCATGTTGTATTTCAATTGCGTAGCACACAAAATAGATTCGTTGAATGAATCATCTTCAAACCAGGACTGAGTTAAAACATTTACATCTGAGCAACAACACTTTTCTGTGCTATCTCTTCACTATAAGATGGAATTTCCTCTCTCTCTATATAAAAAAAACACCATTCCTACCACTTCTCAGAGAAGGGGGGAAACCTTCACTTCTTTTAAAAGCACGCTCACATATTTGTCTCCAAGTAACAGACTAAAATAAAAAGAACAATATAAAAATGGCCAGCTTCACTCTTGGAATTCTGAGAATGTAGGAGTGCCAATACCGACTATTGTTTATTAACAAGGTGATGTCATTTCTGACACAATATTTCATATAAGATGCCATGTTGTATTTCAATTGCGTAGCACACAAAATAGATTCGTTGAATGAATCATCTTCAAACCAGGACTGAGTTAAAACATTTACATCTGAGCAACAACACTTTTCTGTGCTATCTCTTCACTATAAGATGGAATTTTCTCTCTCTATATATAAAAAAAACACCATTCCTACCACTTCTCAGAGAAGGGGGGAAACCTTCACTTCTTTTAAAAGCACGCTCACATATTTGGCTCCAAGTAACAGACTAAAATAAAAAGAACAATATAAAAATGGCCAGCTTCACTCTTGGAATTCTGAGAATGTAGGAGTGCCAATACCGACTATTGTTTATTAACAAGGTGATGTCATTTCTGACACAATATTTCATATAAGATGCCATGTTGTATTTCAATTGCGTAGCACACAAAATAGATTCGTTGAATGAATCATCTTCAAACCAGGACTGAGTTAAAACATTTACATCTGAGCAACAACACTTTTCTGTGCTATCTCTTCACTATAAGATGGAATTTTCTCTCTCTATATATAAAAAAAACACCATTCCTACCACTTCTCAGAGAAGGGGGAAACCTTCACTTCTTTTAAAAGCACGCTCACATATTTGGCTCCAAGTAACAGACTAAAATAAAAAGAACAATATAAAAATGGCCAGCTTCACTCTTGGAATTCTGAGAATGTAGGAGTGCCAATACCGACTATTGTTTATTAACAAGGTGATGTCATTTCTGTTAACAAATTGTGGAATAGGGGGTGAAATTTGTTTTTCACTCGCCTTAAGTATTTCGTTGAAAGCTGTTGTAAAGACAGATACAATCAACAAAATGACCTTGCAAGCTAATAGTTTTGAAAATAAAGGAAGATTTCCCAGATTGTAGGAAAAAAAACCCATGGCAGGTCTTGTTTTTCTCTTCAAATGCGTTTTACTCCATAGCCATAAATTGTAGTCTAAAATTCTGAGTATTGTGAACTAAGATCTTTTATTGTTTTATTGCCTTCAACATTCGGGTCATTCAGAGAAAAATCCATTTCCTTTGGACCACTTTGAAGTTAGGGGAAATGTCCTCATTGCAAAAATATAGTTTTTTTTTTGTTTTGTTTTTCTTGTAGTGGTTAAAATATTTGGTAAGTTTGAAGTTCTGAACTCATCACAGCAGTATGATATAAATATATTTTCAACCCGCCTAATTAAATTATCCTATACATTTTCTCTTTATTTTCTTTCATTTAAAAAACTGAAAAACTGTTTGTTTACCGAGTGTTGATCAAAAGTTAGATATGATATAGAAATTCTACAAAATTTAGAAAGTGACAAATCGGATTAAAAATATTCTAAAATATTTAGGTGGTATTTAAAACTCAGACATTATAAAGAAAAGTTAAAAAATAATTAAATGGACATTTTAATTTTCATTGCAATATAAGTTTTTGTTTCTTATGTTAAGTTTTTGTTGAAATTTAAAGTTTCTTCAATATTCCAAAATTTGTCAATTTTGGAATATTGAAGGAACTTTAAATTTCTCCATCTCTGTAATAATATACCCTCTTAATATCTGAGAACTTGAAATTAACATAAAAAGATCCTTTTGGGGCATAATAAATGTTATACATACCAGACATTTTTGTCGATTCAATATAATACAGCTAACATATATGTTCCGAAAAATCCAATTTTACATAATTTGCTTTGAAATTTAAAAAAGTTAATTTAGGCTTTAGCGAAAGAAATAATAGATTCTTCTTTAAAGTGACATTTTCACAGAGCACGTTACGTTTCCAAAGAATACATATTCATCTTTAATTAGATATAAAATAATATTCTCCTTATATCTTAAATAGCTGATATACCCGACGTTGTTCGTGATTAAAAATATATGAAAATTCTGAAAACGTTCATATTGCTTTTCCAAACAGTTCCATCAAAACACTTAATACAATTTCCTTGTAAAATATAAAAAGCATAAACGTCGATGTTCTCACTGCAGAAAATTATCTGCTCAAGTAAATCTGAAGAATAAAACATCTTGTCCTGTTTATAAACCAATTTGCAAAAATATCAAATTTACTTATACTCCAAAAACATTGAAATGGTAGCAAAGAGTATTAAATACCATGATTTATATCTTTCTGACAATCATCTAAATACATTCGGAATTATATGAATTGAATATACTTTTTGCTAAAATAAAACCAATTACTTCGCAAATTGAAAATATCAATAATTCCCAAAATACAATATCTTACAGCCGTAACTAAGATAATACAATCAACAATATAATAACGCCCATTTTTTTTTCTGTGAATTGCTTTATTATTTAAAGAGAATAAATTAAAATAAAAATCGCCTGCCGTATACAGACATTAGATTGTGTCACATACTAAAAATTATTTTATTCTATAGCTAAGTAATGCTAGTTAATAAGTTTTAAATTTTTTCAAATAAATTTTCGAAAAAAAAATCGTCTGTTGTGGAGGATTTAAAGTTTTGTTCCATTTATAGTTCGACAACCATTGAGATGTGAATAGTGAACGAAGTTTCCCGTAGTAACGTGGATAATAACCATACATAATTGGAGAAAAATAATTCGTAAACATCTTATATGGAACAGAAAAATATATTTCCAATTTTATAGATAGCTAGTACTGCAATCAATGTGAATTTTATGTTGCTTAAAGTCATTTTTTAAAATACTTGACTAAAAATAATACAGTTTTCATTTTAATATGTAAATGTTTCTAAAATGGCTATATGTGTCAATCACATTTCAGGTTGTTGTAAAAATAATCACCAAACAATACATAACTTCTATTGTATACTTTGCTAACCCAGGGTAGCTAAATTAATAATACATCATTGGATCAAATTGTAGAAGAGCATTTAATGGAATTTCCATAATCAAACCTGAAAAATTATATATGAGAAGAAATATTTATGGAAAATTGTATGCTTTGATCAATACCTGAATTTGAGAATTGGCTTTTATTTAATTGTCTCACAGTTACTCAATTTCTGGAGAAACATATAATAAAATCTGCTTGTTGAACACCAAGAAAAGAGCCCATTTCATTTTCTCTCATACACAATGAACTTAAAAGGTAAAGATGATTATGTTTCGCATATTAATTTGGTACTCATGGAAATACAATTTTAACACCTGCAGCATCTCTAAAAAATGTTCCAAGTAAGGATATGCAACTCAGTCCTTTTTTTTTTCATTTTATAAATTAATATGTAGAATGAAAATGAACTATATTTCTTATATATTTTTAAGATTTCTTTTGACCATTTTCTTAAAAAAGGCAAAATGCTGTCATGAGCTGGGCTTTATTTTAAATGCTTATCGCCTTAAGCCAGCTCGACGGCTCTTTTACTTTGAGCTTATTAAGCATACTTTCATAGAATCACAAAGCCACATTCATTTACATATGCTCATATTTACACATATACAGATTCTTGATTATTGAACTTTGACTCAGCCAGTCCAATTGTCCTCTCTCTGCTTTTCACGAAAGAGCGTCCCAAAAACAAGTGTTCATTCTTTCGCCTCCTCCATTCTTCGATTCTACCCCCCTCCTCCGACAGCCTGACCCCACAATATCAAATTAATGGGCCAGCTGTTCTAATATCGAAGAGGTAAGATGGCATATCGAAAATAACCTCTTTTGCAGCCCTTCTTTGCATGGACAGAGAGGGGTTCTTGACGAGAGCTTTCCAACCATTGTAGGGAACTTAAAAATGTGACGTTGAAACTAACTCACGTTTTAACACAAAAGGTGAAAATGTAAATAGCGCATGTTTTTTTTTTATGTTCAATATAAATGACTCATTTTTCTTATTTTCTGCCTTGCTGTCGAGGAATACAACAGCACCATAAGCCTCTTTTAACAATGTTATATCACCATAGTCAATTTATGTAGTTTCAGAAGTATAAAAATACTGTTAAATATTATATTAAAAATGTTATTGAAGATATCATTGTATGCCTTAAATTATCTTTAAGGAGGGATTCATTATATAGATCCTTAACTCGCAGTACGTTACACGTAATTTATTGAAAAAAGATTTGGCATATAGTATCTTATACCAACTTTAAGTAAATTTTATTAAACTGAAACTTCCATTGTAGCAAAATGCTTTCTGAAGATATTTTATTTGTATATTTTAAGTTGCAAACAGCAAAATATGCACCAAAATTGCAGTTTTGTACCAAAAGTTCGAAAGTGTGTATGTTTTGTAGGTGTTGTAGTATGGGATTCCGTTGAATCGGACTGCAATCTTGCTCCTGAAAGTGGAGTCTGCGATGCCTACTTTAAGAAATACTACTTCGACAGGAAGTCAGGACTGTGTCAGCAATTTGTGTACGGCGGATGTGGTGGAAACGAAAACAACTTCAATACAAAATATGAATGTGAAAAGAAATGCAAAAGAAGTAAGTATGTTTATTACATTTTAATTTTATTGAGCTAACTTTCTCAATTTAGCTTTATATGCTCAGAAACCACGAAATGATTGATGAGATCATTTTTGCACATCAGCAACTTTAAAAGTGTTTTCTGTTTGTATTATAAGAAAGAATGAAACATAATGTGACACGTGTATGGATGATGTAATAATGAATAAAAGTGTGTTAAGAACTTAGTATAAACCGGGATTTAAATCAGCGAATCTTCTGGCGACTCGGCGTTTCACCCATTAAGATGCTGAGACGATATTCTTATACGTTCTACATAGCGACAGTGGATGATCCATTGTTCTTTAGATTTTAGAAAGCAGTAAAACTTTTAGTCTTTGCCGATACTAGCTTTTTCCAGAACTTCTTGCAGATCACCGTTCATTTGGGCTGTTGGTGTGACACAATTAAAATAATTTGCCGAACTCAGTACGGAGCTCAAGGTGTATTTATACTTCTAATTATGTATACCATATAAGCTGTTATAACTCAGAACTTTCAACTCCCTTGCAGGTTTTGAGTGCCTAATTGGATACCATATAAGCTGTATAATATGGCATTGTTGAGAAATTGTAAAATGCTTTGGCGTTACGTTTCACGCTCCTTACTTTCGTCTCTTTCAACTACCAGACAGTGAAAATGCCCGTGCATGTATCCTTTCCCATTATGTGAGACTAGAGTTGCCAGAATGCCGAAGGTGGAGGCAAGGTGGCCGTATTTGGCTATTTATCACCAATTTAGCGACTTTGGGTGAATTTCCGAAGATTCGATAAGCACCCCGAAATAATCAAAATTCTACAAGATATTATTTTTTTCTAGAAATTTTCATAGAAAGTCTATAAGGTACCGTCTAAAGGTACCGTCTCTCAGTTGGAATGAAGTTGACTTGATAAGAGCTACATGTTTTGATAATAGTAGCTGATATTTCGTGAAACAACTTTCGTCATTGTTTTGAGAATAGAATCTGTTAATTTGTGAAATTAGTAGAGCATTTAAGTGATGTTTTACTGTGCATCATTCCTGTTTACTCTGTGCTTGTGAATAAACGTGTCAGTTATCCAGAAATTTCGACTTATTCTTATAACCTGAACGCATACTCACGATTCCAATTGATGCGTAGTAGCATTATCCAATACCATGTAAGTTGTACAGTAATATGGTATCCAATACCGTATAAGCTGTACAGTAAAGCAGTTCTGATAACAAAATATAAAAATTGAAATTTTAGATCTGAACATATGCATATTGCCGTCTGCGCTATACGCTAGTATACACTAATCGATTGCGTATTATCGTTTGTGATCCTATTCTAATGAAATGAACAGCATTGAATTAATCTGTCAAAACTGTATATTTTTTCAAAAAATGGAAATTAAATTTAAAAAAATCTGATGTGGGCAACACATGACTTTCCTTATATAATGTAATGAATTTACAACTTTTTAATAATACTGTACTGTAAATAAATAGGTTTTTTTTATACTAAATACTAATATTCTTTCCAAGATATTGAATTTTCGGCAATTAGCCGTCATTTTCATTGATTTACCGTCATTTTTATCCATTTGGCGAGATTTTCGATAATTTGGCAACATTTCAAAAAATCGCCAAGTTGGCGAAATTCCGCCAAGTTCGTCACCAAAATCTCGCCAAGCGCTATGGACGAAGAAATAAGTTATTTTTACAGCAGATAAATGACTATTGGCGTTCAAATACAAAAGTATTACTCAAAGTATATTTTTTCATGAATGGAACAAGCTAGATCCACGAGAATGATGTCACCCAATTTATTGCATGGTATTATATATGAAAATTGAACATTCTTCGCAATAGAAAATATTTTTTTTTATTTTATATGACTTTTTGATAATTGTTTTGAAAAATGTGCAATATCTCGAGAACGGTTCCTGTTAGCGTTCTAATAATTTATGTCAATCGTTTTTTAATGAAAAATTACATAAGAAATGTCTATTTGCGTAACTTTATTAGCGGTTTTGATTTTTTGACGATTTTTTCAAAATTTCATTCGAAAATTTAGGGGGGTTCTGAACATTCTATTACGTATAAAAACAATAGGCTTCCGGTGTATACGGATTGTGATTTTTATACCAAATTTCGTTCGAATCGGTCCATTCGTTCGTCAGTTATCGTCTCCACAGACTCATTGACACACACACACACACACACACACACACACACACACACACACACACACACACATACTTTTACACACACACAGACAGACATCACTTCAAAAATATTTGATTCGTGATCAGTGATGCTTGAAACGTGACCTCGCGTCGAAAACTCAAATTCGAATTTTCGACCTCCGTCACCATACTTTCCTTATACATTATGTATATAAGGAAAAAAAAATGAAAACCAAAAGTTATTAAAATATATCTTTAAGTACCTTGTACCATCGTCAAGCACTACACATATCAATCTTTTACCATTCGAAATATGCAAAAGAAGTGATGTTTGACATCAATCTATATTGAGTTTATAGTTCATTATTTTTTCCATATATACAAGCATCGTATTCAGAATAACACTCGTTAAATATAAATCGATGCTTTCAATTGTAGAGGTTGTTAGGAGTATCTAAACCCGTTGAAACAGAACATTTGTAAAAAAAAAAAGAAATTGTAGATAATATGTAAACATTCACATAAAAAACAAATTTATATAAAAACAATAATATATTTAATATATTAAATAAGAAAATTCAACCGGCTCTACCCTGGTTTAAACGTAACGCTTCAATTTATTAAGCGTTTATCACACACATTTTCTTTCTCTTTTTGATGTATCA
Organism: Amaurobius ferox; assembly: GCA_951213105.1. Lineage (NCBI taxonomy): Eukaryota > Metazoa > Arthropoda > Arachnida > Araneae > Amaurobiidae > Amaurobius > Amaurobius ferox. The sequence goes on from OX578137.1 coordinate 124,491,631, forward strand.
AACTCTCGCGCTGTTAATTATATCCTTCTATATTCTATTACATTATTCCAATACACTTGGAAACGTCCGTCTTCTGTTCATTAACAATTCGAAATTTTTTATCATGACATGTCTTTGAAGGGAAAAGACCCTTATGACACCCATTTTAAGTTCCGGGCTCAATAAACTTATGGTTTCACTTTCATTCGACTATTCAAACATTTTACCTATGGCACCCCCTCTAAAGTAATAAATATTTGAAAATATCAATTATTCATGTTTATTGTATCATATGACCAATCTATGTGTGAAATTTAAAGTTACTAGCTCAATAAACCTATAGTTTCACATACATTTGCCTCGAAAATTCTAAAATTTTTACCTATAGCACCCCTTAAAATAATAAGTCTTTGAATGTTTCATTGTAATTATCTATGTTGATTTTATCATGCGATCTATCTTTGTATGAAATTTCAAGTCCCTATCTCAATAAATCTAGAGTTTCACATACATTTGCTTTGAAAATTCTAAAATTTTTACCTATTGCACCCTTTAAAATAATAAGTATATAAAACAACAATTATCTATGTTGATTTTATCATGCGATCTATCTTTGTATTAAATTTCAAGTCCCTATCTCAATAAATCTAGAGTTCCACATGCATTTTCTTCGAAAATTCTAAAATTTTTACCTATTGCACCCTTTAAAATAATAAGTATATAAAACAACAATTATCTATGTTGATTTTATCATGCGATCTATCTTTGTATTAAATTTCAAGTCCCTATCTCAATAAATCTAGAGTTCCACATACATTTTCTTCGAAAATTCTAAAATTTTTACCTATTGCACTCCTTAAAATAATAAGTATTTTAAACAACAATTATCTATGATTTTATCATACGATCTATCTTTGTATTAAATTTCAAGTCCCTCTCTCAATTAATCTAGAGTTTTACATACATTTGCTGCGAAAATTTTAAAATTTTTACCTATTGCACCCCTTAAAATAATAAGTATTTAAAACAACAATTATCTATGTTGATTTTATCAAGCGATCTATCTTTGTATTAAATTTCAAGTCCCTATCTCTATAAATCTAGAGTTTCACGTTGATTTGACAATTCGAGCATTTTTACATATGTCATCACTGAAAATAGTATTTAATAACAAGATTAATCATGCATAAAGTATTGATTATAAAACACTTTCCAACTGCAATAACATTTTATTTAAAAATCTCTAAAATGCAATATATTCAGCGGTTATATTTTTAAATTATCCCAGTACTGCAATAATTTATCTTACTTGGAAAGATAAAACTTCACCAAAAAAGGCGATACTGTAAAATCGCCTGCTTCTCTATGTAAAATCAATGAATATTTTATCCATATTACTTTAATTCCATACTCCAGAGCTAAATAATTTTGCGTTGAAAAATTTAGCAATTCTTGTACAACTCATCTTACAATTGCTTTATTTGTTTGCATTCTGTATACTTTAAAATTAGGCTTCGCTGAAGAAATAATCAAAGCTTGATGATCATTTAAAATATTGTAATTGCGTTGGCACAGAATATAGATGCACAGATAATACGCGAAAATATAGCGGCTTTAGGAAGGGATGCAACACTAAGTGAAAATATAAGCGTTCCTTAAGAATCGCGATTGTCACTAAGCAAAAAAATTGGAGGCCATATTTTATTTTACTATGAAGCATATGATCTCTTCATATAATATGGATGTAATTATTATTTCAATTTTTATTTAAAAAACTAAACATATTTTGATGACATTTTTTTCACACATTTCATAATTTTTTCACACATTCAATTCATTTTTTTCAATTTCATTTTTTTCACACATTCAATATTTTGCATATTTTCAAAAAATTTCAAAGCAATTTGGGAATTTTAACTCCATTGAAAATTATTTGAAAGAATAGGTCTTATAGCGTTCAATATATTTCTTTATTTCAATCCAAAACAAATTAGGTGATAGAATTTATTTTTATTCCCATATGTCCAACAGACCGTCTCAACAACATACTAAATTTTATTTTGATAACGTCATTTTACGGCAGTTATCGTGCTAACGGACAGACAGACAGGCAGAATGAACAAAGTCAAACACTTTATGTTGGAAAGTGTTAAAAACGGCACTCACCCGTCTTGATTTTATTATATAATCTAAGTCCCCAGCTCTAAAGTCCCTAGCTCAATGGACTTGGGGTGTTTTTTCATACAACAATTCAAACATTTTGGTCGATATCGGCAGCCCATAAAATTGAACTTTTCATATTTTTGTAAAGTAAAAATTATCGGTAGAGTTTCGCCCGATCTATGTATTCAAATAATTCAAGACTATCTGAAAATATATATTACACTTGATATGGACGTTCAAAATGCTCTGAAACATCATATATATCAATTAAACGGGCTTAAAACGGGCAAACCTACGGACTTCCTATTGGTCGGTTTAGTCAGTTTGCCAACTTTGGTTGAGCTGATATGAACGGTGTGGACTTGTACAGATGGAAAGTCAAACAGATAAAATAAGCATTATACTATAGATAAGTTAAGTGGATAAAACATGTGCATATTTCTCCAAAACGACAATATATTTTCTGAGGAATTACATTTCTTATTAATTCCGTATATTTTTCTGTATTCATATATTTCTGCTTTTACAGCCGCTGATCGCGCCATCTGTGAACTAGAAAAAGTAGTCGGCCCCTGCAGAGCTGCTTTTCGAAAATTCTTCTTCAACAAGGAAACTGGCAAGTGTGAAAAATTCATTTATGGTGGATGCCTTGGCAACGGAAACAATTTCGACAATCAAGATGACTGCGAAGCTGTATGTGTTGGTAAGTAATTTAAAGCAAATGATATGGAACATGTATTAAATTAAAAAGAAGTAGTAAATAAAAATACCCCAAAATATATAATAAATCTATTAACCAAGTCCTACCAAATTGTAGATTTTGATACATATCTGGTTCGACCATACGCATTAAGTAGACGTAGACGCCGATTTTTTACTTCTTGAACGCAAATATTTAATACTTGGTTTCCTCCAGCTATGCTAGATCCCAATCGTTGTCATGAAATAAAATAATTAAATGAAATAAATGATTAAATTCATAATACATGCAAAATTATAAAATAACCTCAATAGCTTTCGTATCAAATTGTAACTTCATCTAGATTTGGATCTTTATATCTTATGCCTTGTCAAATTACTGTTTTTTCTTTTGAAACAATTGCAAAATAAATTATTGGTCCCACCGAGGTGATTGAAATGGTTTTAGCTGACGGCAAATTTTTAAATAAATAGTATAGGTCAAAAGGCAACTGAAACAGGTAATCTAACTGGCACAATGAATATATTTAACCACCAATTCGCACCTGTTCGCGAGGGCCAATTTTTAGAGACTTTTGTTGTGTTATCATCACTTTTAAATTGTGAAAATAGTTTAAAATCATTTATAATAAAGGTTGTTCACTATACATTGGTATAGTGAATTTATACAGTGTGCGAAAAAAAGTATAAGGACAACATATAATTGAATGAAAATATACTTTATTTTCACTTTATCAAAATAAATTTTTGATATTTCTGACCTCAAATAAGAAATTATACAATAACATTTACCACACATAAAACAACACATATGAACCTTACAAAAGTTGACCTTATAAGGATTATCACTAAATATATAGAAAAAGTATAAGGACATGTTCTAAATTACTTAACATCTCTCTTAATAATCAAGAGAACAACCCTTTTTTAATTACTTGAATAAGCCGAGAGGTCATTGATGCTGAAAGTTCTTTTAAAGTGTCAATGGAAATGTTATTCCAAGCTTGTTTGATGGCTAACACAAGATCCTGTTTACACTGTTACTGTGTGCCATTTTTATAAACTTCTCGGGTTAGAAGGCACAATAGATTTTCTATTGGATTGAAATCGGGACTCCTCGCCGGCCAATCAAGTTAATTTACTGAATTAGTTTCGAACCAGAGTTTTGCACTCTTAGAAACGTGTATGGAAGCGTTATCCTGTTGGAAAATATAGTCACCTGAAGTAATTAGTGGGGTCTCAGGTAACAAATGTTCGCCTAACATATCAACATATATGTCAGAGTTCCATTTTGCAGTTGATAAAGACTATAGGCGTGGTTCCGTTTGCTGCAAAAGCGCCCCGAATCATTACTGTGCCCCTCACCGTATTGACAATGTATTTATTTAAAACTCCTTCTATCCGTATGTTCATTTTTAAAAAACGGACGTGAGATTAACTTTCCATACCAAATATTCGGATATTTATTTATACATAACATTTTGAACTGTTCGTGTGGAACATGATAAGCCCAAATTTCTTCTAACTTCATTTGCAGTTTCTTTTTTCTCGCAAGCTCTTCTTACAACCATTATTTTCTGCCGATGCGTTAGAATTTCTGGTCTTCCAGTTTATTATTCATTCCATACATTCCTGGTTCTTTTGGAAAATTATAAACTACAGTTTTTGCTTTGAAATATGCAAATTTTACTATAATTTCAGATGAAAAAATAGTTGCCTTTATACTTTTTTCGAAGATCATATGGGTTTAAAATTTATAAAGTAAATTTAGACATATTTATTTTTAGGAAATGTAACTAATTTACATGAAAGAGAACTTAATTTTATCAATATTTTTACTTAAGAAATTTGCATACATTTCCGTCTAAAAGATTTCTAGATTTGGCGAGTTCTGACTTGTCCTTGTACTTTTTTCGCGCACTGTATTAGTTCACAATGCGTCATGAACGAGAATAATATGGCATTTATAAAATAAGCTCCGGTTATTAAATTAGTGATGTAGAGAAATTGGACTGATTTACTTTCAGTATAGTATGGCAAAAAAGTTATTTGTTCCTAAAGTTATACACATGGTAAAACTTTATTATTGCTGATTAAACCGCAGTGCAATGCTATACGCAAATCACACGGGACTTTTGTACCGTATTCTTGAATGTTTATTCAGCGTCAACACATGATTAGCAATTGTAGTTAATCAGTTGGTAGGTACATACTTGAACTGATCAAAACTGATCATAAAGTCATTAAAACAATTACATTCATTTAATTTTATATGTTTAATGCTATCCGGTTAGTACAAATAATTTGTAAGTATTACTTAGTTTATAGCTGGTAAATAACATTACGAGAATTGCTGATATTTGTCTGTTTTTCAGCAGAATATCTAAAATTACAAAATTTAGTAAATATTTTAGAAACGGAAATCAGAACATTTATTCTGTTGCTCGATACATTTATAGAAGAATAAATTTCTAAATGGGGTTACACATTATTAAAATATATATTTCATTTGAGGGAATTGGTTTACTTGTATTAATTTTATTTCGTTTCTTAATATTTTATATATATAACAATTATTAACAATGACTGAGTACTGTGTAAGTCGAATATAAATGAAGTGAAATTCATATAAATTTTGTTCTACGGCATGTCATACGATCACGTTAAATATGTTTACAAAAAGTAGCAATCGCATTTTAAAAGAAATTTCGATAATTAGTAATAAACATCTGAATGCCTCTAATAACTCTCGCCTTTAAATATGATCGATAAAATCTAGTTACATTTTCTCACTATGCATTTTGTGTCACTAATCCAATTATGCAATCAATAGCAATCAAAAAGTCAAAACGTAAAACAAAAACAAAAACTTTCATAAAAACTTTTTTAAGAAAGAACATTGTGGTTTTCCAAAATATGAAAAAAAAAACAGTTTCCTTATCATTGTCTCGGCTACTAATAAATTAAAACTTTGACGTGCATTATTTTTTCGTAAAGGTTATCAAACATAATTAATTCTTACTTTCGTATAATTATTAAACCTTTGTTGAAAACGGTGCATGAATATTAAAAGGAGTTTATGAATTATTTATATTAAATTTTTCCCCCAAAATTCACCCGCACTAAAAGTAAAACATAAATATTGAATTACAAGAAGATGATATTTTATATAAATTTATGTTTAAAATTGTTTTTCAAAATCTGATTACATTATCTTCTTTATTCCAGCATAGCATGATGTTACAGTATCCAGTCACTGTGTAAGAATATTCAGCAGTGAATAAAACATATTCTAGTCATATAGTTTTCCTTGTCTTTATTAATTTGACTTAGTAACAGTACAGTATCAAGTCACTGTTTAAGAATATTCAGCAGTGAATAAAACGTATTCTAGTCAAGCAGTTTCCCTTGTCTCTTTAAAATGTGGGAAATTATTTCAAATTTAAATTTACTTTAAAAATCACGATAACTGGATCTGAGTTCAATAAAATCGGATAAAATCGGCACATACCTTCGTATTGCTGGACTGGCATATTTCAAAGGCACTTATGGACACAATATTGTTTTCATCACTGCTCTGCAGTTACATTACCTCCAGAAGACTGTATATCATCTTGGTACTTAAGACTGTTTTTGCTCATCTTAAACTGCACCACACCTCAGTTCCAAATCGTATCTGATCTCCTACTCATCTGATCTGGATCTGACATCTCAGCGTACTTATATCGTCTTGCTAGGCAAAAGCGTATTTTTGCTTCAGGTCAATACACCCCCGCAGATTTTCATCGGCTTGTTCATTTTGCGTGAAGTTGTAGAGCCTCTGTTAAAGTCCTGATCGGAAGTATTGTTTACGCCCAAGTCGCCCTCATAATTTGATGATATGAATTTATGGGTCGTAAACTTATCAGGGCCAAGACTGTCAAACGTGGCGTCGTCCGTCTGTGTTCTTTGTTGAAAAAATATACCAAATTTCGCAAAATTATACCAAATGTTCTCTCAGATACAATCCGATCATTGTTCAAAAGTCACTTCTTTAATTAGTTTTAAAATATGTCACCTATTTACGATGTATTTTCCAGCATTTCGCTTGAACTATTACACTGCATGTTTTAAAATGTACAGTGTAATGGCTTAAATAAAACAGTTATTTCGAATTCACTAGTTGAATTCAACAAATATGTTTAGATAAAATACTTTTGGAGAATTTAAAATTCACGATCCAAATATGTTACGTACATTGAATGAAAATATTTAAAATGGTTATAACTATGAGGTATTTATTATAATGGTTACAGCAGTTAAAACGGTTTATAGCAAAAACGTGAAATTGGGCATCAGAGGGGAATATTTATATGCAGCAAAACGGGCTTGATATACGGAAAACGTCAAGTTTTGTTAGAATATGCTACTTCATCATTTTCATGCAGAAGGTGAAAGAAATGAAAACGCTAAAGAAGTTCGGGTAATATCAAACATTCGTAGCATATGGTGCTGCTATCAATCAATAATTCTTAGAAATATTTTTGAATACTCACGTTATATTTGCGTATATAGTCTTACTTGGCTCATCTTATGCTTAGTCTCAATAAGCTTCTATGCTTTATGTTCAATGAAAATCTTTAAATATAAATTTTAAAGTTTTATGTAACCTAACTGACTATTTTGCTTACAGTAAGGATCCACGAGACCCAGCTAGATCCACGAGAATGATGTCATCCAATTTATCGCATGGTATTACATATGAAAAGTGTACATGTTTCTCAATAGAGAATTTTTTTTTATTTTATAGGACTTTTTGATAATTTTTTTGAAAAATGTGCAATATCTCGAGAACTGTTCATGCTAGCGTTCTAAAATGTATGTCAATCGTTTTCTAATGAAATATTACATACGAAATGTCTATTTGCGTAAAGTTATTAGCGGTTTTGATTTTTTGACGATGCTTTAACAAAATTTCATTCGAAAATTTAGGGGAGTTCTGAACATTCGATTGCGCATAAAAACAATAGGCTTGCAGTGTTTACGAATTGTGATTTTTGTACCAAATTTTGTTTGAATCAGTCCATTCATTCATCAATTATCGTCTCCAGAGTCTCACTGACACACACACACACACAGACATCACTTCAAAAATGTTTGATTCGTGATCAGGTATGCTTGAAACGTGCTCTCCCGTCGAAAACTCGAATTCGAATTTTCGACCCCGTCACAATAATTTCCTTATGCATTACGTATATAACGAAAGTAAAAATAATATAAAAAGATCTGATGTGGGCAACACATAACTTTCCTTATATAATACAATGAGTTTACTACTTTTACAGTAAAAAAATAGGTTTTTCTTATAGTAGATACTAATATTCTTTCGAAGATATTGAATTTTCGACAATTAGTCGTCATTTTCATTGGTTTAGCGTCATTTTTATCTATTTGGCGATATTTCCGTTAATTTGGCAACATTTCAAAGAGTCGCCAAGTTGGCGACATTCCGCCAAATCCGTCGCCAATATCTCGTCAAGCGTTATAGACGGAGAACTGAGCTATTTTTATAGTAGATAAATGACTCTTGGCGTTCAAATACAAAATTATTACTCAAAGTACTTTTCTCATGAATGGAACGAGCTCGATCCACGAGAATGATGCCATCAAATTTATAGCATGATATTATATATGAAAAGTGAACATGTTTCTCAACAATTAATATTTTTTATTTAATTTATGGGATTTTTTGAAAAATTTATTTGAAAAATGTGCAATATTTCGAGAACGGTTCACGCTAGCGTTCTAAAGTTTATGTCAATCGTTTTTTAAGGAAAAATTGCATAAGAAATGTTCATTTGCGTAACTTTATAAAAGGTTTTGATTTTTTGATGGTTTTTTCAAAATTTCACTCGAAAATTTAGGGGGGTTTTGAACTTTCGATTGTGTTTAAAAACAATAGGCTTCCAGTATTTATGGACTGTGATTTTTGTACCAAATTTCATTCGAATCGCTCCATTCATTTGTGAGATATCGTCTCCACAGACTCACTGACACACACACACACATACACACACACACACACACACACACACACACACACACACACACACGCACACACACACACACACACACACACACAGACATCACTTCAAAAATGTTCGATTCGTGATCAGGGATGCTTGAAACGAGCTCTTCGGTCGAAAACTCGAATTCGAATTTTCGATCCCGTCACAATACTTTCCTTATACATTATGTATATAAGGAAAGTAATATGCTTTAAAACACAAACAGTGCAAATTATTTTTTAATAATGTCGCTGGCGCTTCCTTTTTCCTCTGTTTCGAAGGCCAGGTGTAGAAAACACATTCCAAACGTCGGCATGAAGTAACTCAAGGGTTACCAGGATTTCCCACGTAGAAGAGGGTTTTCTAAATTTGGCGTTTTATCGCAAATTTCATGACATTTGGCGACTTGCCGAATTCTCAAGAAGCATCTCGTTAGAACGAGTATTCTTTGAGATATAGATATTTCCAGAAAGTTCTACAGAGTCTATAAAAGGACTCATTCCTCCGTTGTAGAGGAATGGCCATGACATTGATCGTTATGTTTGTCAAAGTTTTGAGATTATTAGCCGCTGTTTACTTTCGTCAACATTCTGTGAATAATATCAGTTATTAAGTGAAATAAATTAGTGAAGCATTTTAAGTGTTGTTGATTGTATATCGTTCCTGTTTACTTTGTGCTTGTGCATAAACGTGAGGTATGCAGAAACTTGGACTCTAATTTGTGTACTGCGTGTACACTCATGAATCAGGAGAATAAGTTTCGTAACAGTATATTTAATATATTTCAATTGAAAATTTAAATTTTAATTACAAACGGTGTTTTTATAGTTTTAACATAGGTTCCACTTATAGTATTACATAAAATATTTTGCAGAATTCATTGCAGCGTTAACGAGTTCTATAGTTTCATAAGAAGTTTAATTGAGATATATTTTATGAAGGGAAACGCAAGAAATGTTCGTTTCTTTATTTTGTTCCACGGTTAAATCGAGTCCTGTTCAAAACATATTTTTCCTCTACTACTGTTCCAAAAAGGAAAAAACCATAAATCCAGACCATATAAAGATAACGACGTGTCAAAATGTGACAAAAGAAATACTTTTAAATCTATCAATATATGCCGTAAAAAGAGAACAATATTAAGGCTGTCAAGGTTTTAAAATCCATGTATTCTTTCGTCACATTTCATACTCATGTCAAAATATGATAGCAAAATCTGGTAGGACATAAATAATAACCCTGAACAAAAACTGAAATATCTCTGAGGTCAAAGTAGCTATTATTTACCAATTTGAACATTCTGATATTGAGTATAACTTCAAAATCGCCGTATTACTTGTAAAATTATCTTGCAGCGGTACGAGAGACAAGGGTGCGGGCCCTAACAGCATTTTTTTCACAGTGATTTAAGATTTTTTTTCACAATGACGTAAGGTAACACTGTGACTTTGGGACATCAGAGGACGTCGCAGTACGTCTCGGCAATGTCATATTGAGGTCACAGCGAAGTCATTTTGGTCATTTTCATGGTCGTTTGTGACGTCGCATATTGACTTGTTTGTGACGTCACATTGTAATTGCTATTGTAATGTAGTCACATTGTTACGTGTTAATTAAATTGTGGAAACGTCACAGAATATAGTTACAATGAAGTTGCAAGTTAAATATGTAACTTCGCATAGAAGTCACAAATATGATGTCACATTGTGACCCAGGTGTCACGTGACTACAACGTCATGTTACACATGTGACGATCTTTGCTGTGAGGGGCATGTCATTCAAAATATAGTTTTTAAAGTCTTATCTGGATATCCTTCCGGCTAACTGCTGAGCTGTAAGTCGGATAAGTAACACGGGGAAATGTTTCATCAGGAAATTGCCACCTTCTACAAAAATACCACAGAAAATAGAGTTCTTGAATATTAGCAGACTGTTGTTGGACCCTAGTGAGAGATGCTGCAGGAACTAATTTATGTGGATTTTAATAGCATGTGTATGCAGAAGCGTGTAAAAGTATTTTTATAAATTATTCAAAAACTAGAGATAATTAGACGTTTTAACGAAAAGTTTATATTCAGAAGACCAAATAACTTAAAGTAACATGATTTAATATCAAGTAGGTATACTGCAAAGGTTAAAGACCTTTGCTCATTATTAAAGTACTTTTGATTTTGTTTGCGTAACTCTAAATTATGTCAAGTTAAAACTATATAACTCTATGCTTTGGTAGTAATAGATATAAGAAAAGGCCTTAAGGTCAAGGGCAATAACGCACTGATGTAGGATGTTAACGTAACATATTTAATTTACACTGAAGAATAATACAGCAGCTGGATGTGTAAATAAATATAGATAGATACTAAAACAGACAGTATTGCACATTCCCGTTGTTTGTCAAAATAAATCAATATTTAATTTTGAGCCTGGTGATATATGATTTTTACGAAATCACTGTAATAGCTATAAGTCACTAATGCTTACCGAACTTCTTATTACGATATCTAAATCTTGTCTTGGCCAACTACTGATACTAGATCCACGCGATCATCAGAATTGCAACAATACTACTTTAATACTCCGTGCACTTTCCACCTTTTTCTCTCACACATCAACTCGAATCCTAGTGCTTCCAACTTCCTTCCAGAACTCCAAACTGACTGCCATCAGCATTTAACCAGAATTCTACTCAAATGACCCTTCAACTAGACTTCATACATGATCTTAAGACTTCAGCCACTACTCACTAGTAACTCTCATCCACATAGACCTCACGATACTTAACGTCAAAATTCGTTGTCCAGTGTAATTAGAGGAATCGATATTTCCAGGAGAATATCGGAAAATAATTTATAACATCAGCATTTATAAGATATAAAATATAAAGTACACGTTTATAAAATAAAAAATCTGATGTGGGCATCACATGACTTTCCTTATATAATGCAATGAATTTACTACTTTTACAGTAAAAAAAAAATAGATTATTTTTATAGTAGTTATTTATATTCTTTCCAACATGTTAAATTTTCGTCAATGAGTCGTCATATACCATGTCGTCATCATCAATGAGTCGTCATTGATTTAGTAGCATTTTTATCCATTTGGCGAGTTTTTCGTTAATTAAGCAACATTTAAAAAAGTCGCCAAGTTGGCGACATTACACTAAATTCGTCGCCAAAATCTCGACAAGCGGTATGGACGAAGAAATAAGTTCTTCTTACAGCAGATAAATGAATATTGGCGTTCAAATACTAAAGTATTAAGCAAAGTATCTTTTTTCATATAATGGAACGAGCTAGATCCACGAAAATGATGTCACCAAATTAATCGCATGGTATTACATATGAAAAGCGAGCATGTTTCTCAATAGGATTTTTTTTATTTTACATGACGTTTAGATAATTTCTTTTAAAATGTGCAATATCTCGAGAACGGTTCATGTTAGCATTCTAAAATTTATGTCAATCGTTTTCTAATTAAAAATTACATAAGAAATGCCTATTTGCGCAACTTTATTAGCGATTTTGATTTTTTGACCATTTTTTGAAATTTCACTCGAAAATTTAGGGGGGTTCTGAACATTCGATTGCGTATAAAAACAATAGGCTTCCTGTGTTTATGGATTGTAATTTTTGTACCACATTCTGTTCGAATCTGTCCATTCGTTAGTCAGTAATCGTCTCCACAGACTCACTGACACACACACACACACATAATTTTGTCACACACACACACACACACACATACTTTCACACACACACACACAGACATCACTTCAGAAATGTCTGATTCGTGATCAGGCATGCTTGAAACGTGTCTCCCATCGAAAACTCGAATTCGAATTTTCGACCCCGTCACAATACTTTCCTTATACATTATGTACCTTATAAAAATTATGTATAATATAAAGTACACGTCTATAAAATAAAAAGTAGCAACATCATGAAGTTATATACAATATTAAAAATATTAACAATAGGAGATTTTTATGATGTACCTGTATTGTCCACGTGTATCTAGGAATTCAAGAATAGGAAACCGAATTAAAGTTTATTTAAATTTCGCAAAAAGCTTTATCTTTTATATTAATTTATTTGATACGTCAAATGCTCATGCGAATACGCATATTATCTATATAAATTGTTGCACATCCATTGCAGTGTTGGAATTATAATTCAACTGCGTTTATTTATAAGTCAAACAATCTTAAATGGAACCCGAAAAATTCTAACTTCCCTATTATGGAATAGTACATACATGTATTAAAATTTATTTATCGATTTGATTGTTTTCCCACATGATCGGCATGGGTTATGAAAAGTCGAAAATAAAATACAGTATCTAATTTGGATGTTACATTAGGTGAAGATTATTCAAGCTCATATACATCCAGTGCAGTTTTCAAGTGAGTTAGCTGATACAGTACGAAGAACGCCTCAAGATATACCATATGACATGCCTCAATATACAAATATTGCTTGTCATATAATTATTAAATATTTTCCACGCTTTTATCGTTAGCTTTTTTATTTGTATGTTTTGAACACACATCTGTGCAATTTTATCACCTATGATATTAAAAAAATCTGATGTGGGCAGCACATGACTTTCCCTGCAGACTTATATTAACGTTCTCTTTATTTTAATTAAATTTATTTCACTTTTAATTCAATTTTCGTTCTCATTCGGTAACCGGATTTATTTTCAAAGGTGGCGTAGGGAAAGTACGGAAAACTAAAATATCTCGAGAACGGCTAGTCCTAGTGTAATGGGGTTGGTCTTATTCTTTTCATCGTTAAAAATTACGTATTAAATCAGCATTTAATGTATATATTTGAGTATACTCAGTTTTTTATTTTAGATTTTGGTAATTTTTGCGGGCCATTTTGCAAAAAAGGCAGGTTTTTTTTTCTGAATCGTACCAAAATCTAATCAGCACCAGGGTGACCTATACGTGACTCATCTACCGAATTTTGTGAAATTCGGTCCATTAGTTTTTTAGCTACAGTGGATACAAGCTTTTGCGGGCCATTTCACAAAAAAGGCGGGTTTTTTTATTCCGAATTGTACCCAAAACTAATCAGCACCAGCCCCGCCCACAAGTGACTTACCTACAAAATTTTGTGAAATTCGGTCCATTAGTTTTTTAGTTAGAGTGGATACAATATCTGCACAGACAGACACACAGACACACAGACACACAGACAGACACACAGACACACACACAGACGTCACGCTAAAAATGGTTTTTTCGTATTCTAGAGGTCTTGAAACGTGTAGATCCGTCGAAAACTCGAGTTGTGATTTTCGGCATGATTCCAATACTTTCCCTATACATTACCATGTATTGCAGGGAAAGTAAAAAGAGTCAATTCAGATTTTAATCAATTTTCCATACACTAAATAATTTCTTTCAGTTTTCTTAACATTTAATTTTTAAATCAGAAAAGGGAGCGTTTTAATCACGTTTTCTATTAGTAAATATTTTACTAAGTGGTATTTGTCTTGGAAATATTTTCAAGGCAAGTGACCTCTAAATAGGAGATTTACTGCGTAGTTGCAAAAGAATAAATTTCACCTATTGGAGATTTTCCACATTATCCTTGGCCCAATAGTAGCTAAACGGATTTGGTCTCTGATCGTCAGTGGAATATGCTTCATGTCCAAATCCCAATGGGCTTGATCCCTGAGCATTCATAGATGTTCGTTAGATTTTGCAATTCATTTCAAAATGTAGGTATTGGCCAATGCACACTCATGTGCATAGCATAATCGTAGAGTGAAAAAATTAAATCAAATGTATTAGCTGCAAATAATAAACCAAAGTACGTCTTAAAATAAAATGTTTTATAACAAAAAAATATTACTTTATATAGAACTGATTAAATAGTTTTCACTTTTTTAATGTTTACCACTTATTTATATTATTTTAGAACCGTTTAGAGATCTTAAAAGATTTTAACCTTTAATTACTTTTAGTACTATAAAGGTTTGAAATTAATTGATGTCAGTTTTGTTATGTATTTTACGACTGACCATATTTGAGAAATAATCAGATCATATTTCGATCAGTTTTTCATACACTAAAAGTATCAAGCTATTCCATTGCAAAGAAGTGTCTGTATAATTTTATTAGAAAACAAAAAGCTTTTCAAGCCAGCAAACTTTCTAACAAGATATTTTCTACATAGCTATGAAAACAAAACTGCTACCCCTTGGGGATTTTCCATAATATCAAGGGTCTTCCAGTTGCTAAAATGCTATTGTTCTGGCCTTGGGTACCTCTAAAGCCTGTGACTATATACTATTTCGATGGGTTCAAGAATCATGATCATATATTACTGCTTGTACGTGTTCAGTATGCACTTTAAATTGTAGGTATTGGTTATTTTAATCCTCGATTACATAAATAACTAAAACTTATTTACAGTCCATTCAAATCATAACTGCTGGCTGCAAGCCAAATAATACACTATTTAAAAAATACAGACTTCAGTTTTGTCCAAGGCATTTATGCAGGTAGGTTCTACAGTACACATTTACACTTTTAAATTAACAATCTTTGTCAAAACACGATTTCCCATTTTCTACTTTATTGGAATTTATGAAAAGTGAAACTAGAAAACAGGAACATACAACAATACTATTTCGAAATATGACAAAAATAATACATTTATTCCATCCAAATCTATCAATGTCGTTGCATAAAAGGAAAAAAGAAAATATTTTATATTCTAGCACTGGAATTTCTATTAAGGTTCGGAAATCCTTTTTTCCGTTCATCACTTTTCACACTCCTGCCAAAATGTGATACAAAGCTTTCGCTGAGAAATAAATCATATTGAGAGATGTGCATTTCTCCCTAGAGGACAGCCGAAAGGAATTTAAAATAAACATAAAATTTCTAATTAATATAACTTCATATTTTTTCGTAAATGTTGGGTATATAAGAACTCTGTTCCACTCAAATACATTGAAAATTAATTGAGTGTGACTCCACTCGACTTTCTGATACTATAATCCATTTCTAGTAGCTCTTTTTCCCTCAAATTTTACAAGAGACATTTTGAAAAATCGGTATCATGGATACACATGATTACAATTATAACATGTTACCCTTCACTGTAAAGGGTTTGAAAAATATTTCGATTGATACCATATTTGACATTTGACCATGTATCCCCGGGGGGGGGAGGGGTTATGACGTCAAGAAGAACAAAAATTTATATCGCGACTATTTTTCTACAACAATGATAGAAACTATAAAGTATCGTGATCATTGAGCCATAAAGAAATCCTTTTATGCATGATTATGTCAAATTTTGTTCTATGCTTCCATGTTAAAAAATCTGAAGTGTGCAGGACATGACGTTCCTTATATAATGCAATGAATTTGCTACTTTTACAGTTAAAAAAAAAGTTATTCTTATAATATATACTTATATTCTTTCCAAGATATTGAATTTTCTTCAATTAGTCGTCATTTTCATTGATTTAGAGTCATTTTTATCCATTTTGCGAGATTTTCGTTAATTTGGCAACATTTTAAAATGTCGCCAAGTTGGCGACATGTCGCTAAATTCGCCGCCAAAATCTCGCCAAGCGTTATGAACGGAGAAATAAGTTATTCTTACAGCGGATACATGACTATTGACTTTCAAATATAAAAGTATTGCTCAAAGTATCTTTTCTCGTGAACGGAACGAGTTAGATCCACAAGAATGATGTCATCCAATTTATCGCATGATATTACATATGAAAAGTGAATATGTTTCTCAACAGTTAAATTTTTTTTTTATTTATAAGATTTTTTGCTAAATTTATTTGAAAAATGCGGAATATCTCGAGAACGGTTCATGCTAGCGTTCTAAAGTTTATGTCAATCGTTTTCTAAACAAACATTATATAAGAAATGTCTATTTGCGTAACTTTATTAAAGGTTTTGATTTTTTGATGATTTTATCAAAATTTCACTCGAAAATTTAGGGGGATTCTGAACATTCGATTATATTTTAAAACAATAGGCTTCTAGTAATCACGGATTGTGATTTTTGTACCAAATTCCATTCAAATCGCTTCATTCGTTCGTGAGATATCGTCTCCACAGACTCACTGACGCACACATAGACACACACACACACACACACACACACACACACACACACACACACACACACACACACACACACACACACAGAAACATCTCTTCAAAAATGTTCGATTCGTGATCAGGGATGCTTGATTGTAAAACTATAAAATTTCGAATAAATGTCGATGTTTTTGCTCGAATTACAAAAATGTTTATATGGTTCTAGATTTTTATAGCAAAGCCGCATATGAAGTTTCGTGAAAATCCGTTAATATTTGTGCTTGCTGTTGTGTGCACAAGAAATCGACTACAGATATATACAAGCAGTCATACAGATGGACATCACTCCGAAAATAATCAAAATCTTCTCAGGAAGTCTTAAACATATATTGGCATGAAAATCTGGAAATCGAAAATGTTCATTAAAAAATAATACTTTTTCTCAATACTGCGTATGAGGAAGTAAAAATTTTGAAATTTTCTTACTGAAAAGAAACAGTAAGAAATGCCAGTTAGTTTCTTTTAGGGAGCACATATTTTTACGAGCCAAGAAAACTCTTAGCAAGAGATCGAGAGACATAGGCAAATGCAGGAATTTTCAAATGTCTTTACAATAACTTTTATAGCTTACAATCTATCCTAGGAATTATATACATTGGGTTAACTTGTGTTCCTAAATGCTATTGCATTAAATTTAAATTTGTAGACACAAACTATTATGTTTCAATAAAAACTATATACCATTGCTGATTTTTTAAATAAATGAAATTGTGTGCAAATATCAATTATTAAATGGGCAATCCTACTCATAAAGATTATAATACTTTCATAAGTGTTCGAAATGTTTTAGATCCGTATCTTCCTGTCAAAGTCGCAATGCCCACATTCGTAGCTAGTAACTGTTGTTACATGGTAAATATGTAACAGCGTAAGTTTTGGATGGATCACAACCTATAAAGAGGGTCCCTGTATTACTTTTACAATAAATATATGGTTCCCCAGAAGGACACTTGCAAAGAAAGTGAAAACAACGCTTTTTCGACTTGGTTAACGGAGACGTCTCAATTACAGAGGGACTCGAAATGGGGGGGCCTTGGAAAGAGGCGACTTCTTGACCGCCACTGGTCATACGTGCGCCCGAGGTCATGAGAACTTTCATCCAGCTGACACATATTAATTCTTGGGTGCTAACCCAACCTCCGAGATGACAGACCCCAATAACAGATATGTAACCCTATGCTATCCAATGGAAATACCAGGGGCTACAGTGTCAGGCCAATTACAACCAGTGGCGTAGTTTTGTAGGAGGCAACAATTTTTAGATGCTCGAGAGAGAGAATTTGTGTTATCAGATTTTGTGTATATATATTCATTGGTCTATAAATATAGTTTGTTTTAATTAAAATTACCATGCACAAAACTTCAGGAGAAGGCAAAGAATACGGACTTCCACAGGGTCACTGGAAATTATACAGTAGCGTGCTCTATCCATACACTTTCAAGTCCACAATTTTTCATACGTTTGACTGACAGTGAGATGATGCAGTGGCGTGCTCTATCCACAGGCTTGCAAGTCCACATTTTTTTCATACGTTTGTCTGACAGTGAGATGATGCAGTGGCGTGCTGCATTCCCAGATGTCCAAGCTCACAATTTTGCAAACGCTTGCCTGACAGTGAAATAGGTTGCAGTGGCGTGCTATAGCCACAGACGTTCAAGTGCACAATTTTCCAAGCGGTTGCTGACATTGAAATGATACACGACACGTTCCGCATATAAACTTTCAATTTGAATAAAACTTTTGAACTATTGCTGTAACGGAAAAACATTTGAACCATTGCTACAACGTAAAAACTTTTGAACTATTGATTTAACATACAAACTTGTGAGCCATTGATTTATTGGACATGGAATTTTATAGCACGTTACGTAAACAACGTATACTGTGATAACAAATAGACGTTTCTGTCAGAAAATTTTTGTTTTTTTTTCTCAATATTTAAATGTCATTGTTTGCTTTATGGTATTGATGCGTTTTTATATGTAGGTGTACATATTATTTGCAGATCATAGGTGGATATATGGTTTCTCACTCCTAAAACTTGAGGGAAGGTGATGAATGTTACATGGTAAATATGTAACATCGTAAGTTTTGGATGGATCACAACCTATAAAGATGGTCCCTGCAACTTTTGGCCCCTGCTGACTTTTACAATAAATATATGTTTCCCCAGAAGGACACCTGCAAAGGAAGTGAGAACAACGCTTTTTCGACTTGGTTAACGGAGACGTTTCAATTAAAGAGGGACTCGCAATGGGGGGGGACTTGGAAAGAGGCGACCTCTTGACCGCCACTGGTCACACTTGCGCCCGAGGTCGTGAGAACTTTCGGCCAGCTATCATATATTAATTCTTGGGTGCTAACTAAACCTCCGAGATGACAGCACCCAATAACAGATATGTAACCCTATGCTATCCAATGCAAATACCTGGGGCTACAGTATCAGGCCAATTACAACCAGGACCGTAGTTTTGTAGGAAGCAATAGTTTCTAGATGTTCGAGAGAGAGTCAGATTTTGAGAGAAGTGACTTCACTTGATTTTCTGAATTTGGAGAGAGAAGTGTCCTAAAACAACTGTAGAGATGACGGGCACCCGGCGCCTTCTGATCCGATGACGTGCCACACAACGGAGTATCGAGGTATGCCATGCATGTCTTTTACATACATTTTAGTAGCCAGATTCTATCTCTCTCTCGACATTTCATTAGCCTTCATATTTGAGATAATCGTTCCTTATGTAAATTATTTTAACTGTATTTTTAAGGCAGTATATGTTTGGGTACGAATTAACTTTAATCTTAATGAAATTTAATCGTGATGGAATTTAATTATATGTTTTAAATATGTGTAATTATGAGAGACGTTCTTGTGTAACGGAATAGATATTATTGTAATGAGATTAAATGCAAATACCAATAAGGTTGTGTTAATTAGAGTAACTTTGCGGAGATGGTATTGATAATAATCATGTTTTAGAATGTCAATGGAATATTTTCTTATTATTTTATTCATTTGTAAATAAATTTGTTATTGTTTTATATTATATTCTCTGTCCTCATTCTCCACTTATGTCCGACGCGGCCAATGTCGAAGTTGACTTTAATAGGGGAAGACTTTAATAGGACTTTAATAGGGGAGGAATTAAGAATACTTGCGTCCTGACAGGACGTGTGGTGAAAACCCACGCATCAACTGTATTATACTTGGTGCGATAAACTAAAATTTTCAGAGGCTGTAATTCATATCCCAGAATAGCTAAAGACTTGATATTTTTTTGTCTGAAATGAGTTCACAAGACTGAAAAACACAAGTAATATTAACTAGAGTGTGCCTCAATAAGACTTTATCATACCAGAATCCATTTTAATACCTTATATAGTTTTAGTTTTATATGAAAAACTTTGAAAAATCGGTTTCGTGGGTCTAAATGATTACAATTATAGCGTGTCACCCTTCACTTTAAAGGGCTTGAAAACATATTTCGATAAATACTACCATATTTCACAATATACCTCTCGGGGGAGGGAGGATAACATGCTCTTCGAGGGGTATGTTGACGTCACGAACAAAATTGTATCGCGGGTATCATTCGCAACAATGATTGAGACTGTTAATGTTAAGTCTCATGATCATTGATTCCTAAATAAACCTTTTTATGTATGATTAGGTGACATTGTGTCTTACGCTCCCATGTTTAAAAAATATAAAACTTAAATAAATTTCTAAAGTTTTTGCTCAAATTTGAAAAAAAATTATATCTTGTTCTAGATGCTTTAACAACAAAGCAGGGTATAAAGTTTTGTGAAAATTCATTCATATTTATGGCTGCTATTGTGTACACAAGAAATAAAACAGCCATACAGACGGACTGAATTAACTATTCAAACCGTGTCCAGGTCTTAAAAGCATATATTTTCATCAAAATCTCAAATTCGTCGCTGATACCGCTGCAAAAACAACTGATCATATTCTGATTCATCCCATTCCTTTGACAGATATAAAAAAAAACTATTAGTAAAATATTGTATGATAAATTTCAACATTCATGGAATCAGAAAACTCAAAATAAATTGTTTGAGATAAAGCCTTTAATGCAAAAGTGGACTAATTTTCAGTGTAGGAAACTTGATGTTATATTAACTCGGTTGCGCATTGGTCATACTCGTTTTACCCATAGACACTTACTCTTAGGAGAAATTGAACCCTTTAGTAATAGTTGTCAGACCTTAGCAAATACCAAACATATTTTAATTGAGTGTTCGAAATATAAACAGTTTCGTTTTAAGCATTTAAAGACTTATACTTTAAATTTGGCATAAATGATTGGAGAAAATCCTCATTTGGAGGAAAATCCTCATTCCTATTGGACATTGGTTTTTTCCATCATTTTTAACTTCACCTTTTATAATATTTTAGCCATTTTCATCCCGTTTGCATTGTTGTGCATGTTCCATAGTCATGGTTTTTTCACACATTATCACTCTTTTAAATTATACACTCGTTTCAATCCATACTAATTTATGTATCTTGGTACCATATGTCTGGCGCAGCATATCCTCTTTGGATCTTGTGCCATCAAACCATAATCAACCAACCAACCAACCGAATTCGAAAATATTTGTGAAAGCAGTACTTTCTCTATACTAGATTCCATAGTACGAGGAATTAAAAATACATTGATGTATAATTATGCTAATAAATATTTCCACAAAAATTATTAAAATCTCACAGAAACAACACATCAGTGTAAAACATTCCCCGCGAAATAAAAAAAAACTTATATAAAACAAATTAATGAAATATCAAAATGGTTTCTGCTCACTGCCCGCAGAACCGTAGCTGTAGTTTCAGCTTTCCTTCTAATCACTCGTAACCGTTTTTAGTCGTATTTAACTTTTTTAATTGCTTTTCGAAACTGCTTTTAACTTTTTTAACGCTCTGTACGAAAGTGAAACTATTGATCAACGCTATAATTTAAGTAACTTTTTCCATACAGTTATACTGTTAAAAAAATCTGATGTGGGCAACACATTACTTTCCTTATATAATGCAATGAATTTACTACTTTTACAGTTTAAAAAAAATGTTATTCTTATAGTAGATACTTATATTCTTTCAAAGATATTGAATTTTCTTGAATTAGTCGTCATTTTCATTGGTTAAGCGACATTTTTATCCATTTGGCAAGATTTTCGTTAATTGAACAACATCTAAAAATGTCGTTAAGTTGGCGACATTCAGCTAAATTCGTGGCCAAAATCTCGCTAAGCGTTATGGACGGAGATATAATTTATTCTTAAAACAGATAAATGACCATTGGCGTTCAAATACAAAAGTATTACTCAAAGTATCTTTTCTCGTGAATGGAACGAGTTAGATCCACGAGAATGATGTCAACAAATTTATCGCATGATATTACATATGAAAAGTAAACATGTTTCTTAACAGTTAATATTTTTTTTTAATTTATGAAACTTTTTAATAATTTTATTTCAAAAATGTGCAATATCTCGAGAACGGTTTATGCTAGCGTTCTAAAATTTATGTCAATCATTTTCTAATGAAAAATTACATAAGAAATGTCTATTTGCTTAACTTTATTAAAGGTTTTGATTTTTTGATGTTTTTTTCAAAATTTCCTTGATAATTTAGGAGGGTTCTGAGCATTCGATTGTGTTTTAAAACAATAGGCTTTCAGTATTCATGGATTGTGATTTTTGTACCAAATTTCATTCGAATCGCTCCATTCATTCGTGAGATATCGTATCCACAGATTCACTGACACACACACACACAGGCATCACTTCAAAAATGTTCGATTCGTGATCAGGGATGCTTGAAACGTGCTCTCCCGTCGAAAACTAGAATTCGAATTTTCGACCCCGTCACAATACTTTCCTTATACATTATGTATATAAGGAAAGTAATGACATTAGTTTATATTTTCATTTTATGGAATAGGTGAAAACTAGAAAAGTTCAAACAGAAAAAGAATTTCTTTGATCATTACAAACATAATGCCATTTATACCAACAAAATCTATCAACGTCATGGCATAAATTTACAAAAAAGAAATCATAATCTGGCATTGGAAATTCTGTTAAGGTTTCTAAATCCCTCTTTACTTTCATTACATTGCTCACCCCTGCCAAAATACAATACAAAGATTTGGTAGGGAATAAATCACTTTAAGGAGATATATTTTTCCCTGGAGGGAAACTAAAAATATTTCACAATACAGATGGGTATGCTAATTGAAGATAAATAGAACTATAAAACATTTTAAACAACGATAACTACCCAATTGTATACGGTGCATAAAACGGAATAAAAGATAATTTATCTTTGAAAACTGTAATTCAATTGTATTTAACTCCATTAGATGTATCAAATTACCTTATGATACAAGCTTCTAGAAAAATAAAGGCATAACTTGTTAATCTGTCAAACGGATGATGGACTCTGAATTCAGGACCACTTTCTAAAGACTTGCGTGAAAAAACTCTGCGGTTATGACTGGTCATAATCGTAGCGTTTGAAAACTAGTTTATAACTGCTTGGTCATAAATGGTGCCTGTTGAAAACCCGTTTCGGATTCGATCTAGATATAATCAAAATAGCCGATGATTTTCCCTGGTCATCCCGGTAATGTTGTCACGTGATGCGCAGAAGACTTATTTTGCTAGAAACGTTGGCCAACACCACGCTGAATAATTGCATTGCGTTTTCATACAGGCTGACGCAACCGACATTTTTATTCCAACCGATTCAGTCAGCTATCGAATGTCTGTGTAATTTCAATGGCGCGCACATGTAATATAGCTGATACATGATACGCAATTTAGCAGTAAAATAGATGCTTGTCTCTTCAAAACATTGTACCAACCATTCAAGAAAGTAGTCTAAAATGTATTGATTTTCTTATGATCGCGAGGAAGAGAAAAGAAAATAATCTTATTTTCGCAATATACAGCCATCGCTTCATCTAGGGTCAAGATGGCCGCTTTTGCACCAGCCGGAATAACCTACAAACAACTGTATCGTATCTGATCATAGCCGGGATGATCATTCGGTTGATCTTATAAACGCGCTCTGAAGAGGATTCTATACTCACTCTTGCATAGCGCTCTAAATAGATCGTTCTGATGACCACTTTTCCCCTTCACCTTTGTGAAGCGGGGCTTTAAGGCAGCTTGCTGAAAAACTCTTCAGCTGCCCAAATAAGTAGGTGAGGGCTTGATCCCACAGAAACGTATTAATTGGTTAACTACAATTTCATGCACGGAAGCGAAGGGGTTCGTAAAATTAGTTAATGGTTCACAGATTGTCTACATCGAAAGGACCGATTTTTATCTCTCAATATCATAGATAAATTTCACAAGGCATTTAGCTGTGCTGGCAGAAACATAAAAGTTAAAAATATCTAGTCTCTGATCAAGAGTAGTTCCTGGCTGTTTTTTTTTTTTTTTTTTTTTACATTTTCCTCGTACTTTTTTCGGATTTCGCTGTATTGAGGACATATCTGAATTAAATGTTCAAGGGTTGGCATTGGTATCACATTGAATTGATGCTGGGGTCCCATTCAGCTTTTATACTTTTGGTGATGCAAGATTTAGTCCGGATTTTCATAAGAACAGTGGCATCTTTTCTCGATTTGACTGTTTTGTAAGCTGTTTTACTATACGGGTTTATCTATGGGAATTTTGAGAAATTTCGAGTTTTTCCATTTTCGATCCCAACCTGTTTTCTATCTATGTTTTACCAGTTTCTTAATGTCTGAATACATACAGATTCCCAGAGTAGGACATTGCCTATTGTTAGAGGCATTTTTGCCTGTTCGTTTGATTTTTCGTTATTGTGAATTCCAGAGTGTCCTGGTACCCATATAAGTTTGGTTTTCGCCTTTTTTGATTTTGTTTTTGCTCTTGTATTTTTGATAAGGTCTTCAGATATTCCGTTGCCGTTTAGTAGGGCTTTTAAGACACTTTTGCTATCAGATATGATCGTATATTTTCCTTCGTCTGTTTAGGTAGTCAACTGCATACATTATTGCTGCCAGTTCTGCGGTAAATGGAGCATATTTTAGCGAGGCAAATACTTCTCGTGATTTGTTCGTTTCGGCATATACCGAAACCTGTTCTTTTTATGCTTTTGGATCCATCTGCTCCGATTCATTGCGTTTTTCTTTCCTTTTCGTTCTTAAAATTGCTGAATACAATTGGTGCTTCCTCTGCAGAAACTTTTTGGAAATCGAATTTGTTAATGTTTATATCCAAATTCCGATCGGCCCCAGGTGGAATTGGATCAGGCAAGTAGTTCATGCTCGCGCCTAGATATTCCTCTTTTATAAGTGTTATTATGCTGACCACAGTTTTCTTTGGCCACTTCAGGGTGCTTAGTCTTATTATTTGCAACTGTTGTTGAATTGTTTGAATGAACCCTTTTTCCCACCTTATGAGTCCTTCTTTGAGTAAGAACTTTCCACAACTTGAAACATTTCTCAGTTCGTATTCTGGTATTACTGCCTCTATCAGCATTGCTTCTGTAACAGTCATCTTTGGAACGCCTAATGCTAAAGGTACTGCGGTATTTTCGTAGATAGTACATTTTCCGATACTATTATTTATTTCTTCCATGCGGACAACGAAGGCATAGTCGATCTGAGTCAATAAAACTAGAGGTACGATTGTTAGAATGCATTCAGTGTTCAGACCCCATGTCTGGCTGGCTAGCATTTTATTGTCTCAATAATGTTTTCAACCTTTTTACTTTCCTTATACATAATGTATAAGGAAGTATGTATGGTGTAATGTATAAGTATTGTGACGGGGTCGAAAATTCGAATTCGAGTTTTCGACGGGAGAGCACGTTTCAAGCATCCCTGATCACGAATCAAACATTTTTGAAGTGATGTCTGTGTGTGTGTTTGTGAAAGTATGTGTGTGTGTATGTCTGTGTGTGTGTGTGTCAGTGAGACTGTGGAGATGATAACCGACGAACGAATGGACCGATTCAAATCAAATTTAGTACAAAAATTACAATCCGTAAACATTGGAAGCCTATTGTTTTTATCCGCAATCGAATCTTCAGAACCTCCCTAAATTTTCGAATAAAATTTTGAAAAAATCGTCAAAAAATCAAAACCACTAATAAAGTTACGCAAATAGGCATTTCTTATGTAATTTTTCATTACAAAACGATTGACATAAATTTTAGAACGCTAACAAGAACCGTTCTCGAGATATTGTATATTTTTCAAAAAAATTATCAAAAAGTCATATAAAATTTAAAAAAATATTTCCTATTGAGAAACATGTTCACTTTTCATATGTAATACCATGCGATAAATTGAGTGACATCATTCTCGTGGATCTAGCTCGTTCCATTCATGAAAAAAAAAACTTTAAATAATACTTTTGTATTTGAACGCCAATAGTCATTTATCTGCTGTAAGAATAACTTATTTCTTAGTGCATAACGCTTGACGAGATTTTGGCGACGAATTTGGCGGAATGTCGCCAACTTGGCGACTTATTTTAAATGTTGCCAAATTACCTAAAATCTCGCCAAATGGTTAAAAATGACGCTACATCAATGAAAATGACGACTAATTGTCGATAATTCAATATCTTGGAAAGAATATTAGTATCTACTATAAGAAAAACCTATTTTTTTTTTACTGTAAAAGTAGTAAATGCATTATATTATATAAGGAAAGTCATGTATTGCCCACATCAGATTTTTTTATTATACATTCATGATGTTTATGTCATTTCCAATTGCGACAAATAATAGACTGAGGATTTTTATTTCCTTTACCCGAGGTACCTTTGCTGTGAAAATTAATATGTCTGGCTTGAAAACACTTCTTTTTGGTGTGTCTAAAATTCTAAGATTCATAGTTTTCGCTTTCTCAACTGAAAATTCTATATCCCATTCTGATTCCAACCGTTCCAGCTTTTGAATCACTTACCCTAGTTTTTCGATGCATCTATTTTCCTTCTTGTCACTGATTATAACTGTTGCTGCGAATGCATATTGAATATTTTACTGTTTTCTCCCAACTCATCTCCCATATCACTTGTGTATATGTTAAATAAAAATGGAGAGAGCACAGCTCCCTGAGGTAAAGCAGTAGTTGTTGTTTTGTCCAAGTTTCTACTCCTCGCCATTTTTCTTTAATGTTCCGATCGGTGAGAAAGTTATTTATCCATCTAATCATGCATTCATCACAACCCTTGTCTTTTAATTTTCATAGAATTTATGTTTACATTGTCGTAGGCTCTATTTATATTCAAAGATAACAAGATCACATAGTTTTTCGCTCCTTTCTTTTATCTTATGAGTTGCGCGATGTCGAAGAGACAGTCTTTTTTCGGGCGAAAACCGTAAATATGATCGGGAAGAATGTTATTGGTGGTCTCCCATCATTCCAATCTCCGTAGTAAAATTCGTTCCCTGACCTTGGCGACTTGTGATGTGAGAGAGATAGGTCGACAGCTACTAAGTTTCCCTTTATATTTGCCCTTTTTGTAGATCGGAACAATAATAGTACTTTTAAGCTTTCGGAACATCTAATTGTTTCAAAGATTGGTTTAACATTCTTAGAATCCAATTTTTAGTTTCCGGTCTGTTATATTTTAGCGCTTTGGATTTTGGTCTGGACTGGGGTCTTGTCTTTTAGGATTTTTGTTGGTGTGTTCTGTTCAGCTCCTTTTTATTTGTTATCTCCGGGTGGCAATTTGGTTGGTGTTTATCTGTCTGATTTGCTTCTCCTGTGGCTTGTCTTTGGTATAGTGTTCTAGAAATAGATTAGCTTCAATTTTAGGATCTACTGTCTCTTTTCCGTCTTGATATAATATCCAGTTTGTATCTTGCGGCACTCTGCAACGCCAGTTTTTGAAAATTTTTAAGAGACGAAAATAGTCCTTTGGGTTTCTTATCTCTTTGAATTTATTCTCCCAATAAGTCTTTTTAACCTTCTTCAGGGACAACTTATATTTAGCAAAAGTTCTTTTATTTGCAGTCCAGGTGTCATCACCTATGTTTCTCCTAGCTTTGCAAAAAGCTCTTTTGACCATGGATATCTTCCAAAACCACCCTGGAGTCCACCAGTCGAGTTATCTCTGTATCGCAGGTTCATTATGTGTTTTACACAGCTTTCTTTGGCCCATGTTACGCCCTCGTTAAAATAGGTAATGTCTATCAATATCCTGAGCTTCCTGGGTAGCTTTTAATTCTACTATTTTTTGTGGTAAGCATTTTAGTCTGTACATATTTTCAGTCCGTTCCGTCTTCTATTCTTCTCATGGGTATATTTTAGCAGTACTTGAAAGGGAATACTGCCTGAGGTCAATTCCAAAGTAGTCCAATTAAGTTTAGGAGCTTTTCTCGGAGAGACGATGTCCTGGCACTTGTGATTTGCTTCTAATATATGCAATGGTATCCGTATTTAAAAGTACGCAATTGTTTTCGTGTATCCATATTTGCATCGTCCTTCCACTAGGATTAGGGATAGCATTGCCTTTGTCTCCGATTTTTACATATAAATCTCCACAAAAGATACAAAGGGACTCCCAGGCATTTTCCAATATTTTCAATTCCTCCAAATGAAGGGTTTTTGGTCATCTATAGACATTCCAAACGGCGTGTGTTTCTTTACCGTGATCTTAATTTTTTGGATTTCCATGTTGCTGTCTGATGGCACGATTAAGGGTTGAAGTTGAGGTCATTCTTTGTTACGATGGGCAAGCCACCCCCTGGCGTATAATACTCTCCCGATTTTTCTAATAAATTAAGTAACCTCTTAATTTAAAGATTGATTTATGCCAAGTCTCCTGTACCGCGATGATTTGTGGATCGTGTTCGTCAATTAAATGTTGAAAACTATCTTTGTTGGCTGTGACTCCTCTAATTTTCCATTGGAGAATACTCATGGTCACGAAAATCGCAAGTGGGACTATACGCTGATAAAAGGCTAGAGGTAGAAGTTCACAGAAATCCATTGCAACACCAGAGAGAAATTTTAGATCAAAATTGAGTGCCTCCAGCCTGACCCGTGACCCCAGGAGGAGTAGAGATTACCGGATTGTCGTCTGATTGGTCCTACAGAGTAGAAGCAGTGAAAATGTGTTTGAGTGATTTTCCGGTTGAGCTTCGATTTTTGTGTTTTACAAAGTCCTTGCGTTTTACTCCTCTCCCGCGGTCTTTCAGTTCTTTTATTTTATTCCCCAATTTTTTTATTTTCTATTCTAATTTCATTGAGCTGTTCAATTCGTTGGTGGTTTGCTTTCCTTAATTCATTTATCCGTTCTCCTTGCTTTTTAATGATATTTGCACATTGCAGTTCCACTTCACTTTCTTATTTTTACTATCCACCTAGTTTTGAACTTGTTCCAGTATTGCCGATAATTGTTTGACATTTGTTTCAATTTCTCTCACTGAAGTGGGTGGAATATTTATTTTAACAATACTTAGTTGAGTTTGGCATGTTGTCGCCTTGTCATAAAGTTTTCTCTCTGTAGAGAGTCGTGCTTTCTTTAATGGAATTCCTTTTGTTTTCGTTCTTACGTAGACCTGTGTTTCTTTTCTATAATTTTCACATAGTTTGCTATTCGCTGAGTATTGTTTACCACAGCGAAAGCATATTGCCTCGTGCTCTTTGCATTCCTCTAATATGTGATCATTTCCATATTTAGGGCATTTAATGCAACCTTTTACATTTTGTGATTGAGTGGCCGTACTTTAGACATTTACTACAAATCCGAGAAAAATCAATGAATGGTGTATCTTGTATTTTGAACCAGTATATGTTTACTCTGTCACAAATATTCTTTCTAGTTCGCTTATTAGGACGGTGGTGGTCAGTTCAGTAGATCCGGTTTAATGAACCTATTAAATCTCAAGCAGGTTATTCTTCGACTTGTAGTTCTTCCTGAATGTCTTATAATGGTATGTCTGTTGGAACTCCTTTGAGTAAACATTTTGAACACAGGAACTCTTCTATATCTTTTGATTCTATATTTCTATCACACAAATTAGTAATTTTGAAAACATTTACCGCGCTTTCCACGCCGTCTGTAATGGTGACTATATTTCCATTTTGTGTTACACTGAGTTCTTTAATTTTTTTCTTACATATTTTCCCTTCGATATCTTCTTTTAATTTTATTAGTTGAGTAGTAGGTATTGGATCCGTTTTTCCTTTAAAGATAATCCCAAATGTTTTGACGCCATTGCTTGCTGCAATGCGAATTTTATCTTTTTCACTTATATTTGCAAACAGCTGGTTATTCCAATTTGAGTAGACATCTTTCTTTGCACTATCGCCAAACACAATTGTGTGATCAACTTCCATAACGCATAGTGCCCGCTGCTCAACAGGCAGCAGGCTCACCATAGGAAAGCTAACTAAAATTAACAGTCAGCTGGTCAAAATAAACACTGATTCGTTCGTTACTAATTCCTCCGCGGTGAAGGAGCGTCTGCGCACCACGTCCACAAGACCCCTCAGGGTATCCCATGGCGAAGTGGAAAAGAATTGTAGCTTTACTTTTACAGAGGCTCCCCAAAGGGCGGAAGTCTGACTTGGCCTCGACATGACAACATCCATGCCCTCTGGCGGGATTCAAACCTGTAACCCGGCAATCCAGCGAACAGACGGAAACGCATACTCCTGACAGCTCGACCACCGGATCGGCAATAAACACTGATAAAAAGGTTGATACAATAAAAAGCAGAACTGATACTTTTCAGCGCTGTTTAAATATAAGAAAAAATATCTCAACCTACAGACTCAAATTTAACTTAAACGTATCCACTTAATAATCAAATTTAACTTAAACGTATCCGCCCAACACTCGTAATCACTTGACTTAGTCCTTCTACTAGTATAATCGCACAGCGTAATGTTACATGCCCAATTGCGTGGCGTACTCAGTGCGCCGAATAGTTTTTTCTATCCATATTCTTCGTTTTCCATGTTTGCATCTCACTTTTCTTATTTTCCTTAATTGCATTTCTCTTCGCAAGTTTAGCAGCTCTATGAAAAATTATATTGTTTTAATGTTGGAATGTTAGAAAATGAATACATTAAAAGTTTATTGATACTTTTTTAAACTGTAATTAATCGCGTTACATTTTGCCTGAAAGGAGATTGTGAACAGTCTTTTTGCATATAGTGCGTCATTATTATGGGAGACACTAGAGTTCCATGTCCAAATGACGTACTTAGTAATGACGTACTTAGTATGATAAATTATAGATGAGTTTTACAGTGCCAAAAACAAACTTAGGCAGAGAAAGTGGCTAAGCCGCAATAACAAATTGAAGAAAATTCCGTTCACAGGATCAAGTGACATAATGTGTTTAAACCTTTACCTGTTGAAGATAAGTGGGCAATGTAAATTGCAAAAATGTTGAAAGTAAGGTAGGAAATAAGACTATGTTAATGAAATAGTCCTCCCAGTAATTTTCAAAAAGTTACACTTTTTAAATTTTTATACGACCCACTCAGACATATTGGATCAACCAGGAAATTTTATTTTTTAATGCAACAAGATCATTAAAAAAACCCGCATATCTGTATCTTTAAAAAATTGAGCGAGTAATATTTAATTGAAAATTGAACATTGTGAACATGCTCAGAAATTTGAGAACGCTTTTACTGCAAGAAAGTATGAAACTCGTCGTACATTATATTATTTTAATCAAATACGTTGTCATTGTAACAGTTGTTGTATGAATACGTTACTAAATTTTGACACTCGTGGCATTAATGTAATCCCCTCACGGAAATTTCTTAAACCAAATTAATTTTCACAGAAATCGCTGCCATATATTCTGGACAATATTTCTGCCATATCTGCATATTTGCGGCCAAATATCTTAATAACCCTCTAAATACAGATACTTTAATTATGACGACCTTGTACTTCTTGCATATTTATTTAATTCGAGGAAATATATAAAATTAACATATAATGTTGTTAACAAAATTCATGACGCATGTTGTTGACAAAATCTGCCTTTATTGCTTCCACTCCAAATCCCTGACAGGATTTAATTAGAACATTACCAAGAACTCATTTAAGGAGTGATAAGGGGTGGTTAAGTTCACTGAAACGAAAATATTCATCTAAGTCACCGTAAAATGGCATTGTAATTTTGAAATTATGATTAATTTTATACAAATATTCTTAAAACCAACTCCAAAACGAATATAGCCAGGACAACTCCCTTCTAAGACAAAAAAATGGCATTGCAATTTAACTTATAATTAACATTATACAAAAATTCTTAAACCCCATTGCAAAACGAATATGGCCAGGACAACTCCCCTCGAAGATGAATAAAATGGCATTGCAATTTAACATATGATTAACTTTATACAAATATTTTTAAAACCCATTGCATAACGAATATGGCCAGGACAACTCCTCTCCAAGATGAATAAAATGGCATTGCAATTTAACATATGATTAACTTTATACAAATATTTTTAAAACCCATTGCAAAACGAATATGGCCAGGACAACTCCCCTTCAAGATGAATAAAATGGCATTGCAATTTAACATATGATTAACTTTATGCAAATATTTTTAAAACCCATTGCAAAACGAATATGGTCAGGACAACTCCCCTCCAAGATGAATAAAATGGCATTGTAATTTACCATATGATTAACTTTACAAAGATTCTTAAAACCCATTGCAAAACGAATATGGCCAGGACAACTCCCTTCCAAGACAAAAAAAATGGCATTGCAATTTAACTTATAATTAACTTTATACAAAGATTCTTAAACCCCATTGCAAAACGAATATGGCCAGGACAACTTCCCTCCAAGATGAATAAAATGACATTATAATTTTGAACTGATGATTAATTTTGTACAAAGATTCCCAAAACCCACTGCAAAACGAATATGGCCCTGATAATCCCCTTCTAAGAAGACTATGGACAACTTCCAAATGTCTTTTAAAAATATGCCTCTCCAAAAATTTATTATTGTTAAGAGAATTTGAGTAGTTTCCATATTATGGAAAAGATATTATCTGTTTCCTCGAAGGCTTAGTACCAATGTAGTGAAATGGTTGTCCTTACATGTCGCACATTAGGGTCTGGGAAAGGGAATCGAATGCATGCATTGGACACAGTGTATCCAATATTGCACACATTCCCTTTCCCAGACCCTAGTGTGCGACATGCATTTCTCATATAGAGCTAACTCTTTCTCTCAGTTGAAGTGCAGCTAATATTTGTTTCATGTGAGTTTTTCACTGGGGACAGAATGTAATATATGTGCAAAGATATATTTTATATAGCTGTTCTCTGCTTCCAAGAAAACTATTCGTATTTTTTATCTACAGTTTTTTATCTATACGTTTTTAAGGCTTATTTTATTCCTCAACATGCAGATAAACATAATTTAGGAATACAATCTCATTGCTGATAACAGCATCTATGAGCCAGTGTTACGTTTTTTGAGCACTCCTCAGTATGAAATACCTAATATCTGCAATACCAGCAATATTTTTTTTGCTGTCTGCAATAGAAGAGAAATCGTAACTTTGGTAACACTATCGGCAGGTTGTTTTTATGACTAATACATAATTTTCCTATAGCAGTTTATGTATATGGAAGTAGCTATGTCTACGAAAGTTTTTGTAAATATTTCGGTTAAAATCGACTAGTGAGTTAAAGAGCTGCTATGAGTAAGTAAAATATAAAATTGACATCATCATATTTATTATTCAAATATTTGCAGCTTATCGTATAATCCCATTGATCATTCCTCATCGGGAAAGCCCCTCCCCCTTTTTTTTCTCAATTTGAAATTCTAAAAAAATCCATGAACAGTCCATACCTCCTAAACATTGGAAAAAGTAAAAAAATAATAAAAAATATTGATAAAAATATATTTCGTTTCTTTTAACTGGAGATTCCGAGTTTTATTCCTAATCCTACATACTCCGTGTTTTTCCGTCGCATTTTAGGGGCCTGTTCAACGGAATTCTACTCCTTTCTTTTAGCAGAACATTTTTGGTAATCACCCATCCCTTTTGCGATTTTTAGCAATTGAGGGGGCGAATGGAAGGAATTATACTTGTTTCATTTAGCAGAAAATTTGTTCAAAGCACCCAGTCCCCCTACATGTTCCACTAGTTTCAGCATTTGAGGGTTCAGATCGACGGAATTCTTCGGTAATAGAAACTTTTGATTACTGAAGAAAACATAATTAACGACCTTTCCAATGTTTCTCACTCAGCTTGTGGGACGGACGGCATATTTTAGGGTAAAAATTTCGTGATAAGTAGAACTTTAAAATTATTGACTTCAGTTTTAAAGAGACGAAATACAAAGAAGAGTAAAAAATAAAATTACTAAAAAAATAATGAAATGGATATCTTACATACTTTAAAGATATAGAATATAGATATATATGGAATATTTCTAAATATACTATCTTTAAAGAATATATAGTTGGGATTTTGTGTATAATTAGTGGCGCAGTCTTTAGATTTGGGGATCATGTACCGCCCCTATTGACTGAATAATTCCATTTATTTCTCATAGGGTCCTGTTTGGAAATTGAAATTTTGCAATTTTAAGCTTCCATACGGAAAACAATCGCATGTCCCAAATTTGACGTTTATAGGTAAGCAAATATAAATACATCACATTTTTGTGATGCAAAACAGTATTTTATATTTTGCTGTCTCTCAAGAATACAAAAAAAAATCTTCATAATGCTCTATTCAATTTATGGTTGATACAGAACAAAAATATTACTATATAAGAATAAGATCTGTAATTTTAGATTATATAATCATACCCATGTAAGTTAATGGAAATAAATTAATATGTGGGGTAACAAGTATACTACTGTTTGATGCGCCAAACGCTAGTATATTGGAACCGTGGATCAACGACTAATCGTTCAAAAGATACATAATATGGCAATCAGTTTGAAACAGTTTGTATATAGTAGCCCTTACTTAACATTTAACAAGAAAATTTTTCAAAAATCGATATCGTGGGTTAACATGATTACAATTATAGCATGTTACCCACATGTTATTCTCAATACTATATATTTCATTCTTAATACACTTTAAAGAGCTTGAAGAAATTATTTCGATTGATACCACACTTGACAGTACACCCCCGGGGGGTAACTTATCTCACACCTGAGGGGCATTAATGACGTCAAGAACAAAAAAAAACTGTATAGCTTTTATTTTTCCCAACAATGATTGAAACTATTCAATTTCGTGATCATTGATCTATAAACAAACGCTTTTATGCTTGGTTATATCAAATTTTGTCCTATGATGCCATAATAAACACATATAAAATTTCGAATAAATCTCGAAATTTTCGCTCGAATTAAAAAAACTCTATCTAGTTCTAGATTTTTCTGTAACAAAACCAGTTAGTTTCTTGAAAATCCATTAATATTTGACCATTCCAATAATATTCCATTAATATAGGACGTCTTAAAACATATACATTGGCATCAAAATCTCGAAAGAGAAAATTTTTGTGACAACAATGCTTTCTCAATACTACATATAAGAAAGTAAAAATTGTATAGTTTAGACGTCGCTACATACAGTCATTCTGTTACATTTATATCCTTAGTAAAAATCCAAATTTTCCTTTCACCCAGAAAATGATAAAATGCGAAATATTTAACACCCGTGAACTTAAAGGAACAATAGTACATCCTAACTTGTGAAATAAGATTTTTTTTAAAGGAACTATATGATGCAGAAAAACTAGAAAACTGAATCTATTCTTCGGTAAATCCGTTACCTTTCCTTCCATTTTCTTCTTCTGTTAAGACGTGATAAAAGCTTTGGAAAATATTTCTTCCCGCCAAAAAAAATTTATTTTCCGTCAGCGACTATTGAAAATTCCAAATGCATTTCAAATGCATTGGTAACGGAAAAACCATTTACCTTGCAACGGATTTCATACAAATTCTCTTCCTATTAAATAAATACGTCTGGAAGTCCTTAAACTCATAAAGGAAGTGAGTAATTTGTATTGAAATAAACAATTGTTAACTCATTGCAACATTTTAAACCAGAAATTAGTTACACAGTGTACAGTATTATACTGAATTTGAACTCAAAATGAAACAGAGAGCCGGCGATTTAACCACGTCTCATATATTATTCCAAGTACTTTTACCAACTACACTACTCCAACCATGTAATGCATTGCACTTATTATTTTACATAAAAGGCCACCTAGAGAAATTGTGGACCCCCTCTACAAAGATTTATGCATTATTCCAGGCCCTCTTCTCTATTTGATTTTCTTCTATTGACCCCTGTTTGCTTCCCTATTGGATCTCCTATTGATCCATATTATCCCTATTTGATTTTCTGCTATTTGACCACTTTTTAAATATTTCATATCTTCTTCCTCAAAAATAAACAAGAAAGATCTGTCATACATAAAGCATTGATTATTAAACACTTTCCAAATGAAATGAAATTTTATTTAAGCATCTCTAAAATGCGATACATTCAACGGTGATATTTTTAAAATTATCACAGTACTACAATAATTTATTAGTTTCTTTATATAAATAGTATAATGTACAATTAAAGTATTGAGATGGGGTCGAAAATTCGACTTCGAGTTTTCGACGTGAGAGCACGTTCCAAGCATCCCAGAATATTAATCAAACTTTCTGAAGTGATGTCGCTGTGTGTGTGTGTGTGTGAAAGTATATGTGTATGCGTGTGTGTCAGTGAGTCTGTGGAGACGACATCTCACGAATGGATAGAGCAATTCGAACGAAAATTGGTACAAAATTATAATCTCTGAATACTGGAAGCTTATTGTTTTTAAACGCAATCGAATGTTCAGAACCCCCCCCCCTAAAGTTTCGAGAGGAAATTTAAAAAAAATCATCAAAAAATCAAAACCTTTAATAAAATTACACAAATAGTTATTTCGTATGTTCGTTAGAGAACGATTGCTATAGACTTTAGAACGCTAGTATGAACCGTTCTTGAGATATTTCACAATTTTCAAATAAATGTATCACAAAATCACCTGAAATTAAAAAAATTAACTATTGTGAAATATGTTCACTTTTCATATGCAATATCATGTGATAAATGTGGTGACATCATTCTCGTGGATCTATCTCGTTCCATTCACAAGAAAATATGCTTTGGGTAATACTTTTGCATTTGGAAGCCAATAGCCATTTATCTACTATAAAAATAGCTTATTTCTCCATCTATAATGCTTGGCGAGATTTTGGCAACGAATTTGGCGAAATGTCACCAACTTAGCGACTTCTTCTACTTGCTTCTTCGAGATGTAGCCAAATTCACGAAAATGTCGCCAAATTGTTAAAAATGACGATAAATCAATAAAAATTAGGACTAATTGATGAAAATTCAATATCTTCGAAAGAATGTAAGTATTTATAAGAATAACCTATTTTTCCGTCCGTAACGTTTGGCAAAATTTTGGTGACGAATTTGTCTGAATATCTCCAACTTGCTGACTTTCTAAATGTTGCCAAATTAACGAAAATGTCAGCGAGTTGATAAAAATCCGTCAAATTGATGAAACTGACACTAAATCAATGAAATGACGACTAATTGAGTTCAATATCTTGGAAAGAACATAAGAGTAGACTATAAGAATATCCCATTTCTCCGTCCGTCCATAACGCTTGGCGAGAAATTTAGCGTGATTTCGCCAACATGACGAAATTTTGGCGACTACTTTAAATGTTGCCAAATTGACAAAAACGTCGTCAAATTGATAAAAATGACGGCAAATGGGAAATAATGTTTCTCAAATTCTGATTTCTGTCATATGACGGGCATTCTTCTGGTATATAAAAATTCTTATCTCTCGGCTTATCTGTAAAACTTGCTGAGACATTTGGCGAACGTGGTGAATAATCTATCGAAGTATCGACAATTTGGCGATATTTCACCCCATATTGACGGAAATATCGTCAAAATTGCAAAAATGATGTAAATTAATGAAAATGACGCGTAATAGATGAATTAATTATTAAAATATTTTAATATGAGTATATGAACTATGTTGCCTATTGAGGATGCTATCAATATTGATAGTTGTTTATGTATACGCCAAATGTATAATTCAACGTTAAGGACACAGCACCGTGGATCTTATACATTATTTTTTGATTGTAAATGGAGTAAATTCATTGCATTATGCGCATATGGAAAGTCATGTGCTGCCCACATCAGATTTTTTTACTTGGAATCATAAACCTTCATAAAAAAAAACAATGCTATAAAATTGTCTGCTTCTCTGCGTAAAATCAATCACTATTTCATTCATATCACTTATATTCCAGACTCCAGAGATAAATACATTGGCGTTAAAAATTCAGCAATTCTTATACAACTCATCTTGCAATCGTTGATTTGTTTACATACTGCATACATTCTGCGAATTACATACATTCTGCAAATTACATTCTGTAAATTACATTCTGCATACATTCTGCAAATTAGACTTCGTTGTAGAAATAATCAAAGTTTAGTGATCATTTAAAATAAAAAATATTGTAACTACGAAGGCGCAGAATTTAGATACACAGATAAAGCAGTTCTAGGACTGATGTAACATTAAATATAAATATAAGCGTTCCTTAAAAATCACGATTTTCACTAAGCGAAAAAAGAAATGGATACATTTTTTTATTTCTCAATGAGTCTGCTTATAAAATTGTCTGCTTCTCTGTGTAAAATCAATCACTATTTCATTCATATCACTTATATTCCAGACTCCAGAGATAAATACTTTAGCGTTAAAAATTCAGCAATTCTTATACAACTCATCTTGCAATCGTTGATTTGTTTACATACTGCATACATTCTGCGAATTACATACATTCTGCAAATTGCATTCTGTAAATTACATTCTGCATACATTCTGCAAATTAGACTTCGTTGTAGAAATAATCCAAGTTTAGTGATCATTTAAAATAAAAAAATATTGTAACTACGAAGGCGCGGAATTTAGATACACAGATAAAGCAGTTCTAGGACTGATGTAACATTAAATATAAATATAAGCGTCCCTTAAAAATCACGATTTTCACTAAGCGAAAAAAGAAATGGATACAATTTTTTTATTTCTCAATGAGTCACGCGAACTCTTCCAATTATATGGGTGTAATTATTATTTCAATTTGTATTTAACCTTCTGCTTACGGGTGTGACAGCGTCAAACCAAAACGAAGAACCTCTCAAAAATATGGGTATGTAACCCTATCCCAAACAGTTCTATCTCCCTTTGCAGGCATTGGCGTCCACGGCCTGCAAAGGGGTATAGACCTGTTTGGGATAGGGTATGTTAAATACCTGTCTTTTTTAGTAGATTGTGATTAACGCTGCCCCACCCGTAAGCAAAGGGTTAAAAAACTACTTTAC
The DNA here is from genome assembly GCA_951213105.1 of Amaurobius ferox. Classification (NCBI taxonomy): domain Eukaryota; kingdom Metazoa; phylum Arthropoda; class Arachnida; order Araneae; family Amaurobiidae; genus Amaurobius; species Amaurobius ferox. The sequence continues at coordinate 124,531,125 of OX578137.1, forward strand.
ATATTTCAGTGAATTTTTTTACACATTGTACATGATAATTTGAAAATTTCCTAAAAATTTCAAGACAATTTGTGAATTATAACTTTGCTTAAAAATGTTTGAAAATTTGTATTTCATAGGGTTCAATATATTGCATTTTTTCAACCCGGATTCAAACCAAAACTACTTGGGTGATATTATTATTTTACATTCCCATATGTCCAACAGACCGTCTTAACAACATACTAACATTTTAATAAAGTCATTTTTAAGGCAGTTATCGTGCTAACGGACAGACAGACAGACAGACAGACAGAGTGAATGAACAAATTAATAAACACTTTTCATTAATTAATAAACAAATTAATAAACACTTTTCTTGAATTTATCAAAATGAAATTTTAATTTTTTGTTCAGACGATTTATGGGACATATGGAAATGTAAATGAATAATATCACCCAATGAGTTTTAGATTGAACCGGGTAAAATACGTTGAACACTATTGGACCTAATTTTCGAATATTTTTTAACCGAAGTTAAAATTCACAACTTGCTTTGAATATTTAAGAAATATTAAAATTATCTATAATGTATATAAAAAAAATTGAGCAAAACATGTTTGGTAGTTTTTCAAATAAAAATTAAAATAATAGTTACACCCACATTATATGAAGAGATCACGTGACCCACTTCAAAATAAAATATCATCCATCTTTTTACCCATTGTCAAAATCGTGATTTTTAAAGTTCTTTTAAATTTATATTTAGTGTTTCATCTATCCTAAAGCCGCTTTATTTTTGCGTTTTTTCTGTGCATTTATATTCTGCATCAACGTAATTACAATATTTTTCACTTTAAATAATCATCAAACTTTGATTATTTCTACAACTAAGCCAAATTTTAACGTATACAGAATGTAAACAAATCAAGCTGTAACATGAGTTGTATAAAAATTGCTAAATTTTTAACGCAAAATTATTTAGCTCTGTAGTCTGGAATGCAGATGATATGAATGGAATATTCATTGATTTTACATAGAGAAGCAGACGATTTTATAGCATGCCTCTTTCGATGAAGTTTTAAGCATGAAATTAGAAAGACCTTTTACCTCCATGGTTTTAATTTTTTAAGTCAAATAAATTATTGTAACGCTGTGATAATTTAAAATATATCACCACGGAATGTATCGCGCTTTAGCGATGTTTAAATAAAATGTACTGCAGTTGGAAAGCGTTTCATAATCAATGCTTTATGCATAATTTATCTTTCTTGTTATTTATAAAACTTTTTTACTAGGCGTTGGATTAATTTGTATTATATTATATTATGTCCAGGGTAACTCCATTTTTAATCCAGGTCAAATTAGTTAAACTTATTACAACCAGCAATTTTAATTGACTTATATATTGGCTGATATGATTACAATTCTTTTGCACATACTAGCTTTTGCGAACCGGTTTTGAAATTTCCAGTGTTCGTCAGAACGAAATTACCGACACCTGCAATAGAAATAAAACTTGAGCCAAAAGTTTAGGAAATCTGTATTGATACCGACAAATCCGGTCTTATCAAGTAGCAGACATTAAATTTATGATTGTGGAAGTTGTGCTTATCACCAAACGTGCGTCGTACACACAAATGCAGTCTTTGATTCATTATGTAAGTATATAGAGTATCCTCTAGAATCGTAGCTGTATTCTCAGGATACAAGAATGAGTCCAGCTTTCTGGATAACTAATACGTTTATAATAACCACACAATAAACAGGAACAATATACAACAAATAAACCGGTAACTATTCCACAACATTACTGAACAACTGACAGGTACAGTGAAACAACAATTAAATGCTTCACCAATTTCACAATATAGCCGATACTTTTCTCCAATTGTTGACATATTTCACAATTTCATTTAGCTCGTATCACGTCAACTGTCTGTAACAAAGCGACAACTGCTTATATGTACTCTCAAAAACTTCCAGAACAGGCCCTATCTCGTAGAATATTCTTTATTCCGCAAAAGTTCTCGAACATTCGAAAATTCGCCAAATTTGGAGAGAAATCGCCAAATCTGTCAACCCTGAAACAATAGTCCTGATATGACACCTCTAGATTGTAGATTCATGTCATAAGAATGGCTGCCTGTAAGGTGCTTTCCCGTCTAACTCTCAAATGAGTTTCCAGTGAAGACAGTTTTCATGTTCGTAACAATATAATTAATTTGATTTGAGTAAAGTTATATTTTAATGATGCATTTAATATAATCATAATCCGCCTGTATCGGGTAAGAACTCTTCAACGTATCATCTTAGAAAGAAAATACAGTAAAGCACACAGACTTAGCAGCATGCATTATTTCAGTAAACGAAGACGTTAAGTAAACACCTCTATACAAAAGTCACCACTATATAAAAGTAGAGCATCCACACTAAAATCTACCAAAGTGCAAGTCGCAGCTCAAGTTGGAGCACATCCCCGTAAAAAGCTGTATGAGCAAATAACATTCGATTCAAGAGAAATCGTCTGAAGACATTTTAAGGTCAATTTGACGCTAATTTAGTCTCATTGACGCTAAGATGATCAGAGACGTTATTCCTCCTTCGCATTTCCCTCAAAAATAATTCGTTTAAAAAATATCGCAAATCGGGCTTCATTTAAGTATGGAAAAATTCAGCCTTAAAAGGCACTGTAGGTCTACTTGAGGGTCTAGAAAGACATTTAATAAAATGCATAATTTTTCTCCACTTATGGGAGAAAGAGTCCGGATCGAAAATCCAACTACGATATGTTCTGTCCGATGGTCGATACCATAAATGTGCAAACATTCATCTTTCTGGATCACCAAGGGCGCTACTAGAAAAAAAATACTTTTCGAAATCCCCCGTTTCTCAGTCCTCAGCTGGGTAAGTCGAAAATTCTGCTTTCTTACTTTTTGCACAGTAGTCGATACTTTAGGTGTCGAAAATCCAGGCCGTCCGACTCATCCGAAGACATAGAGCAGCAAAAGTGGGCGGCCGGGAAAAGATAATTTAGGTGTACAAAGATTCTACCTTCAAGGTCAGGGACTTCTAGAGAGCCAGGAAATTCATGCTTCACAATTATCTATATGCGACACCACGCAACTCGGAGTATCACCCTCCTTTCATCAATATGTGCAACATTCAAAATATTTTTCGATTCTATTGTAGCAATTATACGGGACATATCCCACTAATAAAACTGCTTTTTAAATCACTTATTAGGCAAAATGCCCACTGGCCTCTCTAGTAATATTAAACCGTGGAAGGAAGGAGAAAGTTCTCATCTCATGTGTTCATATTTTCCCTATTAAACAAACACTTGTTTCAAAATAAGAAAGAGTAAGAAAACGTGAAGACGGGAATTTCAACAGAAGGCATAGCGAAATGAATAATACTAACTAAAAAAACCGCCACTAGATGGCGGTACTAACACGCAGTTTAATTTCCCATGCAAATGCATAAAATACACTGACGAAGACAAAAAATAAAATCTGTTTTTTAGCTAAAAGACTGTACATACATTTAGCCAATTTGTATTAATTAGCGAAATAACTAAAAGTTTATCTATTTGAACGATTGATTTCAGACTCATGGATTAGAGATAGATATCTATAGACAAATAGAAAAACTGAATATTTCACCCTGTCTGCCTGTTACATATAGCATAGTCGTTTACCTCATAACCAGCCATTTATGTAAATGGTAATTTATTATCAGATTATACTTATTAGTGTTATTGGTATATGATATTTTGTGTGTAACTGTCTTTTCAAAGTAAATAGATATTAAAATTTTAAATTCTTTGTTTAAAGGAGTCTGACTAACGCTTGCTAACTAAATAATTATCTTCAAATAAACTCTAAAAAACAAAGAGAAAGATCTTGCCTGACGTTTTCTTGCCTCATTGTTTTTATTTTTCTCTTTCATTTCTTCCGGCGGCTATGACAAAATCTTTTCACCAACCTTCAACCACGTATACTATTCCACAGCAGTTGCTGATCTGACTTGAGGAAGTTCTCGCCCATCCTGGAAAAGGCTGTAGGCCAGATTATATTTGTGTGTATGCTATATTTACAAAGTTTTTATTTTATCGCGAAATGATTCGTTTATTTAGGAAAAAGAAAATTCTTTATTAAGAAAATTCTAATTGTTTTAAAATTTTTTATATATTTGCCCTTATTAATGTCAATGTGCTTAATATAAATACTACCTCAAAATAAGTATACGTTCGTACAGCCCTTTTAAAAACAAATATATAATAATTTCACAAGAATTCTATAACAGAACCTCCACATAGTGGCAAGTCTTGTGTGCACATAATTTCTGAGGAAACTGATAAGCATATTTATGCTCTTTTGTGCAGTCCTTCAATATGAAGTCAGACGAATTTGCACAAAAACGGGGATTGATATCTTCAGAACCTGAAATCGAAATCCTAGATGAACCTTCTGCTCAAAAATTTGATGATAAATCTATAAAAGTCATCATCTAAGTTTTATTTAAAGCTTATCTTGAGAAATAGACGTTTAAATATTTTTTTTTAAACAGGAATGTGGGCAGCACACGACTTTCTCTGCAGACTTATATCCACGTTCTATTTATTTTAATTAAATTTAATTCACTTTTAATTCACTTTTCGTTCGCATTTGTTAACTGGACATATTTTCAAAGGTGGCGTAGAGAAAATACGAATAAACTAAAATATCTGGAGAACGGCTAGTCCTAGTGTAATGGGATTGGTCTTATTCTTTTCATCATTAAGAATTCCTTATTCTTCGCAAAGTGTTTTTTAGTTAGCTGTAGAATGGTTTTAGTTTGGTTGCAGGAAGACACAATCAATGCTTTATAATAATAAAACAAGAGAGATAAATCATGCTTAAAGCATTGATTAAGAAACACTTTCCAACAGCAATGCAATTTTATTTAAACATGTCTAAACTGCAATACATTCCTCGGTAATATTTTAAAACTTCTCACAATAATACATTGATTTATTCTATTTGAAAACTTAAACCTTCATCGAAAAAATGAACTTCATTCAAATGACGGCATTAAAATATAAATTGCCTGGTGTAAACATCTCTAAAATGTGATATATTACTCGATAATAATTTTAGAATTATCATAATACCACAATAATTTATTATATTTAAAAACTTTATCGAAATCAACTGAAATTCATTCAAATGACGTCATAGAAAAAATAACTCTCTCTATAAAAGCAACATTTCATACATAAATAATTTCCCATTCATGTCATTCATAACAATACTATAATAATTTATTTTATTTAAAAATTAAGACCATGGAGCTACAAGAAATTAAACTCTATGCGTAAAACTTCATCGAAAAAAATCGTCCTTCTCTTTGTATAATCAATGAATATTGCATTCATATCAGCTAAGCAGACTCCATGGACTAAATTATTTTGTGTTAAAGAATTACAGCAATTCTAATACAACTCATTCTGCATATTTTGCTGTTTACATTTTGCATAGGTGAAAAATAGGCTTCGTTGTAGAAATAATCAAATTTGGATGAGCATTTAAACACATATATATTGTAATTGCGTTGATTTAGTATGTAGATGCACAGAATTTAAGCAACAATAGAGTGGTTTTAGGACGGATACAACACTCAATTTGAATTAAAAAGAACTTTAAAAATCACGATTTTGAGACAAGATGGATGCCATATATCATTTTGAAGTGGATCACGTAATACTTTCATATCATGGTCACGTGATCGTTTCATATAAGAGGTGTTATTATTATTTTAATTTTTATTTAAAAAACTACAGAATATATTTCGCTTTTTTTACATATTTTATGGAACAACTTGAATATTACCTACAAATTTCGAAGCAATTTGTGAATTTTAAATTCGCTTAAAAATGTTTGAAAAATTAGGTCCCATAGGGCTCAATGTATTTCATTTTTTCAATCCGGGTTCAATCCAAAACTAATTGCGTGATATTATTGATTTATGTTCCCATAGGTCCTACAGACCGTCTGAACAACATACTAAAATTTCATTTTAATTAGGTCATTTTTACGGCAGTTATCGTGCTAACGGACAGGCAGACAGACAGACAGACAGAATGAACAAAGTCATAAACACTTTTCAACTTTGCTGTAAAGTGTTAAAAAAACGAATAACACTGACGATACATAGTAACAAAAAAAAGTTAATTGGGGCAGCATATGACTTTAATTACAGACTCACATTCATTTTCTTTTATTTCTTAAGTAACTTATTAAATTGAGCTTAATTGCACAAAATAACACGCATCATTATTTGAAATGCACTAAATTTGCACTTTTAAATTTAATTTTCATCTTCATTTTGTAACTAGACGTATTTTCAAAAGCGGTGTAAAAAATAGCAAGAAAGACCAATCATGCATAAAGCATTGATTATGAAACACTTTCCAACGTCAATACAATTCTATTTAAACATTCCTCGGTAATATTTTTAAAATTATCACAATACTACATTAATTTATTATATTTCAAAACTTAAAACTTCATAAAAAAATGAACTTCATTCAAAGGATGGCATTGAAATATAAATTGCTTGGTTTAAAATTTTGGGTTAAAGAAATGTAGCAATTCTTATACAACTCATTCTACATATTTTTCTGTTTACATTTTCCATAAGTGAAAACTAGACTTCGTTGTAGAAATAGTCAAATTTGGATGAACATTTAGACTAAAATATATTGTAATTGCGTTGTTTCAGTACGTAGATGCACAGAATTTAAGCAAAATAAAAGCGGTTTTAGGACGGATACAATACTAAATGTGAATTAAAAAGAACTTTAAAAATCACGATTTTGACACAAGATGGATGCCGTATTTTATTTTGAAGTGGGTCAAGTGATCTCTTCATATAATGTTCACGTGGTCACTTCATATAGGAGGTGTAATTATTATTTTAATTTTTATTTAAAAAACTACTGAATATATTTTGCTGAAATATTTTTTATATATTTTATGGGATAATTTGAATATTTCATAAAATTTTCGAAGCTATTTCAGAATTTTAAATCCGCTTAATTTTTTTTTTTTGAAAAATTAGGTCAGGGCTCAATGTATTTCATTTTTTCAACCCGGGTTTAATCCAACACTAATTGGGTGATATTATTCATTTATATTCCCATAGGTCCCACAAACCGTCTGAACAACGTACTAAAATTTTAGCTTGATAAAGTCATTTTTACAGCATTTATTGAGCAAACGGACAGATGGAGAGACAGAATGACTTAATCAAAATGAAATTTTAGTATGTTGTTCAGACGGTCTGTTGGACCTATGGGAATATAAATAAATAATATCACCCAATTAGTTTTGGATTGAACCCGGGTTGAAAAAATGAAATACATTGAACCCTATGGGACCTAATTTTTCAAACATTTTTTAAGCGGATTTAAAATTCACAAATTGCTTCGAAAATTTTAGGTAATATTCAAATTATTCCATAAAATATATAAACAAAAATTCAGCAAAATATATTCAGTAGTTTTTTAAATAAAAATTAAAATAATAATTGCACCTCTTATATGAAGCGATCACGTGACCATGATATGAAACGATCACGTGACCAACTTCAAAATATAATACGGCATCCATCTTGTCTCAAAATCGTCATTTTTAAAGTTCTTTTTAATTCATATTGAGTGTTGTATTCGTCGTAAAACCTCTTTATTTTCGCTTAAATTCTGTGCATATACATACTGAAACAACGCAATGACAATATATTTGAGTTTAAATGAGCATCCAACTTTGATTATTTCTCTAACGAAGCCTATTTTTCACTTATGTGAAATGTAAACAGCAAAATATGTAGGATGAGTTGTATAGGAATTGCTGTATTTTTTTAACGCAAAAGAATTTAGCTCATGGAGTCTGCATAGCTGATATGAAAGAAATATTCATTGACTTTACCGAGAGAAGGGCGATTTTTTGCGATGAAGTTTTAAGCATAGAGTTAAATTACTTATAGCTCCATGGTCTTAATTTTTAAATAAAATAAATTATTATATTATTGTGATGAATGACATGAATGGGAAATTATTTATGAATGAAATGCTGCTTTTTTAGAGAGATCCAGGCGTGTTATTTTTTCTATGACGTCATTTGAATGAATTTCAGTTGTTTTCGATGAAGTTTTTAAATATAATAAATGTGGTATTATGATAATTCTAAAATTGTTACCGAGTAATATATCACATTTTAGATATGTTTAAACCAGTCAATTTATATTTCAATGCCGTCATTTGTATGAAGTTCATTTTTTTCAATGAAGGTTTAAGTTTTCAAATATAAAAATCAATGTAGTATTGTGAGAAGTTTTAAAATATTACCGAGGAATGTATTGCATTTTAGACATGTTTAAATAAAATTGCATTGAAGTTGGAAAGTGTTTCATAATCAATGCTTTAAGCATGATTGATCTTTCTTGTTTACCTTCAGGCAGGTTCTTTTCTCCCGAATCGGACCAAAATCAAATCAGGACTAGGAATAACCTATCTAAATGACTTATCTACTAAGTTTTGTGAAATTTGGTAAATTAGATTTTTAGCTATAGTGGATACATGCAATTTTTGCTAGCCAATTCGCAAAAGAAGTCACTTTCTTTTTTCCTGAATCGTACCGAAATTTAATCAGGACCAAGGTAACCCACCTATAAAATTTTATGAAATTTGGTGAATTAGTTTTTGAGTTATTGGATATATACATTACACAAACACACACATATACGTCACGCTAAAAATGTTTTTTTCCTGTTTTAGATGTCCTAAAGCGCGTAGATCCGTGGAAACTCGAGTTGTGCATTTCAACATGACCCCATTAATTATCCTATACATTGCCATACATTTTAGGGAAGGTAAAAATGAAATATCATGAAAAAGAATACTACTAATATTAAAAATTACAATAAAATTATGATTATTAAGAAATGAGCATAATTTATAGCTACTAATCCCTTAAATACTCATTTACATATTAGAAAGCATGACACTTTCAACTACAAAACACAGTCTATTTATTTACAAATATATTTTAGTGTACGACTGTATTTTTGTTGATTTTCAAAGACATCCATAACAAGAAAGATCAATCATGCTTAAAGCATTGATTATGAAACACTTTCTAACGTCAATGCAATTTTATTTAAACATGTCGAAAATGCAATACATTCCTCGGTAATATTTTAAAACTTATCACAATACTACATTAATTTATTATATTTGAAAACTTATACCTTCATCGAAAAAAATGAACTTCATTTAAATGAAGGCATTGAAATATGAATTGCCTGGTTTAAACATCTCTAAAATGTGATACATTCCTCGGAAATAATTTTAGAATTTTCATAATACTACGATAATTTATTACATTTGAAAAGTTCATCGAAAACAATTGAAATGCATTCAAATGATGTCATAGAAAAATAACACGCCTGGCTCTCTCTATAAAAGCAACATTTCATACATAAATAATTTCCCATTCATGTCATTCATCACAATACTATAATAATTTATTTTATTTAAAAATTAAGACCATGGAGCTACAAGTAATTAAACTCTATGCGTAAAACTTCATCGAAAAAAATCGCCCTTCTCTTTGTATAATCAATGAATATTGCATTCATATCAGCTACGCAGACTCCATGGACTAAATTATTTTGTGTTAAAGAATTACAGCAATTGTAATACAACTCATTCTACATATTTTGCTGCTTACATTTTACATAGGTGAAAAATAGGCTTCGTTGTAGAAATAATCAAATTTGGATGAGCATTTAAACTCAAATATATTGTAATTGCGCTGTTTCAGTATGTAGATGCACAGAATTTAAGCAAAAATAGAGTGGTTTTAGGACGGATACAACACTCAATTTGAATTAAAAAGAACTTTAAAAATCACGATTTTGAGACAAGATGGATGCCATATATCATTTTAAAGTGGGTCACGTGATATTTTCTTATCATGGTCACGTGATCGCTTCATATAAGAGGAGTTATTATTATTTTAATTTTTATTTAAAAAACTACTGAATATATTTCGCTGAATTTTTTTTATATATTTTATGGAACAATTTGAATATTACCTAAAATTTTCGAAGCAATTTGTGAATTTTAAATCCGCGTAAAAAATGTTTGAAAAATTAGGTCCCATAGAGCTCACTGTATTTCATTTTTTCAACCCGGGTTCAATCCAAAACTAATTGGGTTATATTATTCATTTATATTCCCATAGGTCCTACAGACCGTCTGAACAACATACTAAAATTTGATTTTGATTAAGTCATTTTTACGGCAGTTATCGTGCTAATGGACAAACAGACAGACAGACAGACAGAATGAACAAAGTCATAAACACTTTTCAACTTTGTTGTAAAGTGTTAAAAAAGCCTTGACTGCCAAATTTCGAATGCTTCGTTACGCCCTGTAATCACGGCGGAAATTAACCGCTCTAACAATTTTTCTAAATCCTTGGTCAGAGTCAGTCAAATAGGATAATAAACGACCATTTGCCTAAACACCTGTCAAATCTCAGGCAGTTTGGCTAAAATGAAGAAAGCAGATTGGCTAAAATGAAGAAAGCAGATTGGCAAAAAACATTGCGATTCTTTAATATTGCCTGTGAATTGCTATCACTTAGCCAAACTCCTAAAATCAGCCAGTCAAATTGACAATTTAAAGATTATTTGGTTAACTGACAACAGTTAGTTAAATGTCTACACTTTTAGCTAAAAATACACAGATTTTTCTATGTTCCTGTAAAATTTATATTAAAAAAAAATCTGATGTGAGCAGCACATGACTCTCTCTGCAGACTATAATTCATTGGCTCTATAATTTTTTAATAATTAATTAAATTGAGTTTAATTGCTCAAAACAACACTGGATTTATTTAAATCAATTTTTTTTTTAGTAACTGGACATTTTTCAAAAGCGGTGTAACAAAAATGTAAGAAACTAAAATATCTCGAGAACGGTTAGTCCTAGAGTAATGGAATTGGTCTTATTATTTATCTTGTCAAAAATTACGTATAGAACATTTATTTAATTGATTGGTTTGAGTACACGTAGATTTTACTTTAGATATTGGCGAATTTTGCGGACAATTTCATAACAAAAGGCAGGTTTTACCTCTACGAATCGTACTAAAATGTAATCAGCAACAGAGTATCCTACGTTTGACTTATTTACCAAATTTTATAAAATTGGTCTAATTAGTGTTTTAACTAGGGCGGATACATCGATTTCTGCGGGGAATTTCACTAAAAAGGGCAGGTTCTTTCACACCGAGCCATACCAAAATCTAATCAGCACCAGGGTCATCCACAAGTGACTTATCTACCAAATTCTGTCAATTATTTTTTCAGTTAGAGTGAATACATACATTGCACAGACAGACAGACACACAGACACAGACATCACGCTAAAAATGCTTTTTTTCGTAATCTAGAGGTGTCCAAACGTGTATATACGTCTAAAACTCGAGTTGCGGTTTTCGACACGATTCCAATACTTTCCCTACACATTGGCATGTATTGCAGGGAAAGTAAAAATCTGCTGTGGGCAGCATATGACTTTCCCTGCAGAAGGCCTCTTTATTTCTTCAATAATTCATTATGAGTTTAATTGCACAAAATAACGCCTAGAATTATGTAAAATTTCACTGAATTTCACTGTTTATTTAATTTTCGTTCTCACTTGGTAACTGGGCTTATTACTTTCCTTATATACATAATGTATAAGGAAAGTATTGTGACGGGGTCGAAAATTTGAATTCGAGTTTTCGACGGGAGAGCACGTTTTAAGCATCCCTGATCACGAATCAAACATTTTTGAAGTGATGTCTGTGTGTGTGTGTGTGTGTGTGTGTGTGTGTGCGTCAGTGAGTCTGTGGAGACGATAACTGACGAACGAATGGTCCGATTCAAACCAAATTTGGTACAAAAATCACAATCCGTAAACACTGGAAGCCTATTGTTTTTATACGCAATCGAATGTTCAGAACCCCCCTAAATTTTCGAATGAAATTTTGAAAAAATCGTCAAAAAATCAAAACCACTAATAAAGTTACGCAAATAGACATTTCTTATGTAATTTTTCATTAGAAAACGATTGACATAAATTTCAGAACGCTAACATGAACCGTTCTCGAGATATTGTACATTTTTCAAAAAAATTAGCAAAAAGTTATATAAAATAAAAAAAAAAATATTTCCTATTGAGAAACATGTTCACTTTGCATATGTAATACCATGCGATAAATTGAGTGATATCATTCTCGTGGATCTAGCTCGTTCCATTAATGAAAAAAGATACTTTGAATAATACTTTTGTATTTGAACGCCAATAGTCATTTATCTGCTATAAGAATAACTGATTTCTTAGTGCATAACGCTTGGCGAGATTTTGGCGACGAATTTGGCGACGAATTTGGCGGAATGTCGCCAACTTGGCGAGTTTTTTGAAATATTGCCAAATTAACGAAAATCTCGCCAAATGGATAAAAATGACGCTAAATCAATGAAAATGACGACTAATTGTCGAAAATTCAATATCTTGGAAAGAATATTAGTATCTACAATAAGAAAAACCTATTTTTTTATTGTAAAAGTAGTAAATTCATCACATTATAAAAGGAAAGTCATGTGTTGCCCACATCAGATTTTTTTTACTGTAAAAGTAGTAAATGCATTACATTATATAAGGAAAGTCATGTGTTGCCCACATCAGATTTTTACTTTCCTTATATACATAGTGTATAAGGAAAGTATTGTGACGGGGTCGAAAATTCGAATTCGAGTTTTCGACTGGAGAGCACGTTTCAAGCATCCCTGATCACGAATCAAACATTTTTGAAGTGATGTCTGTGTGTGTGTGTATGTGTGTGTGTGTGTGTGTGTGTGTGTGTGTGTGTGTGTGTGTGTGTGTGTGTGTGTCAGTGAGCCTGTGGAGACGATAACTGACAAACGAATGGACCGATGTGAACCAAATTTGGTACAAAAATCACAATTCGTAAACACTGGAAGCCTATTGTTTTTATACGTGATCGAATGGTCAGAACCCCCCTAAATTTTCGAATGAAATTTTGAAAAAATCGTTAAAAAATCAAAACCACTAATAAAGTTACGCAAATAGATATTTCTTATGTAATTTTTCATTAGAAAACGATTGGCATAAATTTTAGATCGCTAACATGAACCGTTCTCGAGATATTGTACATTTTTCAATAAAATTTAGAAAAAGTCACATAAAAAAAAAAAAATTCCTATTGAGAAACATGTTCACTTTACATATGTAATACCATGCGATAAATTGAGTGACATCATTCTCGTGGATCTAGCTCGTTCCATTCATGAAAAAATATACTTTGAAAATACTTTTGTATTTGAACGCCATACTCATTTATCTGCTGTAGGAATAACTTTTTTCTTAGTGCATAACGCTTGGCGAGATTTTGGCGACGAATTTGGCGGAATGTCGCCAACTTGGCGACTTTTTTGAAATGTTGCCAAATTAATGAAAATCTTGCCAAATGGATAAAAATGATGCTAAATCAATGAAAATGACGACTAATTGTCAACAATTCAATATCTTGGAAAGAATATTAGTATCTACTATAAGAAAATCCTATTACTTTCCTTATATACATAATGTATAAGGAAAGTATTGTGACGGGGTCGAATATTCGAAATCGAGTTTTCGTCGGGAGAGCACGTTTCAAGCATCCCTGATCACGAATCAAACATTTTTGAAGTGATGTCTGTGTCTGTGTGTGTGTGTGTGTGAAAGTATGTGAGTGTGTGTGAGAGGGTCTGTGAAGACGATAACTGACAAACGAATGGACCGATTCGGTCCAAATTTGGTACAAAAATCACAATCCGTAAACACTGGAAGCCTATTGTTTTTATACACAATCGAATGTTAAGAACACCCCTAAATTTTCAAATGAAATTTGGAAATAATTGTCAAAAAATCAAAACCACTAATAAAGTTACGCATATGGACATTTCTTTACCAAAAAACCTTTACTAAAATTACGCAGATAGACATTTCTCATGTCATTTTTTCTTAGAAAACGATTGATATAAATTTTCGACCGCTAACATGAACCGTTCTCGAGATATTACACATTTTTCAAAAAAATTATCAGAAAGTCATATAAAATAAAAAAAAATATTTCCTGTTGAGAGACATGTTCACTTTTCAGTAATACCATGCGATATATTGGGTGACATTATTCTCGTGGATCTAGCTCGTTCCATTCATGAAAAAAGATACTTTGAGTAATACGTTTGTATTTGATGGCCAATATTTATTTATCTGCTGTAAGAATAACTTATTTCTTTGTCCATTATGCTTGGCGAGATTTTGGCGGAATGTCGCCAACTTGGCGACTTTTTGAAATGTTGACAAATTAACAAAAATCTCGCCAAATGGATAAAAATGACGCTAAATCAATGAAATGACGACTAATTGTCGAAAATTCAATATCTTGGAAAGAATATTAGTATCTACTATAAGAAAAACCTATTTATTTTACTGTAAAAGTGGTAAATTCATTACGTTATATAAGGAAAGTCATGTGTTGCCCACATCAGATTTTGCCCACATCAGGTAGCGTAACGAAACTGCTGAGAAACTTAAATAACTCGGGAACAGCTAGTTCTAGTGTAATGGGGTTCGTCTTATTTCTTTCATCATTAAAAATTACGTATAAAACAAGCATTTAATTGCTGTATTTGAGCATACGTAGTTTTTATTTTAGATTTTGACGATGTTTGAGGGCCATTTCGCAAAAAAGCCTGGTTATTTTTTTCCCGAATCGTACCAAAATCTAACCAGCACCAGGGTAACCCACAAGTGACTTACCAAATGTTGCAAAATTTGATCATTTAGTTTTTCATCTCGAGTGTATACAGGCAATTTTTGAGAGTCATTTCACTTAAAAAGGCGGGTTCTTTTATACCGAATCATACCAAACACTAATCGGCACCATGGTCACAAACAAGTGACTTACCTACCAAATTTTATGAAATTTTGTTCCTTAGTTGAGTTAGCGTGGATGCATAGATTGCACAGACAGGCACACAGACTCACACATAGACGTCACGCTAAAAATAGGTTTTTCGATTTCTAGAGGTCCCGAAACGTGTTGAAGACCCAGACCACACAGCCAACCCTAAGGCTTACGGTAATCAAGCGTGTGGCCGGGCCCGAAACGTGTGTAAGATCCGTCGAAAATCACGAGTTGCGATTTTCGGCGTGATTCCAATACTTTCCCTATACATAACCATGTATTGCAGGGAAAGTAAAAATCATTGAAAGAAATAAAGTTGTAGAAATTATGACAAATCTGAAACAGAGCAAAATAACAATTACACCAACGATTGTTGGACAAAATTGATGCAGAGATTGCTATAATTTCCACAAGGCTGTCAAGATGAAACTTTATCCATGCCAATTAACATCTCAAATATTATCATAATCATACAAGATAAAGAGTTATTTACTGCGAGTAAATTGACCGGTTGACGTTGACTAAGAAAATTCAGAACTTAATATTCGACGAAGTGAGAACCAATAAAATTAAATGTATGTTTTTTTTTATCTAGACAGTGGATTTTAACGTGATATTGTATACTTAGATAGGATATACTTAGACGTTTATCCCGAAAAATATGGCTCGCCAAATTTAATGTATCATCCTTTGAGAGCATATACAAGAAATATTTGAATCGCTTTTCTTCCCCTGTTCATTTACTGGCAAAAAAGTTTAGATGATTTTCTTTTGGATTTTTTTCATAAAATATTGTTAAAACAACGAGTTCAGATAAATCGAAATACCCCTTCCGATTTATTTTATTCAATGTACTATTAATCCCCATCATCATTCATAAAGCGGACTTTGTAAGTGTAGCATGGCGAATTTCACGAAATCTGATGTTGCCGACATGAATCTAGCGTTTGAGGTTGGCAATGGAAAAGGAAGAGCTGCTGTAAAATTGTCGGCAAATCACAAAGTAGATCTTCAGTTTGGATTGGCAGACCTATATATTAGATTCATGCCAGACGTACTACTTAGACCGTTTAATCTAGGGGAGTCTACAAGAGAGGAGTTTGGACATCATAACTTTACCTACGAACCCGCCGAACCCATTGATTTTTAAATAAATGGTATATGGAAAATTATTTCGTTGCCCTCTCCTCCTCAGGATTTTTTCTGCAACGCTACTAGTCTGATCTACCCGGAGGTGTAAGGCATATGTTTAGATTCCCGGGAGAGAGTCACCCATACATGTTCGGAACCCAACAGGAGTAACAACCACAGAAATCATGCCATCCTTGCCCTAATCCATCATATGTGGAATGGGCTTTTGAATTTTGTTGCGAACGCACAATGTTCCGTTTATCTCCTGTTTCGTCTGTCTAGACCGCCAGGCGAAGAAAATACAGTGCATAACGTCAGTATGACGTGAGCTCAGGATTGCCAGAATTTCCCAGTTATAAGGTAAGGTGCCAGATTTGGCGATTTAGCGCCAATTTGGCGACATTTGGGGACTTCCGGAATGTTCCCAAAACTTCTTGATGGAACGATTATTCTTTGAGATGTACAAATTTCCAGAAGTTTCTATGGAGAGACTATAAAAAGAAACCACCCCACCGTTGCAGGGAGTTGACGAATGGACGTAACACGAGCTGCATCGGACTGTGATTTTTGCGAATGTTTTGAGAATAGTAGCAGCTGTTTTGTGAAAACAATTTCGTCAACGTTCTGTGAATAATATCAGTTATTTTGTGGAATTAGTGGAGCATTTAAGTGCTGTTTGATTGTATATTGTTCCTGTTTACATTATGCTTGTGAATAAACGTAAGTTATCCAGAAACTTGGAATCGTTCTTATATCCTGCGTATACACCCACGATTTTAGAGGATACGTTTCCGTAACAATTTGGTGTCAGAAGTGGGATTTCTGAAAACTTGACAAGCGTATATGGTAGTAACAGGAAAAAAGCGATGGAGGAACAGATTAAAGAGATGATGACTTTGTTTAAACTTGACAAGATGAGATGATGGCTTTGATTAAATCCGGACGAAAGGCGATGAAAGCTGAACAAGACGAGATGAAAGCCAGACAAGACAAGATGAAAGAGGCTATGAAAGCCGTACAAGACGAGATGAAAACCGGACAAGAAGCGATGAAAGACGAGATGAAAAAGATTCGTGACAGCTTAGATGATATGTTGGCTTTAGCAAGACGCTGAACAGAGTTCGTGAATGCTCCTTCCGACGTAATGCGAGATACGATGTCGAGCGCTGGTACAAATAATGCACGGAATGCGGCGATCGGAAGGGACCGAAAAGGGAAAAGGAGGGCCTCTTCTGTCCCTCAATGTTGGAGCTCTTCTCAAGATAATTAACTTTTGACAATGAGAAATAAATCCTAATGGTAGTGGATTATTTCACAAAGTAGCCAGAAGCTTACACAATCCCTGAAAAATAGTCTACAACTATTAGTGAAGTTCTAAACCGGAACTGGATATGGCGTTACTGGGTTCCCTCTCACATCCATTCTGATCGTGAAACAAACTTTAACTCTGACATAGTCAAGGGACTGTGCAAACTATTCGGAATGAACAAAACTCGCACAATTCCTCCTCATCCTTAATCGGACGCCATGGCAGAGAGATTCAATAAAAATATACTTAATCATCTCTCCATATTCATTTCCAAAAATCCCCTGTATATGCTTATATATGCTAAATTAAAGTGTGTTCGAAAAATTATAAACAAATGCATGTAATGCGCTTGGGTTCACCGTTCTTAATGCATATTTGTTTATGGAATGCAGGTAAACTTCGCCAGCAAAATGTACCATGTCTCCAAATGAGAAATGTAAATCACTGTATAAAAGTGTCCAACCATTTCATTTGCCTTTCCAAGCCCTTTATGATCCCCACGGCGGTCTAGAGAACTGAATGTTTGCACACTTACAATATTGACTGCGTTACAGAACCTAACGAAATCGAATTTTCGATTTACCCCCCAAAGGGGGCGGGAGAACTACGACGAATTTCGAACTGTTTTCTAGATCTTTCAAAAGTTCATCCTTTGACCTAGAAGACTAAATATTTTCAGACTTATAGTATCAACAATCGTATGCGGAAAAAAGAGTTTGTCGAACAGCATTTTCATACCCTCCAGAAATCTCCTGGCGACCTGGAAGACTGAATCGCTGCATACTTATAATATGGATTACGGTACAGAACCCAATGTAATCAGATTTCCTATCCCCCTATTGGGGCGGGTCTTATGGAGGTTTTCATTAGCCTTTCCAGAGCCTCAAGCAGACCGGCAGTAGCTTAGAACTATAAGACTAAATCTTCGTACACTTATATATAATCGACTACTGTACCGAACCTAACAAATCCGAATTTTCGAAGATAAAATGGGGGAAGGGAGATGTAAAGTCACCCAGAATCACTCTGAAGGCCCCAACGGGAACATAAAAGACTGAAACTGATCGCGGGGGTGGACCTAAACCCAATTTTTAATTGAGATAAATGTATTTTACTCTAAGGACTATACCCTATTAAAATAAATAAAACTTATCAAATAAAATTTCATCTAAATGCTTTAAGAGGAGTTTCCTTGCCGTTGATAAGCTTAAATACTAGTTTTATATAACTTTTTTAAATTTTAAGTATTAAAATAAAAATGAATATTTTTTTTTATATAAATAGCATTGTTGCATCAAATACATGTTAGTCAGTAGAGAAAGTCGTTTTTAATGCCTCGGATATATAGATCATATTATTCTTTTTATTCAACATGGTTTACAGATTTTCTAAATATGGCTCATTATGGAAATCATAATCCCTTTTATGAAGGGAGATCAAATGCATGTCATGAAAGGGAAGATGAAAGAGAAAAAAATTTCTATAAAACTCCAATATCTAAATTATTGAGGATTTCCTCCGTATTCTTTGAAGTTAAAGTATTGAAAAAACTTCCGTTTTCTTTTATAATATATTTTTATAACATTTTAGTCATCTTTTATAAGGCATATTTGTTCTAGAATCTCTGTATTTAGAATAAATGTATGATAAACAATTTACTTCGCATGTCAATCTGTTTCATTAAATTCCGCAAATTATTAAAAAAAAAAAAAATTTTAGAAAATTTAATGTGTTTCATTTAAGATGTCTCATATTTCTGTTTTATATACATAAGGAGTATACTTGTTACTTTTCTTATGTACATTATGTATAAGGAAAGCATTGTGACGGAGTCGAAAATTCGAATTCGAGTTTTCGACGGGAGAGCAAGTTTCAAACATCCCTGATCACGAATCGAACATTTTTGAGGTGATGTCTGAGTGTGTGTGTGTGAAAATATGTGTGTGTGTCAGTGAGTCTGTGAAGACGATATCTCACAAACGAATAGAGCGATTCGAATGAAATTTGGTACAAAAATCACAATCCATGAATACTGGAAGCCTATTGTTTTTAAACGTAATCGAAAATGTTCGAGACATCGAAACGTTCCCCTAAATTTTCGAGTGCAATTTTGAAAAAATCATCAAGAAATCAAAACCTTTAATAAAGTTACGCGAATAAGCATTTCTTATGTAATTTTTCCTTAGAAAACGATTGACATAACATTTAAAACGTTAGCATGAACCGTTCTTGAGATATTGCCCATTTTTCAAATATATTTATCAAAAAATTCCATAAATTAAAAAGAAATATTAACTGTTGAGAAACATGTTCACTTTTTATATGTAATATCATGCGATAAATTTGATGACATCATTTTCGTGGATCTAGCTCGTTCCATTCATGAGAAAATATATTTGAGTAATACTTTCGTATTTGAACGCCACAAGCCATTTATCTGCTATACGAATAACTTATTTTTTCGCCCAAAACGCTTGGCGATATTTTGGCGACGAATTTGGCGGAATGTCGCCAACTTGGCGATTTTTTGAAATATTACCAAATTAAGGAAAATCTCGCCAAATGGATAAAAATGACGCTAAATCAATCAAAATGACGACTAATTGTCGAAAATTCAATATCTTGGAAGGAATATATCTACTATAAGAAAAACCTATTTTTTTTACTGTAAAAGTAGTAAATTCATTGCATTATATAAGGAAAGTCATGTGTTGCCCACATCAGATTTTATTTATTTTTTTAATTTTTAGAAATTGTGGTTGGAGCGAAGTAGTATAGACCAATATTTTAAGTACATACTTATTCTTTCAGTTTTTAGTATGCATGTTTGTATTAAATACTTATCTTTACTAAGACATACTTGTGGTACCGTCTTTACCACGTAACTACGTAGTTTGCAGGCTTGACCAGTCATAACAGCTAATGCCCATGTGTTTGGCAGAGGATTGAATGTCCTGCAATCTCCACGACTACAGTTTCAAGTCTTGAAATTGAAGTTGTACGTTTCGAGATATATGTTCGTTAAGTGTGCATTTAAGCTACTGGTCAGCTGAGCTGTATGTGATATGGTAATCTCGGCTCATACAATCATGCATGCATTATCTAAATGTATTTTTTTTGTTGAGTTTAAGTTACGCGTTAATAAATAGTTAAGTTATTAGTTGTTGCGTTTTCTCAGAAGACATTCCACGAGCTTGTCGTACTATGCGAATACCCAGTAATGTGGTGGGCTACTTTAACCGTATACTATTGACTTGAACGCCGATTTTGACTTATCTTCCCGGATTTGGGAATAAGCCCCGTATTCTGCTCTTCAT
This sequence comes from Amaurobius ferox, assembly GCA_951213105.1. NCBI lineage: Eukaryota > Metazoa > Arthropoda > Arachnida > Araneae > Amaurobiidae > Amaurobius > Amaurobius ferox. Next base: position 124,551,932 of record OX578137.1, read on the forward strand.
TAATTTAATTTGGCGTGATTGAGAGTTATTTTTGCAATGACCTTAAATATTATTTGGAATACGCTCCCATTTCAAGTAACAATATTCATGGAACTGTGGCACAGATTTTATAAAAAGACATTTTTAAGTTATATTTTAAATATTAAATTCATTAAGATTGGCATGGTCGTAAATCCTCGTATAGTAGGATTAATTATTATTGTACATTGCTTTATTGTGCCGCTATAAACCCTCCAATTATTCAACCTCTGATTGAGTCCTGTAAAGGAATTATTAATTGATATTTTACCAAAAGTATTGCACCAATTTAACTTTAACAAAAACATTTATTAAAAACATAAAATACCTATTAAATTCAATTGTGAGAATTACACGCTTATTAATCATTTAGGAAGATAGCATGTGAGAGGAGATAGCATGTGAGACCCTTAACCATATACCTAACGTATTTAATAACCTGTGGATATTTGAGGAACACATACCTTCAATTTGGGTCTTTGCAATAGACCATAATGCTTGCAAATACTTGGTTGCACTGAACACATCCTAGATCTCCCTATTTGGGAACCTTATTGTCGTTCTATCATAATAGCAGGCAAGCCTTGACATAAATCATAACGTTTCAGTCGTTGCACACATCTACTTAAGTCATGATTTCAAGAATCTGTTTAAGTCATCTCTCTCAAGTTATGTTGTACAAGTTATATCGTTCGTCGTTCTCGGGTTACAGGTTGTGGTTCCCTCTTTTTCGGGGGTTTCATTTCCCCCTTACTTTCATTTGCCGCATTCAGTGTTCACAAGCTCCTTTTTCCATTGGTTACTTACTTAACCAATGGAACCATTCCACATCCTCGTAAGGGCCAGCTCGGCCCCTCTGTCATGGTACCCCTAAATTTATGGTTTTCTGACCTTTAGGTTCACGGGTTGTAAAACTCGGTGCCATCCAGACTGTCAGCATTGTCCGAAGTTCTAGATCAATAAATAACTAGTATAACACTGTCTCACCATAACACAACGCTTAATGTGAGATCTATTTCTGGTCTCACAGGAACAATTTACGTTTGTTATGCGTCTGTTAACATGAGAGAGCCAATGGTAGCAGGAAACGTGTTAAAAGCCACAAATTTGCGAACCTGTATGGGAGCTGATAAATCCAGTAGTAACACGTAGACGAAGAATCGAATCAACTCGGGAATGCCCCCTGAAATAGAACCCAATATATCTAAATGTACATCGTTAAATTCCGATAACAACTTGTTCTATTTTAAAGTATAATTGAGAAAGTACAGAAATGGGCTATATCGGAGTTTTATGCAAACAAAATTTAACTTACAAGAAGGGGATAGTTTGAAGTAGAAATTTTAAAACATAAATAAGAGGAACATCAGCTTAGAATTTTAAATTAAAAGCAAATTTTCAGCACCTTTTTAACATTTTATTTAAAAGAAAATTTGGATTCTATTATCTACAACAATAAAAGTAAAATCTGTTATCTGTTTTGCATAATTTCAAAAAATCTAGTGTGCAATCAGCAATATTAACACGATGAATTTACTATATTGAACTAAATAAAATGATTTGGGAAGTAAGTTCGTGTATCAGTGTTGCTTTTTTTAGGGTTTCATAGTTAAAAGTACTTAACCTATATATGGAATACAAAATTATGATTTTATATGTTCCACTTATTCATGTTTGCACCTTTTCTTTGCTACGTCCAATTGAAAAATTTTCTCTATTCTAACTCTTTTCTCTATTCGAGGAATGTATTGCATTTTAGAGATGTTTAAATAAAAGTGTATTGAAGTTGGAAAGTGTTTCATAATCAATGCTTGAAGCATGATTGATCTTTCTTGTTTATATTGATATCATCGATGATCTCACAGTCATTTGGAGAATTCCGATAACCTGTATGTTTTAAAATTCTGGCAACTTTTGTTGGGAAAAGCAAGAAGCCATATGCTTTAGAATTATTAACTTAAGTCTCAAAATAAATAACGGTATTAAATCTGAGCAAAAAAGGTTTTTTGTTTCAGTGTATTAATTTTATGGCTTCAGCTAGTACAAACAATCGCAGCATTTCCGTTTTTTAGGGGCATAAAAATAAACATAGAAAAGTGTATTTTTTTAATTTTCCAATAACTTTTCAGAATATTATCTTTTAATTTAAAAAGGCTATACGACCAACAAACAAACTTGATGGCTTTCTTGGAAGACCCTGTAAGGAAGGACCGCTGAAAATTCTTAAGTTACATTCTAGAAAGTAAATGGTAATTTATAACTCATAGTCTGTAAACAATATCTGCCCTTAGGATCGAATGCTATACCTAATCTTTCTTTCCCATGTTTTAGATTAGGAACCACGAACTGTTGGTGGCTTGTATCACAGTCCTCTTACGGGTGTCTAAACCATATCACATTTTTCTAATTTGGTGCTTTATATATGGATTTATTGCACACTTTATTTTACTGTTTAAAGTAATCTATAATTACCTGTCTAATAATTTCAGACGTTATTTTATAAGAAAATAATCTATGGTTTTAATAGCATAAATATATGTGCTGTTTTATAATTTCAAAGTTATTTGTCACCACTTAAATTCTCATCTACAGAGAAAAGCTTTTGTTTTGTGTGATACTCATACTTCACATTATATATGAGTATCACACAAAAATACTTAACATTATAATTAACTAAATATACTTAACATTATAATTAACTAAATATACATAACATTACAAATAACTAAATATACTTAACATTATAATTAACTAAATATACTTAACATATAGTCAACTTAAAATACTTAATATTACAGTCAACGAAAATCGATAATTTTGGATCTCAAACCTGCCATGTTACTGGATTAGCATTAGAAATAGCGAGCCTTATAACACTTTACAACAAAGTTGAAAAGTGTTTATGACTTTGTTCATTCTGTCTGTCTAACTGTCTGTCTGTCCGTTAGCACGATAACTCCCGTAAAAATGACTTAATCAAAATGAAATTTTAGTATGTTGTTCAGACGGTCTGTAGGACCTATGGGAATATAAATGAATAATATCACCCAATTAGTTTTGGATTGAACCCGGGTTGAAAAAATGAAATACATTGAGCCCTATGGGAACTAATTCTTCAAACATTGTTAAGCGGATTTAAATTTCACAAATTGCTTCGAAAATTTTAGGTAATATTCAAATTGTTCCATAAAATATATAAAAAAAAATCAGCGAAATATATTCAGTAGTTTTTTAAATAAAAATTAAAATAATAATTACACCTCTTATATGAAACGATCACATGACCATGATATGAAACAATCACATGACCCACTTCAAAATGATATATGGCATCCATCTTGTTTCAAAATCGTGATTTTTTTAAGTTCTTTTTAATTCATATTGAGTGTTGTATCCGTCCTAAAACTACTTTATTTTTGCTTAAATTCTGTGCATCTACATACTGAAACAACGCAATGACAATATATTTGAGTTTAAATGCTCATCTAAATTTGATTATTTCTACAACTAAGCCTATTTCTTACCTATGTAAAATGTAAACAGCAAAATATGTAGAATGAGTTGTATTAGAATTCCTGTATTTTTTTAACACAAAATAATTTAGTCCATGGAGTCTGCATGGCTGATATGAATGAAATATTAATTGATTTTATAAAGAGAAGGACGATTTTTTGCGATGAAGTTTTAAGCATAGACTTTAATTATTTGTAGCTCCATGGTCTTAAATAAAATGTTTAAATAAATTAAATTATTATAGTATTGTGATGAATGAAATCAATGGGAGAAAGTTATGAATGAAATCCTGTTTTTATAGAGAGATCCAAGCGTGTTATTTTTTCTATGACGTCATTTGAATTAATTTCAGTTGTTTTCGATGAAGTTTTCAAATATAATAAATTATCGTAGTATTATGATAATTCTAAAACTATTACCGAGGAATGTATAACATTTTAGAGATGTTTAAACCAGGCAATTTATATTTCAATGCCGTCATTTGAATGAAGTTCATTTTTTTCGATGAAGGTTTAAGTTTTCAAATATAATAAATTAATGCAGTATTGTGATAATTTTCAAAATATTACCGAAGAATGTATTGCATTTTAGACTTGTTTAAATAAAATTGCATTGAAGTTGGAAAGTGTTTCATAATCAATGCTTTAAGCATGATTGATCTTTCTTGTTTATTACTAAAGTCTTGAATGCGTAAATTTTCAAAATATATTCGACATGGGATTTCTACATATCCAAAGTCTACATTTCGAGAGTTTGCTTTACATTATATACGATGAAATGGCAATAAAAATATAAATATAAGTAAAAACTACAATTAAATGTAATTAAATGTTAATCTACACTTAAATATTTTGCCATTCAAAACATTGCAACTAACTATATTCAGTATCGTTATATAACGTGTTCGATATAAAGCACCTTAAAGCAGCGATTCTCAACCTGTGGGGCGCGCTCCCCTAGGGGGGCGCGAACACACTAGAGGGGAGGCGCGAGAATATCCAAGAGAAAATATTATTTAAAAAAATTGATTAACTGACTGAAAGGAAAGCACACATACACATAGAAAACCAAATACATTTCGACATATTTAACAAATAAAGTAAAACAACTTACTAAATCAAAACTTAATCAAAACATACTAAATTAAAAACAAATTTAATAATTATTAGTGACTTCCTTGGGCCTGTCTTGCAGAGCAAAGTTTTTCGAAGGAAGGCTTAATATTAGAAATAGCCACTCTCAGTTCTGTTTCTATATTTAGCAGAGATCTATATTTTGTCTTCAAAGAAGCCACAGCAGAAAATCCAGTTCCACAAAGGTAGGATGTTGAAAATGGTAATAGAATGCGAAATGCCCGTGTTTTTAGTGCAGAAAAATCATCCTCTACTCCTGCCCAAAATTCAAATAGTGATTTATTACTATATTGCCTTTTGGTTTCGCCACCTGTCGTGAATTCTATGAATTTTTCTTCCTCATCAATTGATAGTCCTTCGGGAGTCTCATGAAATGGATCCCTAACCCACTCGTAACTTGCTATCAGTTTGTCGTCAGCAAGAAAATACTTTTTAAAATTCTTTGCCAGCATGGCTAAATGATTTTCAATGGTTACAAAAACAACTTTTACATGTTCTTCTTCAGCCTTGTAAGTTTTAGTACAATCATCCACATTTGCAAACATTGTTAGGTTTTTTTGCTTTAAATTTCTGCTCCACAATTCCAATTTTCTACAAAAAGCATTAACTTTATCACTCGTATCCAACATATGTGTATTTGCTCCTTGGAGTTGAAGATTCAAGTTATTTAATTTCTCCAATATGTCGACCGAGGAGCTCAATTTCATCACAAATAAACTATCGCGAAAATTCTCGGCTTCCGGTCTGCTTTCTTCTTCTAGGAAAATGGCGATTTCTTCTCTTAATTCATAAACACGTTGCAAAAATTTCCCACGTGATAACTATCTTGCATCGCAATAAATGAGTAACGCTGAATGTACTGAACCCATGTCTTTACAAAGTGCGGAAAAGATTCTCGATTCCAGGGGTCTCATTTTTATATAATTTACTACGGTTACAACCGAAGTTAACACAATATTCAGACCAGGACTCATTTCTCTCGAAGCCAAAGCTTCTCTGTGGATTATGCAATGTGTCCAGACGCACTGAGGCGATTTTTGTTTTACAAGTGCTTGTATACTTTGGAATCTTCCAGACATTGAACGAGCACCATCGGTGCATATTCCGAAGCAATTTCTCCATTATATGTTTGCCTCATTCATAAAATCATTTAAAATAGCAAATAATGCGAGCGCTGTTGTTCCGAGTTCTATTGGTTTGCAGAAAAGTAGTTCTTCTACTACTGACATATTATCACAAAATCGAACATAGGCAATTAAATGAGCATCTTTATTACTATCTGTTGCTTCATCAATCTGCATTGAAAACAATTTGTCACGCAACTTCGAGAAAAGCTGACACTGTACATCTTCAGCTATATCACCAATTCGACGAGCAATAGTATCATTTGAAAGAGGTATGGACTGCAATTGTTTTGAAAAATTATCGCCAAACATAGTTTCTACAATCTCAATTGCTGCTGGCAAAATAAGCTCTTCACCAATGGTGTGAGGTTTTTTTCATCTGGCTAGTTTATATGAAACTTTGTAAGATGCAATTAAAGCTTTTTTATTCACAGACAAAGTTTCTTTAAAAAATGATTTTTGCTTTTTATATGATTTTAATTTTAATTCGAAGAATCCTCTGGGTTTGTTGATGTGCTCACTATGAAGCGCTTCCAAATGTCGTTTAAGTTTATTAGTTTTCATGCTGTCTGCGGCCAATATTTTTGAGCAAATGATACACAGGGGCCTTTCTTCTTCATTTACTTCAGTACTGGTAAACCCAAAATTTAAATATTCTTGAGAATATTTTCTTGATTTTATTTTCTGAACCACGCTCGTCTGTGTACCTGTTGATGCTTGACTATCGTCTAATGCTCGCTTACTTCCGCTTAAAAATTTATCCATGAGTCTGCATAAATCTGCTGCCGTGAATATTTAATATGGTGAATTGCAATTAAGACGAAAACATATATAACATGCACATTCACGATAGATTCGATAGCTATAGAAGGATCGACTCGAATGAGACTGGCTGGAATTGAAACTTGTGTTATCGAACATTTTCCTTCTATTCTATGAGAAAACATTTGCTCTGCGCATGCTCGAGACGGCATCGGTCGTGTGGATTCCCTTCCATAAACATTACTTATTTTTTTCTCTTTTGTTTAGTCATGCTTCTGTTTTATTTCTTTTATTATTCGAAAAAATTCCCAGTTTCTAAATTTAGCTCACCTCGTCTAGGTTAGCTTTCATTAACGAATTTTTCTACTTTCATATTCTTTTAACGTTATCTCCCTGTTTGGCTTTCATTTCAAATATAATATTTAAATTTTCCCCGCTTTCATTCGCTTTATCTGTTCACCGCCCGCTTGGAAAAATGCCAGATGTGGTTTTTCGACAACGTTGGCTCGCTTTTACTTTCGTTTTGGCAGTTAGTTAAAAATAATTTAGAAACAGAATCCAAAATACTCAATATGCATCATTGTTGTATGCATTTGATTGTAATGTTGTTGTATGCATTTGATTGGGGCGCGATGAAAATTATGATTGAAAACTGGGCCGCGAATACTGAAAGGTTGCGAAACGCTGCCTTAAAGCAAATATTTTTAACATTTGTACCTTCCTACCTCTCCTGCAAATATATGTTCACTCCTGCTATTACCGGGTGATTCATATTTTCATTTCCACCGGATGTCCTATTCACCAAGGAATCTATAGGAGAAATTTTCTGAGAGGCATTTCACAATTTACCAGTACCTTCTTTGTACGTCCTTTGGGAGGAATACCCTCCTGGTTAAAATCCCCTTCTTAAAAGATTCTTGGTACATTAAAGAGAGAAATTTTCCACAATATCTTATTCGCACTTGACATTTGGATCTCGATCTAGCCAGAGTAATAAGATCTGTGGATGGATATATTGGCAAGAGCAGGTTCAAGTTAATGGATCGGTGTATCGGTTAATATTTTCTGCTTAAAGTATTCTCTGCGCATTCATACGTGAACAATTCTACAACACCCTATTCATACTTGACATTTAGATCCCTATAAGGTCAGAGAAACAAGATCTGCGTATAGAGATACATCGGAAAGAACAGGTGCAAATTACTGGATCGATGTACTGGTTAAGATATTCTGCTTAAAATATTCCACAATACCTTATTCATACTTATACCTTACTCAAATACATTTGGATACCGATCAAGCCAGAGGGAAAATATCTGCAGATGGATGTATTGGAAAGAAAAGGACCGAGTTCCCTTCAGCAGGAGGGATCGAAAATTTAAATGCAGTTTGATGCATCAACTTCTGAACGGAACATTGAGATAGTGGTGTTTCAACCCGGATCGAAATTGTCGATTTCTTCTGCAGAAGGGGACATATCTAGACCCCGATTTTTCTGTAGTAATTATTCGCCAGCCGATTTGGTTCTTCTGTCTCGATCGGGATCCGACTATCTAGATCGGATGCGGTATAAGGCACCTTTTAAATTACAGACTATACGTAGCATTAGAGTTGATGTGAAATGCTCATTTTGCATTCTATTAGAATATCTCAGACAGTGTCGTATTGTGAAATTCAATTGGAGAGGGGGGGAGGGTCAATTTTAAATATAAATCTCAAGACATCCAAGTTAGAGGTCTACACGGGCTCAGACCTGGCCCGTGGGCCCGACCTGGTTCACCGGCTTGGGCATGGTCCGTAGACTTAAGCCAGACTTGTCCCACAGGCCACGTTTTATTAACTTCAGGTCGGGTTGGGCAGGGTCAAAATAAGTAGAAAAACCAATTTACTAAAAATTTAACACTGATATTTTATTTTCAATTTTTTCTGCGATTTTAATTTCAATTATTAGATTCTCTCTGAATGTTTTTAAGTTACCAAAATTGAATAAATTATATCCTTAATGTAAAACACTTCCCCCGATATCTTTCCGATCACAAATATTGAATGAAAATTTATTTGAGCAAATTGTTATAATTTAAATTTAATATATGGATAAGAATTATTGTCCTTGAATGTATTTATATTTGTATTTTAAATATCTACCACTTTTAGTTTAAAATGATTAAATTTTAAAAATATTTCTAATTAGGTAGTAATCAAAGGAAATATTTATTACATAGACGGTTAAATCGCATTGAAATATTTTTTTAAATACGAATTATTGTGGCATATGACATATTTGTTTTGCAACCACTACAGTTAAGAATATTTGGTGCATATGATCTCTAACAAAAGGGCATTGCATTGTTTACTAATAAATTAAATGGTTGAATAACGCACTTCTTTAATCATAATCTTAGAACATTTTTCTCATTTAGTTTCTGATAACATCAAATCAAAAGAATAAATAAAAACACACTTCAGTAATGATCATTCGTGATTTATACAGATTTTTCAAATTTGAGTTCTTTATAATTTATTACTATATGTAATATAACTTGTGTTTTATTCCTTAAATGCAAATTTGGATCATCAAACGAGCTTCAATGTATTGCAAAAATTTCGAGCCGGTCCTCAATGGGAATTTGAGTGCTCTATGGACGAGTTAGGCTGGGGTGAAATATTTAAAAAAATTCTTGGGATTTGGCTGAGTAAAATCTTAATACTTTCAGGTCGAGTGCAATTTTAAATTAGAACCTTGCAGACCTCTATTCAATAAATAACTGGCTTTTGGTCTTAGCTTCTTCTGCCAGCTTCAGGAACTGGATTTTTTTTTTCAAATTTTCAGACGTATCGGGTTTTACTGCAGTGGAGAATTTCCCTCTTATTACAACGCAGTAACCGAAGAACTTCTTTTGAATTCTTAGTTATTAAAATCTAAGATCTATTCCATTTCCTTGTTGTTATTTTTTGTATTTATTGGAGGTTAAAACGGGTTGTTTTCCTAGTTTAAGGATTTTAGAACGACAAACTGAATGGGAATTTAGTAGATATTTTTCTTTATCACATGTGTATTTAAGAAGAATTTTGAAACTCAATTTCAACTTTTCAATTTCGGGCGGCGTGGTTGAACCCTCTAACCCCCCCCCCCTTAAATACGCTCCTGATCTCAGATTATTTTTTGTACGATACGACCACAAAAAACGATCTGAGTGATACAGCAACGAGCAATATGTGATGTTTATTGCAACATAATACACATATAAACTGAGCGATAACACCGTCTGATCAATTGGTTGTAGGACTACCACGGGCGGCGATATAGACAGCAACGCGTCTATATCAGAGTCAATGAGCGTGCGGATGGTGTCCTAAGATGTAGCTGTCCATTCCGTGTCAACCATGTAGAAGACCCAGACCGTCCGACTCGTCCAGAGGACTAAGAGCAACTATTTGGACGGGCGGGCGTGTCAACCATGTGCCAGAGTTCGTCTTCTAAACGCGGCAGTGGCAGCGCTCGCAAGCCACGTCCAATACGTGTTCGATTAGTGAGAGATCAGGGAAAACTGGTGGCCAGGGAAGCACCTGAGTACCTTGCAGAGCATGTTGGCTGATGCGTACCGTGTGTGGTCGGGTGTTATCCTGCTGGTAAATGGTGTTGGTCACCCCTGAAGGAAGGGTAGTGTCACCTGCTGCAGCCCGTCATCCACGTATCGTTGGGACGTCGTAGTGGCTTTAATACGGACTAAAGGCGACCTGCTATCGCAGGCGATGGCACCCCAAACCATGATGTCTAGTTGTCGCGCTCTGTGGCGTTCCATATATGCGGCCGGATTGGACCTGTCATCACTTCGGAGCCAGTCTCGTACACGGCGACTGTCATTGCTGAAACAGAAGCGTGACTCATTTGAGAACACGACTCCAGTCCGCCGTGTGCCAGTCCGTCGTCCACGTGACTCTATCCCGACACCAGTGCAAACGGATGCGTCTTTGCTGTTGGGTCAATGGCAGTTTTCTTATCGGGCGCCATGAGTTCAGGCTGCCGGCTACCAATCGGAGGATAATGGTCCTGGTCGATACTGGAGCATGAAGGGTGTCCTGCCCATGCTGCAAAAGGGCAACAGGCGTGGCCTACGGGGCCGCTAACTCTTGCCGACGGATGCGTCATTACACACGTGCTAACATACACGTGCTCTGACCGTACCGGCACCCCTCAAACGTGCCAGAGCCCTTGTTCCAACCATCTTCGCCACAGCCGGTGCACCGTGGACACGTATAGGTGTTGCTGTTCGCTGAAATTTGACGGATGGACCAACCTGCCCTTCTGAGTCCGATCACCATACCCCTCGTGAAATCATCTGTCTGCTGGAACTACCTCCGTTGGCGGTGACCTAGTATTCTCTGCTACTTCACGTTTCCTCTGAGACAAAAAATTACAAAATTATTTCTCTGGCAGACAGAGCGGCGCGACTATTGCCGATTCTGCAGGTTCGATCCCTTATATCTCACTCAACGTGCGCGGGACACCTGCGGATTTCGCATCATTTACATAACTCGGTGAGCTGCGTCTTCCCTGCAATTTGCATATTTTTCTGCCCACTCCTTTTTGGTGAGTCATTTTTACTGTCATATAGTGTATATTCACAGTAAGAATCACTAGTCATAAGATCCGCTGTAATTATTTCGATCGCACATATACAGAAGCATTCTTTCATAGAACGCGATCACAACATAAAAACACTAATACAATTAAATTCACATATTACGAAACTAGCCGCCTTCGGCGACCAGCCTGTTCGCTACCCTTAAAATTATGACCGTGGCAAACCGGCTAACGCCATAACCCCGTGGAGTTAACAAAGTTTGTTTTAGTTTAATGACGTTCAAACTAATAATGAAATTTTAAGATGAAAAATAATGTTCTAGGGGTGGGGTTCTTGAAAATTGGTTTGTAAAGTGAATTTATTCTAATGTTTGTGAACTGTGAGATTCTGAGGATTTCAGTAACTGTAAACGTAGGAAAGGGATCCCTTTGATGTGTACTTACAGCCGGGATCAGCTGCTCCTATATTTTTATAGAGGTATGCTCCTATATTTTTTGTGTTACATAAATGAAATTGTATCTGTTTGTCTGCAATTTAAGTATTGCATCGCAAATGACATTAAAGTATTTTTGAGACTGATGATGTTGAATGTGAATTTAGTATTTAAGAAATAACGATGCTGCTTTAACGATGCTGCTCAGCAATTTTTTATTTATTTTTTTTTTTTTAAGATTGTTCTCACCACCACCCAATCCATAAATGCACCGCGACAATCTCCATAACTTTCTTTTTATTTATTTTTTTATTTCTTCAGTGTTTAAGTTTTTTCATTGTGGTCCCAACCACCACCCGATGTAAACAATACATCGCCACAATTCAATCCAGCATAATGAGCCAAAAACTTTATAAAAAGCAAACACTAATTCAGTTTTTATTGTCCCCAGGCCAAAAACCGTACAAAAAGCAAACACTTATTCGATTTTAAATGTCCCTAGTCCAAAAACCGTATAAAAAGCTATCACTGATGACATTTGCAAATATAATTTAATACCCATGCGAATATCCTCATCAGGATACTCGCATGGGTATCAAGAGCATGGTCCAAATATATCAGCCAGATACCACCAAACACTAATTCGGTTTTTAAGCGTCCCTAGGCCGAAAACCGCATAAAAAGCAAACACTTATGCGGTTTTTAATTGTCCCTGAGCCAAAAACCGTATAAAAAGCAATCACTGATACCATTTGCAAATATAATAAATATAATAATTTCATATAAATATAGTAATTTTACTCTGTATACTGTTACCACCACCCGATGTATACAATACATCACCACAATTTAATCCACCATAATTCAATCATATAAATTTTATAATGACCATATGCTAACCTCTTAAATCCATCATTTAAAATATAACATAATTTTCTAATCCGATGCATAAATGCACCGCGACAATCTCCATAACTTTATTTTTATTAATTTTTTTCTCCATAGAAACACCGTACGTCTGCGCGCGCATGTGGGTGAAAAATCGAACTGCTTCCGCTATTTCGCCGAGAAATTGAAAATCTTTACTTTTTTAAAATCCGGATCCTGTAGCAACTTTTTATTATTTATTGACCAGATTGGGCTTGTAAGAAAGTCTGAACTTCGGGCTTTCTAAAAATGTAAATTATTAGTCGAATTTGTCGGTACTTTTCCCGATGCGAGGATTTTAAACAAATGTTCGTTTTTTTTGAGCCAAAAGTGACTTTTGTTTTAAAATCTTTAAAAAACAGTAGAATTTCACGCTGAGATTTGAAATTGATATTTGCAATTGTCTGCTCTTTCCGGTCGTGTAATTTGTTTTTTCCTACGACGTCTGGATGGTGGAGAAAAAAAGGGAAAAATAGAAAAAAACGGTCGAAATCGAATAAAAAATTAAATAGCAATAAAAATAATTCAAATTTTAATCGGTTTTCACGTGTCACCTCCCCTCCCCCCCCCCGGTCTCCAATTGCTAAATTTCGTAGCTCTGCCACGCGCGGTCACTGAGCTTATAGTATATAAGACAGACACACAGACAGACGCACAGACATTGCCTTTTATTATAGAGATGAACCCTGCGTCAACACAAAACGCGGCATTAATCCATAGTTGGTGTAAAGTGGCAACCTTTAACGTTCTTACTGGTTCAGTCTTTCTCGCTGATTATGGCGAAATCGAGAACTAGAATTGCTCGAGTCTTACTGTGGTATTCATGAAACACATTTTTGGGATCCGTTTATCTATTGAATAGTGGTCTGCAGCAAAAATGAGAACACAAAATACACGAAAGTTTTACTTTGTGACTGGTCTCTAAATTCTTTCAAAAGTTACTTGATACGCGAGTGGTATTTCGGTGTAAGTCAGGAATTCTGTTATATTCCCCACACTTTTATTTTATAAACACATATACTAAGCTATATGATAATTGCGTTAAAGTTTTCGGTCAATTCTAAATTTTGCTCTAAAAGGGCCGTATAACTGCTAAATTTCGTATTTTTATACAAATTCCTGCCCCAGTTTTGAAAATATTTCATACAGACGTTTCTCATAATTTAAAACAATTTTCAAATTGGAAGTACAAGTTTGGCAGTAACAGTTTAAAAGTTATAAGCCTGATAAGTTTTTTCAACACCCTGCATATCGATAATTGTCTGCGAAAGAACGTTGATTAAAATACCTTAAAAACGGTTTTATTCAACCGCACTTTGAATCAGCTTGCACAATGAGAAGCAGTCAACTTTCTGAAAACGTCATACCATTTCAATTAAGAAAATGGATCTCAAATTTAATGAAGCTCCTCTGTGCAATACAAAACATCAATCAATCTAAAAACTTTTAAAGTGAAAGCATAGATGAAAAACTAACTTCATCCTTTGCATTAAATGCTCGATTTGTTCTTGATAAAAAAAAACGGTGTCTCTCATATTGCTTCTTCTGATTTAAACAATCATATGAGTCTATTTATGCAACGTATTAAACTATTGCTTGCAAATTTCAATATTTTGGCAAAATAGCGGCGTACGAAAGAAAATGGAATCAGTGAAGTTGCAAGAGTTCTTTAATGCTCACATTCTTCAGAAAGAGAAAACCGAAATTGTCCGAAGCTCAGATAAGAGTTCTATAATGCGTACATTCTTTAGAAAGAGAAAACGGAAATTGACCGAAGCTCAGATAAGAGTTTATAATACGCACATGTTTTAGAAAGAGAAAACGGAAATTGCCCGAAGCTCAGATACGAGTTCTGTAATACGCACATTCTTTAGAAAGAGAAAACGGAAATTGCCCGAAGCTTAGATAAGAGTTCTATAATACGCACATTCTTTAGAAAGAGAAAATGGAAATTACCCGAAGCTCAGATACGAGTTCTGTAATGCACACATTCTTTAGAAAGAGAAAACGGAAATTGCCCGAAGCTTAGATAAGAGTTCTATAATGCGCACATTCTTTAGAAAGAGAAAACGGAAATTGCCCGAAGCTCAGATAAGAGTTCTATAATGCGCACATTCTTTAGAAAGAGAAAACGGAAATTGCTCGAAGCTCAGATAAGAGTTCTATAATGCGAACATTCTTTAGAAAGAGAAAACGGAAATTGCCCGAAGCTCAGATAAGAGTTCTATAATGTGCACATTCTTTAGAAAGAGAAGACGGAAATTGCCCGAAGCTCAGATAAGAGTTCTATAATGCGCACATTCTTTAGAAAGAGAAAACGGAAATTGCCCGAAGCTCAGATACAGCAATGAAACTTATTTGTACAAAACGACTAGAGTGATCAATGCTGACGATTATATAGTAATTAGTATATTTTCCCGTGGTTAATCGCCAATGAAAATATTTGCAAATTCTAATAGCATTCTAATTTGTTGTTTTTCCAATAATTCCATTAAAATATCTGATTTTATTCCCTTATAACGAGTAATATAGATAAAAAAAATTTTACTATATGCAATTTTCCAAAAAATCTAAAGAATAAAATACTATGATCCCGTTTGTGAACCAATAAACCAATAATTTTCTAGCATCTCTTTTACTTCTTTGCATTCAGTAGAATATAATAAGAAATATTAATTAAAAATCATTTGTTTAAATAAAATGGATGATTTGGGAAATAAATTTAAAATATGTAAATTATCAATCCTTTTATTTTATTCCTATACCTATAGGTTAAAACACAATGAAATATGTGATACATAATAATTTAATAACTTCACTTTTCTATTAATATATTTATGATTTGAATCGGATAAATTATATTAAAAAATTATCTGCATTATCCATATATTTGACATATGAGCACTTTTACAGTACAAAAACTGTTTAATAGCTTTTCTAAGCAACGTATTTATAATTTTAATGAAATAAAGCTACATAAAAAAAATCTTCTCACTTTTATTTCAATGGAAGGGAGGCTTTATCTAAAATTTTTACTGATATTCTAATAATCCCGAGGCCTAGAACTTCGAAACATGAACGCGCTCACATGCACTAAATTGTATTAAACCATACGGAATCAGAAAAAAATATTAGCCAACAACTGGCGGATTTGTTAACGCAGTAAGCAGACAAACATTCAATTTCATACAAAATAATAAGAGTTTCTAACATGGCCGGACTTGTGCAATGAATAACATATTTAAAAGCGCCATATGAGACTCTTGATTCAATTTTCACTATTGGCTCTATTTTATTATCATGCTTATTATCATGTGCATCATGATAATAAATGCATTAGTATTACATCATATTGTAGTGTATGGAGTGGTTTAAGACCGCTCTCTGCTATTTTATACAAGGAGGATGATATAAGCTAATTAAAAATTCCTTACTTTGAAGGAGTTCCTCCAGAGGACCAGAGAAGATATTTTTTTATTATTATTACCCCCCCTCCCAGAACTGTGATATTGTGTCCCATTTCTCGCAAGTTAGCCTGGTCCCAGAGTCGGTGTCGAAACATGGCCGGAGCTCCCCTTCATTAAAAAAGCAAACATCAACTCTCAATTGTTACAGTAACCATCAGTACTCGTGTTCCAGTATAGAGCTGGCAAAATCGCGAAATTTTGTGATAAACTCTGAAAACTTTATAAGCAGTTGGATTCGTCGTTGCCATTTATAAGGTAAACATGTTAAATAATGAAGACGTAAACACGGATGGAATGGGTATCACTGAATAATTTAATAAATATACTGCAATAAGCGAATTGTTAATAAGACACGAGCATATAATAATGCACTACAAAGACTCATAACAGGTGCTAAAAAAACGGAAGCGAGAGAGATTAGAAATCCCAAGATCTATGTAGACACATTGAAAGTGAATCAAAGAAAATTTAGACCTAGGTCAAAAAATGCACACAAAACCAGTCACTTTGCGGCAGTTTATTCAAAGCAAGCGAAATCTTCTGATTCCTGCAAGGTTGAGGTACACTGACTAAAAGGGATAGAGTGCCGACCGAGGCGAAAACCCGGTTCTCTAAAAACCGCCACCACCAGATAGCGCTGGTCTCGAATAAGAGATCAAAAGCTGAGGAGTAAATATTGAAAATTGAAAGTAATGGGAATTTAATGCAAATGAAATGACCGATATGATTGGAATTAATTAACGAATTTGTGTGAAAAATAGTGTGATGATTGCAAGTGGTATACACAAAAAGTCATTTGATTTTCAGAGAGATTGAGCTAAGTATATATTCGTATTTTAAAATTTTATATAACTTTATTTGGTGTTCGTTCAAACCTTTGAGGTCCAAAATAATTAGATTCATGTATCACAGTAACGTGAAATTCGGTATGACGTTTTTCTCTTGTAGTACATTTCAGTTCTTTCGATTTTGAAGCTTATCGGACTAGCCCGTCGTGGGCCCGCTATAGTACTTTAACAGTTTTTAGAGAATAACTCAAAAATCAGAGAAAGTATGAAATCGAAATTTAATATATCGTTTTCTTTTGGGGTATATTTTAATTCTTTCAATTTTGAACCATATCGGGTCAGCCCGTCTTGGGCCTGCCATAGAAATTCACCCGTTTTTGCTGAATAATTCGAGAACAGGTGTATCTAAAAATTTGAAGTTTAGTATATCCTTGTCATTTGCGGTATATTTTAACTCTTTGGATTTAAAACCACACCGGGCTAGCCCGTCCTGAGCCCAACAAAAGAATGTACTCGTTTTTTAAGAAAAACTCCAAAACTGCAACAGCTAGAAAGTCTAAATTTAGTATATCATTGTATTTTAGGATATATTTTACTTCTTTGGATGTTGAACCTTATCCGGTTAGCCCGTCTTGGGCCAGACACAGAAATGTACTGGTGTTTCGAGAATAACTTGCAAATCTAAGCAGCTAAAAGACTTAAATCTAGTATACTTCTAGGCAATGTAGCTGAGGTCTAAAGCCTGGTACATAGACTAATATACACAGACGTTTCATTCGCTACCACAGCGCCCTCCGCCGCAAAATTCAAATCCAATATCAAAGTTGGCGCGCTTGGCGATGGTCGGTGACTGTCAATGACTTTTTCGCTAAGACGTTATGTTATTATAACCCTATTTGGCAATAAATGAAACACTTACACAGACTTACAGCCGGTCGTCCAATTTGTTGCTCTAAGTCCTCTGGACGAGCCGGACGGCCTGGGGTTTTCACAGACTTACAGCCCGGGACGCGGTAGCCCATTGGTTAGCGCGCTGAAGTTGCACTCGGTTGGTCCGGGTTCGATTCCAGCCACTGCCATAACTGCCGCCGTGTTCACGCGGAGTACGATCACGTTAAACATGTGGGTCAGTAAGTCCCTCCGAGAGGTTGGTGGTAGGGGAAGGAGGGTACGGTCCCTGTGGATGCCTCCCCCACTGGGTTCCCGTCTAAATTGGGTGGCACTTCCCGGCTGTCCAAACAGTTACCTTACACCTTTCTGGTAGATCGGACGGTCTGGGTCTCAACAACAACAACAGACTTGCAGCCAAGTGCTTTCTTCTAGCGTAGTAACGTGCAAAAAGATTATTTCTTAAGTGCATCAATTATTTCAAGAAACGGATTACCAAAAGAAAAGGAATTACTTTTACAAGGTGTGCAATTTATTTTTATTTAAATATAAAGATTATTTGATATCCATCCCATATTTCATCCTATGTACGTGTTTATCATAAGAAATTAGTGCTGTATTATCACTGTTGAATAGACTAAATTCTAAGAAGCAGTGGTATTATTAGTTAAAAAACATTTTTCGCATTTTTATAAAATGTAAAAAAATTGATATTTGGATAGCTTTTTCTAGAGCTAGTTAATTTGAATATAATATTGAATGTGTGCATATTTTTTATGCTTTTTTCTAACTGACGTAATGTAGAAAATACCCCCCCCCCTTTGTAATTAACGATTGAGTTCGATACCTCTGATAGTGAATTTATGTAAATGTATTATTTATTATAAGAATATTAGTGTATTTAAAAATATATATTATCAGCAACCCAGAATAAGTTAAAAACTAAGCAACACGCTAGTATACTTTTTAGGCTGAAAATCTGAAAATATTATATAATATTTCAGTCTTTTGGGTATGTTAGCTTGTAATTTTTGATGCATTATGATTTACAGTGATGAAATGCGTCAGTTTTTTATTTATTTTATGATTATATGAATTAAATATATATCTATGTTTATTTATTTAAATTTACTTAAACTAATAAATATATTACAGATAAAAGTATTTTTAATTGCTAATCATGTTTATAATTTAAAAAATTATAAAAATACAGTTCCGTAATTTTTTTTGGTCGCATTAACATAAAATCGCCAATCGAGCGATTGTTGCCAAATCTAGCAGTCGGAATTTTTTTACGCCATAGCTGCGATGGTTGGCTCCCCGAACGCTAGTGTCTATGCGAAATTCCATGTTAAAGATGTTGCCATGGGTTCCTACGGGAGTGAATCTTCTGAATATAGTATTCTGTGGCCTGGTGAACCTAAAGAAGATTCAGATAACTGTCAAAGCTAGACATATTGACAAAGCTAGACAATTGGAGGCACTTCCCGCTCATCCGAACAGATGCCTGACATCTTCGGGTAGGTTGGCAGGTCTAGGCCCAAGAAGAAGAAGAGGTTGTTGTTGTTGTCGTTGTTGTGTCTCTAACATTACAAATTAAGGAAGAATGAGTGCACTGCTTCTGTTTAGTCTAATGACCCGGGGCACCCGAAGGTAGAAGTCTGATTTCTGCCCCAAATAAGACATTACAACATCCATGCCCGCAGGCGGGACTCGAACCCGCAATCTGGCAGCCGAGCCATCACGAGGAAACGCCTGCCTCTTTGACCGCTCGGCCACCACATCGGCAGAAGAAGAGGTGGAGCATCAATATGGTATAAGGATCAAGAAAGAATGGGAGAATATTGATTATGTATTTAGAAACATTTATTTAAACCAGTTTATGACTGATCATGGTGTTTTTAAATCGTATCAAAAAAGGTATTTCAGGAAAAGCGATTTGTTTTTGCAAGAAAATTAAGAAATATTATTTGCTGTATATATAAATGTAAACTTTAGAATGATGTTAGTAAAGAGCACTTTCCAAAAACTATTTAAATGTTGAACTGATATGTCTCTTGAAGTCTGAGGATTGTTCTAGCAACGATGAGTCTTCTCTGCTGAACGCCTTAAAACGAGATACGGCTTCTATTCTTCTCTTACATTGAAGGACTACAGCAGTTAAATGAACAAGAACATGAAAAACCCGGATTTACTTGTCGGTTTCGACTGATTTAATTTTATTATGAAATGTGAAATCTGATTACTTCAATTATTTCTTGTCCAGTCATGAATTCTTGTTTAATTTTTCTTTGTATAGTTATTACTTATTCGGTAAAATGTAAATACATTCATGACTCTGCAGAAAATATCATTAAGTAGTAAACATTGTTGTATGGAAGTTAGTTCTCTCTGAAAATACTCCCTCATTAGCACTTTTAACAATAGATAACTTATAATAATGAAAAGAAAACCACTGCGTGAGCACACGCTCGTCTGTTCCCTGCCCGTTGAGTGGACGTAATTTGCTCTAAAACAGTGCTTAAATACGCCATAGATTAATGCGCAAGAGCGTAATATGCCTTGAGCCCGGCACTGATCACACCAACATCTATGCCTTAAAATGACTGCATATCATGTCATCAATAAGTCTTTTGTCCTCTGTGTGACGTAATACTACATAAAAATATATTTTGGTACATCCTACAAAAGTTCATTTGATACGTCCTACATTTGAGCGTTGGTGAGCATGCAAATAAGGGGGAATTACCGTCAGGGCACCAGAAATCTGTGATATAACAATTTCAGAGAAATTCGAGCTTTCACTTATAAAGCATCACGTAATTAGAAAAATAAGCAGAGAAACATGAACAGTAGAGGTTTTTCCCTATAGCATGCCCCCGGAAGCCCATTATATATCCCCTCCCCCCTACAATCACATTGTTATTCAGCGGAGCTGGATTTTTAGCGATACCCAAATACTTTACAAAAGTTATAATTGATGAAGATTTATTACTCCAGAAACATTATTTCCGGTTTTGAGTAGTACATAATATTCAAAGAAACACCTATTAAACAATGAAGATCAGATTGCCAGTCAATTTTTACATAGCGCAATTTTAAATCGATTAAGTCCGCAAAACAAGAAAAGTGTATATTTTTTCAAAATGTCCCGAGCCAGGACCGAACTCGGGACCTAGTGCTTACAAGACCGACATTATAATCACTGAGCAAAAGCTAGCTTCTCCTCTGTTCTTATAATTCGGGTACTGGCTCGTGTGGCATCTTTGATAGATGCCTTTCCGCCACAATGATGACTGGACGTTTGAAAGACGCAACCTTCCTCTCCAACGATCTCTCCATCTCAACACGAAATGGCAGCACCACACGGAGTTAGAAGCCTTGCCACTCCCTTCCTGGTTGACCACGACTGTCCTTCACGCCGAGGCGACACGCCTCCCGGCCCTAACGTCACGCCGAGGCGACACGCCTCTCGGCCTTCCTCAACAGCGGAGGGAGTGTGCGGCAGCAAAGACATCGATCAAAGATGCCACACGAGCCAGTAACCGAATTATAAGAACAGAGTAGGAGCTAGCTTTTGCTCAGTGATTATAATGTCGGTCTACGAAGCATCAGGTCCCTGGTTCGGGACCACGGCGACGCTCAATCGCCACAAGTCTATTGATAGTACGGATTCCATTTAAAATTTGTTTGAAAGTGACTTTTCGATGGTGGTAAGACGGAAACACAACTCTGTAATAATATTTGAATCGTCAAAGAATCGATGTTTACAAAAATCGTGCAAAATGCGGCTTTATTTATGCGGTTATTAACTAAAGACTAATTTGAATTTAAAGCAAAAAGTTTGACTCTTTCATAAAGAGCGGAAGTATCAAAAACAAATCTGCAGCAGATTTCAGGGCTGCACGATGAGTAAATGTTCCGCTACTGGCGACACAGACAGACATATTTTATTAATATACTATATAAATTTATATGTTAATGAATAATCTGTTAAAACTAAATCAATTTATAAAACCATAATATGTTTGGGTATTAATCACTTACATCACAAATTAAGTCAAAACTAGCATTGAATAAACTAATATTTAATTCCCTATATTATAACGATGAATTATTCCATTAAACTTACTTTAAAGTGGGAATTTATTAATAAATACCGTTAATAAAGTTTAATTTCGTTACTAACATATTGTCAAAATAGCAAGCTATAGAAGAGAGGTTTTAAACTTATCCCACATATCTATTAATCATCATTTATATTTAATGAATTCATAATTATTAATAATTCGAAAAGCTGTGTATAATATGCTGCCGAAGCATACAACATGCTATCTTAATATTGAATTATAAATTATTCATCAATCATTTTAATGTGATTAGAGAGCTAAAATTACTTAATGTCACCGTTATTTGAATAATTAGAAAATAATTAGAAAATAATGACTAAACATTACAAATATTATAATCCCAAGATGCGATGTCTATCTAAAAATTCTCTACTTAAAGTAACGATGATATTTTAGCTAGTAATATAATAGCACACTAATTTTGTCTTATGGAAAGGGTATTTTCAGAAGCAATCATTTTAAAAGATCATATTTATATGTTTAAAAAGGAAATATTTCATAAACTATTATTTCTAAATTTTAATTACAGTGAAATCTATCTAGGAACCAGTTATTTTGCCCATGTATGAGTCTTTCATTATATGTAATATTAATTATCGCTGTTATGAAGAATCATTTAATAATTCTGTAATGGTGAATATGGAAAAATAACAGACATATAACGACACATACAGAAAGTATAACATTGTTATACGAACAACTAAATAACTTATAAAATATACTAAGCAAAAGTATAGCCAGAGTTGACATGAATTGAAATTTTTATGATTGGGCAAGTATGTTGGTAGTGTAATGAACCATCCCAGCGTTTTAATTCCCAAAACAATTCAAAATCTACGATGTAATCGCTTTTAATTCCAAAAGCAATTCACCCCGGAATTTTGATGCTCTAAACATTCGGGTGAGCCACTCGGTCTGGATCATGGAGAAGTAATCACAACCAATGAGAACAATAATCAATTACATGCGTTATTTTATTGGCAGATACACTAGCCAACTAATTGCAAGTAATAGTAGAGGTGTTTCCTGCTCGTAACTTTGATGAAGAAAAAGTGCACAGAATAATTGAGCAAGAATGAATCTTAAAGACCAATGTGAGTCAACATAATATTTCCGGAGTAAAGAAAAAGACGTAATCGTCTTTTACGAACTGTTACGAACTGTCGTGGTGAACACTCAGATTGGCGACGATAGCTCTTAAGAAAATTTGTCTAGATGAATCCCTGAATAAAATTTTGGTGAAAAAATGATTGATAGCACCTGATAGCATCGTTATACCGAACTGGAACTTATATTAATCAACAATCAGTACAAAAAGGGAATGTAAAGTTTTATTTTAAATAAATGATTTTAAAGTCAATGACTGAAGAAATTAGTGTAATTAAAGAATATTTAAATTTTATTCGAGTGGTATGCATGAGGCATTACACACCTTTCTCAATTGATGAGATTTAGTACAAACTAGCGAAACCCCCAGATGCTTAGCATCAATTAAACAAATTTCAACAAAAATTATATTTACTATGTTTGCAAATATTTTAAACTATTAATCAATGAACAATTTTCAGTTTGTTAAAACCATAAATAACTATATGCCATACAAATACAGATTTAACTATATGCCATACAAATATTGATTTCTTTATATTTAAACTTAAATTCTGATATGCGGACTCGTCTGCTGTGGTAGTAAGTTAATGACCACCCAGGACAAAATGCGTGAATTCCTTTTCTATTTCTTTTGCTGTTGTTTTTTATTTACATTAAACTATAGAAAGATAATATATAACGATTACACATTGAAAATATCTTCTCAACATTTTGAGTGAATACTCTTTAGGCCTTTAGGAACATTTAAAGTAGTCGCCCTTGATTTGGGCTGTTAATACTCAATACTTTTACATTCTTTTTAATTCGAGAAAATGCAACATACAATTTACTGTGAGTAAAAATAGGTTCTAGTAAATATGTGCCAACATGACGAAATGATTGTCCCTGGTTTTAAGAAATAGTAATACGCTCCCTTAATAGTACTGAAAACTGATCTATTTGCAACTGGAACAGTAAAGTTGTGTCAGAGGGTATTAATTCTCTAAAATAAAGTTGAGTCAGAGGGTATTACACTCTAGGAATAAAAGCAATAGTCCCTTTAGGTGTTTCAGTTAGAAATTTTGCGTCTACTACATTTTGTTATAAGCTTCCCACAATAAGGCGTGTATCATTATATAAACCTCTCATGGCTGCCATACTTTTAAAAATATCAAAATTGCTCCAACTTTTAATGTCAATTTGTGTGGAAGCATCCCTGAGAGAGTGAGTTTACTCAATGATAACTGGTATTATCGATTGGTTTGGTATTATCGATTTCAGCGCCGACAATAGCTTGATATATGCTAAGATATGTAACATATTTACCAAACAACCGATTCAATACTTCGGATTTCGTTCTCTTTCTGGTATTACAATAGTACATTCTTCCGATATATAGATTAATTATATTAGGATCTAGACCACAGATGTTTTTTAAAGATCCATCTCAAAATTTAAGGAGCCATTCGGCAAATTCTGATTCCATTTGATCAAAATCCATTCCTTTTTTTCAAAAAGGAATTGTTTAACTTTAGAACATAAAGAAGATGTTTTAGGCAAGACTCGATTATTTTTTCTTGTTACACAGAATGATATATAGGATTTTGTTATTTCTCGAAGTTGTCTATCAATGGAATGCAAAGAAGGTTGCAATTGTGCATTTGTGCTAAATAAGAGGTTTTACATTTACACTAATCAAAAGGGATGCTTCAAGTGAATTTGGTTGAATTTTACAACAGATTCTGGAAACAGAGGAATAAGAAGCTTGAAAATGCTGTGAACTGTACTTACACCAGGACGAAGATCAGCGACTATTTCTGTCGAAGTTACATAAATTGCTCCCAGGCCTACACTTCTGACTTTTCTTGTGATTGCATTAAAAATAAAATATTTTTCGCAACCACTTGGAGCCCTTACAGAAAATCATTTTGATTGGTTGAGTTCAACAGACTTGCAAAATGGAATTGAGAATCTGTCTTTGACCTTGAGTCAATTGCGGACTTATCTTTCATTTTCAGCTGTTTCAAATACCAAGTCAATTCCCTTCTCACATGTTATTATTTCTGAAGATTGAGGTAATCCAAAATCAGTCAAGATTTTCCAAATCTCTTAAAACTGAAAATTAGTCATGCAACATTAAAGATAGACTCGCTTTTTCAGAATTTGATTGTAAAAAGTCTTCAGTCATATGATTTCTGCAATTTTCCTATAAAGTTAAGGATAGTTCACACCATACGTATACAGACACGAAAAGTTGGCGGAATTGTTTCGGCATTTCGTATCCTGTTGCATCTTGCATAGAGTTGTTCTACACAGTAACATCAGATAGAATATGTCTTTCTCGACGGGGGAAATGTTATTGATTCCAGTTCTTAGATCTTCAAAGCACGTAGCGCCAATTACATGACACAGTAGCATCCGCAGATAATAACGTTCTATGTGTCTTGGGCTTACAGCATACATTCGACTGACTACTATTTTCCTGTACCTTTTTTAACTATCTGCTTCCAAAATTCTCTTGAGTGAAGTGTGGAAGACCCAGACCGCCCGACTCATCCGAGGACATGAGCAGCTGTTTGGACGGCCGGGCTTGAGGGAAGTGTTGAATGTTGAAGACCCAGACAGTCCGACTCGTCCGAAGACTTGAGCAGCAATTTGGATGGCCGGGAGAAGGATTTGAGTGAAGTGAGGAATATTTGGGTATATCAGAATATAAAATATTGCAAGATTTGGTGTCTTGCTTCTTCTTTTTCTTCTTCGATCCAGACCGTTCGACCTATCCGAAAGTGTAAGGTATCTGTTTGGATGGCCGAGAAATGCCACTCAATTTACACTGCAATCCAGTGGAGGTGCTTCCACAGAGACCGTACCTTCCTTTCCCTAATACAAAGCTCTTAAAAGGACTTACGGATCCACATGCTTAACATGATCGTACTCGATGTGAACGTGGCGAAAGTTTGGGCAGAGACGGGATCCAACTTAAGTCTTCCGAGTGCAAATCTCCGCGCACTAACTCCTGGTCTGTCACGACCCCAGTGTCTTGGCTATGTAGCTCAATTCATGCAGTGTGTTTCTTGAGCTCTCTACAATGAAGTTTACTCGTCACCTTCTACGAAGTAGATCAATTCAAAGTTGGGAAGATAAACAGGTAGTCTTACAACCGTGTGTTATTTATTCATACACTGGGTTTTCATATATTCTCCGCATTTCTTCTAGAAAAAAAATATACCGGGCATTTAAAAAGTGCGTTATTTCAAAGTATTGCAAATATCTTAGTACGCTATCATTTTCTCGCATTTCAATATTTGCGTAATCGTTTTCTTTGTGATTATATTTGTAGATGCATTTCATGAACATAATTGAGCTTCGGTATTTATACGAGCTCCATATTCTTCAGTTAAATAAGTAGTACAATGAACCACACCCATAGATTGGAAATAGATGTTGCTTATGCAAAAAGTTCCCCTCGTACCCCTCTTTTTTTTAAATAGATTAGCCATGCTTGTTTTTAATTGCTCTGTCAGAAAAATATTTTGGAAGCCCTTGTATACATACACCATATTCCATACACGGGGATTTGGGATTTAATGTTCGACACATTGTAGATTTGATAATTTCATGAAGTTCAGGGATCTCTACAGGACTTGGAATTACAGCGGGAATAATTGAGTGTACAATAAATATGTATTTGCTTTGGTATGTTATATCCAATAAATGCATGTATATGCCATACCTCTCTTTTGAAATTCAATACTGTATATCCATGTAATTGATTCACCGGAAATTCATTTCCTCCTAATACCATTAAGCAGAGGTTCATTTACTAATGCAAAAACCCTTGTAACAATATCTAGTCTGTCCCTGGCTGTCTGATCTGGCAAAAGTGAAGAAACAATTTCTAGCCATTTTGGGTTCCATGTAAATGTAATAAATAAACTTACCTTCTCATATTCTATAGACTAGGCCAGTGGTCTTCAAACTTCTAACGCCTTCAGAACCCTACACTTAAAAAAAATTTTTTTTGGAAACCTAGTACAAAAAATATGCCCCGTAAGCATAGTGACGTAAAGACTTTAAGCATAGTGACTTTAAGCATAGTGACGTAACAGAAAATCTCGGTGCCCCCTCTCCCTCCGCAAAAAAGTTTTGAAGCTACATTTACAAAAATTAACTACCGAACACTACAAATTATTTTTGACCATTATAATCATAAAACTAAATACAAAAATAAATTATTAAAAACATGTTCAGATTTTTTATTGAATACATCTGAGGTGAATTTGCCGGCTCTAAAAAGCCGCCACTGCAGTGAAACATACAAGCATATTTGTAGGCATAAATGCAAGAAAATACAAAATTCGGAATATATCTAATTCAGAAGTAATACTAGAAGTAACTAAATTTAATGAGTTAAATGCGCTTGCTTCTTGCTACACAACTTTTGAAAATCAGGCTTAATTGTTGTTATTTGCAAACGCATTTATCGATTGCAAACGCATTTATCGATTGCAAACGCATTTATCAATTGTTGAAATTTTTGAATAACAAAAAATTTAATAAACGTGTTACAAAATCTTTTGAATGAAATCTTTTTATGAAAAATTTAGAAATTTCAGAAATTTTTTTATGAAATCTTTTATAAATAACAAAAATCTAAAATTTTATTAAAAAAGTCGCGGAACCCCTGGAATCGTTTAGCGGAACCCCGGGGTTCCGCGGAACACAGTTTGAATATCACTGGACTAGGCCATAGCACCTAAATAGTCGCAATGTAGCGCTCTTGGTCTATCAATATATGTTGAGGGTGCGCACTAATCCTTAAGTTATTAACTTGAGCATTGTTACTTAAATGATCCATGAGATCTAAATATGAAGCTGATTTTCATGTTGTCTCTAATATTGTAATCGGCTTCCTACGATTTTAACATATGCATCCACAATGTATTATTGAAATACGTTTTATGCAGTGGATTAATACTATTTCGCACTGAGAGATGGATAAAATGGGAGTCGAACTTTGAAAGTTAAATTTTTCTCTAAGTTTCAACCTCTATCTCTCTATTTGGAAATAAGAGAACATAAAACATCGGATCACAAGAGTTTAGAAAACGGATATTAATGTGGTGTTGACTTCTTGAATATATGCAAATACCTCTATTTGATGGTAGTTCATGGACTTTTCTTTAAAAAACCACAGTTACTTCATTAACCCTATTAGCACTGTACCGTCCTGTATGTCTTTCTTGGTTTAATTTTTTTATGTTATATACATACAAATTTTTATAAATACATTTGGTCCATTCCATTGCCTAATCTCAGACATGATATGTTTTATCATTTTAAAAGCTTGTGCAAAAGGATTAAATTACCTGATAATTTTATCAATTTTTGTCATTATTTCCTCATTGCATTCAGAATTTGCAGGCTGATTCCGTTCATGTTCATTGACAATTCCAGTATCAACAATATGCAATTGGGCAAACGTTGAAGTAGTATCATTTTCTATCTCTAAATATTCTATGATTGAACTGACCATGTACTGTGAAAATAAATGGCCTTCTTACTGGCAGTTGCATACCATGCTAAGAACTCTTAAATACCATTGATGCAAAATATAATGCTGAATTGTAAGATCTAATCTTTATTTTAGATGATTTAGAATCTGACGTATTCGATTCTATTAGTGCTTACATGTTTGCTGGATAATCCCCAAGAGAAGGAATACAAACTTTTCCTTAACCGCAGCAAAGGATGTATTATTTCATTAATTTAGTTTTTTGTTTTTAAAATAAGTAGCTCCACAAAATGGACACACGTAATTAATTTGACCTACGTCATGGCTGTCATTACTTATAACAGAATCTTTACATCTTGCTGATGTTGAAAATATCGGGGCTTTGGATTGTCTTTGCCTTGCTGGTTCTATTGTACACACTTCACCTTTTTATTGAGGTGTAAGATTAGTCATTTCTTTAATTTTTGCGGCATGATTGGCTAAATATATTGAACTTTGTTCAAGTGTAAGATTAGCCCTTTATTTCTTGTAGAATGTTTGGCTAAATGTAATGTTCTTTGTTTAGGCGTTTGATTCTTCCATCTTTGCATGTTGGCTGCTTCAACTCCAAATCTCTGTGTTCTAACGCCATCATTTATATATTGTCTTTATCTATCCCTTCTCTATCTCTGAGATTCTGTCCGTTTCCTTAGTCTTTCTTGCTATTGCTCTTCTGTTGCACTTTTCAGGTTTATTGCGTACAGTTCTTGTCTTGCATTTCTACGTTCTCTATCATCCAATTTTCATAGTCACAAGGTGTGCTTCAACATCATCAATTTCCATTAGTAGTTAGTTCTCTATCATTCATTGCTTGCACAACGTATGGGATGTGGTTCAACAGCATCAAATTTTATTGATAAGACATGATTTGCTACATCTCCTACTCGACCTCTGACATGATTGTTGTCATTAGGATTGCTGGTAGGATCTGTCCTTTGGCTCTTTGGTCTGTATGGGTTTCAAACGGATCTGTTTAAAATCTCAACCCCATTGTTCAGGTGGTACTTCATTTCTCAGCCACAACTGCACCTGGTGGTATACACAATAAGCGGGCTGCCTGGCAGCGCCTTCTGTTGAGGCAGTGCAGAAATATCTGGCTTTACTTTGGACATTGATTTTGTGAATGAATTGTACCTGTGATAATTAAGGGAGGTTTCCTTTGAGGATGCTGCGTATAGTCGAAGGAAATATCTGTAGCCAGCTTCTGCAACAATCTCGTGCGTGGAATGTGGGCTGTTGAACAAAATAGTAAGATCGAGCAGGTCTTGATGCTTCTTGATCAGTTTGAAGTATGTAGCTTTTCCTTTCTTCTAAGAAGAAGAAGTAATATCACAGCCACTGATGGCGTAGAGGAAAATGATGCTGTTCTTTAGTCAGATTCTTGTAAGTGTTGTGAGGAGAAGATCTTAGTTCCCGCTTTACCATGACTTGGCTTCACGAACATCATTTCTCGATCTGTTGAAGTTAGCGCAGTTAGCAAACACATAAGTTCGACATTCTCTCCAACTATGACCACATTGCTACCTGATGACGATTTATCTATGGCAGTTGTAATGACCAAGATATCTGCGTCACCTGGACTTTCATGGCATTCTATGCTGCTTCCTCTAAGTTTGGCTGTCAGCATTGATATTAGCCGTGATTTGTTGTTGTCATTTGACAGAAATATGTCTTATTTAACCATTATCTTTGTGTTTCCATCAAATAGAATGTCAACCGACCTCTTCATTTTATACCTTCGATGGTGCTTAGCTTTTTTTGTGCTGTTGGCAACATATGAATGCCCATCAAGAACTACTACGCAACTTTTCCCAGGATAATGTTTCAATATGTAACTTACATAGCTTTGACAAATGGATGAAGCATTACCACCTGTCGGCCATATGACTTTGTGAAGTAGGAAACCACCATCAACAACAAAGTAATAGTTCTCAAAGTCGAAGATCTCCCTTGTCACCTCAAACATGTCGTACAGGGCTGCTCTCTTGGTTTTGTGCATCCCAGTTTCGTCGAAGAGAGCTAAGGGAAGCCAACTCATACTGCACATACGTGATCAAGTCTTCTTCTGTTTTTTTTTACTTATCAGTATCCTCTGGAAAAATAACAAAGGATCAATAACTGCACTAGTACTATCGACAGTGCTGCTCATGCTCTGCAGAGGGAGAGATCGAACTTTTCGTGACAACAGGACGCTTGAAAAGGATTTTTCAACAATTTTCAATTGATTGTTTGCTAATTGCTATAGCATTGAAACAGGTAACTGTTGCATCCCCTACTAGTCCAGTTGTTATAGACATGATTTGCTGTAGTTCAGGAAATGGTGGGTGATTATCAAGCCAATCAGAGAGCTTATCAATATCTGCGGTATCCCGACTTCTTCGAGATTTTCGGATATCTTCATGTTGTTCAGTAGATCATGTTGTTCAGCAAAGGGTCCACTACCCCACCACCCCGCAAAGGAATATAGGGAATTGAGGAGCATTTTTATCATGCGAGGCACGGTTCACGACATATAAGACCGTTTCTATGGGGGAAAACTTTGATAGGACAAAACCTGAAAAATACGCTATTTTTCAAGTGCGATTACAACGAAAACTACTAGAGCATTTTCGAGACATTTTCAAAAAAAAAATAAAAAAGACGCCTTTTTTCCTTGTTTTTTAACACTTTACAACATAGTTTGTTTTAAAGTGTTTATGACTTTGTTCATTCTGTCTGTCTGTCTGTCTGTCTGTCCGTTAGCACGATAACTGCCGTAAAAATGACTTTATCAAAATGAAATTTTAGTGTGTTTTTCAGACGGTCTGTGGGACCCATGGGAATATAAATAAATAATATCACCCAATTAGTTTTTTATTGAACCCGGGTTGAAAAAATAAAATACATTGAATCCTACGGGACCTAATTTTTCAAACATTTTTTAAGCTAATTTAAAACTCACAAATTGCTTCAAAATTTTTAGGAAATATTCACATTATGCCATAAAATATATAAAAAAAATTTCAGTAAAATATATTAAGTAGTTTTTGAATTAAAAATTATTTAATATAGGGAAAAAAACAAATTCAATTAAATTCTGACTTTTGGGATATCCTCCAGAAAGAAAAAAGATATATATTATATAATAAATATCTTTCCAAGAGTTTAAACGTTTTGTATATGAGAAAGGCTTCATATTTTAAAATAAATTTGGTAGATAACAATTTTTCAAATTTTTTTTTAATTTTATATAACTCTTCATGATATACTTATTTGATGGCATTTTTAATGCACTTCCTTACGTCCTAGAGAGCTAAAATTTGGTACACAACTTAAATTTGTTGAATATTTTATTCTACGAAAATTTGGTGGATCTTTAAATATAGATCATACATTTTTTTCGAAGTGGCCTGCAAATAATCTCCGTTCACTTTTATATATCATTGTTGTAATATTGTTAAAAATTCTGATGTGGGCAGCACATGTCTTTCCCTGCAGACTCATTTCACGTTCTTTTTATTTCTTCAATAACAATTTGAGTTTATCTGCACAAAATAACAGCCATAAGTATTTTAAATGACATTGAATTTGCACGTTAAACTTAAATTTGGTTCTCATTTGATAGCTGGACTTATTGTCAAAGGTGGCGTAGCGAAAAAACTAGAATATCTCAAGAACGGCTAATCCTAGAGTAATGGGGTTAGTCTTATTCTTTTTGTTATCAAAAATCACGTATAAAATAGGAATTTAATTGATAGAATTGAGCACACTTAGTCTTTTATTTTTATATTTAACGATTTTTGCGGGCCATTTCGCAGAAAGAGCCCGTTCCTTTTTCCCGAATCGTACTAGAATAACCTACAAATGATTTTTATACCAAATTTTGTTAAATTTGGTATATAAATCACTTGTAGGTTATTGAAATATTATACACCAAATTTTGTTAAATTTGTTCCATTAGTTTTTAGCTAGGGTGGATAAAGGCCATTTCGCAAAGAAGGCAGATTCTTTTATTACGATTCGTATTACGTATCTAATGAACATCAGGATTTCCCCCAAAAAACATACCTACTAAATTTTATGAAATTCGGTCCTTTTGTTTTCAATTAGAATGGATGTAATATCCTCACAGACACTTAAAAACATACACATATACACCATTACACACACAGACGTCTTCCTAAAAATAGTTTTTTTGTGTTCTAGAAGTCCCAAAACATGTTGATTCTTCGAAAAGTCGAGTTCCGATCTTCGGCACGATTCCAATACTGTGAATACACACACACACACACATACACACACATATATTATCTGTGTATCTGTGTATTATCTGTGTATCTAAATTCCGTGCCTATGCAATTACAATAGTTGTGATTTTAAATGATGCCTAAACTTTTATTATTTCTTCAATGAAGCCTAATTTTAACTTATAGAGAATGCAAATATCTCAAGTGATTGTAAGGTGAGTTACATAAGAATTGCTGAATTTTTTTCACACAAAATTATTTAGCTCTGGAGTCTGGAATACAAGTTATATGAACGAAATATTCATTGATTTTGCATAGAGAATCAGATGATTTATATTTCGATACATTTTTAAATATTTAAGTATAATAAATTACTGTAGTACTGTGATAATGTAAAATATACCACCACTGAAAGTATCGCATTTTAGAAATTTTTAAATGAAATTGCATTTTAGTTGGAAAGTGTTTCATAATCAATGCTTATGCATGATTGATCTTTCTTGTTGAGAACAGCTGTCGTTTTGCGGATGTCGAAGAACTCGAAAATCTCTTTTACCAGCGATAAGGAAAGGCTCAACGATAGCTTCAAAATCATGGTGCTAGTTTCTTACTTCACGGATGCACTCTACCAGTTTTCGTAGTTACTTTCTAAATATTGGCATTACCTTAATTTTGCAACTCAAACTCAAATAACGCAACTCGTGCTTTATTCTGGAATTCAAAACTTCTTTTGCAAAGCAATTAGAGTTATCAATTATAAATAACGAGCTGCAAAAGTATAATTTATAAAAAAAAATATTAATTGTCGCGTTGTAACTTTCTCCAAGAGTATGGATTTTAAAAGAAACTGATAATCAAATTATCTAGATGGAAAAGATGAGTATGAGTAGAAATGCTCTTAAGATGGCCCTGAGCTTCGGATGTCAATTAATATCTGCTCCATATCGCCTAATTCTTCGTTGGACTTATTCTATCAACTTGCATACAGATGCTCAAGTACAAATGCCAGATGGACCTGGTGGGATTCGAGGGGTAAAATAATATCACTCTTTTCATATAGCATAATTTATTTTAAAATTTTAGATTTATACTGCTATTTAATAACTAGTGTTTAAGCCTGTAAAGAATAGAGAAGCTAACACTTTAATTAAGTTGCAACGTTTAATAATATGTTTTTAATGGTTTAACAACAATGTACGACACTTAGTGTTGAAAATAGGTGTCAGTTAGGTTTTATACCATGATCGACACTATAAATGTGCAAAGGTCTTAACCTTCTAGGTTATTGTGTGGATTTTAGAGGGTCTGGGAAAATGTTCAACCCCCATTTTATATGCCCTCGGAGGAGAACTTAAAAATAGAGTTCCGTAAGATTTTGTACCGTAGACAATACCGTAGACAATAAGTAAATAAGTATCAAAGTTTCAAGTCTCCTATGTTATCAGCATAGAGGGAGGAGGATTCTCGAGAGTTTGGAAAGACTAAAAAATACTATTATCTCGATCTCCAGTGGCTGGATCGAAATTACGGCTGAGTAAATGTTCTATACCGTAACCAATGTTATGCGTATGAAAATATAGACGTCAAGATGTTTCTAGAGAGTCTATAAAGACAAAACCAAGCTAAACAATTACATAGATGTCCGTAAACCAGTAATCAGAGATAGTGTAATAGAGGTATAATACAAAAATTTGGTTTATGTTCATTGTCCGAAAATGTTTATAGCATTAATGTCAATAGCCTCTTCATTTTAACGTCAGTAGTTTGGCGGTGAAACATTTAAAGCGCACACCCAAAATTTTCATCAAGTCGTTTTTGAGATAAGAGGATATATTTAATATTCTTCACTCTAAGTCCGCTATAATTAAGGCTATAATCATGGAGGTAAAAATAAGGAGTTAAAATTTCATATAAAGAAAACGCCAATATAGTTTGAGACAATAATTCAGGTGGCGCTGGGATAAGCTAAATAGCTCTGTAATTATGCATTTCTATAGCGATAGGCCTAAAATGCTTATTTAAACTGTCTATTTTGTAAAAATTATTAGCGCAATGTAAAGTAGAACTGCAACAACACAGAATAATCCTACGTATTAAAAATGATTTTATATTTAAATTTATTTCTATCGCCATATATTCTGTACTCTATATATCCTACAACTATGAAAAGATACTGGTTAATTATACTCATAATTAGGGAACTCTTAATTTAAAAGTAATCAAAAATACATATACTAAATACTACTCCTTTCCGCTGTGTCAACACAAAATAGCAGCTTCTTTACTAACACTAGCGACACCTAGATATAATTCTCAAAAAATCCTGGCATTTTCAAGCGTTTCAGCCATAGGAGTTTTATCTCCTTATTTCTAACTTCAAGTCGATACCACAACCAGTCGAATTGAGTACGTGATTAGCGCCACCTATCTGTAAATGGCGGAAATAGAGCTGCATATTGTATGCAATGACGATCATCAACGTAAACACATGATAGAATTTACTTTGTATAACATATTTGATAGTGGTTAATTTTAAATAGCATATTTTAGCATTTTTTAAAATTATAGTGTATTAGTGTATCTTGCATATTTGCGAAGGCGTTAAAGATATTTCTGGTTTCAAAACGAAACAAATCAAATGATTCATTAAGATGTATTTCGTTTAATCTCAAAGGTACTTGTGCTCTAGTTTGAAAAGGCACTATCTCGGTAATATAATTTAACAGCATTATAGGATAAGTAACTTAAATGACATAAACATTGAATGAACTCCTTAATTGATAGAATTGAACATACGTAGTCTTTTATTTTGGAATTTGACTATTATTTGCGGTCTATTTCGCAAAATAAAATTCCGAATCGTACCAAAATCTAGTCAAATCAATTTCAAAATCTATTCCACACCAGCGTAACCCACAAGTGTCTTATCTAACAAATAATTTTTTTATAAAATTTTAGTCGACTAGCTTTTAGGTAGAGTGTATACAGGCATTGCACAGACAGATGCGCAAACACGCAAACGTACTTCACATTAAAATTGAAATTTTCAGGTTTCTACAGTGCTAAAAAACTATAGGATCCGTGTAAATCTCTATTTGCAATATTCAAATCGATTCCAATATTTTACCTCTAATTGCTTTCAATACCTATTGGTTCCAATTTCTTTTACCTCCAATAACTATACATTATCACATATTGTAAGGAAAGTAATAAAACGATAACGTTCTTCCACGTTTATTATCTGCAAAAAACAAATTGCACGCTTTTTCCTTACGATTGGAATCGTGTTACGATAGTAATTGGAATTACGAAAGTAATTGGAGGTAAATAATTGGAATCGTGTTACGATATCAACACGATTCCAATTATTTACCTCCAATTACTTTCAATACTTATTACTTCCAATTCCTATACCCAATTACTACCAATTCCTATTACTTCCAATACAAATACATTACTATTATGTATTGTACGGAAAGTAATAAAGCAATAAAGTTCCCCCACTTTTATTATCTACAAAAAACAAATTTGGCTCTTTTTCCTTGCAAGTCATCGAGCGTCATTCTTTGCGATCATCAAAATTCGCTGCAACACGTGACCGAAACGCTGTGAACCGTTATACTATTCAAAGCTTTGGTCGAGTTTTCAGGTTATAAACCTGACCTCTCAGATAAAGCTAAATCTTACATCATAAGTTCTGTAGACAATGCTGACTATCAGCTGATATATCGGGGCTGATACTGCTGCACACCAGTTTTGTAAAGGGGTATACAAAATTGCAGATCATAGCAGGCTTCGTGCTGGGAGTGCATTTAAAGACCATTGAGTTTTGATGAATTTTAAGACGACCGTGATTTACTCACACTAGTTTCCCCACAGAAGCATGATTTCAATTTATAAATATTTCATACAAGCAAATTTAATTAAAATGTTTCTTTTTCAGCTTCGAAGAGCACATAGGGGGAAAAAACGCTCAAACAGTGCCATTAGGAGGCGTAAGGAACGCAGAAACGCAAAACGAACAAATGCCAGGAGGGTGAAGATTATCCAGGAGGGTGAAGCTGAGCCCGACAAATCAGAGGAGTTGGCCGAAAACCCTCCGGAACCGTTCATCCAAATGCAAAGGCCAAGCCGTGAATAAGGACGCACAGCGTCAGCTTTGCAAATAATTAAAGTGACACTGAAGTTTACAATGTATTGACGATTAAATTTCAGTCCGTTTTAATTAAAATTACATCAATTTAATTTCTGTCCATTACGAGTATCGTTGAAACAACGATAGCTAAGATTCAAAATATGCTTCAACTTCTCCAAAGAAAGTAAATTGGTTTTTAAAAATTCAAATAAAACAGCATGTAATACAATACACGTGTCAACCGCTTTCTAAGAAGAAAACAAACCGTCTCCAATTCTCATCCGATTTACACTAGTGCGTACTTGCTCTAGTTCCTTTTGGTCCTGAAGTACACGGCTATTTGTCTTTAAAGTCGGTTGTTTTCTATGTAGGTTTGGGTCAAGTTTTGAAACCAATTTTTGACCTTCTTCTTTGAATTACATTTTAATTCATATTGAGTGTTGTATCCGTCCTAAAACCACTTTATTTTTGCTTAAATTCTGTGCATCTACATACTGAAACAACGCAATTACAATATATTTGAGTTTAAATGATCATCCAAATTTGATTATTTCCACAACGAAGCCTATTTTTCACTTATGTAAAATTTAACCAGCAAAATATGTAGAACGAGTTGCATTAGAATTACTGTATTTCTTTAACACAAAATTATTCAGCCCATAGAGTCTGCATAGCTGGTATGAATGAAATATTCATTGATTTTACAAAGAGAAGGACGATTTTTTATTATGAAGTTTTAAGTATAGAATTTAATTACTTGTAGCTCCATGGTCTTAATTTTTAAATAAAATAAATTATTATAGTATTGCGATGAATGAATTGAATGGGAAATTGTTTATGAATGAAATGCTGCTTTTATATAGAGAGCCAGGCGTGTTATATTTCTATGACGCCATTTGAATGAATTTCAGTTGTTGTCGATGAAGTTTTCAAATATAATAAATTATCGTCGTATTATGATTATTTTTAAAATATTACCAAGGAATGTATCGCATTTTAGAGATGTTTAAACCAGGCAATTTATATTTCAATGCCATTCATTTGAATAAAGTTCATGAAGGTTTAAGTTTTACAATATAATAAATTAATGTAGTATTGTGATAAGTTTTAAAATATTACAGAGGAATGTATTGCATTTTAGAGATGTTTAAATAAAATTGCATTGAAGTTGGAAAGTGTTTCATAATCAATGCTTTAAGAATGAGTGGTCTTTCTTGTTAAAATTTGGATTTTTTTTTTTTTTTTGTTAATGTTTTATGCGATTTCGACAGTTTTTTCCCTTTTTCCAGTTTTTTCTCCAGCATCCAGACGTCGTAGAAAAAACAAATCACACTACCGGAAAGATCAGGCAATTGCGAGTAAAAATATATCAATTTCAAATTTCAGAGCAAATTCTATTATATTTTAAAGATTTTAAAACAAAAGTCAATTTCCGTTCAAAAAAATAACTTGGCGACATTTTTAATTGTTGCCAAATTAACAAAAATTTCGCCAAATTGATAAAAATGACGCTAAATCAATGAAAATGACTGTTACATCGTTTTTCCTCATGCAATGTAACATTGGAATGAAACGTGGGACCTCAGCCAGCTGTGTAATAATTCAGGGGCTGCAGGCCAAGCCCTCTGCCAGGGGCTTGGTCTGTAGCCCCTGAATTATTACGCAGTTGGCTGAGGTCTCACGTTCCTGCGTACCACCTGGGCTGGGGTGAGCCCCGACGCCCGCTCACCAGCCGTTGAGCTTTCTTCCATCTTGGAACGGGCCCCCCACTGGCATGGTGTCCGGCTCCACTGCCCGTTTCCGTTGCAAGTGGCCAAAGGGGAAACGTGTAGAAATTGTGTGAAAATACAGGGACCATCTTTATAGGTATGAGAATCATTCCAATGTTACATTGCATAAGGAAAAACGATGTAACAATCACCACTAATTTAAGAAAATTCAATATCTTGGAAAGAATATAAGTATCTACTATACGAATAACAGTTTTGTTTTAATTGTAAAAGTAGTAAATTCATTGTATTATATAAGGAAAGTCATGTGTTGCCCACATCAGATTTTTTTTCATTAGAAAACGATTGACATAAATTTTAGAAGGTTACCATGAGCCGTTTTCGAGATATTGCACATTTTTCAAAAAATATCAAAAAGTCATATAAAATAAAAAAATCTATATTTCCTATTGAGAAACATGTTCACCTTTCATATGTAATACCATGCGATAAATTTGGTGACATCATTCTTGTGGATCTAGCGCGTTCCATTCATGAGAAAAAAATACTTTGAGTAATACTTTTGCATTTGAAGGCCAATAGTCATTTATCTGCTGTAAGAAGAACTTATTTCTCCTTCCATAACACTTGGCGAGATTTTCGCGACGAATTTGGCGGAATGTCGCCAACTTAGCGACTTTTTAAAATGTCGCCAAATTAACGAAAATCTCGCCCAATGATTAAAAATGACGACCAATTGACGAAAATTCAATATCTTGAAAAGAATATAAGTATCTACTATAAGAATAAGCTATTTTTTTGGTGTAAAAGTAGTAAATTCATTGTAGTATATAAGGAAAGTCATGTGCTGCCCACATCAGATTTTTTCATATGTCGTTTATATATATATATATATATATATATATATATATATATATATATATATATATATATATATATATATATATATATATATATATATATATATATATATATATATATATATTTATATATAGATATATACGCTTCGCGAGCTATTTCGAGCCAAACAAAATTTATATCGGTAAACTTTTTTATTGTTACCTTATTATTTCTTTATAAATGTATCAAATTCCATATTTTTTATGCTATAGTTTGTGCGGTACGAGACAGAGAAAATCGATGAATGTGCCGATACAAAAGAACATGTTTTCCTTCTAAAGTGCATGAAAGCAAAATACGAGTATATCGTAAACGCCACCGAAATTTAAAAAAAGGGCTCAGTCTGTCAAAAATTCAACAATGTGAGTACCTGCCTGCAAAAATTCGTGGTCTGGCTATTGTCAGTCTATCCAAGTCGCGAACTCGCAGCTGAAATATTTTGTCTTTGACATTAAATATATCTTAAACTACGATATAATCGAAAAACGGTTTATTTCAACGTTTTCCCCAAATGTTTTTCTACAAATGTACCAAATTTTATATTTTTGTATGCTATAGTTTTTGCGGAAAAAAGAAAAGGAATGAGAAATTTGTCAAACAGCGGTAACGGCTACTTTTGTTAAAATATATATACAGGGTGTATATAAGCTGATGGTCAGAACTGTAAGGGGGTTATAGAACCCACCAAAACAAAGAACTTTCACAATACAATGTGGAGTCGGAAAGGGACCGGCGAGAGGGCGGTTTCTCTGGGAGTTGATGAAACGTCACGTCAAAATGGAGTGAAATGAAGAAGAATACAGTGAACACGAATAATGGAAATGTATAGACAAAATGTTTAAACAAATGCTCAAATGAACGACCACCAACTGCGAGACAAGCGTCACAGCGGCGACAGAGTGAATCGCGTACACTAAGATTCCTAGCATTTTACGAATGTCTGCAGCTGCGACGCTAATTCAGGCGACAATGTGTTCTGGTGGCTCGATGGGCGTCTCGTAAACGGCGCTTTTTAGCTGTCCCCAGCGGAAAAACTCCAGACAGAACAGTTCGGGAGATCTGGGAGGCAACGCGACGGAATCGCCATGGCCAATTCATCTTTTCGGAAAGGCAATGTCCAGGTAGTTGCGCACAATCCTGGTGTAATGTGTTGGCGCTCCGTCGTGCTGGAACCACATAATCATTCAATGATTTGGTGGTATAGCACGTAGTAAATCTGGCAGCACCTGCTGGAGGAAGGTGAGGTACTTTTGTACGTCTAGGCGATCTGGTAACAGATACGGGCCAATTAACACTTTAAGCTTTGTCGACGAGTTCAACTCATCATGCATTGCACTACTGCTAAGCGGGTTTGACGAGGTAGACTCGTCATGCACTTTTAAAGCCGAGAATCCTGTGTGTTTGACAGAAATAACAAGTCATATGAACTTTTTATTAGATATTAACTGTGTTTACAATCTTTTACACAAGATGGCCAGTAGTAGTCCTACATCTAAATTTTATAAGAGGCAGTCGTAGAGATTTCGAAAACGCACGTAAAATAAACGCAGTTTTGTTGGGATTTCACATTCAAATCAATGGCGGCCTCAAATGCTTTCCATCTTATTTTAGCAAAGCGTAAGTTATCTCACACACTGCAAAAAAGACCCAACTAGGCTATGTGTTGTATGTTATGCATTCAATAAAACTGGCCAGAAGCTTAGGAAAGAAACCAGGACATGTTGTCTAGACTGTGAAGTTGCTGTTTGTTATATTCCATGTTTTAAAATTTATCACACCAAGAGGAACTATTAACAAGAAAGATCAATCATACTTAAAGCATTGATTATCAAACACTCTCCAACTTCATTGCCAATTTATTTAAACATGTCTAAAATGCAATACATTCCTCGGTAATATTTTGAAACTTATCACAATACTACATTAATTTATTATATTTGAAAACTTAAACCTTCATAAAGAAAATTAACTTCATTCAAATGACGGCATTGAAATATAAATTGCTGGTTTAAACATCTCTAAAATGTGATACATTCCTCGGTAATAATTTTAGAATTATCATAATACTACGATAATTTATTATATTTGAAAACTTCATCGAAAACAACTGATATTCATTCAAATGGCGTCATAGAAAAAATAACACGCCTAGCTCTCTCTATAAAAGCAACATTTCATTCATAAATAATTTCCCATTCATGTCATTCATCATAAGACTATAATAATTTATTTTATTTAAAAATTAAGACCATGGAGCCACAAGTAATTTAACTCTATGCGTAAAACTCCATCGAAAAAAATCGTCCTTTTCTTTGTAAAATCAATGAATATTTCATTCATATCAGCTATGCAGACTCCATGAACTAAATGATTTTGTGTTAAAGAAATACAGCAATTCTAATACAACTCATTCTACATATTTTGCTGTTTACATTTCGCATAGGTGAAAAATAGGCTTCGTTGTAGAAATAATCAAATTTGGATGAGCATTTAAACTCAAATATATTGTAATTGCGTTATTTCAGTATGTAGATGCACAGAATTTAAGCAAAAATAAAGTGGTTTTAGGACGGATACAACACTCAATATGAATTAAAAAGAACTTTAAAAATCACGATTTTGAGACAAGATGGATGCCATATATCATTTATCATTTTGAAGTGGGTCCGGTGATCTTTTCATATCCTTGTCCCGTGATCGCTTCGTATAAGAGGTGTTATTATTATTTTAATTTTTATTTAAAAACTACTGAATATATTTCGCTGATTTTTTTTTATATATTTTATGGAACAATTTGAATATTACTTAAAATTTTCGAAGCAATTTGTGAATTTTAAATCCGCTTAAAAAATGTTTGAAAAATTAGGTCACATAGGGCTCAATGTATTTCATTTTTTCAACCCGGGTTCAATCCAAAACTAATTGGGTGAAATTATTAATTTATATTCCCATAGGTCCTACAGACCGTCTGAACAGCATACTAAAATTTCATTTTGATTAAGTCATTTTTACGGTGGTTATCGTGCTAACGGACAGACAGATAGACAGACAGACAGAATAATTAAAGTCATAAACACTTTTCAACTTTGTTGTAAAGTGTTAAAAACCAGCGGAATACACGTTCTTCGTACGGAATAAATAAAGAAATTTGAAATTTACAAATACCTTCAAACTCATGCAGTATTCTATATAACAATATTATTCAAAACATTAAATTACATTTTTAATTTAATTATCCTAAAAAAAGTATAAGAATTTATATTCTTTCTATACAAATTTATCTCCACAGGCAGATCCGAAAAATAGAATATTCAGGTCCCGTTTGTAAACAAATTTACAAATAATAAAAATTCTATCAATATATAGAAAAATAAAAACTTTATAAAATTAGATCAATATATGCCTAAATGAAAGCATCAAAATGGCATAAGAATATTTACACACGTACCATATTTATTATGTTACAAGAATTGGTTAAACATAATATTTAGGTTTAAAATATACTTGCCAAAAAAAAAATTGGATTAATATATGGAAAAATGACAACTTTATAAAATCGGATCAACATACGCCTAAATGATGCGCCAAAATGGTATAAGAATATTCAGTCACGTTCCATCTTTATTCTGTTACAACAATTGGTTCAACAAAATATATAGGTTTAAAATATATTTGCAAAAAATAAATTTGATGACTTAGAAAATTGAAGATTCCATTTATCCCGCACCCTCTCAACCCGAAAACCATAATAGATATCATTCAATCAAAAATGTAATTCAGGTAAAAAAATTATATGCATTTCTTAATTATTTAAATCTGAAAAGATGCAATACAAATTGTGAGACCAAATTAAGATATTTTAAGTAATACGTCATACTGTGATACAAGCTGGACAAAAAATTCAGAAAAATAGGCACCGGGTTTGACAGTTCACTTGAATGGTATTTATAACCCAGAAATTTATCAATTTGCAATAACATCAACAACTTGAAGAGTCACAATGTCTGCATGGGTGTAACCCAGGCTTCTGAATGGACGAACATTATTTCTTTTTATGTTTCTCGTCCTCATATCTTGAATATCCCTACGAATATCCTTGTGCTATCTTTTCTTGTGTAATCTTAATTTATTTTTCACTTTGCTTCGTAAAAACACGCCTTCCTTGTGTTTGGCCGGTCTTGCTTTGCACATCATGGCTTAGGGTTTCACTTTAGTCACTTTCTGAAAACATGAATTGTTTGAAACATGATTTAAAGGGGAAATCTATCTCCATGGTTCATGGTTTATTTAAAACAAGCTTTTACGGAACAATGAGAAGTATAGAGAAATCAAAATCGTTATTTAATTTCGCAGTTTATGTTATAAGACATGACATATTTAACATGTTATAAGATTCTATCTTATATCATGTTACTCAGAAACGCAATTAAATTAAATCTGTCTGTTAATTTTAATAATTATTTTTTCGATTTGAATAATAAATAAATGGATATAAAAATATATTTTAGAAAAGAACGATTTGATTTTTCTTATAGCATTTTTGACTGGATAATATCAATTACGGTCTTCAGGTTTAAAAATTATTATTATTTATATTTTCGGGGATTATTGATTCAAGGATTATTGATATTTTCAAGTTATTATGCAATTATTTTATTAAGACAAAAATTGTTTAAACTCATATATTGTATGTTGTACGAATCTTCCACAAATACACGTGTATATCTTTTAATCTACGAGAATATAAGTAGTACAGGTATATTGACATATGTTTAGATATATATTGGCATATATTGGAATCAATTACGACCTTCTGGTATAAAGAGTACGGATATTATTGATGTTTTCAATTTATTACGTCATCTCTTTTATTTTGGCAAATATTTTTGAGACGCATATTGTAATACGGGTAATCTTCTACTAACACATTGGCATATTTTC
Source organism: Amaurobius ferox (assembly GCA_951213105.1). Taxonomy (NCBI): domain Eukaryota; kingdom Metazoa; phylum Arthropoda; class Arachnida; order Araneae; family Amaurobiidae; genus Amaurobius; species Amaurobius ferox. The sequence continues at coordinate 124,596,276 of OX578137.1, forward strand.
TGATCTGCGACAATATAATTAGTACGGGGTTGCATATATTCATTCAATTCCTATTTTTTCTTCTGCAAATTTGCTTACAAAAGGGGGCAGGATGTTTTATTCTTCAGATCTGATCGTGAAGATAATTTTGCATAGTGAGAACATATATTCTTAAACTTCTCTTTAGGAGCAATAAATTTAATATTTTAACAGAATTTGCACATGATTGCGAACTTTAAGTTTCTTTAAATTATACACTCCGTACGAATAACGGGTGTGCTGTAAGTGGTTGATAAATTTTAACATTTTAGGAGGATATATCATATTGCTCGGCATCGCAATTAAATTAAATGTGTTTGTTAATGTTTTTATTATTTTTTTTCGATTTAAATAATAAATAAATGGATAAATGGATATAAAAGTATATCTTATGAATGGACGGTTTGATTTTTCTTTTAATTATATTAATTGCTGACTGCGTACATCAATTTCATTTATTTTGGCAAAGAGTTTTCAAGCTTATATCGTATTTAGCTACTAAACTCATATATTGTGTTTAGCCAATAAATTCATATAGCCGATTGTTGAAGCAGAAAAAGAGTAGAGCGGGTATATCTTCTAATACAATTGTAGTGTTTTCATTTAGTATATTGAAACGGGATAAGAATGTTTCATTCAGATCTGCAAATTCAAAGCTACGAATTTGGAGGGATATCGCTAATTTGACAACTTTTCTTAAACTTTGCCAAATTGACGGAAATGTCGCCAAATTGATATAAACGACACACAAACAGCTGCCATAAACCTTCGGGTTGGTCGTGTGGCTTGGGTCTTCTACATATCAATGAATTTTTTTTTTTGTTTTGTTAGAAGAGAGTACTGAAATGATGTTTGGTTAGCATTTCTCTGTCAGACCAACCATCCTACTTAGTAATACATTTAGCGAATTTTTAAAATGTCACCAAATTGATAAAAATGTTTTCAAATCTATAAAAATATCTTGAAATTGATAAAATTGCGCTACATAAATGATATTAATTGTTTTTTGTTAGGGGATAGTATTGTGATGATATTTAGTCAATTTCCCACGCAAAAAATCTCCCATCAAACTCAGAGATTAAATTTTAATTCACTTTCAAACGATTTTCAAGCTTTTCGTTTGGATAAACCACGGAGTTAGGGAGTAGAACTCCTAGGAAAAAGTTCCGTTTTTCATTATTATCTCGACAACCCCAGGTCTTAGAAACTCGAAACTTGGACAAAAGTTATGGGGGGATATTTCAAGGCTATTCACCAAATTTCATTAAATTCGGTTCAGCCGTTTTTCCGTGATGATGAGACAAACGAAAATTTCGTTTTTTACTAATATCTCGAGAACCACTGGTCGTAGAAACTCAAAACACGGATATAATTTTAAGTGGGGCTATTTCTGGGCTACCCACAAAATTTCATCAAATTCGGTTCAGCCGTTCTCCCGTGATGGTGTGACAAACAGACAGACAGACAGACAGACAGACAGATTTTCATTTTTATTTATATAGACTAGCAGCATACCCGTTCTTCGTACGGAGTATATAATATAAAGAAACTTGAAATTCATAATCATGCCCAAATTCTTATAGTATACTAAATGACATGTTTAATCAAAATATTCTGTTAAAATATTTAATACTAGCAGCATACCCGTTCTTCGTACGGAGTATATAATATAAAGAAACTTGAAATTCATAATCATGCCCAAATTCTTATAGTATACTAAATGACATGTTTAATCAAAATATTCTGTTAAAATATTTAATATAATGCTCCCAAAAAGAAGTTTAAGAATCTCTGTTCTCGCTATATAAAATTATCTTCATGGACATATCTGAAGAATAAAACATCTTGGACCCCTTATGTAAGCAAATATAAAAAAAAATATGGAATTGAATCAATATATGCAAAATAAAAGCGTTAAAATTGTATGGGACCCGTACTAATTATAAACGCGAATATTAGAAAATATAAACTGTATTAGTAGATTACATGTATAAATTGAAAATACCAATAAACCCCTAATCTTTAAATCTGAAGACAGTCATTTATTCCAATATATGTCAAAATTAAAGTGCTAAAATTATATGGGAAGATATACACGTACTACTTATAATGTCCGATTATTAGTAGAAGATTACCCGTTTTGCAATATGAGTCACAAATGTTTTTTGGTAAAATACAACATACGACGTAATAAATTGAATATATAATTAATCCCCTTAATCTTCATACCAGAAGACTGTACTTGATTCCAATATATATGCCAATATATGTCAAAATATATGCCAATATACCTGTACTACTTATATTCTCGTAGGTTAGAAGATATACCCGTGCATTCCTAGAAGATTACTCGTACAACGTACAATATGCGTGTGTCAGCAATATTTGCCGCAATAAAACAATGGCGTAATAACTTAAAAATATCAATAATCCCTGAATCAATAATTCCGGAAAATATCAATAATAATAATGTTTAAACCTGAAGAGTATAATTGATATTATCCAGTCCAAAATGAAATGGCAATGAAATTTATTTTATATACATATCTTCATTATTCAAATCGGAAAGGATTTAATAAAAATCGTCTGCCGCATAAACACATTGGATTTAAATCCGTTGCTAAGCGACATGATATCATTTGCTTCAAATAAATTGGTAGAAAAAATATCGTCTAAATAGTTATATTTCTATGGAACATTTGGCGACAGTTTCGTCAAATTAGCGACATTTTAAAAAATCGCCAAATTTATCGCCAAGTGGGACTGTAGAACTGACAGTTCCACTTTGCGACAAATTGACGAAATATCATCACAATACTGTCCCCTAACAAAAAACAATTAATATCATTTATGTAGCGCAATTTTATCAATTTCAAGATATTTTTATAGATTTGAAAACATTTTTATCAATTTGGTGACATTTTAAAAATTCGCTAAATGTATTACTAAGTAGGATGGTTGGTCTGACAAATAAATGCTAACCAAACATCATTTCAGTACTCTCTTCTAACAAAACAAAAAAAAATTCATTGATATGTAGAAGACCCAAGCCACACGACCAACCCGAAGGTTTATGGCAGCTGTTTGTGTGACGTTTATATCAATTTGGCGACATTTCCGTCAATTTGGCAAAGTTCAAGAAAAGTTGTCAAATTAGCGATATCCCTCCAAATTCGTAGCTTTGAATTTGCAGATCTGGATGAAACATTCTTATCCCGTTTCAATATACTAAATGAAAACACTACAATTGTATTAGAAGATATACCCGCTCTACTCTTTTTCTGTTTCAACAATCGGCTATATGAATTTATTGGCTAAACACAATATATGAGTTTAGTAGCTAAATAAGATATAAGCTTGAAAACTCTTTGCCAAAATAAATGCAATTGATGTACGCAGTCAGCAATTAATATAATTAAAAGAAAAATCAAACCGTCCATTCATAAGATATACTTTTATATCCATTTATCCATTTATTTATTATTTAAATCGAAAAAAAATAATAAAAACATTAACAAACACATTCAATTTAATTGCGATGCCGAGCAACATGATATATCCTCCTAAAATGTTAAAATTTATTAACCACTAACAGCACACCCGTTATTCGTACGGAGTGTATAATTTAAAGAAACTTAAAGTTCGCAATCATGTGCAAATTCTGTTAAAATATTAAATTTATTGCTCCTAAAGAGAAGTTTAAGAATATATGTTCTCACTATGCAAAATTATCTTCACGATCAGATCTGAAGAATAAAACATCCTGCCCCCTTTTGTAAGCAAATTTACAGAAGAAAAAATAAGAATTGAATGAATATATGCAACCCCGTACTAATTATATTGTCGCAGATCAGAAAATATGCCAATGTGTTAGTAGAAGATTACCCGTATTACAATATGCGTCTCAAAAATATTTGCCAAAATAAAAGAGATGACGTAATAAATTGAAAACATCAATAATATCCGTACTCTTTATACCAGAAGGTCGTAATTGATTCCAATATATGCCAATATATATCAAAACATATGTCAATATACCTGTACTACTTATATTCTCGTAGATTAAAAGATATACACGTGTATTTGTAGAAGATTCGTACAACATACAATATATGAGTTTAAACAATTTTTGTCATAATAAAATAATTGCATAATAACTTGAAAATATCAATAATCCTTGAATCAATAATCCCCGAAAATATAAATAATAATAATTTTTAAACCTGAAGACCGTAATTGATATTATCCAGTCAAAAATGCTACAAGAAAAATCAAATCGTTCTTTTCTAAAATATATTTTTATATCCATTTATTTATTATTCAAATCGAAAAAATAATTATTAAAATTAACAGACAGATTTAATTTAATTGCGTTTCTGAGTAACATGATATAAGATAGAATCTTATAACATGTTAAATATGTCATGTCTTATAACATAAACTGCGAAATTAAATAACGATTTTGATTTCTCTATACTTCTCATTGTTCCGTAAAAGCTTGTTTTAAATAAACCATGAACCATGGAGATAGATTTTCCCTTTAAATCATATTTCAAACAATTCATGTTTTCTGAAAGTGACTAATTAACGCAAAAAATCTCCCATCAAACTCAGAGATTAAATTTTAATTCACTTTCAAACGACTTTCAAGCTTTTTGTTTGGATAAACCACGGAGTTAGGGAGTAGAACTCCTAGGAAAAAGTTCCGTTTTTCATTAATATCTCGACAACCCCAGGTCTTAGAAACTCGAAACTTGGACAAAATTTATGGGGGGATATTTCAAGGCTATTCACCGAATTTCATTAAATTCGGTTCAGCCGTTTTTCCGTGATGATGAGACAAACGAAAATTTCGTTTTTTACTAATATCTCGAGAACCACTGGTCGTTGAAACTCAAAACACAGATATAATTTTAAGTGGGGCTATTTCTGGGCTACCCACAAAATTTCATCAAATTCGGTTCAGCCGTTCTCCCGTGATGGTGTGACAAACAGACAGACAGACAGACAGACAGACAGACAGACAGACAGACAGATTTTCATTTTTATTTATATAGATAATGATCCTAAAAAGAAGTTTAAGAATCTCTGTTCTCGCTATATAAAATTATCTTCATGGACATATCTGAAGAATAAAACATCTTGGACCCCTTATGTAAGCAAATATAAAAAAAAAAAATATGGAATTGAATCAATATATGCAAAATAAAGCGTTAAAATTGTATGGGACCCGTACTAATTATATACGCGAATATTAGAAAATATAACCTGCATTAGTAGATTACATGTATAAATTGAAAATACCAATAAACCCGTAATCTTTAAATCTGAAGTCATTTATTCCAATATATGTCAAAATTAAAGTGCTAAAATTATATGGGAAGATATACACGTACTACTTATAATGTCCGATTATTAGTAGAAGATTTCCCGTTTTGCAATATGAGTCACAAATGTTTTTTGGTAAAATACAACAGACGACGTAATAAATTGAATATATAATTAATCCCCTTAATCTTCATACCAGAAGACTGTACTTGATTCCAATATATATGCCAATATATGTCAAAATATATGCCAATATACCTGTACTACTTATATTCTCGTAGGTTAGAAGATATACCCGTGCATTCCTAGAAGATTACTCGTACAACGTACAATATGCGTGTGTCAGCAATTTTTGCCGCAATAAAACAATGGCGTAATAACTTAAAAATATCAATAATCCCTGAATCAATAATTCCGGAAAATATCAATAATAATAATGTTTAAACCTGAAGAGTATAATTGATATTATCCAGTCCAAAATGAAATGGCAATGAAATTTATTTTATATACATATCTTCATTATTCAAATCGGAAAGGATTTAATAAAAATCGCCTGCCGCATAAACACATTGGAATTAAATCCATTGCTAAGCGACATGATATCATTTGCTTCAAATAAATTGGTAGAAAAAATATCGTCTAAATAGTTATATTTCTATGGAACATTTGGCGACAGTTTCGTCAAATTAGCGACATTTTAAAAAATCGCCAAATTTATCGCCAAGTGGGACTGTAGAACTGACAGTTCCACTTTGCGACAAATTGACGAAATATCATCACAATACTATCCCCTAACAAAAAACAATTAATATCATTTATGTAGCGCAATTTTATCAATTTCAAGATATTTTTATTGATTTGAAAACATTTTTATCAATTTGGTGACATTTTAAAAATTCGCTAAATGTATTACTAAGTAGGATGGTTGGTCTGACAAATAAATGCTAACCAAACATCATTTCAGTACTCTCTTCTAACAAAACAAAAAAAAAATTCATTGATATGTAGAAGACCCAAGCCACACGACCAACCCGAAGGTTTATGGCAGCTGTTTGTGTGACGTTTATATCAATTTGGCGACATTTCCGTCAATTTGGCAAAGTTTAAGAAAAGTTGTCAAATTAGCGATATCCCTCCAAATTCGTAGCTTTGAATTTGCAGATCTGGATGAAACATTCTTATCCCGTTTCAATATACTAAATGAAAACACTACAATTGTATTAGAAGATATACCCGCTCTACTCTTTTTCTGTTTCAACAATCGGCTATATGAATTTATTGGCTAAACACAATATATGAGTTTAGTAGCTAAATACGATATAAGCTTGAAAACTCTTTGCCAATATAAATGCAATTGATGTACGCAGTCAGCAATTAATATAATTAAAAGAAAAATCAAACCGTCCATTCATAAGATATACTTTTATATCCATTTATCCATTTATTTATTATTTAAATCGAAAAAAAATAATAAAAACATTAACAAACACATTCAATTTAATTGCGATGCCGAGCAACATGATATATCCTCCTAAAATGTTAAAATTTATTAACCACTAACAGCACACCCGTTATTCGTACGGAGTGTATAATTTAAAGAAACTTAAAGTTCGCAATCATGTGCAAATTCTGTTAAAATATTAAATTTATTGCTCCTAAAGAGAAGTTTAAGAATATATGTTCTCACTATGCAAAATTATCTTCACGATCAGATCTGAAGAATAAAACATCCTGCCCCCTTTTGTAAGCAAATTTACAGAAGAAAAAATAAGAATTGAATGAATATATGCAACCCCGTACTAATTATATTGTCGCAGATCAGAAAATATGCCAATGTGTTAGTAGAAGATTACCCGTATTACAATATGCGTCTCAAAAATATTTGCCAAAATAAAAGAGATGACGTAATAAATTGAAAACATCAATAATATCCGTACTCTTTATACCAGAAGGTCGTAATTGATTCCAATATATGCCAATATATATCAAAACATATGTCAATATACCTGTACTACTTATATTCTCGTAGATTAAAAGATATACACGTGTATTTGTAGAAGATTCGTACAACATACAATATATGAGTTTAAACAATTTTTGTCATAATAAAATAATTGCATAATAACTTGAAAATATCAATAATCCTTGAATCAATAATCCCCGAAAATATAAATAATAATAATTTTTAAACCTGAAGACCGTAATTGATATTATCCAGTCAAAAATGCTACAAGAAAAATCAAATCGTTCTTTTCTAAAATATATTTTTATATCCATTTATTTATTATTCAAATCGAAAAAATAATTATTAAAATTAACAGACAGATTTAATTTAATTGCGTTTCTGAGTAACATGATATAAGATAGAATCTTATAACATGTTAAATATGTCATGTCGTATAACATAAACTGCGAAATTAAATAACGATTTTGATTTCTCTATACTTCTCATTGTTCCGCAAAAGCTTGTTTTAAATAAACCATGAACCATGGAGATAGATTTCCCCTTTAAATCATGTTTCCAACAATTCATGTTTTCAGAAAGTGACTAATTAACGCAAAAAATCTCCCATCAAACTCAGAGATTAAATTTTAATTCACTTTCAAACGATTTTCAAGCTTTTCGTTTGGATAAACCACGGAGTTAGGGAGTAGAACTCCTAGGAAAAAGTTCCGTTTTTCATTAATATCTCGACAACCCCAGGTCTTAGAAACTCGAAACTTGGACAAAATTTATGGGGGGATATTTCAAGGCTATTCACTAAATTTCATTAAATTCGGTTCAGCCGTTTTTCCGTGACGATGAGACAAACGAAAATTCGTTTTTACTAATATCTCGAGAACCACTGGGCGTAGAAACTCAAAACATAATATATAATAACTAGCAGCATACCCGTTCTTCGTACGGAGTATATAATATAAAGAAACTTGAAATTCATAATCATGCCCAAATTCTTATAGTATACTAAATGACATGTTTAATCAAAATATTCTGTTAATCTATATAAATAAAAATGAAAATATGTCTGTCTGTCTGTCTGTCTGTCTGTCTGTCTGTCTGTTTGTCACACCATCACGGGAGAACGGCTGAACCGAATTTGATGAAATTTTGTGGGTAGCCCAGAAATAGCCCCACTTAAAATTATATCCGTGTTTTGAGTTTCTACGACCAGTGGTTCTCGAGATATTAGTAAAAAACGAAATTTTCGTTTGTCTCATCATCACGGAAAAACGGCTGAACCGAATTTAATGAAATTTGGTGAATAGCCTTGAAATATCCCCCCATAACTTTTGTCCAAGTTTCGAGTTTCTAAGACCTGGGGTTGTCGAGATATTAATGAAAAACGGAACTTTTTCCTAGGAGTTCTACTCCCTAACTCCGTGGTTTATCCAAACGAAAAGCTTGAAAATCGTTTGAAAGTGAATTAAAATTTAATCTCTGAGTTTGATGGGAGATTTTTTGCGTTAATTAGTCACTTTCTGAAAACATGAATTGTTTGAAACATGATTTAAAGGGGAAATCTATCTCCATGGTTCATGGTTTATTTAAAACAAGCTTTTACGGAACAATGAGAAGTATAGAGAAATCAAAATCGTTATTTAATTTCGCAGTTTATGTTATAAGATATGACATATTTAACATGTTATAAGATTCTATCTTATATCATGTTACTCAGAAACGCAATTAAATTAAATCTGTCTGTTAATTTCAATAATTATTTTTTCGATTTGAGTAATAAATAAATGGATATAAAAATATATTTTAGAAAAGAACGATTTGATTTTTCTTATAGCATTTTTGACTGGATAATATCAATTACGGTCTTCAGGTTTAAACATTATTATTATTTATATTTTCGGGGATTATTGATTCAAGGATTATTGATATTTTCAAGTTATTATGCAATTATTTTATTATGACAAAAATTGTTTAAACTCATATATTGTATGTTGTACGAATCTTCTACAAATACACGTGTATATCTTTTAATCTACGAGAATATAAGTAGTACAGGTATATTGACATATGTTTTGATATATATTGGCATATATTGGAATCAATTACGACCTTCTGGTATAAAGAGTACGGATATTATTGATGTTTTCAATTTATTACGTCATCTCTTTTATTTTGGCAAATATTTTTGAGACGCATATTGTAATACGGGTAATCTTCTACTAACACATTGGCATATTTTCTGATCTGCGACAATATAATTAGTACGGGGTTGCATATATTCATTCAATTCCTATTTTTTCTTCTGTAAATTTGCTTACAAAAGGGGGCAGGATGTTTTATTCTTCAGATCTGATCGTGAAGATAATTTTGCATAGTGAGAACATATATTCTTAAACTTCTCTTTAGGAGCAATAAATTTAATATTTTAACAGAATTTGCACATGATTGCGAACTTTAAGTTTCTTTAAATTATACACTCCGTACGAATAACAGGTGTGCTGTTAGTGGTTAATAAATTTTAACATTTTAGGAGGATATATCATGTTGCTCGGCATCGCAATTAAATTAAATGTGTTTGTTAATGTTTTTATTATTTTTTTTTCGATTTAAATAATAAATAAATGGATAAATGGATATAAAAGTATATCTTATGAATGGCCGGTTTGATTTTTCTTTTAATTATATTAATTGCTGACTGCGTACATCAATTTCATTTATTTTGGCAAAGAGTTTTCAAGCTTATATCGTATTTAGCTACTAAACTCATATATTGTGTTTAGCCAATAAATTCATATAGCCGATTGTTGAAACAGAAAAAGAGTAGAGCGGGTATATCTTCTAATACAATTGTAGTGTTTTCATTTAGTATATTGAAACGGGATAAGAATGTTTCATTCAGATCTGCAAATTCAAAGCTACGAATTTGGAGGGATATCGCTAATTTGACAACTTTTCTTAAACTTTGCCAAATTGACGGAAATGTCGCCAAATTGATATAAACGACACACAAACAGCTGCCATAAACCTTCGGGTTGGTCGTGTGGCTTGGGTCTTCTACATATGAATGAATTTTTTTTTTTGTTTTGTTAGAAGAGAGTACTGAAATGATGTTTGGTTAGCATTTCTCTGTCAGACCAACCATCCTACTTAGTAATACATTTAGCGAATTTTTAAAATGTCACCAAATTGATAAAAAATTTTTCAAATCTATAAAAATATCTTGAAATTGATAAAATTGCGCTACATAAATGATATTAATTGTTTTTTGTTACGGGATAGTATTGTGATGATATTTCGTCAATTTGCCGCAAAGTGGAACTGTCAGTTCTGCAGTCCCACTTGGCGATAAATTTGGCGATTTTTTAAAATGTCGCTAATTTGACGAAACTGTCGCCAAATGTTCTATAGAAATATAACTATTTAGACGATATTTTTTCTACCAATTTATTTGAAGCAAATGATATCATGTCGCTTAGCAACGGATTTAAATCCAATGTGTTTATGCGGCAGACGATTTTTATTAAATCCTTTCCGATTTGAATAATGAAGATATGTATATAAAACAAATTTCATTGCCATTTCATTTTGGACTGGATAATATCAATTATACTCTTCAGGTTTAAACATTATTATTATTGATATTTTCCGGAATTATTGATTCAGGGATTATTGATATTTTTAAGTTATTACGCCATTGTTTTATTGCGGCAAAAATTGCTGACACACGCATATTGTACGTTGTACGAGTAATCTTCTAGGAATGCACGGGTATATCTTCTAACCTACGAGAATATAAGTAGTACAGGTATATTGGCATATATTTTGACATATATTGGCATATATATTGCAATCAAGTACAGTCTTCTGGTATGAAGATTAAGGGGATTAATTATATATTCAATTTATTACGTCGTCTGTTGTATTTTACCAAAAAACATTTGTGACTCATATTGCAAAACGGGTAATCTTCTACTAATAATCGGACATTATAAGTAGTACGTGTATATCTTCCCATATAATTTTAGCACTTTAATTTTGACATATATTGGAATAAATGACTGTCTTCAGATTTAAAGATTACGGGTTTATTGGTATTTTCAATTTATACATGTAATCTACTAATACAGGTTATATTTTCTAATATTCGCGTATATAATTAGTACGGGTCCCATACAATTTTAACGCTTTTATTTTGCATATATTGATTCAATTCCATATTTTTTTTATATTTGCTTACATAAGGGGTCCAATATGTTTTATTCTTCAGATATGTCCATGAAGATAATTTTATATAGCGAGAACAGAGATTCTTAAACTTCTTTTTAGGAGCATTATATTAAATATTTTAACAGAATATTTTGATTAAACATGTCATTTAGTATACTATAAGAATTTGGGCATGATTATGAATTTCAAGTTTCTTTATATTATATACTCCGTACGAAGAACGGGTATGCTGCTAGTATTTAATATAATGCTCCTAAAAAGAAGTTTAAGAATCTCTGTTCTCGCTATATAAAATTATCTTCATGGACATATCTGAAGAATAAAACATCTTGGACCCCTTATGTAAGCAAATATAAAAAAAAATATGGAATTGAATCAATATATGCAAAATAAAAGCGTTAAAATTGTATGGGACCCGTACTAATTATATACGCGAATATTAGAAAATATAACCTGCATTAGTAGATTACATGTATAAATTGAAAATACCAATAAACCCGTAATCTTTAAATCTGAAGACAGTCATTTATTCCAATATATGTCAAAATTAAAGTGCTAAAATTATATGGGAAGATATACACGTACTACTTATAATGTCCGATTATTAGTAGAAGATCACCCGTTTTGCAATATGAGTCACAAATGTTTTTTGGTAAAATACAACAGACGACGTAATAAATTGAATATATAATTAATCCCCTTAATCTTCATATCAGAAGACTGTACTTGATTCCAATATATATGCCAATATATGTCAAAATATATGCCAATATACCTGTACTACTTATATTCTCGTAGGTTAGAAGATATACCCGTGCATTCCTGGAAGATTACTCGTACAACGTACAATATGCGTGTGTCAGCAATTTTTGCCGCAATAAAACAATGGCGTAATAACTTAAAAATATCAATAATCCCTGAATCAATAATTCCGGAAAATATCAATAATAATAATGTTTAAACCTGAAGAGTATAATTGATATTATCCAGTCCAAAATGAAATGGCAATGAAATTTATTTTATATACATATCTTCATTATTCAAATCGGAAAGGATTTAATAAAAATCGTCTGCCGCATAAACACATTGGATTTAAATCCGTTGCTAAGCGACATGATATCATTTGCTTCAAATAAATTGGTAGAAGAAATATCGTCTAAATAGTTATATTTCTATGAAACATTTGGCGACAGTTTCGTCAAATTGCGACATTTTAAAAAATCGCCAAATTTATCGCCAAGTGGGACTGTAGAACTGACAGTTCCACTTTGCGACAAATTGACGAAATATCATCACAATACTATCCCCTAACAAAAAACAATTAATATCATTTATGTAGTGCAATTTTATCAATTTCAAGATATTTTTATAGATTTGAAAACATTTTTATCAATTTGGTGGCATTTTAAAAATTCGCTAAATGTATTACTTAGTAGGATGGTTGGTCTGACAGATAAATGCTAACCAAACATCATTTCAGTACTCTCTTCTAACAAAACAAAAAAAAATTTCATTGATATGTAGAAGACCCAAGCCACACGACCAACCCGAAGGTTTATGGAAGCGGTTTGTGTGTCGTTTATATCAATTTGGCGACATTTCCGTCAATTTGGCAAAGTTTAAGAAAAGTTGTCAAATTAGCGATATCCCTCCAAATTCGTAGCTTTGAATTTGCAGATCTGAATGAAACATTCTTATCCCGTTTCAATATACTAAATGAAAACACTACAATTGTATTAGAAGATATACCCGCTCTACTCTTTTTCTGTTTCAACAATCGGCTATATGAATTTATTGGCTAAACACAATATATGAATTTAGTAGCTAAATACGATATAAGCTTGAAAACTCTTTGCCAAAATAAATGAAATTGATGTACGCAGTCAGCAATTAATATAATTAAAAGAAAAATCAAACCGTCCATTCATAAGATATATTTTTATATCCATTTATCCATTTATTTATTATTTAAATCGAAAAAAAAAATAATAAAAACATTAACAAACACATTTAATTTAATTGCGATGCCGAGCAACATGATATATCCTCCTAAAATGTTAAAATTTATTAACCACTAACAGCACACCCGTTATTCGTACGGAGTGTATAATTTAAAGAAACTTAAAGTTCGCAATCATGTGCAAATTCTGTTAAAATATTAAATTTATTGCTCCTAAAGAGAAGTTTAAGAATATATGTTCTCACTAAGCAAAATTATCTTCACGATCAGATCTGAAGAATAAAACATCCTGCCCCCTTTTGTAAGCAAATTTACAGAAGAAAAAATAGGAATTGAATGAATATATGCAACCCCGTACTAATTATATTGTCGCAGATCAGAAAATATGCCAATGTGTTAGTAGAAGATTACCCGTATTACAATATGCGTCTCAAAAATATTTGCCAAAATAAAAGAGATGACGTAATAAATTGAAAACATCAATAATATCCGTACTCTTTATACCAGAAGGTCGTAATTGATTCCAATATATGCCAATATATATCAAAACATATGTCAATATACCTGTACTACTTATATTCTCGTAGATTAAAAGATATACACGTGTATTTGTAGAAGATTCGTACAACATACAATATATGAGTTTAAACAATTTTTGTCATAATAAAATAATTGCATAATAACTTGAAAATATCAATAATCCTTGAATCAATAATCCCCGAAAATATAAATAATAATAATTTTTAAACCTGAAGACCGTAATTGATATTATCCAGTCAAAAATGCTATAAGAAAAATCAAATCGTTCTTTTCTAAAATATATTTTTATATCCATTTATTTATTATTCAAATCGAAAAAATAATTATTAAAATTAACAGACAGATTTAATTTAATTGCGTTTCTGAGTAACATGATATAAGATAGAATCTTATAACATGTAAAATATGTCATGTCTTATAACATAAACTGCGAAATTAAATAACGATTTTGATTTCTCTATACTTCTCATTGTCCCGTAAAAGCCTGTTTTAAATAAACCATGAACCATGGAGATAGATTTCCCCTTTAAATCATGTTTCAAACAATTCATGTTTTCAGAAAGTGACTAATTAACGCAAAAAATCTCCCATCAAACTCAGAGATTAAATTTTAATTCACTTTCAAACGATTTTCAAGCTTTTCGTTTGGATAAACCACGGAGTTAGGGAGTAGAACTCCTAGGAAAAAGTTCCGTTTTTCATTAATGTTTCGACAACCCCAGGTCTTAGAAACTCGAAACTTGGACAAAATTTATGGGGGGATATTTCAAGGCTATTCACCAAATTTCATTAAATTCGGTTCAGCCGTTTTTCCGTGATGATGAGACAAACGAAAATTTCGTTTTTTACTAATATCTCGAGAACCACTGGTCGTAGAAACTCAAAACACGGATATAATTTTAAGTGGGGCTATTTCTGGGCTACCCACAAAATTTCATCAAATTCGGTTCAGCCGTTCTCCCGTGATGGTGTGACAAACAGACAGACAGACAGACAGACAGACAGACAGACAGACAGATTTTCATTTTTATTTATATAGATTTGCAATGAAAATATATTTTTATAACATTTCTTAGTAATTTAAAACATTTTGCTTGTTTTCAGATAGACGGGATGTGTTAAGTGTATTCGATTTTAGTTAAATTGATTGATCTCATTCAATTTCGTTCAAAGTTCTTTTTCAACTTATGGTACTGTAGCTGAAACAATTTAATCTAATATACAGAGTCCATATTGACGACAATTCTGGTTCCAGCGGGAAATGGGCATTCTACGATCTTTGCACAGTGTAGATTCTAATAACATTGATGGAATGATTGAACCGTGCCACTTACTAAAGTTTCTACTACAGTCCTCCATTGATGTTACGAGAGGATTCATGTATTATATGTCTTTGAGAAATGAAGATAGAAAGTGCTGTCACAATATATAGGAATTTATTTTGAATCGAAAGTAAATAGTGAAAGTACACGATATATGAGAAATTGAATGCAGTGTACAATCTAGATGAAGAAGTATATGAAGTTTATGATATGTATAGGAAAGTCAATATGTTTATCACGGTGGGAAGTCTGTCTTGTCAAATGATTAAATATAATATGTATGGCGAATATGACTAACATAGATGATTTACGAATCTATGGTTTATGGCGTTAAAAAAATAATAACGTCATAAATGTCACCGAATAAGTTTGCGGCGTATGTTCCTAAAATATTAATCCTCGATTAAAAATAAATATATATTGAAAAATCTGATGTGGGCAACACATGACCTTCCGTATATAATGCAATTAATTAATTTACTACATTTACAGTTAAAAAATGTTATTCTTATAGTAGATACTTATATTCTTTATAAGATATTGAATTTTCTTCAATTAGTCGTCATTTCCATTGATGTAGCTTTATTTTTATCCATTTGGCGAGATTTTCGTTAATTTGGCAACATTTAAAACAACATTTTTCTTACAGTAGATAAATGACTATTGGCGTTCAAATACAAAAGTATTACTCAACGTATCCTTTTTCCTGAATGGAACGAGCTAGATCCACGAGAATGATGTCACTAAATTTATCGTATGATATTACATATGAAAAGTGAACATGTTTCTCAATAGGAAATATTTCTTTTTATTTTATATGACTTTTTGATAATTTTTTGAAAAATGTGCAATATCTCAAGAACGGTTCATGTTAGCGTTTTAAAATTTATGTCAATCGTTTTCTAATGAAAAATTACATGAGAAATGTCTATTTGCGTAACTTTATTAGCGGTTTTGATTTCTTGACGATTTTTTCAAAATTTCAAGTGAAAATTTAGGGGATTGTGAACATTCGATTACGTATAAAAACAATAGCCTTCCAGTGTTTACTGATTGTGATTTTTGTACCACGTTTCGTTCGAATCGGTCCTTTCGTTCGTCAGTTATCGTCTCCACAGACTCACTGACACACACACACACACACACATACTTTCACACACACACACACATACTTTCACACACACACACACACAGACAGACATCACTTCAAAAATGTTTGATTCGTGATCAGGGATGCTTGAAACGTGCTCTCCCGTCGAAAACTCGAATTCGAATTTTTGACCCCGTCACAATACTTTCCTTATACATTATGTATATAAGGAAAGTAAAAATTCACGGTATAATGCACGCTGTGCAGAAGTCAGGTCAGTTTTAACGAGGATAAAGTTAATTTTGTTATGAATAACATCTATGTTTGGGGTTGCTGAGGCTGAAAAACGAAGCTTCTAGAAAAATGTAAATACTTCGGATGTTGGCACCCCAAACCTAATAAAAAAATGTAAAAAAAATATGTTTTGCCTTAAGCATGGTCCTTCTTGTGAACATATAAAAATAATTTTAATATTTTAATATTTTGAACTTTTTGCTTCAAAAATTAGCTCTCCGGGAGAGTGTGCTTTTCGTTTTTCTAACTTTCACTTGAAATATATAGTAAACAATAAAATATAGATACAAATATTAATCGACAAAAATGTGTACTAGAAAATTTAGTATTAATATCTATATTTATTATTAAAAAGTTTTCGAACAATCGACTGGTCAAATTAAAGAAGATTGAAAATTTTCGTTTTTCGAGATTGCAGTGCATATACAAAAACTAAAAGCGCTAAGTTTGAACAATAAGCAAGAATTTGAAGATCTTTGAAAACCCTATAAGTGCATATAATTGGATTTTGAATCAAGCTCTATTTTTTTCAAAAAATAATTTAAAATTTATCTGTCCGAACGAGCTTTTTTTTTCCATTTTTCCTACTCTCACTCAAAATATTTTCGAAATTATAGAATATGGATATAAATAATAGGCGACAAAAGTATGAGGAAATTTAGCTTCTAAATCTGTATTTATTTAAAATGAAAATAAAAGGTCCCATAGTTTTTAAATAAACATCTTGTCAAGTTGAAGAAGTATGTTTTTATGTTTCTCAAGTTTGCAATGCTTATATGTTGAAGACTAAAAGTGATATCTATGAGCAATAAGAAAGAATTAAATCCTTTAAAAATCCTACAAGTATGTATAATTGGATTTTGCATGAAGCTCAATGTTTTTGAAGTATAGTGGTTATAATTTTGATATTTTAACATGTTGAACAGAGGTTTTCAGTAGATTAGAAAGCTGTAATATTTAAAGTTCACGATTGTTGCAGTTCAATCTGTTGTAACTAGCTATAAACACACAGCGAGTAATTTGTAGTGCTTTGAAATCATATAAATTTAACAAATGAGTCTGATAATCGAATAAACTTATTGTATTAATAGAGTTTTATTTTACAAAATGTTATTCACGCAAATCCATTTCGATTCCATCAGACTGGCAACACCGTTAATTTATTTTTCAGCATGGAGTGAGCGGGCTATATATTTATAAGAATAAAAATTACAGAAAAGCTGTTAGCAATAAAGGGCCCAGTTCGACGATAAGAAGTTAAAATCTCATCCCAGTAGCTTAACGGCTAGAACATTGGCTGGCCAGTTCAAAAATCCACCATTCAATACCCGGCTGGAACAGTAGGACTTTACAATAACACACGAGCAAATTACCCCTGTAAGTTAGACACATTAATAATGGGTGTCAGAAAACAGACTGTTACGAATTTTCCATAAGCTTTGAGAATTATAGTGGGAGTTTTTACATCACGACCACAACCAATGCTGACCTGGATAAAAGAAACAGATGATACGATGGTGGTTGTTCAGGTCGGCAGTTGCACGCCAATCTGACTTAAGGGGAGGATACAGCCAAACAGCACCTACATGCTTCACAAATTTTGCAAGGTAACTTATATTATACTCAAAATATTGAAGACAGTAATTTTGAAAAGCAACATATAATATTCTCTAAGCATTTACAAAAATTGCAGTCAAATGTAACTTGTATCATGCCAACTCACTCCAAAGTAGTGATGACTCCTTTCATAATCTCTCTATAGAAACGTCTGGAATGCTCCATATCTCATAGAATATAGGTTATTCCGCGGTCTTTCTCGAATCTTCGAAAAGTCGCCAAATGTCGCTAAATGTCGTCAGATTTGTGATGTCTTCGAACATTGAAATTCTAACAACCCTACGTTCACGTCTTGGGAAAACCTTTACGAGTGTTTTCAGTGCCAGGTCTTTGAAAGAGACGAAAGACAATAAACCATTGAGGGGATATCACACGTTCGTGACAATATTATAGGGTCCAATTTAAAAGGAAGAAGTTGGACACATGTTCAATACTGGGCGCGGTAGCCCATTGGTTAGCGCGCTGGAGTTGCACTCGGTAGGCCCGGGTTCGATTCCAGCCACTGCCAAAACTGCCGCCGTGTTCATGCGGAGTACGATCACGTTAAACATGTGAGTCCGAAAGTCCTTCCGAGAGGTTGGTGGTAGGGGAAGAAGGGTACGGTCCCTGTGTATGCCTCCCCCACTGGGTTCCGGTCTAAATTGGGTGGCACTTCCCGACCGTCCAAACAGTTACCTTACACCTTTCTGGTAGGTCGGACGGTCTGGGTTTCAACAACAACAACAACATGTTCAATACTCTTTTCCGGCCGTCCAAATGGTTGCCCAAGACTTCGGATGAGTCGGGCGGTCTGGGTCTTCAACGTTCAACATGTTCTATATTCTCAATGGGTAGAGCATCGGCAATCCAATTTGAAGTTCCATGGTTTGATCCCCACTGGTACAGTGAGATCTTTACAGCCGTTGTTCCTCCATTTATTTCCGATAAAACTATTCAAAAACTGCTTATTTATTAATACATTCGTTATAGTAGAGTTGGCTGGGGATACTTTTTTAAAATGGTAAACCGCTAAGGAGTGTTTATAAAAATTTAAGTCCAAAATCTGAACAGAAAATTTCCTTCTGGTTAACAAAGTTAAATAGTGCAGTAAAATAGTTAAATGAGGACTTTCACAGAAGTCGATTACGTAAAGATTAAGAGAATATTTGTTGTTACTTAATAAGATAAACATTAAATAAAATAAACATATTTTCCGGAGGTTCCTAAGAGCTGCTCCACACGTTTTTGGTAGCCAACGGCCATACCCTGCTGAAAACATCGGTTCTCGTTAGATCACCGAAGTCAAGCAGCATCGGACGCGGTTAGTACTTGGATGGGTAACCACCTGAGAACACCGCGTGCTGTTGACACATTTCGGGCGCGGTAGCCCAGTGGTTTGCGTGCTGGATTTGCAAGCTGCCACAACTGCCGCTGTGTTCATGCGGAGTACGATCACGTTAAACATGTGGGTCCGTAAGTCCTTCCGAGAGGTTGGTGGTAGGGGAAGTAGGGTACGGTCCCTGTGGATGCCTCCCCCACTGGGTGCCGGTCTAAATTGAGTGGCACTTCCCGGCCGTACAAACAGTTACCTTACACCTTTCTGGTAGATCGAACGGTTTGGGTCTCAACAACAACACCTTTTGGGTAAGCTGGAAGGCCTGGGCAATAAATAAATAAATTTTGTATTCGTGTATATTTCAGAACCGTACACCGTTGGCGAAACAAAAAAAGGTGTTGAAAATAAAAGTTGAATGACTTGTTTTTTCAATATTACTTTCTTTATATACAAGGGATAGTAAGTATTGGGAAGTATTGTAACGGGGTTGAAAATTCGAATTCGAGTTTTCGACGGAAGAGCACGATTCAAGCATCCCTGATCACGAATCGAACATTTTTGAGATGATGTCAGTGTGTGTGTTTGTGTGTGTGAAAATATGTGTGTGTGTGTGTGTAAAAGTATGTGTGTGTGTGTGTGTGACAATATGTGTGTGTGTGTGTGTGTGTGTGTGTGTGTGTGTGTGTGTGTGTGACAATATGTGTGTGTGTGTGTGTGTGTGTGTGAAAGTATGTGTGTGTGTGTGTGTGTTTGTCACTGAGTCTGTGAAGAAAATATCTCATGGACGAATGGAGCGATTCGAATGAAATTTGGAACAAAAATCACAATCCATGCATGCTGAAAGCCTATTGTTTTAAAACATTATCGAATGTTCAGAACCCCCCTAAATTTTCGAGTGAAATTTTGAAAAAATCATCAAAAAATCAAAACCTTTAAAAAAGTTATGTAAATAGACATTTATTATGTAAGTTTTACTTTGAAAACGATTACCATAAACTTTGAAACACTAGCAAGAACCGTTCTTGAGATATTGCACATTTTTGAAATAAATTTATCCAAAAATCCCATAAATTAAAAAAAATATTAACTGTTATGAAACATGTTCACTTTTTATATGTAATATCAAGCGATAAATCTGGTGACATCATTCTCGTGGATCCAACTCGTTCCATTCACGAGGAAAGATAAATAATAAAGATAGATAATTTGAGTAATACTTTTGAATTTGAACGCCACTAGACACTTAGTCTTATAGCAGATAACAGATTTCTCCGTCTATAACGCCTGGCGAGACTTTGGCGACGAATTTGGTGGAATGTCGCCAACATGGCGACTTTTTGAAATGTTGCCAAATTAACGAAAATCTCGCTAAATGGATAAAAGTGACGCTAAATCAATGGAAATGACGACTAATTCAAGAAAATTCAATATCTCTGAAAGAATATAAGTATCTATTATAAGAATAACATTTTTTTAACTATAAAAGTAGTAAATTCATTGCATTATATAAAGAAAGTCATGTGTTGCGCACACCAGATTTCTTTTGTATTTGCTCTGTATATTATTCCCGAGTTCTTTGTTTATTCACACTCTTTATTTGGGTCTCTGCGGTTATATTTGATTGATATAAATGTTATATACTTGCTGAAATGCCCTATATACCATTTAGTATCTACATTCTTTATCACATCAATTTCCGAATACCAAAATATGTTCTACGACTAAACATTCTCCTCATTTCTCCGAATATGTTTCATTAAAGAAACATAATTCCCCATCGGCAAGGAACATTATTGGACTGGTGGGAAGATAACAAGAAATGAAAGCTATATTTTTCGATGTAATCTTAATGGTATTTGGATTTTCATATCGTTTGAAAATAGAGACACCAGAAACCCCCCTTTGATTTCACTTCAAGTCCTTAAAATATGGAAAGACAACTTATAGATAACATTTTTTTCCTATAAAAATTTAAATAATATAAAAACTATTATTTCTTGATTACATAGGTAGTTAATACTATTGGGGAATTTTATGCACAAAACATTATTTATTACCATAACATTATGTGTTACCCTTAGAAGAAAGAATCTGATGTGGGCAGCATATGACTTTGCTTATACAATGAAATGAATTTACAACTTTTACAGCAAAAGAAATAGCTTATAGTAGATACTTATATTCCTTCCAAGATATTGACTTTTCGTCAACTAGTCATCATTTCCATTGATTTAGCGTCATTTTTATCCATTTGGCGAGACTTTCGTTAATTAGGCAGCATTTAAAAAAGTCGCCAAGTTGGCAACATTCCGCCAAATTCGTTGTCAAAATCTCGCCAAGCGTTATGTAAGGAGAAATAAGTTATTCTTATGGCAGATAAATGACTATTGAAGTTCAAATACAGAAGTATTATTCAAAGTATATTTTCTCATGAATGGAAAGATCTATATCCACGAGAATGATGTCACCAAATTTATCGCATGATATTACATATGAAAAGGGAACGTGTTTCTCAACAGTAAATATATTTTTTTCAATTTATGAGATATTTTGATAAATTTATTTGAAAAATGTGCAATATTTTGAGAACGGTTCATGCTAGCGTTTTAAAGTTTATGCCAATCATTTTCTAAGGAAAAATTACATGAGAAATGTCTATTTGTGTAATTTTAGTAAAGGTTTTGATTCCCTGGTGATTTTTTTCAAGTTTCAGTCGAAAATGTAGGGGGCTTCTGAACGTTCGATTGCATTTAAAAACAATAGGCTTCCAGTATACACGGATTGTGATTTTTGTACCAAATTTCATTCGAATCGCTCCATTCGTTCGTAAGATATCGTTCCAACAATCTCATTCACACACACACAGTCTTTCACACACACACACTTCACCTCAAAAATGTTTGATTCGTGATCAGGGATGCTTGAAACGTGCTCCCCGTCGAAAACTTGAATTCGAATTTTCGACCCCTTCGCAATACTTTCCTTATACATTATGTATATAAGGAAAGTAATAATAGTATGCACATTCTCAATTTCGTGTGGTAAAAATCACACTATCAGATTTTAATAAATCTATACGTTGTGAGATTTAATCACGTGTGACGACTGTCTGTCTTTGCGAATGATACATATCGAGCAGATTAATAAAATCGAATAAAATCGAATAAAATTTCGATCGAATAAAATTTGATACGAGTATTTGAATCGGTGAACACCAGAGTCCACCAGGTTGAATTCGAGGTGAAGATATCAAAGTAAGGCCCTCAAATTTTCTATTATTTTTTTTCGAAAATCAAAATAAACAAAATCTGATATGGGCAGCACATGACTTTCCTTATATAATGCATTGAATGTACTACTTTTACAGCCAAAAATGCCGCCCAGGCGGTGAAGTGGATAGCGCCTCTGACTGCTGTCTAGTGGGCTTGGGTTCGAATCCCGAGTAAGGCATGGTTGTTTTCTTGAGGATGAAGACAGTCTTCCGCCCTTTGGGTCCTCGCTAAATGAGAAGCTGCACCCCCGTTGACCTTCTTCAGTGATGTTGTTTGTGTTAATAAACTTTGTGATCTTGTCTTGTGTCATTCTTTGTCCGTCTTCTGGCATCACTGGTCCTGTTTGTGGTTCCACCGAAACAGGAGGTTATAAGCAACAACAACAACAGCAAAAAATAGGTTATTCTTATAGTAGATACTTATATTCTTTCCAAGATATTGGATTTTCGTCAATTAGTCGTCATTTTCATCGATTTAGCGTCATTTTTATCCATTTGGCGAGATTTTCGTTAATTTGGCAACATTTAAAAAAGTCACCAAGTTGGCGACATTCAGCCAAATTCGTCGCCAAAATCTCGTAAAGCGTTATGGACGGAGAAATAAGTTATTCTTATAGCAGATAAATTACTATTGGAGTTCAAATACAAATGCATTACACAAAGTATCTTTCCTTATGAATGGAAGGAACTAGATCCACGAGAATGATGTCACCCCATTTATCGCATGACATTACATATGAAGAGCGAACATGTTTCTCAATAAATTTTAATTTTTTTTTTTAATTTATGGGTATTTTTTATAAATTTGTTTGAAAAATGTGCAATATCTCGAGAACGATTCATGCTAACGTTTTAAAGTTTATATCAATCGTTTTCTAAGGAAAAATTAGATAAGAAATGTCTATTTGTGTAACTTTATTAAAGGTTTTGATTTTTTTATGATTTTTTCAAAGTTTCACTCGAAAATTTTGGGGTTCTGAACATTTGATTGCGTTCAAAAACAATAGGCTTCCAGTAGTCACGGATTGTGATTTTTGTAGCAAATTTCATTCGAATCGCTCCATTCGATCGTGAGATATCGTCTCCACATGCTCACTGACGCACATACACACACACATACTTTCACACACACACACATATCACCTCAAAAATGTTTGATTCGTGACCAGGGATGCTTGAAACGTGCTCTCCCTTCGAAAACTCGAATTCGAATTTTCGACTCCTTCACAATACTTTCCTTATACATTATGTATATAAGGAAAGAAATATGAGGCATTAATTACCTATAAAAATGTGGCAAAAGTAAATATTAAATTGGCGATTTGTACTTGAAAGTCTTATACTATTATTTTTAAAACCTCTACCATGAACGTTTTGCCTCGTATTTCCTGGTTTTGTTATAAAATGGAAAAATTGATTAAATTAAAATAAATCCATTGTTATCAAATGAGTGAATTCTTTGTTTCGTAGAATTCATTACTATATATTTTCAGGCGTTTATACCATATGTTGTGTCCCACATGGAGCGCTGTATCTTTGGAATGAAACGTGGAACAATTCGAATAAAATTTGGCACTATTTTTTAAATCAATAAATACCAAAAACCTATTAATTGTTAGTAAACCCTTCAATATTTTAATCATTTGAGAAGATCGAAAAAAATACAAAATCAAAATTATGTTCTAATGTGTTTCGAAAATATCCCTTTCATATGTATTTTTTTAATGTAGATATTTAATGTAATATTTTTATTATGTAGATACGTTTTTTAATGTCACATAATAAAAAATCTGATGTGGGCAGCACATGACTTTCCTTATATAATGCAATGAATTTACTACTTTTACATTAAAAAAAAATCTGATGTGGGCAACACATGACTTTCCTTATATAATGTAATGAATTTACTACTTTTACAGTAAAAAAAAAATTGATTTTTCTTATGGTAGATACTAATATTCTTTTCAAGATATTGAATTTTCGACAATTAGTCGTCTTTTTTATCCATTTCGCGAGATTTTCGTTAATTTGGCAACATTTCAAAACGTTGCCAAGTTGGCGACATTCCGCCAAATTCGTCGCCAAAATCTCGCCAATCGTTATGCACTAAGAAATAAATTATTCTTACAGCAGACAAATGACTATTGGTGTTCAAATGCAAAAGTATTACTCAAAGAATCTTTTTTCATGAATGGAACGAGCTAGATCCACGAGAATGATGTCACCCAATTTATCGCATGGTATTACATATGAAAAGTGAACATGTTTCTCAATAGGATTTTTTTTTATTTTATATGACTTTTGAAAATGTTTTTGAAAAATGTACAATATCTCGAGAACGGTTCATGTTAGCGTTCTAAAATTAATGTCAATCGTTTTCTGATGAAAAATTACACAAGAAATGTCTATTTTCGTAATTTTATTAGTAGTTTTGATTTTTTGACGATTATTTCAAAATTTCATTCGAAAATTTAGGGGAGTTCTGAACATTCGATTGCGTATAAAAACAATAAGCTTCCAGTGTTTACGGATTGTGATTTTTGTACTAAATTTGGTTCGAAACGGTCGATTCGTTCGTCACTTATCGTCTCCACAGACTCACTGACACACACACACACACACAGACACAGACATCACTTAAAAAATGTTTGATTCGTGATCAGGGATGCTTGAAACGTGCTCTCCCGTCGAAAATTCGAATTCGAATTTTCGACCCCGTCACAATACTTTCCTTATACATTACGTATATAAGGAAAGTAAAAATTACAGAATAAGTACCTGCGCCGTGTTAGGGTTAGTAAATGTTTATTGATGGTAGACATGTTACCATACTAATGTTTTTGCGAAAATATTTTTCTTGATGCATCTACTATTACCCAGGATCTGCAGTATATAGACCTCATGTGATGACCGATTAAGATTCAGCATCAAAAACCAGAAGAGGATGGATGGACTCACGGAGGATTTTCAATTTCGATTCCCTTTTCCTGTTCCGTTTCGTAAAGTTTAACTGTACTTGAAAAATATATTTCAGAATAATAATAAGAGATAGAGATTATAGGAAAACTGATATAAATTCAACATTAAATGCTAGAGAAGGTAGGGTAGACCAATAACAATTCCGTTACACATTTTCTTTGAATTATATATATTTCTCAGGATTGGTTATAAATTGAGCATAGATAAATCGAACTAAATAAAATAAACATAGATAAACCAGCAGAACATAGATAAAATGAAATGACATAACTGCGAAACAGTGATAGGCAGAAAGATGAAACAAGTGGTATGTTGGATAGACAGGTCTGGAATTTTAAATTCACAGGTTTGCAAAATTTACAAGATTGGCTAACAGAGGGTGCTGCAGTTTCAGTGCAATGTCCTTTAAATAGTGGGTGAGATTGTTTTTCGTAAACAGGGGTCAAATCACATTACCATGGATTTGATATGGCCACCGTGTATAGCAGTAAGATGACGCAAGCGATGGGCGAAGTTTGAAGCCACCTTCTGTAATGCCTCTACTGAAATAGATGCATATGCCTCACAGATGAACTAACGTTTGAGGATTCTTACTGTAAAAAGTGTCCTTCAAATGGCCCCAAAGAAAGAAGTCGCATGGATTGAGATCCGGGGAGTATGGAGACTGAGCGTTCTGTACTTCTGAGCATTTATAAGTTATTTAAAGCTCACTGTGCTTGCAGCGCCTTCTGTTAGAAAATCTTGTAACTAGTTTTGCAAACCGCTGTTTTTAAAATTCCAAACCTGTCTATCCAATATACCACTTGTTTCATCTTTCTGTCTATCATTGTTTCGCAGTTATGTCATTTCAAAGTTAGGGAGTCCTTTCTGAAAGACCCTGTAAGTACCTTTAACTAAACCTACATATACATTGTTGTTTAGTATTATATATCATAAGTAGTTCTTGAAATATTTGAAATTACACTTTTTTAAATAGATCACGATATCTATAAATATTCAACTGAATAGCATGAAATTAGGCATACTTAATTAGCTCCGTTACAACAATGCGTTCATTGATTTTTAGTGCAGTTGACTTACGAGAAAGCTTTAATGCTTGCTATTATTTTCGCACTAAATCGAATTTTGTAAATTTGTAGATAAAGTTACATGTTCGATACATAATCATTTTACTTTCCCTGCAATACATGGTAATATATAGGGAAAGTATTGGAATCATGCCGAAAATCGCGACTTGAGTTTTCGACGGATCTACACGTTTCGAAACCTCTAGAATACGAAAAACTATTTTTAGCTTGACGTCTGTGTGTGTGTGTGTCTGTTTGCCTGTCTGTGCAATGTATGTATCCACTCTAACTCAAAAACTAACGGACCGAATTTCATAAAATTTGGTAGGTAAGTCACTTGGTTATGACCCTGGTACTGATTAGTTTTTGGTACGATTCGTAAACACAGAACCAGCCTTTTTTTGCCAAACGGCCAGTAAAAATTGAATGTATCCACTCTAGATAAAATACTAATTGACCAAATTCCAAATTTCACAAAATTTGGTAGATACATTACTTGTCGGATACTCTGGTGCTGATTAGATTTTGTTATTAAGCGGAAAAAAACAACCTGCCTTTTTTTACGAAATGACCCGCAAAAATTTCACGTATCCACTCTAGCTAAAATACTAATTGACCAAATTTCACAAAATATGAGAGATAAGTTACTTGTGGGACACTCTGGTGCTGATTAGATTTTGGTATTATTCGGAAAAGAGCAGCCTGCCTCTTTTTTCGAAATAGCCCTCAAAAATCTCCAAAAAGCTAAAAAAAATCTACGTATGTTCAAATATATCAATTAAATGCTTGTTTTATACGTAATTTTTGATGAGGAAGAGAATAAAAACAACTCCAGTACTCTAGGACTAACTGTTCTCTAGATATTTGAGATTTTTCGCATTTAGTTATGCCGCTTTCGGAAAAATGTCCAATTACCAAATAAAA
The DNA here is from genome assembly GCA_951213105.1 of Amaurobius ferox. Taxonomy (NCBI): domain Eukaryota; kingdom Metazoa; phylum Arthropoda; class Arachnida; order Araneae; family Amaurobiidae; genus Amaurobius; species Amaurobius ferox. The sequence goes on from OX578137.1 coordinate 124,624,188, forward strand.
ACAGAAATTGAATTAAAAATGCAAATTTAGTGTTATTTTGTGCAATTAAATCCAATTTAATGAAGTAATAAAGAAATAAAGAAAAAATGAATTTGAGTCAGCAGGGAAAGTCATGTGCTGCCCACATCAGATTTTTTACTTTCTCATACAGAGTATTGAGAAATTATTGTTTTCACGAAAATTTTCAATTTCGAAATTGTGATGCCAATAAATGTTTCAAGACTTCCTGAAGACGTTTTCACTATTTTTGGAGTGATGTCCGTCTGTCTGACTGGCTGTCTGTGTGTCTGTGGTAGATTTCTTGTGTGTACTGTAGTTGCCACAAATATTAATGGAGTTTCACAAAATTTTATATTTGTTCTTGATATCAAAAAATCTAGGACTACATAGATTTTTTTTATTTCAAGCGAAAACTTCGAAATGCATTTAAAATTATAGTTTTTTTTTAACATGGCAGCATAGGACAAAATTTGATAAAATTCTATAATTAGCTTGGTTACCAAATAATCTATGACTAGATAGATATTTTTTTAATTCGAGCGAAAACTTTGAAATGTATTTGAAATTGTATATTTTATTAACATGCTAGCATAGGGCAGAATTTGATATAATCATCCATACAAGAGTTTATTTATGGCTTAATGATCACGAGAGTTTATAGTTCCAGTCATTGTTGCAAAAAATAGTTGCGATACAATATTTTACTTTCCTTATATACATAATGTATAAGGAAAGTATTGTGACGGGGTCGAAAATTCGAATTCGAATTTTCGACGGGAGAGCACGTTTCAAGCATCTCTGATCACGAATCAAACATTTTTGAAGTGATGTCTATGTGTGTGTGTGTGTGTGTGTGTGTGTGTGTGTGTGTGTGTGTCAGTGAGTCTGTGGAGACGATAACTGGCGAACGAATGGACCGATTCGAACAAAATTTGGTACAAAAATCACAATCCGTAAACACTGGAAGCCTATTGCTTTAATACGCAATCGAATGTTCAGAACCCTCCCTAAATTTTCGAATGAAATTTTGAAAAAATCGTCAAAAAATCAAAACCGCTAATAAAGTTGCTCAAATAGACATTTCTTATGTTTTTCTCAAATAGACATTTCTTATGTTTTTTATGACATTTGTAATGTTTCCTTGAAAAACGATTGACATAAATTTTAGAACGCTAACATGAACCGTTCTCGAGATATTGTACATTTTTCACAAAAATTATCAAAAAGTCATATAAAATAAAAAAAAATATTTCCTATTAAGAAACATGTTCACTTTTCTTATGTAATACCATGCGATAAATTGGGTGACATCGTTTTCGTGGATCTAGCTCGTTCCATTCATGAAAAAAAGTACTTTAAGTAATACTTTTGTATTTGAACACCAATAGTTATTTTCCTGCTGTAAGAATAACTTATTTCTTCGTCCACAACGCTTGGCGAGATTGTGGCGACGAATTTGGCTGAATATCGCCAACTTGGCGATTTTTTGAAATGTTGCCAAATTAACGAAAATCTCGCCAAATGGATAAAAATGACGCTAAATCAATGAAAATGACGACTAATTGTCGAAAATTCAATATCTTGGAAAGAATATTAGTATCTACTATAAGAAAAACCTATTTTTTTACCGTAAAAGTAGTAAACTCATTACATTATATAAGGAAAGTCATGTGTTGCCCACATTAGATGTTTTTGTTCATGACGCCTTGGGGTACAAGTTACCAACGGGGGGGGGGCATTATCAAGCAATGTATTAATCGAAATATTTTTCAAGCCCTTCAAAGTGCAGGGTATCACGTTATAGTTGTAAAAAAATTACCAATGATACATATTTTTTAAATTATTTTTCTTGTAAACTTTGAAAAAAATAAATGATTTCTGATATGCGAAAGTCGGGTTGAATCACACTCCAGTTGATTTTTTTTTCATTTAGAAAGCGAGTATTCCTCGTTATGTAAATTTCCTGAAACAAAAACTTTCTTCTAAGAATAAACTACCTTTCCCGAACGGGTCTCATTAAAGTAACTTAAATCTCCGCTGGCAGAATGCATTAGATCGGCGGAAAGAGATCGAGAGCTGCCATCCGCGCTTTTCCGTATAATCTTGATGATAATTCAGTCATTATGGTGCCGAATCCTTTGAGGATCAGGTTTCAAAAAACCAACGTCTGTTTTTCCTGCTCATTATTTAAATGAAAGACGGAATAGAATTTAAGATGTATATTTTTCACTGTCGTGGGGGCATTATGTGGCACAGAAATATCGAACTGTGCTAAAGAACATAAGTTAAACGCATAATTTTCTTTGCTGATTGAGAGCTTTTACATTAATATATCTCTGTCCCGTTCAAGAGTGATGGATGTAAATCATTTTATATTTTATTAAATTTATGTGTATTTATGTTTTACAGCTGAGTAAGATTAATTGATTTAAGGGATGAATTATACAGTCCAAACTGAAGGTAAAATCTTGAAACTTTGCATACATGTGGGACTTGATCAATAAATAACGAGGAAAATCTAAAATCTTAGAAATTCGACCAAAATATTTATACATCTCTGAAATTTTTGTTCCAAAATTTTTTTATCTGTTACTTAACACACAAAATACGATTTAAAATCGTCATGGCAGAGAAACTGTCCTAAATTATTTTAATTAATTATTTTTATGCTAAACCATTCTTGGAATATTTTAATTTATAGTTCTATCAGATGTACAGCTGATTTATTCAATGTTCTATACAGTTTTGATTCCATTTGTAACCATAGTAACAGAGTTACGATTTAAATAGTGAAATCGAGCACATGCTATTCTTCTATTCAAACTATAAAAAATTTTTCATTACTGATTGATTTTCATATTGAAATGTTTGAAAACGTTAAATATAAATCAAAAAATCTGATGTGGGCAGCACATGACTTTCCTTATATAATGCAATGAATTTACTACTTTTACAGTAAAAAAAATAGAATATTTTTATAGTAGTTATTTATATTCCTTCCAAGACATTGAATTTTCGTCAATGAGTCGTCCATTTTCCATTTCGTCATGATCAACGAGTCGTCATTGATTTAGCGTCATTTTTATCCATTTGGCGATATGTTCGTTAATTTACCAACATTTAAAAAGTCACCAAGTCGGCGACATTCCACCAAATTCGTCGCCAAAATCTCGCCAAGCGTTATGGACGAAGAAAAAAGTTATTCTTACAGCAGATAAATGACTATTGACGTTCAAATACAAAAGTACTACTCAAAGAATATTTTTTCATGAATGCAACGAGCTAGATCCACGAGAATGATGTCACCAAATGTATCGCATGGTATTACATATGAAAAGTGAACATATTTCTCAATAGGAAATATTTCTTTTTTATTTTATATGACATTTTGATAATTTTTCTGAAAAATGTGCAATATCTCAAGAACGGTTTATGTTAGCGTTTTAAAATTTATGTCAATCGTTTTCTAATGAAAAATTACATAAGAAATGTCTATTTACGTAACTTTATTAGAGGTTTTGATTTTTTGCCAATGCTTTTCAAAATTTCACTCGAAAATTTAAGGGAGTTCTGAACATTTGATTGCGTATGAAAACAATAGGCTTCCAGTGTTTGCGGATTGTGATTTCTGTACCAAATTTCGTTCGAATCGGTCCATTCCTTCGTCAGTTATCGTCTCCACAGACTCACTGACACACACACACACGCACACACACACACATAATTTCACACACACACACACACACACACACATACTTTCACACACACACACACAGAGAGAGAGCGAGAGAGAGAGAGAGAGAAAGACAGACATCACTTCAAAAATGTTTGATTCGTGATCAGGGATGCTTGAAACGTGCTCTCCCGTCGAAAACTCGAATTCGAATTTTCGACCCCATCACAATACTTTCCTTATACATTATTATATACACTCAAACCTGTTTTTGTGCGGTAGATAGGGACCGCATAAAAGAAAACGCATAAAAAAAAAATCGCACAAAACTTCACGAGTAGCTATAAAAATTAGTTTTCGCAACACAATTAAAAAGTATTTTTTTATGCAATGAATAGGGACCGCAAAAAAAAAGTCTCAGATAGAAAATAACTCAAAACCTTACGAAATAACTAGGAATTTACGCTTTGAAATGAATCTTATCTTAATGGTCCAGGAATGTGAAAGGACTTTGAAGGACGTCAATTAATATTAGATTTAAAAATTAAAACACACGTAATATTATTTTTTATTAAATCACTTTATTTAGCGGACTTGTCACTTGCGCAGATCAGAGACGAACAAAAAAAAAGCAATTATTTGCTCTCTTCAAGTAAACTTCTTCTGCCCACTCCTTAAAACAAACAAAGCAAAGCATGAGACTAGTCGCCAACTGTCGCCAACTATCTCAGTAGCAAAAAACCAACTCAGCGACCTAGCGAGACACGCAGTCCGTTTCAGGAAAACCCGAACTAACACGATGCAGATGTCCTTCAATGTTTATTTGCGATCAATTCATTTTTGCTTTGCTACGCAAGAATTCCATCGCAATATGCTATTGCACATTTCATTTATTTACATGGAAATTCTTGTGCGTTCAACAATTAAATTATGCGATTATAGAACCCAATACATATGTAATGTAATTGGCTGACGCAATACTTATGTGATGAAATACATATCAAAAATCGAAAAACCTAAATGGCCGATCAAAACTACTAATTTTTTTATTGATAACTTCGTCAATTATGTTCTAATTTCATTGAAATTTTCATATACCGCACAAAAAAAATCGCACAAAAAAAATCGTACAAATAAAAAATCGCACAAAAAAAGACTGCACAAAAACAGGTTTGAGTGTATAAGGAAAGTAATACTGTGCGGGGAAAAGAAATATTGTTTTACATAGCGCAATGTTCGCGTTAATAGATATGTGCGCCATTTTATTCACTTAATTTGAAAGGAATTTTGATATTAGAACTGGCATTAAGCGCACAGGTTCTACAACTACTTTTTAATCTAAAATCCAGGAAAAGTTGCCATGGCGTTAAAATTGAACTTGTATGACAGTATACTTTTCCTTGCTCATACTATATAATATAGTACAGAGAAAATATTGTTTTCACGAAAATTTTCGAGTTTGAGATTTTGATAGTAATATATGTTTGCTGACTTCCTTAGCATGTTCTGACTCTTTACGGGTTGATATCTGTTTATCTCTCTGTCTGTATGTCTGACCGATGTAAATGATAGCGGCCTCAAATATTAATAGATTTTCACGAAATTTTGTATCCGGCTTTGTTACCATAAAATCTAAAACTGGATAGAATTTTCTTTTAATTCGAGTGAAAACTTCAAAATTTATTCTACATTATATATTACTTTCCTTATATACATAATGTATAAGGAAAGTATTGTGACGGTGACGAAAATTGGAATTCGAGTTTTCGACGGGAGAGCATGCTTCAAGCATCGCTGATCACGAATCGAATATTTTTGAAGTGATGTCTCTCTCTGTGTGTGTGTGTGTGTGTGTGTGTGTGTGTGTGTGTGTGTGTGTGTGTGTGTGTGTGTGTGAAAGTATGTGTGTGTGTGTGTGTGAAAGTATGTGTGTCTGTGTGTGAAAGTATGTGTGTGTGTGTGTGTGAAAGTATGTGTGTGTGTGTGTGTGTGTGTGAAAGTATGTGTGTGTGTGTGTGTGTGTCAGTGAGTTTCTGGAGACGATATCTCACGAACAAATGGAGCGATTCGAATGAAATTTGGTACAAAAATCACAATTCATGAATACTGGAAGCCTATTGTTTTTCAACGCAATCGAATGTTTAGAACCCCCCTAAATTTTCGAGTTAAATTTTGAAAAATCATCAAAAAATCAAAACCTTTGATAATGTTACGCAAATAGACATTTCTTATGTAATTTTTCCTTAAAACACGATTGACATAAACTTTAGCATGCTACAATTATCTGTTGAGAAACATGTTCACTTTTCATATGTAATATCATGCGATAAATTGGGTGACATCATTCTCGAGGATCTAGCTCATTCCATTCATGAGAAAAGATACTTTGAGTAATACTTTTGTATTTGATCGCCAATACTCATTTATCTGCTATAAGAATAACTTAATTCTCCGTCCATAACTTTTGGCGATATTTTGGCGACGAATTTGGCAGAATGTCGCCAACTTGGCGACTTTTTTATATATTGCCAAATTACCGAAAATCTCGCCAAATGGATAAAAATGGCGCTAAATCAATGAAAATGACGGCTAATCGTCGAAAATGCAATACCTTGGAAAGAATATAAGTATCTACTATAAGAAAAACCTATTTTTTTACAGTAAAAGTAGTAAATTTATTGCATTATATAAGGAAAGTCATATGTTGCCCACATCAGATTTTTTTTAACATAGCAGCATAAGATAAAATTTTACATAATCATACATAAAAAGGTTTATTTATGGCTCAATGGTCGATAGACTTCCTAGTTTCAATCATTGTAGTGAAAAATAGCCGCTATGCATTTTTTTTGTTCGTGATGTTATTAATCCCTCTCGGCGGGTACATTGTCAAGTATGATGTCCTTCAAAAAAAATTTCATGCTCTTAAAGTGAAGGGTAATACACTTCTGTCAGCAGAAAAATGCTAACATGATCCTGGAACATAAACGTTTCCAAACCAGAAGGATATTTTTTGCATTTTTAACTTGTTGATGCATCTAAGCAACTACTTATACTCTTGGTAACGACAGCAGTTTTGAGATAATTATTTACATTTATTTTAAAGTCCAAATCTTTAACTGGAAGGCACTTGTAAATGAATTCAGAATCAAGCTTTCTGGTGTTATCAATTCAAAATAGTTATAACGGAAATACGTAAAAATACATTCGTATTTGAGTCCATCTTAAATACATAATGAAATAATAAGCTATTCAAAAGAATAAGTATTGTCTTGGCCTGTCTTAGATCAGTATTTGAACTTCCTGCAGATATTAGATTTTTAGACAGGCTCCCAAGATTTTGAAATTTAAAAGTTATATGCAATGGATGCAAATTTGAACGAAATTAGAATTATCCAAGGAAACATCTATTTACAGCAGCAGCGAATTAAATACCCGGATAGTTATGTCAAGCAGGATATTATTATGCATGAAAAATACAGAGCCATGAGTATATTGTTCAGATCAGAAACTGTACTTCGATATAAAATATGTTGCAAGATAATAGAAAACGCTCTTATATATACAAATAAAGATATATAACTCAATGGCTGAACAAAGAAGTCGATTGAATATTGCGAGTCAAAAATTCTTTACTACATGTGTATACTATAAACTCAAATTAAAATGCATCAAAAAGAAATCTTACATTCTAAATATTTTTATTTTCCTTATATACAATAATGTATAAGGGAAGTATTGTGACGAGGGTCTAAAATTCGAATTCGAGTTTTCGACGGGAGAGCACGTTTCAAGCATCCCTGATCACGAATCGAACATTTTAGAAGTGATGTCTGTGTCTGTGTGTGTGTGTGTGTGTGTGTGTGTGTGTGTGAAAGTATGTGTGTGTGTCTGTGAAAGTATGTGTGTGTGTGTGTGTGTGTGTGTGTGTCAATAAGCCTGTGGAGACGATAACTGACGCACGAATGGACCGATTCGAACGAATTTTTTTAAAAAATTACAATCCGTAAGCACTGGAAGCCTATTGTTTTTATACGCAATCGAATGTTCAGAACCCCCCTAAATTTTCGAGTGAAATTTTGAAAAAAACGTCAAAAAATCAAAACCTCTAATAAAGTTACGTAAATAGACATTTCTTATGTAATTTTTCATTAGAAAACGATTGATATAAATTTTAGAACGCTAACAGGAACCGTTCTCGAGATATTGCACATTTTTCAAAAAATTATCAAAAATTCATATAAAATAACAGAAAAATATATCCTAATGAGAAACATGTTCATTTTTGATATGTAATACTATTCGGTAAATTTGGTGACATTATACTCGCGGATCTAGCTCGTTCCATCCATGAAAAAAGATTCTTTGAGTAATACTTTTGTATTTGAAAGGCAATAGTCATTTATCTGCTGTAAGAATAACTTATTTCTCCGCCTATAACGCTTCGCGAGATTTTGACGACGAATTTGGTGGAATATCGCCAACTTGGCGGCTTTTTAAATATTGCTAAATTTACGAAAAACTCGCCAATTGGATAAAAATAACGGTAAATCAATGAAAATGACGACTCATTAACGAAAATACAATATCTTGTAAGGAATATAAATATCTCCAATAAAAAAAATCTGATGTGGGCAACACATGACTTATATAATGCAATGAATTTACTACTTTTACAGTTAAAAAAATGTTATTCTTATAGTAGATACTTATATTCTTTCCAAGATATTGAATTTTCTTCAATTAGTTGTAATTTTGATTGATTTAGCGTCATTTTTATCCATTTGGCGAGATTTTTGTTAATTTGGCAATAATTAAAAAAGTTGCCAAGTTGGCGACATCTCGCCAAATTCGTCGCCAAAATCTCGCCAAGCATTATGGACGAAGAAATAAGTTATTGTTACAGCAGATAAATAAATATTGGCGTTCAAATACAAAAGTATTACTCAAAGTATCTTTTTTCATGACTGGAACGAACTAGATCCACGAGAATGCTGTCACCCAATTTATCGCATGGTGTTACACATGAAAAGTAAACATGGTTCTCAATAGGAAATATTTTTTTATTTTATGACTTTTTGATAATTTTTTTGAAAAATGTGCAATATCTCGAGAACGGTTCATGTTAGCGTTCTAAAATTTATGTCAATCGTTTTCTAATGAAAAATTACATAAGAAATGTCTATTTGCGTAACTTTATTAGCGGTTTCGATTTTTTGACGAATTTTTCAAAATTTCACTCAAAAATTTAGGGGGGGTTCTGAACATTCGATTGCGTATAAAAACAATAGGCTTCCAGTGTTTACGGATTGTGATTTTTGTACCAAATTTCGTTCGAATCGGCCCATTCGTTCGTCAGTTATCGTCTCCACAGTCTCACTGACACACACACACACACACATACTTTCACACACACACACACACACACACACACACACATACACACACACAGACATCACTTCAAAAATGCTTGATTCGTGATCAGGGATGTTTGAAACGTGCTCTCCCGTCGAAAACTCGAATTCGAATTTTCGACCCCGTCACAATACTTTCCTTATACATTATGTATATAAGGAAAGTAATAATCAATTTTTACTTTCCTTATATACATAATGTATAAGGAAAGTATTGTTATGGGGTCGAAAATTCGAATTCGAGTTTTCGACGGGAGAGCACGTTTCAAGCATCCCTGATCACGAATCAAACATTTTTGGAGTGATATCTGTGTGTGTGTGTGTGTGTGTGTGTGTGTGTGTGTGAAAGTATGTGTGTATGTGTGTGTGTGTGTCAGTGAGACTGTGGAGACGATAACTGACGAACGAATGGACCGATTTAAACCAAATTTGGTACAAAAATCACAATCCGTAAACACTGGAAGCCTATTGCTTTCATACGCAATCGAATTTTCGGAACCCCCCTAAATTTTCGAATGAAATTTTGAAAAAATCGTTAAGAAATCAAAACCACGAATAAAGTTACGCAAATAGACATTTCTTATGTAATTTTTCATTAGAAAACGATTGACATAAATTTTAGAACGCTAACATGAACCGTTCTCGAGATATTGCACATTTTTTATAAAAGTTATCAAAAAGTCATATGAAATTAAGAAAAAAGTATTTCCTATTGAGAAACATGTTCACTTTTCATATGTAATACCATGCGATAAATTGGATGACATCATTCTCGTGTATCTAGCTCGTTCCATTCATGAAAAAGATACTTTGAGTAATACTTTTTTATTTGAACGCCAATAGTCATTTATCTGCAGTAAGACTAACTTATTTCTTTGTCCATAACGCTTGGCGAGATTTTGGCGACGAATTTGGCAGAATGTCGCCAACTTGGCGACTTTTTGAAATGTTGCCAAATTAACGAAAATCTCGCCAAATTGATAAAAATGACGCTAAATCAATAAAAATGACGACTAATTGTCGAAAAATATTAGGTAAAAATATTAAAAATAATAGTATCAACTAAAAATATTAGTATAAATATTAGTATCGACTATAAAAACCTATTTTTTTTTACTGTAAAAATAGTAAATTCATTACATTATATAAGGAAAGTCATGTGGTGCCCACATCAGATTTTTTTTTACTGTAAAAGTAGTAAATTCACTTCATTATATAAGGAAAGTCATGTGCTGCCCACATCAGATTTTTAATTTCACATTCTTTTGAAATATGTTTTACAATCTCTTATTCACCCATGTCTCTTATTTTACCATCCTATCGCTATTAATGGGATACTGCACTAAGTCATATTCTGTTAATTGATTTAAATTCTTTATTATGTTATATTTTTTCGACGTAGATATGTTTGAATAAACTGTCTTTTATTCTCCTTCAATAATCCCCATTAAAGAAACATGAATCCACGTTCTCAACGTGTATTAGGTCCTTCGTCCGTGGGAAAAGAGCGGTATATGAAAGCTGTATTCTGCGTAGTCTTAATGATTACTCAGGCATGGCGGTTCCCCGTTCTTTTAAGATCAAGTTTCGCAAAACCACGGTCTGTTTTTCCCGCCAATTATTGTAATGGAGATCGGAAGAGACGTTCCAATATAACTTCTTCACTGCCACGAGGGTCATTATTTATTGGTAATAAAAATATCTAATTCGAATTAGTAGTTATTATTAAAATTAAAAATATTTTTATTTTGAAATTATTACTTTCCCTGAAATACATGGTAATGTATAGGGAAAGTATTGGAATGATGTCGAAAATCACAACTCGAGTTGTCGACGAATCTACGCGTTTCGAAACCTCTAGAATACGAAAAAAATATTTTAGCGTGACGTCTGTGTGTGTGTCTGTCTGTCTGTCTGTTCATATTTTGTATCCACTCTAACTAAAAAACTAATCGACCGAATTTCATAAAATTTGGTATGTAAGTCATTTGTGGGCAAATCTTGTGCTCATTGGTTTTGGGTACGATTCGGGATTAAGGAACCCGCCTTTTCTATGCGAAATGATCTCTAAAGACTGTATCTACTCTAGCAGGAAAACTAATGTACCGAATTTCACAAAATTCGCTAGATAAGTTGCTTGTGGGTTACCATGGTGCTGATTTGATTTTGGTGTGATTTGGAAAAAAATGGCCTACCTTTTCTGCAAAATGGTCCGCAAAATCGTCAAAATCTAAAATAAAAAAACTACGTATGCTCAAATAATTTTTGACTAAGAAAAGAATAATATCAACCCCATTATACTAGGACTAGCCGTTCTCGAGATATTTTGATTTTTTCATATTTTCTCTACGCCATCTTTGAAAATAAATCCAATTACCAAATGTGAACGAAAATTGAATTAAAAGTGAATTAAATTTAATTAAAATAAAGAGAACGTGGATATAAGTCTTCAGGGAAAGTCATGTGCTGCCCACATCAGATTTTTTTTTACTTTCACGTTCTATTGTGCTGAGGAAATATTGCTCTCCCGAAATTTTTGAATACAAGATGTTAACTGATATGCAAGTATGAAGACATCCAGAATCCATTTTGATCTTTTTTGTAACATATGTTCAATATATAAGAAAATTGCTACTATTGTAAATCTAGTAAAAATATAATTTTTGCAATTTAATGTTGGTTATGAGTAGACCAGAGTTTGATCTGTAATACTATTCTTTACGTTCAAATTTTCATCTGTATCTTATATGGTGTAAGAATATAGCCTCAATCACTGTTTGGATTACTATTTAATTAACAATGAGCTGCTGTTTATCATTTTCTTCTAAACAAAACAGTTTGCTGAGTATTATTACCTCTTGATAAGACAATTATTATGTATCCATCCCATAATTCAGAAGTAATGACTCAAAAGAAACTCAATAATCTTGTTTGTCATGCTTCAAATTATCAACAAAATAAATATTATATTGATCTACGTCATCCTTTTTATAAAATGGGGGATACCGTTCTCAAGATTAAAACCATTAAAAGCATTAAAATATTAAGTGTAAGCTTATAATGATTGGTTGCTAAGCAACAATGACATTTCAATAATCAATATTATCTAAGAAGATTAATCCAGCTGAAGTACTTCATAAATATGCATTAATGATGGCACATTTGCTAATTATTTTGTCATTAGTTATTAAAGCCTGCTGAAGTGTAAATGATTAGAATGTTTTAATAATGTGAGATTGTCAGTTTCACTTAACTTAAGAGTATCAATCAGAACCTTAGTTTTGGTTTTCTAAAAAAACTCTAGTTCGGTGTAGAAAAGTGAATCTGCTTAAATTAACTTTTAAAAATTTTGGGATGTCATCTCCTTAATGCAAGATATGATGAAAAGAAGGATCTCCACCTGGTGTTTATCCATTAAACAAAATGACGGATAGTATTTTTTGTATCATGTTGCTCCAATATTCTGCTGCTTCGATTAGTTTAAAAAAGTATAAATATATCTTAAAAAAGACATATGATATATGTAAGCTAATTGTAAGCGCCAACCGCAACCGAGAACTATTTTCCTGAACTGAAGAATTCAGTTCAGGGAATCTCGTGATGATATATATATTCGACGTTTGATGCTCGCCTATGATGTACGATTGATGTGCAGTTTAAAATGCAGTATTCTGATGCTCAGTTTTGACTAAGAAAGTAATTTTTATTTGATGCTGTATAATACATTGATATAAGAAGTACTGAAAATGACGTATTTAGCCAGAGGAAGAAAGGCTGATTTAATGTTGTTAGCACGCGAAGTAGGGGAAACTATTGTTCCAGAAGATACAATTTTAGAGTTAAAAACAAAAATATTAAGTGGTAAAGAATACGATGAAGATTTTGTAAAACAAATGTTAGAAACTATAATTTTTGATAGAAAAGAAGCAGAAAAAGAAAAATTAGCGTATGAAAAAGAAAAAGAAAAATTAGCGCATGATAAGGAATTGGAATTGGATAGGGAAAAATTAAAGTATCAGTTTGAACTGGAAAAATTAAAGATTGAAACTTCAAACAAAATGAACATTGATGAGTTGAATTTAATTTCGCGTAATGTTGAAAATTTTGAAAATAAAGGCAAGCGTTGTAGTTTACAACATTTGATGCAGAAATTTGAAATGAAAGAAGGTGATATTAGTTTTTATTTAACGTTATTTGAAAGACAGGCGCGTAGAGCAAACATACATGAAGATGATTTAGTAGCTCATTTACTAGTGCTATTACCGTACGAAATATCACAATTAGTTGCACGTGAATCCGATGAAGTAGCAAATAACTATGAGCATGTCAAGAATTTATTATTAAAGAGGTTTAGGTTAAGTCCGGAGAAATTTCGGTAAAAGTTTGTATATCATCAAAAATCACCTAAAGACACTTGGCGCGATTTTACTTTCGAATTGAAAAATTATTTTGAAGAATGGATCAAAGGATTGGATATAAACAATTTTGAAAAACTTAAAGATTTGATTATAACAGATCAATTAAAGAGGAAGGTTCCACATGATATTAAAGATTATTTTTTGGATGTTTGGTAGAAATTTGTATCTTCCAGTGAACTTGCAGACAAATTAGATGAATACGAAAGTGTTAGGGGCGGTAGAAGAATTGCGCGGTCAGTTGAACCCCATCAGTATTTTGAGTATGCGAGGAAAAACAACCAAATAAATAAGTTTCATGTACCAAAAGAAATAAAAGCAGAAGTTCAAACCGTAAGAGAATGGGATAGAAAAGAACTTGCTGATCCTGATACTTGTCATAACTACTATGAAAAGGGACATTTTTCGCGTGATTGTGGAAAACCTAAACGTCAAAAATATTGCACAAAGTGTAAAAAGGAAGGTCATGGTACTAAAGATTGCATTGAAGTCAAACATCCAACTTCTTTATGTGTTTCGAATATTATACCTCAACATCAGTCATATAAATTTATAAATGTTGACGGGTTAAATTCAATTTCATCTATTATCGACACAAGTTCGAATGTGAGTTTAATGAAACTTAAATTGGTATCAGCTCATAATAAAACTATTGAAAAAGAAGCACCAGAAAACTTGAAAGGTATTGGGGGTAGTTTGGAACCCTTTAGTGTTGTTTATTGCAATATTGTTATTGATGAGATAAAGTTAAGATCGATTCGCTTTCTTGTTGTTCCTGATGATAGTTTCAAAGGACCTGATGTACTTATAGGGACAAATGTTATTGATCTTCCAAATATAGCATTAGTACGAAAGCAAGGAAATTCTATGTTGGTAGATGAAAACAATTTCGATTTGTTAGAAAATCCTTAAAAGTGAAAAGTACTTAAAAGTGAAAAAGCTGTGATTGTGCAACCTCATAGTGTACAGCTAGTTAATTCTGTAAATGATGATATAAATTTAAATTCCTTTATTATTGAAGAGCAGAACTCTCAAGGTAATGAAATATATGTTCAAAGTGGCGAAACATGTGTTCCAGTCATAAATTTTACCAATAGTACAATTCGCATAAAAGAAAACCAAGTCGTCCTTAGAGGGAATGTAATTCCAATTACAGTAATAGAGAACAATGAAAAAGAAAATTTTGATGAGAATTACTTAAATACTGCACAAAATAATTGTGAGGAAAGTGAAACTTTTGATAATTCCTTTCAATTTGGTGAAAGTTTTCATATCCAATTAGAAGATCAAGAACCTTCATTTCGTGAACCGTTAATGTTAAGTCAAATTAAAGTCGGATCTCAGCTCACAGAATCAGAAGCACAAAAGGTGTGCGATCTTTTAAATGAATTCAGAGACTGTATTGCAGATAAAACCAATGAATTGGGATGCATCAAAACCACAGCTATGAAAATTACGGAAGTTCTAGGAAGCAAGCCGGTTTCGCATGCTCCATACCGTACGTCATATCACGAACGTGAAATTTTAAGAAAAATTATTACCGAACTGAAAGAACAAGGAGTCATTCAAAATAGTACTTCGGATTATAGTAGCCCTGTATTATTAGTAAAGAAGAAAACATAAGATTACCGTATGGTCATAGATTATAGGCGTTTAAATGCACAGACGGTAAAAGATAAATTTCCTTTGCCACACATTGATGACTTACTTGATAGATTGACTGGATATAATATTTTCTGTATTCACGATGCTGCACAGGGTTTCAACCAGATTCCTCTACATGCAGATTCAAGACACAAGGCAGCATTTGTTACACCCGATGGCCATTATGAGCCAAAAAGATTAATTTTTGGATTAACAAATGGACCTACTGTTTTTCAAAGAGCCATGACAGTGTCTCTGGGCGATCTCTTGTGGAATGTTGTAACTTGCTTTATCGATGATACGCTCATAGCAGCTAAAACAGTTGAAGATTTTATAACTAGACTACGTAAGGTTCTGACGAAACTTCGTGAAGCAGGAATAACGCTCAAACTATCGAAATGTGAATTTGCGATGGAAGAAATAGACTATTTGGGTTTCTCAATATCAAAGGAAGGAATAAAACCTGGATCTCGAAAACTTGCTGCAATTTCAGAAATTCCACCACCAAGAAATGTAAGAGAATTGAGAAGATTTTTTGGGCTTTCTAGTTTCTTTCGCAGATTTATAGAACGCTATGCTTTATTAGCATCTCCGTTAACCCAATTGTTGAAGAAAAATTCTACATTTGAATGGACTACGGATCACCAGAAAGTGTTCGATGAATTAAAGTTACGTTTAACTTCTAAACCAGTACTAAAACTTTATGACAACCGTGATGAAACTGAACTCCACACCGATGCAAGTTCAGTCGGATTGTCTGGAATGCTCCTGCAATACGATAAAGATAAAAGATTACGTCTAGTATACTGCGTAAGCCGTCGAACGAGTCCCGATGAAGCAGTGTACCACTCAAGTCGTTTAGAGTTGATTGCTACTGTTTGGTCAATGACGCGATTGCGACGTTCAGCGATAACATTTCTTGTCACTCAAAGGAATCTCAAGCCTCAGATAGCCCGATGGGCAGAACTCTTGAGCGAATTCGACTATGAAGTAAAACATCGTGCAGGGGATAAAATGTGCCACGATGATGCCCTAAGTAGAGCACCAGTAGAAGAACGAAATTATACACCAAATGATGAATTCGATCTAACAATTCCTGTTGGTCGAATAATAACAGTAATAACAGATCGTGATGCAACCAAAAAACTGCTTGTTATGCCTCGACCCATGCGGAAGTATTTAGTTGTCCGATATCACGATTTTGCTAAACACTTTGAAATTGTTAAAGTTAGACAGATAATTCAAGAAAAATTTTGGTTCCTAAATATGGCGAGACTACCGCAGATGCACCATAGACGAGGACGCCTATTTTGCAGGATGGCCGATTGTAAGCTAATTGTAAGCGCCAACCGCAACCGAGAACTATTTTCTTGTAACCTTGCGCTAGCAGGATTCAGTTCAGTGAATCTCGTGATGATATATATATTCGACGTTTGATGCTCGCCTATGATGTACGATTGATGTCCGCATACGATGTAACACGATGTAATACGATGTTCGACGCACTCAATGTACTATATATTACTTTCCTTATATACATAATGTATAAGAAAAGTATTGTGACGGGGTCGAAAATTTGAATTCGAGTTTTCGACGGGAGAGCACGTTTCAAGCATCCCTGATCACGAATCAAACATTTTTGAAGTGATGTCTCTGTGTGTGTGTGTGTGTGTCAGAGGATCTGTGGAGACGATAACTGACGAAGGAATGGACCGATTCGAACCAAATTTGGTACAAAAATCACAATCTGTAAACACTGGAAGCCTATTGTTTTTATACGCAATCGAATGTTCAGAAATCCCCTAAATTTTCGAATGAAATTTTGAAAAAATCGTCAAAAAATCAAAACCAATATTAAAGTTACGCAAATAGACATTTCTTATGTAATTTTTCATTAGAAAACGATTGACATAAATTATAGAACGCTAACATAAACCGTTCTCGAGATATTGCACATTTTTCAAAAAAATTATCAAAAAGTCATATAAAATAGAAAAAAAAATATTTCCTATTGAGAAACATGTTCACTTTTCATATATAATATCATGCGATAAATTGGGTGACATCATTCTCGTGGATCTAGCTCGTTCCATCCATGAAAAAAGATACTTTGAGTAATACTTTTGCATTTGAAAGCCAATTTATCTGCTGTAAGAACAACTTATTTCTTCGTCCATAACGCTTGGCGAGATTTTAGCGACGAAATTGCCGGAATCTCGCCAACTTGGCGACTTTTTGAAATGTTGCCAAATTAACGAAAATCTCGCCAAATAGATAAAAATGACGCTAAATCAATGAAAATGACGACTAATTGTGGAAAATTCAATATCTAATAAGTTATATAATATATAAATATATAATAATAGTTATAAAATATATGTCGAAAATTCAATATCTAATAAGTTATATATATATATATATATATATATATATAACTTATTTCTTCGTCCATAATGCTTGGCGAGATTTTGGCGACGAAATTGGCGGAATGTCGCCAACTTGGCGACTTTTTGAAATGTTGTCAAATTAACGAAAATCTCGCCAAATGGATAAGAATGACGCTAAATCAATGAAAATGACGACTAATTGTCGAAAATCCAATATCTTGGAAAGGATATTAGTATCTACTAGAAGAAAAACCTATTTATTTTACTCTAAAAGTAGTAAATTCATTTCATTATATAAGGAAAGTCATGTGTTGTCCACATCAGATTTTTTTGGTTTGTTACGATGCGATGACGACGATGTTATGTAATAAACCTTTACTAACTTATGCTAGAATGTTGTTCTTTATAAGTTCTTCTGGCTGATTCATTTCCCTTACATATATAAACAAGAAAGATCCATCATGCATAAAGCATTGATTATGAATCACTTTCCAACTGCAATGCAATTTTATTTAAACATCTCTAAAATGCCATACATTCAGCTCTAATATTTTTAAAATTATCTCAATTCTACAATAATTTATTATATTTGAAGACTTAAAACTTTATCCAAAAAAATGAACTTTATTCAAATGATGTCATTGAAATATAAATCGCCTGGCTGGAAAAAAGTAGTAAATATTTCCTGCATACACTTTTATCCTTTCATTCATCACAATACGACAATAATTTATTTTACTTAAAAACTTGAAACCATAAATGTAAAAGTAATTTAAGCTTTAAACTTCATCGAAACAGTCTGCTATAAAATCGTCTGCTTCTGTATGTAAAATCATTGAATGTTTCATTCATATCAACCCTATTGAAGACCACAGAGCTAAATAATTTTGCGTTAAAGAAATTCAGCAATTATTATCTCATCTTATAGCTTGGTGTGTTTACATTCTTCATAAGTGAAAATTAGGCTACGATATAGAAATAATCAAAGTTTGATGATCATTTAAACTCAAATAAATATATTGTAATTGCGTTGTTTCAGAATATAGATAGGCAGAAATTAAGCAGAATTAAAGTGGTTTTAGGACGGATACAACACTAAATATAAATTAAAAAGAACTTTAAGAATCAAGATTTTGATACAAGATGGATGCCATATTTTATTTTGAAGTGGGTCATGTGATCTCTTCATATAATATAGGTGTTGAAAACCCAGACAGTCTAACTCGTCTTCGGACATTATCAGCTATTTGGGCGGCCGGAGATATGAAATGGATATAATTAGTATTTTAATTTTTATTTAAACGACTACTGAATATATTTTGCTGATTTCTATGGTATTGCTATTTTTATGGGATAAATTGAATATTTCCTAAAACTTTCGAAGCGATTTGTGAATTTTAAATTCGCTTAAGAAATGTTTGAAAAATTGGGTTCCACAGGGCTCAATGTATTTCATATTTTCAACCTGGGTCCAATCCAAAACTAATTGGGTGATATTATTCATTTATATTCCCATAGGTCCCACAGACAGTCTGAACAATGTATTAAAATTTCATTTTGATAAATTCAATTTTACGGCATTTATCGTGCAAACAGACAAACAGACAGAATGAACAAAGTCATAAACACTTTTCAACTATGTTGTAAAGTGTTAAAAATAGGGACGAGGACAAAATTATCTGGTACCGCTTACGGCCTTATATACAGGTCTCTATCTACACTTCTTGCCAGACAAAATAAATAAACAAAAGAATAAATGCACCGGGTTAGTGCACTATTCGGTAATGCACTATTCGTGGCTTGCCTACCGAAAGTTGGGAAATTTCCTCGCATAGTTTTTGAGCTAGTGTGGATATATAGATATCACAAACACACATTACAGTATAGACGTCATGTTCAAAATGGTGTATTCGCGTGCTAGAGTGCCGGAAATGTGTAAACCGTCGAAAACTCGATTTTCTATTTTCGACTCTATTTCAATACTTTCCCTATACGCTTGCTATGTCAGCAAAGTAAAAAGAGAATACTGTTTAAATTGCCCAGATTACATGTGAACAGCACAAATGTATATACATCGTTAGTTTAGAAACAATAAGCTGGCATATTTTTTATGAACTTAGATTTAGTCTAAAACATTCATTTCTCCGTATGATTATTCACATCCCTAACAGCATTTTTTTCACAGTGACGTAAGATTTACGTCATACTGTGACTTTGGGACGTCACAGGACGTCGCAGTACGTCTCGACAATGTCATATTAAGGTCACAGCGAAATCATTTTGGTCATTTTCATGTTCGTTTGTGACATCGCATATTAACTTGTTTGTGACGTCACATTGTAATTGCCATTGTAATGTCGTCACATTGATACGTGTTAATTAAATTGAGGAAACGCCACAGAATGTAGTCACAATGAAGTTACAAAGTTACTAATACGTAACGTCGCATAGAAGTCACAAATATGATGTCACATTGTGACCCAGGTGTCACGTGACTAAAACGTCACTGTGACACATGTGACGATCTTTTCAGTGAGGGATATGACTAGCATAACTGTTTTTATTAAATGCAGTTTAAAATTCGATGTAGTTTTACCCTTTCCGTTCCTCATTTACTATTTCCTTTAAATTTACACCTCACCAAGTGGAAATGCTTAATGTCTCGGCTTTGTCCCCTCAGGGGTTCACTTCTTTAGTGAATACGGGTGTTGCAATCCCGAGGCACCTTAGCAAGGCTTTTCTTTCCTTTTTTCTTACTCTCTTTTTCTTTTTCCTTCTTATTTTTTGTCTATCCTCCTTTCCCCTTCTTTTTGTTTTGTTCTCCTTTTGTGTTTTGTGTTTCTTGTCCCTCTCAGCTGCTGGTGTCATTAATGCCGAGCCCTTAGTAAACATCACATCTGCTCTATGGGCCCTAGTACCACTCTTCGGCCTCTGCCGTAAGGTACACCGTTTGGGCTCGGGAATGGGTTCATGTGGGTGTGATGCGAAAGGGGTAGAGCTGCGTGCATCAGTAGTTTTGCTTTTAAGAAACGTTTGCAGTAAACGGTTCCAGAGGTGAGTCCCTTGGTTGCGTTGGTTAGATGGTGGAGAGTGTTTCATATCGAGAAATCCCCCATGGATATTTGTTGGTCCTTGGGCCCTGTGCACCAGGTGCACGTTATGGCCCGCTCTCCATCATCTAGCTTTGCGAATGACTCCGGCGGTTACACTTGGCACGTTAGAAAAGTGTGGAGAGGCGGAGCCTGGCGGGGGCTCCGATCGATCTGGAAGTAAACCATGGTTTTTTTATAAGTGGTTACAAGCATGGAGAATTTGAGATTGCTTTCTGTCTCAGGTTCTTCATGCTCTTTTTCAGATGAGAACAATGCTGTTCTGCCTAATATATCACGCATGGATTGAGCTGAGAGGGTTGAGGTTACTGAATCCTCAAAGCCAAAAGATGTGACTCCCAGAGGCATGGGACAAAGTTGTGTAACATCAGGTAATGCCTCAAAAGCTAGATATTTTATCATAAAAAAGTCTGAAGGAACTTTTGAAAATTGTTCACCTTTTTTGATTCAAAAAAGTATAGCTGCCTATGTAGGTGATGTAAAAAATGTTAAAAAACTAAGATCCGGTGACCTTTTGGTCCAAGTTACCACAAATGCTCAAGCAACAAACATAATGAAAATGACCCATATTGGAAGTTTCAAGATCACAGTAAACTTACATATGTCACTTAATTATTCTAGAGGCGTAATCTCCGAATCAGATCTAATTTATGACAGTGAGGAAGAAATTTTGAACAATTTAATTGACCAAAATGTGTGCGCTGTAAGACGTATCAACATTCGTAGAGAAGGGAAAGTCTTACCAACTAAACACCTCATACTTACCTTTAACTCGCCAGATTTACCAAAAACCATTAAAGCAGCCTATCTGATGTGCAAAGTCCGTCCTTTTGTTCCAAATCCATTAAGGTGCTTTAAGTGCCAAAGATTTGGACATTCCAAAAATTCATGCAAAGGGAAATATGAAACATGTGCCCGGTGTGCTGAGCCCGGACATGAATCTGAAAATTGTTCCAAAAAATTCCAGTGTGTTAATTGTAATGGTGAACACCCATCATATGCTCGATCATGCCCTAAATGGAAGATCGAAAAAGAAATACAAACTGTTAAAATCAATAATAATATTTCTTTCCCTGAAGCACGTAAAATAGTAACAGCACGTACACCTGAAGGTGTATTCTATGCCACAGTAGCCACTAAATCCTCAACTTCAGTTGCCACGCAATGTGAGAAAAGATCTATTGCTACACAAACCGAACCTATCTCTGTCCAAATCCTACTAACCCATCAAGTACTCAACTTAAACCTAAATCTGCCATACCCTTAGCAACTTTTAGACCAGAGTTTTCACAGCCAAATAAACCAAGTACCAGTCGGGATACTGAAACATATACTACAATGAACAAAAAAAAATCCAACCAAAAATCTAAATTAAAAAATGAAAAAGACGAACTTGCACCTAGAAAATCATTTAAAAGAGTAGATGCAAAAAATGATGCCAATATTGATGATGCAGTACAACTTTGTGTTTCGGATGACGAAACAATGTTGACGGATGTGTTGCCATCTTCATCCAATAGGTCCAGGGTGAACAGTTCTCGTTCACCAAAAAAGAAAAAACCTACATAATGAGTTCTTTAGTTTCTTGGAACTGCCGTGGTTTGCAGACCAAGTTGTTTGAGGTTAAATCATTAATTAATACTTATCATCCCATTTGTGTCTGTCTTCAAGAAACATTTTTAAAAGTTAACAATAGTATAAATTTTAAACATTTTACTTGCATTCGCAAAGATTTTGATCAAAACAGTAGGGTTTCTGGGGGAGTAGCTTTGCTAATTTCCCATAACTATCCTACCTCCAATATACAACTTACCACTAACTTACAAGCTGTTGCTGCTCGTATCCATATTAAGACATTGATTACAATATGCTGTATATATATTCCACCAAATGATAATATTGATCGCAAGGAACTTGATGATTTGATTGGTCAACTACCTCCACCATTCGTAATATTGGGTGACTTTAATGGTCACAACCCTCTTTGGGGTAGTTGTGACATGAATCACAGAGGACAGCAAATTGAACAGTGTATTAGTGATCACAGCCTGTGCCTATTAAATAGCAATGAACATACCTACTTTCATCAACCAAGCAAGACATTCCACACTATCGATCTTGCTTTCTATTCCCCGTCAGTCCTTCCATACTGGTCCTTTTTAGTCGACAAAGATCTACACAATAGCGACCATTTTCCCATTGTTCTCTTTAACAGTCAAATCAGATCACCTGTGAAACCATCGCGATATATCTTTTCGAAAGCTGATTGGTTAACATATACTTCCCTAGCTGTGATAGCTGATGACGCAGTTCAGAGCTGTGACATTGATACAGCTGTAAACAATATTACAAATCTCTTGATTAAGGCTGCTGATAATACAATCCCTAAGAATTCTGGAAAAACATTTAAGTATCACTTTCCTTGGTGGAATGAAGAATGTCGCGAGGCATACAAAAAACAAAAGAAAGCTTGGGCCAAATTTCGAAGGTATCCTACGACTGATAATCTTACTGCATTTAAATATACAAAAGCTGTTGCTCGTAGGATACGCAGACAAAGACAAAGAGAGTCATGGGAGGAGTATGTCAGTGGACTAAACTGTTCCATTTCCAGCAAGAAAGTATGGGAAAAGGTCAAAAAGTGTTCAGGTGTCTATAATGACCACCTTATATCTGTTATAAATAGTAATGGCTCAATTATTAGCTCTCCCGCAGAAATAGCCAAAGCCTTTGCAGATGTTTCAAACTCAGCAAGTTATTCAGAACCATTCCTGTCACATAAAATCAGATCAGAAAAGAAACCAATTGTCTTCTCACAAGCCAAACACTTGCCATACAATTCTCCGTTTACAAAGTTTGAACTTCTTACAGCATTGTCACAGACTCAGGGAACCAGCAGTGGGCCAGATGGTGTCCATTATACTATGCTGAAACACCTTTCTCACGAGTCTTTATTGAACCTTTTATATCTGTACAACAGGATTTATATGGAACATAAGTTTCCGACATCCTGGCAAAGAGCAATCACCATACCCATTTTAAAACCAGGAAAAGACCCCAAAAGTCCTTCAAGTTACCGACCCATTGCTTTGACAAGCTGTATTTGCAAAATTATGGAAAAAATGGTAAATGCCCGACTTGTTTATTTCCTTGAAACAAATAAACTTTTATCTCCACATCAAAGTGGTTTTAGACGAGGAAGATCTACCTCTGACAATATTATTGCTCTGGAATCCCAGATCAGGACTGCCTACCTTAGGCGAAATCATTTAGTGTCAATATTTTTTTATATTGACAAAGCCTATGATCGCACATGGCGCTATGGTATTATTAAGGACCTTTTTGATTTTAATTTAAAAGGAAATCTTCCCATTTTTATACAAAACTTTTTAGCACATAGGACATTCAAAGTTCGTATTGGTACTGTTCTTTCAAATCCTCACGTACAAGAGGAGGGAGTGCCACAAGGAAGTGTATTGAGTATGACTCTATTTTCCATAAAAATCAACAGTACTTTAAAACATCTACCACCATCAGTTCATAAAAGCCTATATGTGGATGATTTGCAAGTTTCATACCAAGCACATGATATGCGCACTGTTGAAAGACAGTGTCAAACTGCAGTAAATGGCATTCTGCAATGGGCTAATCTAAATGGATTCAGGTTTTCAATCCAAAAGACGTGTTGCGTTAACTTCACCAGAAAACGAGGTCTACACTTACCTCCAGAGATTTTCATGGAGGATGCTAAAATTGCTGTTGTGGATGAAGTGAAATTTCTTGGAGTCTGGTTCGATAGAAAACTCACCTTCCTACCCCATGTTCAGAAATTGAGAAAGAAATGTGAGAGAGCCATGAACATTTTAAAAGTTCTGTCAAATACGAAATGGGGTGCAGATACAACTTCAATGCTACGTATATATAGGGCCATTATTCGTTCCAAGATTGATTATGGATGCAATGTTTATGGGAGTGCACGAACATCTGTTCTTCAGAAACTGGACACAATACATAATAAGGCATTACGTATATGTTCAGGTGCCTTTAGAACATCTCCTGTTCAAAGCTTATATGTGTACTGCAATGAGCCACCTGTAGAATTCAGGCGTGAACAGTTGATGCTGAATTATTACTATCGGGTCATGTCCTTACAGAACCACCCTCTGCAACGACTAATACTAGATGAGCATTATGATCGACTCTACGACCACAGACCCTCATGCATTCCTTCTTTTGGCAAGCGGATACGAAATATATTATCAATAACCCCACAAGTAGATGTAAATATAAGGAAAACAAAGTGTTTTGAAACACCTCCATGGCATGTTCCAGATTTTAAATATCTGAACCCATTTAGTAATTTTACTAAGGGAAACACAGTTCAGACTATTTATCTGCAACTGTTTGCTGAACATAGAAATCTCTACAACGAGTTTACTCCTATTTTCACAGATGGTTCAAAAGCTGGCAATTACGTAGGGTTGGCTTATGTATCTAAAAATACTATAGAGTCTTTTAAACTGCATGCATCTTGCTCTATTTTTACTGCTGAGATTATGGCAATATACCAGAGTCTTATATTCATATCGCATCAAATTTCCAAAAAGCACATCATTTATACCGATTCATTGAGTTCGCTACAACTTTTATCATCTAGGACTGCTATGAATTACCCTATTGCCTCTGATATTCTCAAGTATGAACATCGTCTAAAGGTACAGGGATACCATACTGAATTTTGTTGGGTGCCTGGACATGTTGGTATCAGAGGAAATGAGTTGGCAGATATTGCTGCTAAATCAGCTACTCAAAATTTAAACCTGACTGACCCTTTAACTAATCCCTTTAACTGACATCAAACCATTCATTTTGAAAAAATTTTATGACAAATGGCAGTATTCCTGGAACCAGCAGTCTCGTAATAAGTTGTATGAAATAAAGCCCGTAATACAAAAGTGGACTAGTTTCCAATGTAGGAAACTTGAGGTACTTTTAACTCGTTTGCGAATTGGTCATACTCGTTTTACCCACAGACACTTACTTTTAGGAGAAGTTGAACCGTTGTCAGATAATAGTTGTAATAGAATAGTTGTAATAGTTGTAATAGATTGTAATAGTTGTCAGACCTCAGCAAGTATCAAACATATTTTAATTGAGTGTACTAAATATAAACAGTTTCGTTTCAAGCATTTTAAGACTTATACATTAAATTTGGCAGAATTGATTGGAGAAAATCCTCATTTGGAGCTTGTCCCATTCCTATTGGACATTGGTTTTTTCCATCATTTTTAACATCACCTTTTATAACTTTTTAGCCATTTTTCATATCATTTGCATTGTTGCACATGTTCCATAGTATTTTCACTCATTATCACTATTTTAAATTATACACATGTTATCAATACTATTTTATGTATCTCGGTACCATATGTCTGGCGCAGCATATCCTCTTTGGATCTTGTGCCATTAAACCATAATCAACCTCAACCGTCTCGGCTTTGTTACTCTCTTCGTTAGATATATTATTTTATTTCACCTAGTAGGTGGGACTCAGCCAAAATATAATTTATTTATATATCTGGAAGTTGATATCGATCTAACTTTTCAATTAATATGTTAATAATAAGAATTCACATTTCCCACAGCTCAAATGACATTTGCTTCGAATTTGGATGTAGTCCATAATTTGTTGTATCAGTTCTTCCGTTACTTTATTTTGTCAGTTTTGGCTGTGAGATGTGCATGCGATGTATTAAGGTGAAAAAAGGCAAACTTTCCCTCGCCCCTTTTCTAATATCAAATGCTTTATTTTAGGTCTCTGACGTATATCTCACATATTTTGAGCTTCATGGGCAGGATTTCATTCCCAATTCGTTATATATTGGTAGCACGTTAAGGTGTTAAAGAATAAATAAATTTTAATCACTTGATTATATCATTTGTTAGGAAGCATATATACCACTAGTGCACGTTACAAATAATAATAATAATATACTAGTTAAATAATACTACCGGTGTTCCAGTAGAACTTAGAACGATGCCGTTTGTTCATATTCACATTTCTCTAACAATTTATGTTACTTATGTCAATTTGGAGAAGTTTCTAAGGAATCACAAAATTTGTTGCCAAATGGGGTGGACAAACGGGCAGACTCTATCAAAACGTATGCACTATGCCATCCCTTAATAAAACACTGTAAATTTACGACCTCTTGTGACTCGCCCCTTGTTCCACGAACAAACAGTGAAATTCGCTATATTTAGAATATAGGATACTAAATTAATAATTTCCTCAAAGCGATTAGAATTGTGAAAGAAATTATATTAAATTAATAACGTACATTTTCTGAGTTGTTGAATTTTCAACAATTGCACAATATTTTCCGCGATTTCAGGATATTTTGTCAATATTGCAGTATTTGTACCAAAATACTCAAGGCCGCCAGATTTGTCGATAAGTGCGACAGACAGATAAACAGATACACCTTATTGAATCATATATGATACACCATTCGTACTTAACTACCATTCGTACTTAATTGTTCCAAACCATTCATAAATCTTAAAATTAAAATCCTACTTAGGGTTTTGATTCGAAATTTTACCAATTTTCTGCAATTTTCGTTCATTTAAAGTCGCTTTCATCGATTTTGAAACATTTTTTTTTAATTTGACGACATTTTCAGTTGCTAATTTTTTTTCACATAGTCGATAATTTTGTCGCTAAGTGGCATAGACGGGCGAACAGACAAACCCTATTGAAACATACTTGATAAGACCAACCGTTTAGAAAGTAGTTTGAATTCCATTCCATGCACAAAACGTAAAATCAAAATCCATCATATTTATTTTCATTTTAATATTTATCAATTCAACATTATTTGCATTCATATCACGCCATTTTCATAATTTGGCAACATTGTCATTCTTTTGGTGGCATCTTCAAAAAGTTGCCAAATTTATTGCTAAATTTTTGCCAAGCATGCGCCGGTTCAAAATTACATATGCCTTTATTAAGCGGCTAAGTTGAAGAGAACATTTTCTTAATTCGGTTTTTATTGACCATATCCTAATATTACATATAACGTAAAAATGCATAAGCAATAAGACAACGAGAAAACCCGGACTTGAAAAAAAGTCCTCTCTGAGATGAATTGGCTATACTTTGGGGCACAAATGTATGATTTTAAGATTGTTAGTTTGAAATAAAAGAATAAATTTACCTAAAATTACATTTTTTGCAACCCTGTGTTACCCTATTTGTAAATACACACTGAAAATTTTGTCAAAATATAATGAATTTTTCACATAGGAACATCATCTGAATAAAAAGAAAGAGAGAAGAAGAAAATTGTAAAATTCCAAATTTTTCCTTTCGTGTTCATCCCAGACCGCCCGACCTACCCGAAGGTGTTAGGTATATGTGTGGACGGCCGGGAAGTGCCATCCAACTTAGTTCACTGCTTCCACACTCGAATCGCTGTCCATTGTGTTCCACATGAGCTGCTATTGAACGATAAGAAAAACCCCAATCACGAAGACCGATCATTCGTCCCTGTTCAAACTCCGCAAATTGCTCATATGGCGCCCTCTGTCGTTCTAGAGGCATAGTGACTTCTCATAAAACGTTTACCACTGGCAGACAATCATAGACTATTTTCGACACTATTTATATAGCTCACTATTTACACGGCTGAAACAGCAGTTCAGGGGCTCACGCATGCGCGATGACTGAAATTCTCTTCATTTGCAGAGCGCACCCTAATTTGCATTTTCTGTAAGTTCCAGCTCAATCGCGTGATTCCTTCATGGATGTTGCAATTTTTACAAACATATGATTATATATATATATATATATATATATATATATATATATATATATATATATATATATATATATATACAGGGTTTTTCAAAAGTCAGTATAAAATTTAAAAATTCATTAAAAATCGAAAAATCATTGCACTGAGGCACGGTTTGTACTATAAGTATTGCTAGGACGGTTTTTTTTTTTTGAGGTGAAAAAATTTTGAAGTTTAAAAAATCTTATATAGGTGACGCTGAACGCATTGGAAAGACAATTAAAATAACTTACTGTAGGTGTCAAATCGTGACAAGTCTAAATAACCCTGAACAGGTGGTAGGACCTTTTCCTTCCTTTAGATTTTTCTTAAATCAGAATTTTCGCATCAGAAACATCTGATGCTGATTTTCCGCTCACGTAATATAGCTTCACTAACAAGGCTTTCTCGATCAAAGTTAACATTCTCGCAAAAACTTCTTCTTTGCACCGTTTACTAATCAATCAAATGAAGAATCTACAAAGCACTACAGCTCTTTTATAACAGCCTCATTTGCATACTTCTGGAAGATGTATTCGGGTAAGCGCCCCCTATAGGTGATTTTTGGAACTACAAAATTTTTTCACGTCAAAAAAAAAAAACCATCTTTCCAATACTTATGGTACAAACCTTACCTCAATGCGATGATTTTTCGAGTTTTAATGAATTTTTTAAATTTATACGGACTTTTGAAAGACCCTGTATATATATATATATATATATATATATATATATATATATATATATATATATATATATATATATATATATATATATATATATATATATATATAACAAGTCAAAAATTGCAAGAACGTGAATACATGAATAAAGTGAAAAAGACCAACAGGGCATATATAAAAGGCCTAGAGGGATGGCGACCCCTAGTTCCCGGTTACAAGTCGACTTTTTACACCTTAGGAAACACTCCTGGAGCCATATATCACCTGTGGTCCTAATTCAGAATAACGTCAAAGTAGAAGACGCAAATCACACAAGAACGTGCATCCGTAGACGGCTATGCCTCCATAAAGAAATAAAAGGTTTAAAAAAGAAACAGATTTGAATTAAAACCTCGAATATATATATATATATATATATATATATATATATCATATAAAAGCCTGTAAACAAATTCAAAACGAATTCCTATGCATATCCACCAAAATCAAAGGCACTACTCAGGAAAAGGCGCCAAGCCGCTCTATACTCCGAAGCAGAATGTAATCCAAGAAAAAGAAGATTTAAAGGAACTTGGGATAACCAAATGCTTTGCATTTAATGGTTGGGGAGGATTGCGACTCCCCCTCCCGTTTAAAGCTGCTTTTCCAGCCTAGGCAAACGCTCACGGTACCAATGCAAAGCAAAGGTTGGTCCCCAATGCGTGCTAATACGAAGGCACCCGGACACGGAAGAACAAGACAACCAAACAGAAGGAAACTGGACCAAAAGTGATTCCTGCCCAACTCGCTATCATATATATGTTCGATTTACGCATGCGTGCTTTCTTAGCAGGCACGCATAAACTTTATTTACTTGCAAATTGAAGAAGTAAACTGTCAAAATCTACATGATCCTTGAAAATCGATCTATAGCAATCCTTTAAGAAATAAATAGGATAATGTTTATATATATATATATATATATATATATATATATATACTTTAAGAGGCGTTATGTCTTTTGGTAAGTCAGGGTACAATCTTGTAACAACTTTACTAATTTATTAAAGTCAATTAATATTGACCTTGATAAATATACTTATAAATTAGCTCTACTATTAGAGGCATTTAACATGTGGGAATTCACTTTGTTAAAATTTATTAAAAATACTATTAACACTGCTAAATTGCCTAGAACTTTATATGCTATTGAAAATATAACAAACGCTATTATTGATTTACAAAAATTTTTGTAATTACTTATGTTGATAAAGTATCTTATAATCATGCTATTATCTGTAAAAAATTCAATATACAATTTCTGTTAGATTATTTAAAGAATAATAGTCTGTTTAAACTTGATTCAAACTCTATAATACATATGAAACAGAAAATTATCAATATGTATAGTTATCTAAATATTAATTATACATTTTTGAAATTTCCATATGATATTGTGGTTATTCCTAAATTTCATAAAAATCCCATTACATTTAAAACTGCTGCTTGTGGTCATAATTCTTATTCAACTACTGCTAGCAAATTACTGCTTAATATTTTAAACGTACTAAATGTTAGTTTACTTCATTCTAGTAAAAAATACTTTATTTTAAATAATAAGTAACATAATAAGTAACTAATATAAGTAACTAATATAAGTAAATAATAAGTAAATAATAAGTAACATAATCAACAAATATCAATGGAGTGGATTCGAAAATAGAAACACAAAAAATATACAAGTACTAAAACTATCCACGTGGATAAGCACTAGGCCTAAAAAAAATGTTCATTTCGAAAAAATTATTTTTCAAGTCCAAGTGAATCAAAATAAACACAAAATATGCATGCTTCTGAAATAAGAGATATAAGAGATAGTTTATTTCTATAAACTCTTATTACTTGGACTACATGCATAAAGATTGACAAATTATATAGGAAACAAGAATACCTAAAATACACTGCAAATGTCCTATTCATTGGGGCCATAAATGAAGAGGCCAATATTGCCAATCGCAAATGTTAAGAGTATAGATCTAATGTTGCCAATCGTGAGAAATAGATAACAGTATTGCGAAAAGGCAATGAAATGTGATATATTCTACAGTAAGAGCTATAAAATAATGGGGCGTATAATATAATAAAAAACATAGAAGCTAAAGTATAAGGGAATGTAAATACATTTTAATGCTTATTCAAGAGAATGTTGATGTTTGGCTAATATAAGATACTAATGAGAAAATTTAAGAATATTCAGTTAATCCAAACTTTTTAACTATACCATTTACTAAATATGCTGGATATTTATATAATTTACTAGTAATTTTTTATGTTATCAATGTGCATAGCATAAAAATTTTTATCTGATAATCTATAAATTCTAAAAAGTTGATTAAGTATAATATTTCTAAACAATTGAATCGAATTGCAGAAATTAAATGGTAATTTTTTATTAATATTACATTTAAAATAGTCTTTTTTATCATATAAATTAGTAACTATCCCATTAGTAGGTTCAATAATTAGATTTAAATCCGAAAATTTTACTAATAGTGGCTTAATTAGGAACTAATTCCAAATTATCTGGATAGAAATCTATATCTATGACATAGTTATCAATAAATACTAAACAAATGAGATCTCAACATATCTGTAAATTTTATAATCTGTTGAAGTAAAATATTTTTCATAATGATAAAGTTATAAATTAGCTAACATACTGCTACTACCGCCTCCTCTGGGAAACCCTGAGAATTGTAAGTATAATTTATTTCCTTGAAACATACAATTATTGAAAAGAACAAAGTGGAGGGAAAATTTGTAAATATAGTGTGAGTAGATTGATTAGTAAAATAAGCATTATATAGACCTAAAATTACAACATAAAGATCCGAGATCTTAATATTATTAAAAAGATCTATAAAATCAAAAGTTTAAAATCCAATTAGTTTACATAGTGATGTCAATTTACTCTTTAATTCTTTACTATTATTTGTAATAAGGTAATTATTACTAGAATAACGTAAACTAGCATTTTGTACATTTAAATAATTTAGTCGCAGTGGTAGAGTAAGAATTATGACCACTAATTACAGTTCTAAATTTATTTGGATGTTTGTGAAATTTAGGAATAAGCACTATATATGGGGGAAATGGTGTGTGAATCTAGTTTAAATAGACTATTATTCTTAAAATAATCAAACAGAAATTGTATATAGAATTTTTTACAGGTAATAGCATAATTGTTAGAGGCTTTAGCAACACAAGTAATAACAAGAGATCTTTGCAAATCATTAATAGAGTGTTTTATATTATCAATATTATATAAATATTATATATAGATCCAGACAAATTAATAATACAAATGGTATTTTTAATAAATTTTAATAAAGTAAGTTTCCACGTATTAAATGCCTTAAAGGCAGAAAGTTAATTTATAAATATATTTATCTAGGTGAAGATTTATTGTATATATATATATATATCTTAGAAACAGTTCAAATCAATAAATGAATTTCTGAAAGAAATGCGAAATATAAATTTTTATACAGTCCCCCGGTCCTACCGATTATATTTAAGAAAATCATCCTCATACAATTTTATGCAAAATAAAAATAAATCATCCTTTTACGGCCAAAATTGGCCCACTTATAGCTGTCTAAATTTGGAGCACTTTTTGTACTGAGAAATGGTCAACAGGATCCCTGATTGGTTGGTTGCCTGAAATGGGATATTTTTATGCATGGAAAAGCGACTTAAGTCATACAGTTTAATGCTTCATAACTCGGTGAAGTTTGGTCGTAAGAGGGAGATTAATTTTTATTTTGTATGAAATTGTGTGAGGATGATTTTCCTAAATACAATTGGTAGGACCGGGGGAGCGTATAAAAATTTATATTTCGTATTTCTTTCAGAAATGTATTTATTGATTTAAACTGTTTCTAAGATAATAGATTTTAAAATTTAAAACGTTTTTGCAATTCGAAATATATATCTGTGACTAACGGTTGAGCAAATAGCCATTGGACACCGATAGCACTGGACACCCTGTATGTCAGCCCAGTAGAATATATGTTTTTAATTTTATAGATGAATTTATTTTTAATTTAAATTTTATAGATTTTATTTTTTAATTTTTTAATTTTATATTATGTTTTTTAATTTTAAGAATATCTCATTTTATTGCTTTTACGCAGTACGGTTTTTATTACTCTCTTTGGCAACAGCAAATCACATCTTTTCATTTCTGCATATGGCAACATTGGTTTAGACATATTTTGCTCGTCATGGTTGTACTTATGAAGTGTATTTTAAGGTATTTATGTTTCCTTTATTTTTCCAATCTATATGCTTGTCGTCCATATAACACAAGTTTATAGATAAAATCTATCTTGTGTTTCAGAAACAAGCATTTTCGTGTTCATTTCGAAGGGATATATATGGACCCGAAGAGAATTTTTTCGAAATGAACGTATCTTAAGCCTAAAGCTCTTCCATGTGCAAGCTTTTTTGCTTGATTTTTTTGTTTTCTTATATTCATTCCTCATTTTTGAAATTTGTTGATTGTCTTTGTCTTTATGACCTGCATTACGCTTTATTATTTCCTCTTTATGTCTTAATTTCTTTTATTTCTTTGTATATTGTAGAAAATTTTGGAATAGTGTATTATGAGTTACTACATACATTCTAACATTGGATTTACTAATTTATATTTATATATATATATATATATATATATATATATATATATATATATAAATTGGGTTGATATTACACAAGACGTACTATATTTGCAATGGAACCTATGGCCGGATTCTACTCACAGTGCCTAAAAAGTGTAAAGTACTTATCCACGTCGATCCTTCAACAATGGAAAAAATAGACTTAACTAATCCAGGAATTTCCTATTTTCATTCGCATCAGAAAAAACTCAAAGTAGCTGCTCAAAGTTATGTTCGAAGGTGTCGTTGTACAGCCGACACACTGAAGAATGAAAGTCTGACGTACCCTCTCACTGACTCAATTATGTGGTGTTTAAATTGCCTGCGGCATCAAAGATTCTCGCGACGAGATATTGCATGAAATCTACAAGTGTATCGTAAATTAGTATTGGCATGTGCCTCTAGAAAAAGAAGTCCAGTGGATTAAGATCCGGGGAGCTTGGAGGCCTAGCTATAGATCCACCACGTCCAATCCGCCGCCCAGGATATGTCATATGTAAGAAGTATTGGACCGCGGCGGACCAGGTGTGCTTGGGCCCGACCACGTATAAACCACACTATGGGGGCGGCCCATAGATTTCATTGCAATTACTGACCGACTTGATGTGTAATAAATATCGCCCCTCTTTTGTATTGAAAGACTTTACGATCACCCTGTATATCGCCTATAATAATTATAAAGGGAACCTTGTGCTTTACTTTTGCATAGGAACCAAAGCAATGGGCACGGAGACCAGGCCTCATATAAATAAGATATTAAACAAATTGAAAATCTTGACAATTGTATTCAGTTATACAAAATTATCATTATTTAGAATTATTTTTTAAATTCACTTGTGAATAACCTTGTATGATATGTAGCAGTTATATGAATTACCACACCCATATTTGTGCATTCCCATTTTTAACACTATACAACATACTTGAAAAGTGTTTATGACTTTGTTCATTCTGTCTGTCTGTCTGTCTGTCTGTCTGTCTGTCTGTCCGTTAGCACGACAACTGCCGTAAAAATGACTTTATCAAAATGGAATTTTAGTATGATTTTCAAACGGTCTGTGGGACCTATGGGAATATAAATAAATAATATCACCCAACTAGTTTTACATTAAATCCTGGTTGAAAAAATGAAATACATTGAACCCTATGGGGCCTAATTTTTCAAATATTTTTTAAGAAAATTTAAAATTCACAAATTGCTTTGAAGTTTTTAGAAAATATTCACATTATCCCATAAAATATAAAAAAAGAATTTCAGTAAAATATGTTAAGTAGTTTTTTAATTAAAAATTATTTAATATAGGGATAAAAACAATTGAATTAAATTCTGACTTTTGGGACATCCTCCAGAAAGAAATAAGAGATATATTATATAATAAACATCTTTCCAAGAACTTAATCATTTTGTATATGAGAGAGGCTTCACATTTTAAAATAACTTTGGTAGATAACAATTTTTCAATTTTTTTTTTTAATTCTATATAACTGTTCACGATATGCTTATTTGATGGCATTTTTGAAGCACTTTCCTACTTCCTAAAGAGTTACAATTTGGTACACAGCTTAAATTTGTTGAACATTTTATTCTACAAAAATTTGGTGGATCTTTAAATATAGATCACACATTTTTTTTTCAAAATGGCCTGTAAATAATCCCCGTTCACTTCTATAAATCATTGTTGTAATATTGTTAAAAATTCTGATGTGGGCAGCACATTTCTTTCCCTGCAGACTCATATTCACGTTCTCTTTATTTCTTCAATAATAATTTGAGTTTATCTGCACAAAATAACAGCCATAAGTATTTTAAATGACATTGAATTTGCACGTCAAACTTAAATTTGGTTCTCATTTGAGAGCTGGACTTATTGTCAAAGGTGGCGTAGCGAAAACGCGAAAAAAACTAGAATATCTCATGAACGGCTAGTCCTAGAGTAATGGGGTTAGTCTCATTCTTTTTGTTGTCAAAAATCACGTATATAAAAGGAATTTAATTGATGTAATTGAGCTCACGTAGTCTTATTTTTATATTTAACGATTTTTGCGGGCCATTTCGCAAAAATAGCCCGTTCCTTTTTCCCGAATCGTACAAGAATAACCTACAAATAATTTATATACCAAATTTTGTTAAATTTGTTATATAAATCACTTGTAGGTTATTGAAATATTATACACCAAATTTTGTTAAATTTGTTCCATTAGTTTTTAACTAGAGTGGATAAAGGCAATTTCTGCCGGCCATTTCGCAAAGAAGGCAGATTCTTTTATTACGAATCGTTTAACGAATCGTTTTACGAATATTTAACGATTTTTGCGGGCCATTTCGCAAAAATAGCCCGTTCCTTTTTCCCGAATCGTACAAGAATAACCTACAAATAATTTATATACCAAATTTTGTTAAATTTGTTATATAAATCACTTGTAGGTTATTGAAATATTATACACCAAATTTTGTTAAATTTGTTCCATTAGTTTTTAACTAGAGTGGATAAAGGCAATTTCTGCCGGTCATTTCGCAAAGAAGGCAGATTCTTTTATTACGAATCGTACTATAATCTAATGAACATCAGGATTTCCCAGGACAAACATACCTACCAAATTTTATGAAATTCGGTCCATTAGTTTTTCAATCAGAGTGGATGTAATATCCTCACAGACACATAGAAATATACACAGATACACCTTTACACATACAGACGTCTTCCTAAAAATAATTTTTTCGTGTTCTAAAAATCCCAAAATGTGTAGATCCTTCGAAAATTCGAGTTCCGATCTTCGGTACGATTCCAATGCTTTGAATACACACACACACACATTTATTATCTGTGTATCTGTGTATTGTCTGTGTATCTAAATTCCGTGCCTATGCAATTACAATAGTTGTGATTTTAAATGATCCCTAAACTTTTATTATTTCTTCACCGAAGCCTAATTTTAACTTATGCAGAATGCAAATATCTCAAGCGATTGTAGGGTGAGTTACATAAGAATTGCTGAAATTTTTCACACAAAATTATTCAGCTCTGGAGTCTGGAATACAAGTTATATGAATGAAATATACCTTGATTTTGTATAGAGAATCAGATGATTTATATTTCGATACAGTTTTAAATATTTAAGTATAATAAATTACTGTAGCACTGTGATAATGTAAAAGATATCACCACTGAATGAATCACATTTTAAAAAATTTTAAATGAAATTGTATTTCAATTGGAAAGTGTTTCATAATCAATGCTTATGTATGATTGATCTTTCTTGTTAATATTTGAAGTGTAGAAGCACTGATATAATATTTATTTGCATTAAATATGAAGTATTGAGGTAAATTTTCAAACAGATGCCTTCGGTTTAAATCCCTCCGCAGGTGTTAAAATGACCAAAGAATGATACAGAAATTGAAATAACTTTCCGGCGTGAAATTCATATTGCTACTAAATCTGCCATTTTAAATCTTTCCACAATGTGTGCTTACAAAAAATAAAAATTGAAATAATTTTAGACACTCTTCTTAATTACCAATAATATTATAGAGGTGCATTTTATATAAAAAATGATTACGTTTAATCAAAGGAGTGAACTAATTTTGAGGTATATCAAGAAAGCTGCGACGAGTATTGAGCAGCTGATTGAAATTGGTAGAGCACATAACCGCGCGGACCATCTTCCGTAGAACAAGGATTGATTGAAATTTCAACTGTTTAGAGCAGTTGAACATCACTTCACGATTTTTATAGATTAGAGATTTGTTTATGCCTCAAATACAAGTATCAAAAGAAAGTATGTAACTAAAACATTTTCCACAACTGTAAGAAAAACTGTATGTATCCTCGACGCAATAAATTATTAAGTGTTTAATCACACTGCCATCAACAGTTCTTTAAAAACGACTTTACAGCACCTCTGACATTATTTACGATAAAAAAGAAAGAGCCTGATCCTGAATGTAAAAAATTATTCTCTTCTACAATGCAAATTTGCAGTAGGTGAAAAAGTACACAATTATATAATTATCGTAGCCAAGAGTACCAAAAGTTAAAGAATAAAGCTACTGCAAAATAATTAAAATTTTAAAAAATAAAATTTCTATGTTTTATGACAGCTTTTACTTTTTTAACACTTTCAAACACAGTTGAGAAGTGTTTATGACTTTGTTCATTCTGTTTGTCTGTCTGTCAGTCTATCCCTTCGCGCGATAACTACCTTAAAAATGACTTTATCAAAATTAAATTTTAGTATGTTGTTCAAACGGTCTGTGGGACGGAAGTTAAACTAATAATATCACCCAATTAGTTTTGCATTGAACCTGAGATAAAAAAGTGGAATATACTGAACCCTATGAGACCTAATTTTTCAAGCATTTTTAAGCGAAATTAAAATTCATGAATTACTTAGAAATTTTTAGAAAATATTTAAATTATCCCATAATATATATAAAAAAAATTCAGCAAAATATGTTCGGTAGATATTTTAAATAAAAATTAAAATAATAATTACACCCATATTATATGAAGAGATCACCATTTCAAAATAAAATATGGCATCCATCTTTATTTCCCAGTGTTAAAATCGTAATTTGTAAAGTTCTTATCATATTACTTTCCTTATATACATAATGTATAAGGAAAGTATTGTGACGGGGTCGAAAATTCGAATTCGAGTTTTCGACGGGAGAGCACGTTTCAAGCATCCCTGATCACGAATCAAACATTTTTGAAGTGATGTCTGTGTGTGTGTGTGTGTGTGTGTAAAAGTATGTGTGTGTGTGTGTGTGTGTGTCAGTGGGTCTGTGGAGACGATAACTGACGAACGAATGGACCGATTCGAACCAAATTTGGTACAAAAATCACAATCCGTAAACACTGGAAGCCTATTGTTTTTATACGCAATCGAATGTTCAGAACCCCCCTAAATTTTCGAATGAAAATTTGAAAAAATCGTCAAAAAATCAAAACCACTAATAAAGTTACGCAAATAGACATTTTTTATGTAATTTTTCATTAGAAAACGATTGACATAAATTTTAGAACGCTAACATGAACCATTCTCGAGATATTGCACATTTTTCAAAAAAAAATATCAAAAAGTCATATAAAATTGAAAAAAAATCTTGTTGAGAAACATGTTCACTTTTCATATGTAATACCATGCGATAAATTGGGTGACATCATTCTCGTAGATCTAGCTTGTTCCATTCATGAAAAAAGATACTTTGAGTAATACTTTTGTATTTGAACGCCAATAATAATTTATCTGCTGTAAGAATAACTTATTTCTTCGTCCATAACGCTTGGCGAGATTTTGGCGACAAAATTGGCGGAATGTCGCCAACTTGGCGACTTTTTGAAATGTTGCCAAATTAACGAAAATCTCGCCAAATGGATAAAAATGACGCTAAATCAATGAAAATGACCACTAATTGTCGAAAATTCAATATCTTGGAAAGAATATTAGTATCTACTATAAGAAAAACCTATTTTTTTTTATTTTTACTGTAACAGTAGTAAATTCATTACATTATATAAGGAAAGTCATGTGTTGCCCACATCAGATTTTCTTCTTACTTTCCTTATATACATAATGTATAAGGAAAGTATTGTGACGGGGTCGAAAATTCGAATTCGAGTTTTCGACGGGAGAGCACGTTTCAAGCATCCCTGATCACGAATCAAACATTTTTGAAGTGATGTCTGTGTGTGTGTGTGTGTGTGTGTGAAAGTATGTGTGTATGTGTGTGTGTGTGTCAGTGAGTCTGTGGAGACGATAACTGATGAACGAATGGACCGATTCGAACCAAATTTGGTACAAAAATCACAATCCGTAAACACTGGAAGCCTATTGTTTTTATACGCAATCGAATGTTCAGAGCCCCCCTAAATTTTCGAATGAAATTTTGAAAAAATCGTCAAAAAATTAAAACCACTAATAAAGTTACGCAAATAGACATTTCTTATGTAATTTTTCATTAGAAAACGATTGACATAAATTTTAGAACGCTAACGTGAACCGTTCTCGACATATTGTACATTTTTTTTTAAAATTATCAAAAAGTCATATAAAATAAAAAGAAAAATATTTCCTATTGAGAAACATGTTTACTTTTCATATGTAATACCATGCGATAAATTGAGTGACATCCTTCTCGTGGATCTAGCTCGTTCCATTCTTGAAAAAAGATACTTTGAATAATACTTTTGTATTTGAACGCCAATAGTCATTTATCTGCTTTAAGAAAAATTTATTTCTTAGTGCATAACGCTTGGCGAGATTTTGGCGACGAATTTGGCGGAATGTCGCCAACTTGGCGACTTTTTTGAAATGTTGCCAAATTAACGAAAATCTCGCCAAATGGATAAAAATGACGCTAAATCAATGAAAATGACGACTAATTGTCGAAAATTCAATATCTTGGAAAGAATATTAATATCTACTACAAGAAAATCCTATTTTTTTACTGTAAAAGTAGTAAATTCATTACATTATATAAGGAAAGTCATGTGTTGTCCACATCAGATTTTTTAGTATTGCATCCGTCCTAAAACTTTATGGTTGCATATTTTCTGTGGATCTATATTCTGTGCCAACGCAATTTCAATATTTTGATTTTACATGATCATCAAACTTCAATTATTTCTACAGCGAAACCTGATTTTAATGGATGCAGAATGTAAACATGTAATTGTAAGATGAGTTGTATAAGAATTGCAGAATTTTTTTCAAGCAAAATTATTTAGCTCTGGAATGAAATATCCATTGCTTTCACATAGAGAGCCAGATGATTTATATTTCGATGACGTCATTTGAATAAAGTTCATTTTTCTTTAAGTTTTCAAATATAATAAATTACTGAAGTACTGTGATAATTTAAAATATATCAACGCTGAAGGTATCACATTTCAGAGATGTTTAAATGAAATTGCATTTCAGTTGGAAAGTGTTTCATAATAAATGTTTTATGCAAGATTGATCTTTCTTGTTATTTTACTTTATAAATTTATTTACTAATAATTAATAATATTTAATGAATGTAAATATTATTTTTAACAATTTGTAATTAATATTCGTAATTACAAACAATTTGTAATTACTACAATTTGTAATTAATATTTGTAATAACATTTTAAAGAAATAATGTAACTATCAGAATTTTCTACAGTTCCTGTATGATGTTCTAACATAAATTAAGACCATTTGCGTTTGACTTTTAACAGGGGCGGTTCGATATGTTTTATTGTATTTCATATTTCTAAAATATTAGTAAAACACATTGAAACTTTAACGTTTATTTAATTTTCCTACTGATCTGTATTTAAAGCATGTTTAAATATTTACTAACTGCGGTAGTCAAAGCTATAGTTTAATTTTTAAAACTGTCGCTATGTAGGGGGATTTCTAAAATATTTGTAAAACGCATTCAAACTTTAACATTTTATTTAGTTTACCTACTGATCTGTATTTAAAACATGATTTATTAACTGCGGTAGTCAAAGCTAGTTTAATTTTTAAAACTGTTGCTATGTAGGTGGGATTTCTAAAATATTAGTAAAATGCATTCAAACTTTAACATTTTATTTAATTTTTCTACTGATCTGTATTTAAAACATGTTTACATATTTACTAACTGCGGTAGTCAAAGCTAGTTTAATTTTTAAAACTGTCGCTATGTAGGGGGAATTCTAAAATATTAGTAAAACGCATTCAAACTTTAACATTTCATTTAATTCTCCTACTGACCTGCTTTTAAAACATGTTTAAATATTTACTAACTGCGGTAGTCAAAGCTAGTTTAATTTTTTAAACTGTCGCTATGTATAGGGGATTCTTAACAGGCAATGTTATAGCAGCCATATTTAACAATAGATCAAGAAATTTGTGAAACTTAAATGATCAAATAATACACAATTAAGAAGATCGTATTTTCAATAGGGTTGTTTTTATTATATGCTAAGTAGTGAAATGAAGGAGATCTATGAGT
Organism: Amaurobius ferox; assembly: GCA_951213105.1. Lineage (NCBI taxonomy): Eukaryota > Metazoa > Arthropoda > Arachnida > Araneae > Amaurobiidae > Amaurobius > Amaurobius ferox. The sequence continues at coordinate 124,666,030 of OX578137.1, forward strand.
AAGGACCTTATTTCCTTTACCGCATCCACATTTCGTATAATATTTTGAAGTAGCTTTTACCATTTTTCAAACTAGCTTCTACCCTAAAATAGCTATTACCTAAAATAATTTATCGACCTGAGAACTCAGTTATGTGCAGTCAAAATATATGCATCACATTATATTCAGTCAGCTATTTACTTCAAAATGTTTAACGTGTTCTTAAATTCCCTGCAATGCATAATATGCTAGGCGTAGGAAAAATATTATAATACAGCCTAAATAAAAATAAAAATAATAAATAAAAATTCTAAATAAAAAATAATATATGAGGAAAGTCTTAGGCTGCTCACATAACTTATTATATATTTATTTATAAATTGTAAAAATTACATTCTCTCAAAATTAGTGCAGTCCATTGTTTTGAAAGTTTTAATCTCTTTGAAGAATAAAATTGAAAAAATCTGATGTGGGCAACACATGACTTTCCTTATATAATGCAATGTATTTACTACTTTTACAGTTAAAACAAAATAGGTTATTCATATAGTAGATATTTATATTTTTTCCAAGATATTGAATTTTCGTTAAATAGTCGTTATTTTCATTGATTTAGCGTCATTTTTATCCATTTGACGAGATTTTCTTTGATTTGGTAACATTTAATAAAGTCGCCAAGTTGGCGACATTCCGCCAAATTCGTAGCCAAAATCTCGTCAAGCGATATGGAGGGAGAAATCATTTATTCTTATAACATATAAATGACTATTGGCGTTCAAATACAAAAGTATTACTCAAAGTATATTTTTTCATGAATGGAACGAGCTAGATCCACGAGAATGATGTCACCAAATTTATCGCATGATATTACATATGAAAAGTGAACATGTTTCTCAATAGGAAATATTTTTTTTTATTTTATATAATTTTTTGATATTTTTTTTAAATGCGCAATATCTCGAAAACGGTTCATGCTATAAAAGTGAACATGTCTCTCAATAGGAAATACCTTTTTTTTATTTTATATGACTTTTGATAATGTTTTTGAAAAATGTACAATATCTCGAGAACGGTTCATGTTAGCGTTCTAAAACTGATGTTAATCGTTTTCTAATGAAAAATTACATTAGAAATGTCTATTTGCGTAACTTTATTAGAGGTTTTGAATTTCTGATGATATTTTCAAAATTCCACTCTAAAATTTAGGGGGGTTATGAACATTCGATTGCGTATAAAAACAATAGGCTTCCAGTATTCACGGATTGTAATTTTAGTACTAAATTTCGTTCGAATCGGTCGATTCGTTCGTCAGTTATCGTCTCCACAGTCTCACTGACACGCACAGACACGCATACTTTCACACACACACACACACACACAGGCATCACCTCAAAAATGTTCGATTCGTGATCAGGGATGCTTGAAACGTGCTCTCCCGTCGAAAACTCGAATTCGAATTTTCGACCCCCGTTACAATACTTTCCTTATACATTATTGTATATATGGAAAGTAATAAAAATTATTGTTTATTGCACGTGATTGGTTATCACTATTCGGATAAATATTATTTTATAAATCAATGGTACTTCTAAAATACTGCTTTTATACTAACTATAATATTCAAGCAAAATTTCGTTTGATTTCCCTATGTTTCAAATATAATATCGTATGAACACTCACAAATGTAGTACATCCCAAAAAATCCAATTTGTGTTCAGCTGTGTTCATGGGCGTCCGTAGGAGAGGAGACGGAGAGAACTCGCTTTTCCCTGGACGTTTAAGGATACAAAGGCGAACATCAAAGTTTTACATGTTGTACGTCTTATCCTTGAGTCCCCACTCCCTGGAACATGTTCTATGCCCATTGGCCTTTTCAAAATATTTTTCATTTTCAAAATATTAAATTATAATTTGTGTCCACATTATTTTATGCAGTTATACCTTGTGCACAAAATTTCTACATTTGGGTGCACAAAATTTCTTTAGATGCACATTTTAAAAAGTATACTCCAATATAACTAATACAGCGTGTCCCATCAAGACTGCCCAAACTCTGCACAGCCAGATTCTTCGCTTGGAATACATAAAAATTGGCCAAAGAACTGTACCTCTACGACCCATTGTTTTCTAAAAAAATTCGAGAGAAAATATGACGTCATATCCGGTGTCCAAAAAACAACTTTATTGGGAACGTGAACGTCGGTATAACATAAAACCGAACGTGGGGGTCCGGTTTTATGGCCGCCACGATCGCCAGATCTGACACCTTTGAATTTTTTCTTATGGAGCCATCTGATGGAATTGGTCTACCGAGACCTAGTTACTACAGAAAGTGACTTAGTTGCTCGTCTTCATGCTGCGTGTACTTTTGTGGACACCACGCTGCTGAAACGTGTGCAGTCAGCCCTTCCACTGCGCGCGCATGCATGCCTCGATATGCGCGGTGGACATTTTGAACATCTTCCTGTGTAAACATATGCAAATACCGATGTTCATGTTCCCAATAAAGTTGTTTTTTCGTACACCGGATATGACGTCATACTTTTCTCTCGAATTTTTCTCGAAAACTATGGGTCGTAGAGGTATAGCTCTTTGGTCAATTTTTATGTATTCCAAGCGAGGAAACCGGCTGTGCAGAGTTTAGGCGGTCTTGATGAGACACCCTGTATAAAATTATAGCTGCCAACATTCCAATTTGGAAGTTAGTACAATGTTTTCTATAAATCGATACAATTCACAAATTAATGGTGTTATTTTATAGATATATCAATACAAACGTTAAACATGCGCTATAAAGCAATTTATTATTTTTTAACAATAAAACTTTAACCTTACAATTCAACATCTTTAAAATTACTACATTTTTTCAATATAAATTTTTATCCGTTTATAACGTGAACATTTCTAGTTACTTTTAACTACCAGCAATGAGCTATCTACGCAATTGTGTATTCTAGACCACCGAGAAGCGCCGCCCCTGCACGCTGATGTTCGCCATCCCCCAGAGTTCGCTTTGCGATCACATTAGGCCCACCCTCAACACAGTTGTACCTCTGCCATTGTTGTTCAGTTGTGTACCCTAATTGTGCTCACACGATCGTGTTCACTAATACTCCTCAACCCTCGGATCAGTCTTCACTAGCTCCGTCATCACTGTCGCAAAGTAGAAATTTGTAACTTTCAGTTATGTCATGATGTTAGAGAGAAGAGGATAAAATCCCTATATATAATAAACTTTTTTTTTTCCCAATGGTCAGGCATTTATTTTCATCATTCGCCTATACACCGGGCAGAAACGTGGACCATTTAGTCGTCACATGACGTTGCCCCAGCACACCAGTGGGGGTTGGAACACATCATGCTCAACGACACAACATCCATGTCTGAAGGCGGGATTCGAACCCACAACGCGGCAGCTGAAAGATCGCTAGGAAGCGCTATCCCTGACCGTTCGACCACCGCGTCGGCAAAAAATAAAGAGTGGTCCGTGAGAGGATCGAACCCCCGACCTTCGCGTTATTAGCACGACGCTCTATCCATCTGACCTAACGGGCCACTAACAAACTTATAGTATCATAATGCTTTGATAATGTTACGAACGCGCAATGTTCCGTTTAGCGCCTCCCCTTTCGAAGGTCAGACGAAGAAAATAAAGTGCATGACGTCACCCTGGCGTGAACCTAGGGTTACCAGGATTTCCCGTTAGAAGAAGAGTTTCCAGATTTGGCGATTTATCGCCAATTCGGAGACATTTGGTGACTTCTGGAATGTTTCAGAAACTTCTCCATAGAACGATGATTCTTTGAGATATAGAGATTTCCCGAAGTTTATAGAGAGACTATAAAAAGGACTTATCCCTCCGTTGCAGGAGAGTTCACGAATGGGCGTGACATGAGCTACATTGGACTGTTATTTTTGTCAATGTTTTGAGAATAGAAGCTGCGGTTTTGTTGTTGTTGAAACCCAGACCGTCCGACCTACCAGAAAGGTGTAAGGTAACTGTTTGGACGGTCGGGAAGTGCCACCCAATTTAGACCGGAATCCAGTGGGGGAGGCATCCACAGGGACCGTACCCTCCTTCCCCTACCACCAACCTCTCGGAAGCTGCGGTTTTGTGAAATTACTTTCGTCAACATTATGTGAATAATATCGCTTATTCTGTGAAATTAGTGGAGTATTTAAGTGCTATTTGATAGTATATTGTTCCTGTTTACTTTGTACTTGTGAATAAACGTAAGTTATCCAGAAACTTGGACTCGTTCTTGTATCCTGCGTGTACATCCGAGATTCTAGATGATACGTTCGAAACGATAATTACAGCTTCTTGTTACTAGTGTTAGTAACGTCCCAATCTTCTCATTTGACACAAATGAGAGTTTTTTCAGATTTTTGGCTTAGAAGGGAAGGCTTAGACCTAGAAATTTAAATATTTTTGGGAACCTATCTCACTCCATTTGTGAACATTCCTGTAAATTTTGCCAAAATCAAATGAATTTTTCAGATAGAAACATCGTGAATGAGATAGACGAGAAAAATAAAACTAAAATTTCTACTGTTTTTACTTTCCCTGCAATACATGGTAATAAAAATATCTAATTCGAATTAGTAGTTATTATTAAAATTAAAAATATTATTTTAAAATTATTACTTTCCCCGTAATACATGGTAATGTGTAGGGAAAGTATTGGAATCATGTCGAAAATCGCAACTCAAGTTTTCGACGGATATACACGTTTCAAGACCTCTAGAATACGAAAAAGCCATTTTTAGCGTGACGTCTGTGTGTCTGTCTGTGCAGATTTTTTATCCACTCTAACTAAAAAACTAATGGACCAAATTTCAAAAAATTTGGTAGGTAAGTTACTTGTGGGCGAATCTGGTGCTGATTAGTTTTGGGTACATTTCGCGATAAAAGAACTCGCCTATTTTTGCGAAATGGCCCGCAAAAGCTTGTGTCCACTCTAACTGAAAAACAAATGGACCGAATTTCACAAAATTCGGTAGATGAGTCACTTGTGGATCACCCTGGTGCTGATTAGATTTTGGTATGATTCAGAAAAAAATAACCTGCCTTTCTTTGCAAAATGGCTCGCAGAAATCGTCAAAATCTAAACTAAATAACTACGTATGCTCAAATATGTCCATTAAATGCTTGTTTAATACGTAATTTTTAACGAAGAAAAGAATAAGATCAACCCCATTGCACTAGGTCTAGTCATTCTCGAGATATTTCAGTTTTTCGTATTTTGTCTACGCCACCTTTAAAAGTAAATCCGGTTCCCGAATGAGAACGAAAATTGAATTAAAAGTGAAATAAATTTAATTAAAATAAAGAAAACGTGGATATAAGTCTGCAGGGAAAGTCATGTGCTGCCCACATCAGATTTTTTTAATTAAAAGACTCTATTTTTCTTGCTTTTGAAGATCGAACCATGCGACTTTGAAACATTATTCTTGACTACCATTGACCTGTCGACTTCATCATCTCAAATTCTTTTAACCACTGTAATTTTAGAGATATTGGTTTTGTATATCTAGCTTGAAATGCATTCTGCAATTAAGTGTCACTGCTGTGTAACTGAGTGTAAACGACAGTTGATCTAGACTACAATAGTCAACTTGGTCATCGCAAATTGTTTTAACCACTATAGTTTTAGAAATAGAGGCTTTGGGTTTGTAGCTTGAAGTGGATTATGTAATTAAGTGTCACTGCAGTGTAATTAAGTCTCTTTAAGTGACTTCAAGCCATGTCACTGTAGTGATATTTAATTGATATTATTGCCGTATAGAATGGCGTATATTTTTATCACGAGAATTTTAAACGACAGTTGATCAAACATAAAACAAAATAAGAAATGAAAGCTTTCGTTCTTCGTGCAACTTACTTCAAGTGAATATTGTATATAGAAGGAAACGCTTTTGAATGAAGGCTATCTACTGTATAATACAATAATCAAACCATTTTTACTAAAATGAAAATTAATTGATCTAAAAGGTTATAACTGGGCAAAAGTAATATCGCTAGAAGTAAACGAAATATTCTTAGAATAGAGGTATGTACTTGTTTCCTTCCATAAACGTATTAACATTAATGGTTCTCAAAAGAAGTGAAATATTTTTCTTACTTTTTAATAAGCATTACATTTCCAAATAATCTATCTTTACTACGCAACTACGCAACCGAATCTGCGGCCGCGCATCGGGCGGCTACACATTTTAGAAAACACTGCCGTTTATTTTGGGGAATGGTGCTTAAATGGGCACCGAATTTCAGCTTTTATTTAAGAAGTTGTTGCTTAGTGGTCTATGAGGTTGCATAGCGGGAGCTTTACTAGTGTCCATTTACTTAAAAAGGGCGATTGCTAAAACAATGGATTGCATGTATCGGGCATCTTATCTAGTCTTCTTCTATTTTCTGTTTTATGAGTCTCATTGGCACACTCTTGGATTTTATTGTTTGTCTGGAACTACTCGCATAGCAGGCCGTACCACCAATGTTTTGGGTGAAACGGAAAGGGACCTCCGGTTTGTGTATCTGTAGTTTCGTTTCTACCAGATCGATTTCAAAAACTTTTGTGAGCTTGCATAGCTGGCGAGCATTGTTCCGGGCTTCACATTTTTATATGTCGGTGTGATCTATTTTATCTCCGAATATCTAACGTGCAGGTTAAAACAATTCAATTCTTAAAACTTAAGGTATTCATTCGTCTTGAATATATTTCTTTCACAATAGTGCTTCTAAATTAAATGAATTTTTCAATAGTACTTTTAAATTATAAACGGGATTTTCAACTTTTCCTTTAAATACAAGAACTATTCAAAATATCACTGAAAATGGAGGAAAAAACTATTAAGCCGTGGTGCTTATTTTAAATTCATTTCCGATGTGACTGAGATTTGTCAGCTGTTTTATAAACCATTGCCCTCATTTTAAAATATGGTTACTTTTCAAGCGGTTGCACGTTTTACCTCCGGTACGACAATATATATTTCACTGATACCAATTGCCAACAAACATTCTGTTAAAAATTCTTGGTTAAAACTAATATAACTTCATTGGTCAGAAATGTGAAACCTTCTTGCCTATCCTGCCTAGTGTCATTATTCATAGTACGACAGATATTCTTATATTTGGGTTACTTCACAAAAAACAAACCTATTAAATTTTAATGCAGGACAAATTGCTCTATTGTCCATGCTCCAAAACAATTTTCTCTCTCGACAACAAACGATAAAGATTATTCTACATCAATGAATATTTTTCATTTAAAATGAACTTATTTTATGCGTTGTGAAATTATACTCCACCCCCGCAGTGAGTTTTAAAGTTCAGGGTGCAAACCTAACATTTGCATATTCCCACGCAATGTTTACAAACGAACGAACATGGAGCCTGTTCTGATACAGAAACATGTATATCTTATTCATTTCAACAGATATTTAAATTTGAAAAACTGTCTTTAAGTTTGTTGTTTCATAATATCGTCTTTGTGGCTTTTGATCTTTGTTTAAGTAAACAAAATGTTAATTTCGTACATAGCACTGCACATTGATTCAATATATATATATATATATATATATATAATATGAAAATACCGTGAAATATAATATTATAAAATCATCAGAAATCACACTTAAAAGGCGCAATATATATATATATATATATATATATATATATATATATATATATATATATATATATATATATATATATATATATATATATATATATATATATATATATATATATAAAGTGTCTTTCAAAAGTCCGTACAAACTTTAAAAATTCATTAAAAATCGAAAAATCATCGCATTGAGGTATGGTTTGTACCATAAGTATTGCTAGGACGGGGGGGGGGGGGGGTGACGTGAAAAAATTTTGTAGTTTAAAAAATCACCTATAGGTGGCGCTGAACGTATTGGCAAGACAGATGAAAATAATTTACTGTACGTGTCAAATCGTGTGACAAGCCTCAGTAACTCAGAATAGGTGATAGGACATTTTCCTTTCTGTAGATTTTTCCTAAATCGAAATTTTCGCAAGGCATCTGATGCTGATTCTCCGCTCACTTAATACAGCTTCGCTAACAAGGCTTTCTCGATCATAGTTCACACTCTCGCAAAAACTTCTTCTTTGTACCGATTACTAATGAATCAAATAAAGAATCTACAGAGCACTACAGCTCTTTTATAACAGCCTCATTTGCATACTTCTGGAAGATGTCTTCGGGTAAGCGCCACCTATAGGTGATTTCTTAAACTACAAAATTTTTTCACGTCAAACAAAACCCCCCGTCCTGGCAATACTTATGGTACAAACCGTACCTCAATGCCATGATTTTTCGATTTTTAATGAATTTTTAAAGTTTATACGGACTTTTGAAAGACCCTGTATATATATATATATATTGATCTTAATTGCAATGTATAATATGTTTCTTCCCAGGTAAAAATAAATGGAAGGTTATTTGAGTCTGAATAGTAAAATTATCATCGCTACTTTTGTTCAGAAAATAGTCACTTTTTTAGAAATAAAATTGAAGAAAAACTTGAATTCAAAATTAGCTACGTAACTAACTGAGTGTTACTGTATGGAAAAATCATGACAAATTTCAAATAAATTGGTCGAGCTGAGACAGTTCTGTGATTAAAGTTTCAGGATCACGCATGGTAGACAAGGGTCCGATTCCCGCAGCATATATAACTATCTCCATATCTACGCGGAGTTTGGGCTCTCTAAATCTGTATGGCCGAAAGTACATCCGAGAGATAATGTGTTAGAGATGGAAAAAGAAGGATGGTGCGATCCCTGTGATTGCAATCCTTTTAAATTCAGCTACATGGTAATGGATTTGGAATCGAATTAAATTTCCCGCATTGATACTACAAAACAGCAGATTCTCTTCAAGTTAGTAAACATGCCGGGAATAACTTGTGATGGGGTAGTTCAGGTGGTGGTCATGCTCAGCTTGAAATGCAACCGGAACAGTTAGATCTATGTAGGGTAACTTTCAAGGCACCTGGTTTTTGGGAATCAGATCCGGCGTTATGATTTGCTCAAATAAAATCGCAGATTAGAGTATCAGAAATTCCTATCGATTTGACTAAATTGCAATTCTGTGGTTACGGCACTTGATACGCGGATACTGAAATGTGTTTGCGATATTATTGTTAACTCTCCAGTTGAGAAAACTTATGCTAAAAGAACGAGTATTAGCTTATTATGAACAATAATCAGAAGACTCGAATGTAGCAGTATTATTACATGACTAGCATTTAGACCGCCAAACTTTTTTCTATGGCTTTTTAAAACCGCGTATGCAATACTGTCATGTACATATATTTCTAGTTGAGTTAAAGTTATTCGTTATTAAATAGTTAAGTTTATACCTGTTGTCTTTTCTCGTATGTCATAGTACGAGTTACTGACACTATGCTGATATACTCAATATTACAGGGGCTATTCGTCTCTCACAACTCCTAGAAATTGATGACTTCCATAACCCTTCGAGGAACAGATGCAATGAGCATACGGATAGTTTCCTGAGGGATGGATGACCATATGCCTTCAACCACCCTCCACAGGTCGTCCTCTGTTTGAGGCGGGGGCAGGGCAGTTAAACGAAAACCAATCACGTACCATACATGTTAGATGGGTGAGAGAACTGGAGACAACATAGGGCAAGAAACCACCTAAATACATTGTAAGGTATGTCTGCTGATAGTTGCCGTATGTGACCGTGCGTTATCTTGTTGGAAAACAGCATTTTGCGATCTCTGAAGGTTGGGCAGTGCAACCGGCCGCAGTAATTCAACCACATATTGTCGTACAGTGATTGTGCCTCTGATACGAACCAGATGTGATCGGCTATCGAAGCTGATGCCACCCTCTGTTTCCACGTCACCTCCAGACTCTCACACAGCGAGTGTCATTCGACAAACAAAAGCGAGACTCGTCGCTGAACACTACCCTGTCCCATTCCGTTTTCCAATAGGCTCGGGCCTGAAGCCATTTCAATCTCTTACGTCAATGTCTTGTCGAAATTGACAGTCTACTTAAAAGACGGTTTGAGTGCACTCCGCTTTCGGCCAATCGTCGAGAAACTGTTCTCGCTGATATTGGAACATCCAATGTACCCTGCAAATTCTTCAGAATATCGACAGTCGTCCTTCTTGGGGATGTCACCGCATTCCTTTGAATGGGTTGATTAACGCTTGCTGACGTACGTTTGGATGGACCTGTACCACTGCGACGATATGCCCTTCTTCAATCCATCTTCTCCAAATCCGTAGCACAGTGGACACATCTACTCGTGTTTCACAGCCAATACGACGGCACGGCCACCCAGCCTTACGTAGGCCTAAGTGAATCGTCCAAATGCTGAAGCGGACTTCGTCGTCGGCCAGGCATCTCTTCAACGCTACATATCTTCTGAATATAAAAACAACTCGGAAAACGGGTTTCCGTAGGCGACAGGCAGTAACAACTGTTGGCTCATTTGTCTTTCCCACTCTTTTTATCCCGCGGTCTAACGACGTGACCTACTTACATTTCAGATCATTTGCATACATCGACCATCTGATTTTGTCTCGCAATTTGCATAATTATACGGCCAAATGTTTACGGTGTTGCATTTTCTATATCGGGTAGTGTATTTTGGATTTACCTTTAATCTTCTTTAGTTGGACCGAAAAGAAAACTCTTCTGTAGTGTTTAAGGTGACTTTTATTTTCGGGAATCTCTGGTGTATTGTGCCTCGTTATGTGAATTTCGTTTTACAAGTTCGTTTAGTGTAGCTTCTTCATTGCATGGTCAATAAGTTGGAGATTCGGATATTTCTCCGGGCAAAACATTATTTTTTTTTCCTGGTAACTAAACGAGGCTAAGTCATACCAAAATACTTATTATTGAAAATAGTCGTAGTTTGATGATACATCCAATGATATTTAATTGGTGAAAAGTGTGCGGGTGGGAGAAGTTAAGAATATATCTTGAAATCCTTACGGTTGCAGTTTTAAGTATTTTTCTGACATTTCTTTTAAAATATATTTTAAGGTATGATATATATGTGATATGTAGTTTATAATATCTCAATTTTCAAGCGATGCCATACCCTAGAATTGAGTATATGAAGAAAAACTAATAATAACTCCTTAATATAGTTCTAATTCATTTCTGGTCAAAAGTCTTGATTAAACAGTAAATTATTTAATAACATCGATTGTATTTAAATTTTATGATTTTTTAATCTTATTCTTAATGTTTTTTGTACCTCGATAACGGAGTATGTTATTAACTTATAAGTGAATTCATTCGCTTAAAGTGTTGGACTTACAAAATAACAGTTTTTGAAGATTTTTTTTAATGTTTTTTTCATTGAATGTAATCGTTATTAATTGCTTTCCTTTCGAAAATTTATAAAAGTGTTTGAAAGAATGAATATAAACGTAACTGAAATCAAATTCTAGAATCCTACTTATAGGACAGGAAACATTTCCACTGGATCAGATCTTCTATTATTAAATTTAAGCAAAAAAATATTGTCTTTAACTAGGGTAACATGGAAATATATTGTTGTGGACTTATAAAATGCTTCGAAGTCTCTCCCTCCCCCTCCGTATTCTGGTCTCTTTCAAAGAGTAGACGGGGAAAACATCCGCACATGCATTCTTTCTCATGAGGTGAGACTAGGGTTTCCAGAAGCTGAAGTTAAGAGAGGAAGGCTTCCAATTCAAAGGTTCGAGAAATACCACGAAATAACGAATATTCTACGAGATATGAGAGAATTTCAGAAGTATCTATAACGAGACTATAAAAGGATTCATCACTCCCTTGGAGAGCAGTTGACGTAATACGAGCTACATTGAACTGTTATTTTTGTCAATGTTTTGAGAACACTTATTTTGTAAAATTAGTAAAGTATTTAAGTATTGTTTTATTGTATATTGTTCCTGTTTACGCTGTACTTGTCAATAAATGTGTTAGTTATTCAGAAATCTGGACCCATTCTTGTTTCCTGAGCGCACCCCCATGATTTCAGAGGAAAAATTGTAACAAATTTGTGCCAGAAATGGGATTTTACTTTTCATAATGAGGGCATGCAGAAAGCCCCGTTTCCTTAACAAGTACAGTCCAAGAATGCACGGGTCATAAATGTCAATGAAACCAACATGATGACAAATCCTCGCCTTGACAGAAATAGTAAGTTCCATAATCAAGATTGGCATCACGTCTGCATACAATAGACAAAACCAAGAACAAAACGTTTTTAAAAAACAAAAGGTCCTTTATTTAACATCCTAAAAGACGTACAAAATATTGTTAAAAACTGCCAGAGCGCTTTCGGACGTATATACGCCCTTCATCAGTGGCTACATGAGTAGTAAAGGTGGCTACATGAGTAGTACATTTTACTACTCATGAAGCCACTGATGAAGGGCGTATATACATCCGAAAGCGCTCTGGCAGTTTTTAACAATATTTTGTACGTCTTTTAGGATGATAAATAAAGGACCTTTCGTTTTTTAAAAACGTTTTGTTCTTGGTTTTGTCTATAGTAAGTTCCATATTTCTATGCACATTTGCTGTTTCTTCAGTAACTGTACGTAGAGTGATGGAGGGTGCCGTATAAAGAAGTTGACCGTTATTCGGCGAGCTTTTAATGATGGTCACATTCGCACCCGTGTCCAGAAGCATTCAATGTTGTTTACTCGACGATTGGCGTAAATTCTTATATCTTATCCGTGCAACGATGAAATGTGAAATGCCTTTAGTGGGACATTTTATTCACACGGCAACCTCTTGCCCGCAAGATGGCCGCTCATTAATTTTCTGCTACATTTCTGTAGGAAAAGCCCTATTATTCTCTTGCTCAGATAATAGGCACTGTCTCCTTGTATGGCCTCTTTCTTCGCAGAGACAGCACACTAATTCTTTTGCAACCAAACTAGGTGACGACTTGAATTTAACGTGACTTTGTCATTGCATTGTAACCTTAATTTCCGTCATAGTCAGCGTTATGATTCTGAAGTGTTGCCGGTCACAGCCGGATCACGTACAATTGATCGAAAAAGCCAGCGAGATGCTTGTCGATGGGCTTTAAATTTACTGACTAGGGACAGCGATGCTATCAGATCCTTGCTTCCCACCGAGGAACGGCTGCATTTCGTAGCCTTGGCGAATGCCCGGCAACTTCGTTATGAGGAGAATAATTTTCAAAGAAACCAGCTGAGTTCAATTCGAAGACCCATCATTAAAAATCTGAAAAGAGTCTGTAGGAGCTGGCATCAGATATTGAACGAATTTCACAATTATCCTTTGCAGAATGCCCTATGGATGTTCGTGAAGCGTTGAAGCGCTGTATTTTATAGATGGTATTCATGACCTAGAAATCCAGCACGTAGTTCGAAACACGAACACGACGAGATGAAAGCCGTACAATACGAGATGAAAGCCGTACAATACGAGATGAAAGCCGTACAATGCGAGATGAAAGCAAAAGAAGTCGAGATGAAAGCAGGACAAGAAACGATGAATGAAAATATCAAAGCCGTGAAAGAAGAGATCAAAGAAGAAATGAAAGCAAGTCAGGCCGAAATTAAGGAAGAAACTGAATCTGAGATGAAAGGGGAAATGAAAACTTACAGAGCGAAATAAGGTCGGACAAGAGGAGGTGAAACAAACTATGAAATCCTTTCTGATGATAGAGAAAAGACAGCGATTACCACCGGACAAGGACTCTGCTAGTTTAACGTGATGCCTTTTAGACATTTTAATACACCCGCAGCCTTTGAACGTCTAATGGAGACCGTTCTGAACGGACAGTCCTGTGAATCTGTTGGGGGGGGGGGGGGGGGGGGAAAGAAAGAGGAATCATTTATGAAATACAAAAGAAAACAACATTCTAACTCATTCTAAGTATTCTAAGTTCTTAGAACCTAAAAATCATTCTTCTGAAAACACTGAAATACACTCTGAAAAAGTTCTAAAGTTCCTCAATGTGAAAACATTCTAAAAATATAACTGAATTCTTAAATAAACAGAAAGTGGACCTATTGACCAGTTTCCCTACGTGTACAAATATGTACTCTACTAAATGGAACTTTCCTAAAAATATAAACATTAAAAGTAAAAGAGAGAGAGAACACAGATTTTAGGTTTTCAAAATCTAACGTTTATTAAAATTTTAAACTTCATTTTTAAAATAATTTTCAAAACATTTTACATCTCATTAACTAACAAATCTAATAAACAACTTAAATAAATATATAGAATGGCCGGTCGTATAGTGGTAAAAAAAACGTTAGAATATTAAATTTTAAAGTTAACAATATTAAACTTATACAACTATTTATCAAAACTAAAATTTGGAATAAAAAGAACATAAGTTAGCCAAAAGGGAAATCTAGAACAAAAGTTAAACTTAACCTCAGGTTCAGGTGACCTAAAATATATAGGTCAAAAGGGGTCTTATTTCTGTGCTAACTCAATAAAACTTTAAATAAGGCAAAAGTAAACTAGTCTGAAACTTGAAGGAAAAGAATTATATCACCAAGGGTCCAGTAGAAGAACGGCAGAGATCGGCGGGAGGGAGGCAGAATCACCAAACGTGCTGCAGACCCAGGGAAAACCAGAAGAGGAAAATCCATGGCACAGGATCTTATTTCTGTCCAGTAGAAATCTGGAAAAACGATCGCTCCACGAATTCAGACTCCACCAGAGATTCTCCAAATCAGCCGAACGTCCAGCAATAAACATCATTTCTCCAAGTTGCAGCACCGAACTTCTGACATCAGAACGAAAACCAAAAATATATGTCCGTCTATTGAGCACGGAAATATTGATTCCATTCCTCATGTAAAGAGCTGCACAACTCGGGTAAATAAACAAATTGCCACTTCCTCGGCGGACATCGCATAAATCGCGGAACTTCTTGGATCAACATTTAGCAGACAGGAAACTAATTAGCAAGACTGAAGAGGCAGGAATTCAAAACATCTCCATTCAGTCATGGAAGATGCTACATTTTCAGAGGCTCGTTAAAAATGATTTTTGTTCTCTGGACGTAGACAAAATACCGGTGCATTCCAAAGGAGAATATTTGAAAAAAAACTGAACAAATTTCGTTCCATTATGAATCGCGCGCGCGCCGTAGCGCAATTGCCACTTCAAAGTATTACATCTCCATTCTAATCAAAAAAGGGAAGAGTAAGAGATCGAAAAAGTGCGCGATTTTGCTTATATACTGCGAAACATCGCTGCCACAGATTGTAAACAAAATTATCGATGAACGATAAAATAATTAATGACAGACGATTTTAATATTACGATCAACCAATTAAAAACTCGAAACGTTAAAGAAGAGAAATGGAATTTCAGAGCAGACGAAAATTAAAAAGAAATGAAGTGAAACGATTTGGAAATATACGAATTCGGCAATAATTTAAATATGGACGATTCTGAAATATTTAAAAAGCTGAAAATAGAATAAAACTGTAAAATTGCGATGAATTAACCAATTTTTAACAGAGAGCAATAAATTTGGAATCAAATTAAAGGGAATAAAAAGGGCAATAAATGGAATCACAAATTAGCCAATTTAAATAAATTTAAATTGCTAAAATCTAAAAAGAACGAACTTTTGCCGTTTTTAACACAAAACCTATAGAATAGAATATATTTGAACAAAGAATATCAAAAACCTAAACAATTGGAAAATGGATAACTAAAAGAGAATGACTATGTAAATAAGACCCCTGAACACATTTAAACAAATAGCAAAACTCCTAAAAATTGTTAAATATCCAAAAGTATAAGCCAACAACTCCTTCGAACGTCCCAAAAAAATTTTTCATTTGAAAAATGAAA
This sequence comes from Amaurobius ferox, assembly GCA_951213105.1. Lineage (NCBI taxonomy): Eukaryota > Metazoa > Arthropoda > Arachnida > Araneae > Amaurobiidae > Amaurobius > Amaurobius ferox. Next base: position 124,681,877 of record OX578137.1, read on the forward strand.
AATTTTAGCTAACACATGACAAAATTTCGCGAAACGAAGGAGAAAAAAAAAATCAAAATCTCAACTACATCTGTAACAAGAGCCATAAAAATCATATAAAAATCAAATTCCTTATAAATAAATCAAAAATCAAATATTCACTTCACTAAATACTTTCATAATATTAGATCATATTTCTCAATATTTCTCTAAACTCTTAAACATACATATGGATTCAACATTAAATTCTTTAACTTCATTATAACTCTATACCATGAAATGTTCATCAATTCATTTTAAAATGCTCCAACAAATACGTCATCAAAGAGAAGCAGTAGAAAAATAATAAACAGATCTCTATATCATTAGCTGTCATGAATAAACATAAATTTTAACGAAAACTTTGGACCAGCCAAAGAATTCCAATATTCTAAACAATAAATTTTGAAAAGGTACCTTCAACATAACAACCAATAAATATAAATCAACAAATTCATCACTAATCTTCTCCTCTACAAAGAAAACAATCATTCGAAGCATATTACTCTATTTAATATCAATTTTGGCTCAAGTTACAAACAAAAAAAAAATTGTGGAATATTTACCCCAAAATAACAAACTCAATTCCCTAACAATTTGGAACTGAACTCAAATTTTACCGACTTGTTTACAAATTATACTATAAACTGATTACTTGGCAAATTAGGTCGTTTAAACGACAAATATACACTAAAATGACCTTATGCATCATTTTACATCAATAGCAATAAACGCGATTCCACTAAATTTTGTGCAACATCTTGCACTCTCAACAACAATTAACTCAAATATCATATCTGTATACCTCTGGTAATCTCAAACAATTCTCATAAAAATCAAAAAAAATTAAGACAAGGGGCCGAGGGTTGTGAGTCCTCTCAAAGGTTGTGAATCTTTTTTGAACCCCAAAAAAATAGCACAAAAAATATCCATCAAGTATAAGTAGTACATTTAAATTCACTAACAGCCAAGTGTATCACATTACTTTAACCAAAATATCAAAGAAAAATCAAATTACAAATCCCCATTTAAATTTCAAAACCAAAAGTACTCAAATTGCATTGCACAATTTTAAATATTCCACTTAAAAAAATTTAATTCTCCTATAATAAAATAAATTTTCCACTTTAACGACCAAAAAAATTTTAAAGACAGTATTAAAAATATCAGATTTAGAATTAAGAACAAACAAACTGATTTTATCACCACTCTATTTGAGTATGAAAACCAAACAAATGATCAATGTGAAGAACAAGATAACTCAAGATGACATTTATGTCACACTCATATTGGAGTGTAAAAAACACCTGCATTACCCAATTTTTCAATTAATCACCAGTATTTCATCATCTACATTCACATATCAGTGAGCATTTAAATCTCAATTCCAAATCAGAACATACAAAATTCTAAGTCGAAAAACTACTGCTTTAATTCTATACAATTTAACTTAAAAAAAAAAATATTCTCATTAAATTTACTCAATTAACTTTACTCTATTTTATCAAAACAATTCTAAGTTGCTGGGAGCGTGGGTTATAAGAACATCAAAATAAAAAAAATTTGTTAATGAGATGGGATTAGAACAAAAAATGTAAATACTATAAAGTGCGTTCTTCAAATACCTAAAACTTCCTAAACTTATGAATTAAATTTAATTTCAAACTACTTCAAATAATAAAACTCAAATTAAATTAATTTACATTAAGGAATGCTTAAATAAAAATTCTAAATGAAAAAGTCAAATTCAAAAATTCCTAAGTTTCCTCAAAAAAAATTCTAAATGAAAATATTTAAATCAATCTTAAAATTTTAATCAAAATATTAAAATAAATTCCTCTAATTTAGTTTAAGAACATTCTAAAACATCCTGCCTTACTTTAAGAACATATTAAAATCTCAACTGTAATCACTTTTAGAATAAACAGACATGGAATCAATTTACGGAAATTTCATTTTTAAGAACAAAAATTATTAAGAACATCTATTACAGTTAGCATGAATAAGCCCCTAGACTGGTAACTATTATTATATATACAACTATTTATCAAAACTAAAATTTGGAATAAAAAGAACATAAGTTAGCCAAAAGGGAAATTTAGAACAAAAGTTAAACTTAACCTCAGGTTCAGGTGACCTAAAATATATAGGTCAAAAGGGGTCTTATTTCTGTGCTAACTCAATAAAACTTTAAATAAGGAAAAATTAAACTAGTCTGAAACTTGAAGGAAAAGAATTATATCACCAAGGGTCCAGTAGAAGAACGGCAGAGATCGGCGGGAGGGAGGCAGAATCACCAAACGTGCTGCAGACCCAGGGAAAACCAGAAGAGGAAAATCCATGGCACAGGATCTTATTTCTGTCCAGTAGAAATCTGGAAAAACGATCGCTCCACGAATTCAGACTCCACCAGAGATTCTCCAAATCAGCCGGACGTCCAGCAATAAACATCATTTCTCCAAGTTGCAGCACCGAACTTCTGACATCAGAACGAAAACCAAAAATATATGTCCGTCTATTGAGCACGGAAATATTGATTCCATTCCTCATGTAAAGAGCTGCACAACTCGGGTAAATAAACAAATTGCCACTTCCTCGGCGGACATCGCATAAATCGCGGAACTTCTTGGATCAACATTTAGCAGACAGGAAACTAATTAGCAAGACTGAAGAGGCAGGAATTCAAAACATCTCCATTCAGTCATGGAAGATGCTACATTTTCAGAGGCTCGTTAAAAATGATTTTTGTTCTCTGGACGTAGACAAAATACCGGTGCATTCCAAAGGAGAATATTTGAAAAAAAACTGAACAAATTTCGTTCCATTATGAATCGCGCGCGCGCCGTAGCGCAATTGCCACTTCAAAGTATTACATCTCCATTCTAATCAAAAAAGGGAAGAGTAAGAGATCGAAAAAGTGCGCGATTTTGCTTATATACTGCGAAACATCGCTGCCACAGATTGTAAACAAAATTATCGATGAACGATAAAATAATTAATGACAGACGATTTTAATATTACGATCAACCAATTAAAAACTCGAAACGTTAAAGAAGAGAAATGGAATTTCAGAGCAGACGAAAATTAAAAAGAAATGAAGTGAAACGATTTGGAAATATACGAATTCGGCAATAATTTAAATATGGACGATTCTGAAATATTTAAAAAGCTGAAAATAGAATAAAACTGTAAAATTGCGATGAATTAACCAATTTTTAACAGAGAGCAATAAATTTGGAATCAAATTAAAGGGAATAAAAAGGGCAATAAATGGAATCACAAATTAGCCAATTTAAATAAATTTAAATTGCTAAAATCTAAAAAGAACGAACTTTTGCCGTTTTTAACACAAAACCTATAGAATAGAATATATTTGAACAAAGAATATCAAAAACCTAAACAATTGGAAAATGGATAACTAAAAGAGAATGACTATGTAAATAAGACCCCTGAACACATTTAAACAAATAGCAAAACTCCTAAAAATTGTTAAATATCCAAAAGTATAAGCCAACAACTCCTTCGAACGTCCCAAAAAAATTTTTCATTTGAAAAATGAAAAATTTTAGCTAACACATGACAAAATTTCGCGAAACGAAGGAGAAAAAAAAAATCAAAATCTCAACTACATCTGTAACAAGAGCCATAAAAATCATATAAAAATCAAATTCCTTATAAATAAATCAAAAATCAAATATTCACTTCACTAAATACTTTCATAATATTAGATCATATTTCTCAATATTTCTCTAAACTCTTAAACATACATATGGATTCAACATTAAATTCTTTAACTTCATTATAACTCTATACCATGAAATGTTCATCAATTCATTTTAAAATGCTCCAACAAATACGTCATCAAAGAGAAGCAGTAGAAAAATAATAAACAGATCTCTATATCATTAGCTGTCATGAATAAACATAAATTTTAACGAAAACTTTGGACCAGCCAAAGAATTCCAATATTCTAAACAATAAATTTTGAAAAGGTACCTTCAACATAACAACCAATAAATATAAATCAACAAATTCATCACTAATCTTCTCCTCTACAAAGAAAACAATCATTCGAAGCATATTACTCTATTTAATATCAATTTTGGCTCAAGTTACAAACAAAAAAAAAATTGTGGAATATTTACCCCAAAATAACAAACTCAATTCCCTAACAATTTGGAACTGAACTCAAATTTTACCGACTTGTTTACAAATTATACTATAAACTGATTACTTGGCAAATTAGGTCGTTTAAACGACAAATATACACTAAAATGACCTTATGCATCATTTTACATCAATAGCAATAAACGCGATTCCACTAAATTTTGTGCAACATCTTGCACTCTCAACAACAATTAACTCAAATATCATATCTGTATACCTCTGGTAATCTCAAACAATTCTCATAAAAATCAAAAAAAATTAAGACAAGGGGCCGAGGGTTGTGAGTCCTCTCAAAGGTTGTGAATCTTTTTTGAACCCCAAAAAAATAGCACAAAAAATATCCATCAAGTATAAGTAGTACATTTAAATTCACTAACAGCCAAGTGTATCACATTACTTTAACCAAAATATCAAAGAAAAATCAAATTACAAATCCCCATTTAAATTTCAAAACCAAAAGTACTCAAATTGCATTGCACAATTTTAAATATTCCACTTAAAAAAAATTTAATTCTCCTATAATAAAATAAATTTTCCACTTTAACGACCAAAAAATTTTTAAAGACAGAATGACTATGTAAATAAGACCCCTGAACACATTTAAACAAATAGCAAAACTCCTAAAAATTGTTAAATATCCAAAAGTATAACCCAACAACTCCAGCCTCGTCCTTTGGACAATATAATAATTGTTAGATGTATAATTGACGAATATCTACAAAATCGTAGGCGTGTATTTGAAAAATTACAGAGAGTAATTTAAAATTAAATCCTTCAAAATGAAAATTATTCCAGAAAGAAGTCACATATTTGGGATATATATCATTTCTGAAAAGGGTGCAAGGACTGATCCTGACAAATTCAATGATGTGAAAAAATCATGCAGACCGCAAGACGTTCATCAAGTAAGGAGTTTCCTTGTTTTGTATACTTATTACATTGTTTTGTAAAGAAAATATCAAACATTATCATGCTCTTGCATAGGTTAAGGGTGTACTTCGAAAAGATTGCCGCAATGGTATTTCTTGAAAATTTGGCTTTCAAGTATTTAAAATATAGCTAAATTTTCAAAATTCAAGTATAATGTACATGAAAGAATGATAAATTATATGTGTGAGGGACTTGGCTAAATATTTGATATTATGTCTGAAATCTTGAAATATAGATTTTGCGACAAAATTTAATTCTGCACAAATGTTCATATAAAAAAATAACTATCCTGTATAATCACTATCGGTTTCTACACCTCATTGAAGACGATTTTGTGCTTGGTTAAAAAAAAATTAGAAATGTGAAAATTGTTTTCTTCTATTTTTAAAGCAAATTTTTCAATATAATTCAAAATTTCCTTATTTTTTTAGACTTGCTATTTCTATTTTTCGAATACAGATGTCACTGCTAGTCATTTTTGAACTTTTAAAGCAGGGGGTGGTTACAGAGACTGCTTCTTTTGTGATTGACAGTTGTTAATCACCGAGTTCTTTCTTTACAGGGAGAAGGGTATTTTGGTTATCTTAAATCTGATTTCCGCTTTCGAAACTGGGCAGATTACACCTTGGGCTGTTTGCTACACCTCCCTTTTGCGATATGTTTGAGGATGGTTTCTGGGAACGAGAATTCCTCTTCGGAAATGGGGCTTGAACTGAGACAATTGATATAGAGTTTGACTTATCTCTGGGCTGGAATCACAATACATATAAAATATCATTCTTTTACGTTCTTGGAAATTATTATGTGGTTTCAATAATTCAGCTTCGAGGGTTTGATTGATTTATAAGTTTTGAGCATCTCTCAAAATGAATCAACTATTTTTGTTTAACTCTTGTGTGTCTGTCTGTCATAGTCTATGACTGCGATATCTTTAGAGCAAATATAGAAAAATAAAATAAAACTGATTACGATATTTTAAGTCGAAGAAATTTAGAGTCCTATTTACTTTTAGGCTGAATGGAAGAGGAGAAAACCTCCTACTATTTTAACTTATGTTTCTGAAAATTTAAAAAAATAATCCAGACACGCATGTATGTTAAAAAATATTATTTAATTAATGACGCTAAAGTGCTTAAAAATAAAGCAAACACTTTCATTAGAATACGTGAGACATGGCAGGCTAACAGAGATCCCGCCCTTAAAAGGGAGCTTAACAAACTCACGTGCAAAGTCAGGGAAAAAATTGTCGCAGAAAAGCAGCAACAGTATAAAGAATTAATCGAATCCCTTAGCCCAGAAGATGTATCGCTCTGGCAATTCACAAAAAGACTCAGGAAACCTCAAATTAAGCTCCCGCCTCTAATGGATGGCGCTGAAATCGCAAACTCAGACGAGGAAAAAGCCGAGGCGCTCGCAAGCCATTATGAAAAACAATTCCAAGCAAACCACGATCTAATGTGCCAGGACACCCTAAGAATGGTTAGATGAACTTTAAATAACTTCAGGAATTCCCCGGTTACGGCTGAGATTAACCCAGCCACCCCGCAGGAGATAGTAGAAATTATCAAAAACCGTAAAAGCCCAGGGCACGACAAAATCAGAAATATTGCGGTTAAAAACCTACCCCTAAGCGTAATATGTTACTTGACTATCTTAATAAATAAAATATTAAAACTAAACTAAATAAAAAACCTCGAACCTCCAATTAGGGTCACTGAATTAATGTCACAGCTTGACGATAAGAACCACATATTGAAACTGGAGATTAAAGGGGCTTCGCGCCTGGTGCTCTGTTCTGTACGACACTCGACTTTCATTAAAAAAACGTCACAGACTCCGAGTTGTGCGGACGTGCTTTAGTATTGCCCCTGCTTTTTACAAGTTGGTGATCTTCTTGCTTCCGCTTGGGCGTGTTATATCTAGTTACGATAGAGCACGTCGGGCAAAGCAATTCTACAGCTGGTGTGTACGGACGATTCGCCATTTTGGATTTTGTGATTTTCATTTGGAAGTGCCACGTGTTGTTACCACGTGGTAGTTCTATTTTTTGGAACTTCTCTACCCTAACAATATGGATTTGGAGCGAGGCGACGTGGCAGCTACTAGCGAACTTGCTGGTGAGCTGGACGAGGAAGAATTCGGGCCTCTCAAGGGTGCCTTGATGAATTACTGCGAAACTCTACCGGATGATGGACTGAAGGATGAAGTCAAGAACGCCGTCAACTTCTGCACCCTGGCAATCTGCGTGATGACTCTTCACATCAGGGAGCTGCTGAGGAACGGACTACTGGCACAGGAAGAGGACCAAGTCTCCAAGATTCAAGGTTCGTTACTTTCTGTGAACTCTTTTTTGTTTGCCCAGAAATTGGATAGATTTATTGATTGTGATATTTATGAGATTTTTAAATGGGAGGGATGTAATTCTAGTGTTAAAGTCAAATGTAAAATGATAGAGCTAGGCTTAATTAAGGAAATTAAAGAAGAAGATAAACTTAAAACGGTTGAAAATCCAAATAAAAAAAGAAAGATGGAGGGGCAGTCCACTAAGGATGCTCCTACTAAAAGCCATATTGTAGAAGAAAACTTAAATGTCCATGATAACATGGACTGTAATGAAATATCTGATAATGTTGTAAATGCAACTGACAATGATTATGTTAAAACTAAGACTTACGCTGAGATTGCCGCGCAACCAGTTGTGTTTAAAAGTGCACCTAAACCTAAAACGGTCGAAAATAGTGGCAGGCTAAAAACAGTTGAGGTTGAGAAAAAAGGCCCAAAAGCTGAATGCTTTTTCATCAAGTTCAATGATAATTACAAGGTTCTCCTTAAAAAACTAAATGATATCTCAGGAAATAAAGTTTCTGGCAAGCTCACAGGAGACATGTTAAAAGTGATTCCAAATGACGCTGACACCTACAGGGCTGTACAGCGCCATTTAAGTAGTGAAAAAATCCCCTTCCACAGCTTAAACCTAAAGACAGAAAGGCCGAAAAAGGTAGTTCTGAAGGGGCTACCAACAAATTATAACATGGAGGAAATAAAAATCACTTTAACATCTGAAGGATTAGATGTAGTCCGGGTTTCTCAACTGAGAAACACTAAAACAAGATTACCCTTGCCGATCTTCTTAGTCAGCCTTAGGCCTACGGAAGACTGGCAGAGGGTCTACAGACTAACAAGATTAGGTTACTTGGCTGTGAAGGTAGAGGCCTTCAGAGCACGGGGCTTCAAAATCTGCTACCGGTGCCAACAGTTCAATCATTCCTCTGAGAACTACAGTATGCCACCTAAGTGCCTTAAGTGTGCTGAAGAACACTTCACACGGGACTGCCAGAGACCTAGGTCTGAGAAGGCTACGTGTGCAAATTGCAATGGAGATCACCCAGCGAACTTCCGGCAATGCCCGAAGATCCCCTGGAACAGAGGAAAGGCAACGGGGTATGCCCCCCCTCCCCAAAATCAGATACCCCCTTGGAGGCAAAAGTCCCTCGGATTAAACTCCCAGGCATCCCCTCAGGGCTCCTCGCACACTGTGCCACAACAAAATAGATACCAATCTTCAGCACCCACCAGATCGGTGCAAGAGCAGGCCCCCAAACCTTCGTCTTCCAGAGAATTGACTCCGGAAGAAGTAAAACTGGCTACTATAGCCATTAAAAAGAGAAAGGAAGCCGAAAAATCCAGACAGGCAAGACAGGCGGAACTAGAAGCTAAAATTGTAAATCAATATGCTAAATCAAAAGAAGAAATCAAAACGCGTGAAGCCAAAACTAAAGGAGTTAGAGAAGAGCTCGCGCAAACCCAGCTGTTAGAAAAAACGGTTGAAAAGAGGCAAAAAACTACTGAGGTCCAAAAGGATACTCACAAAAATGACCAAACCGTGGTTGAGGCTGAGGATATGGAAGCTGAGACTGAACTTGCTGGTAAAACCAATGATGAAATGATGGATGAAATCCTTAACCTCATCAGAGGGTTTATCACCATGTTCGACCTAGATGCAATAAAACACCTGTTGATGCAGTTCGCAGAGCTAATACAAAAAAAGAGCGATCCAATGCAAATGTCATTGAGGCTTTTAAATTAATCGCGAATTTTAAAAATAACAGTGAGAATCGAACCCGCCATGGCTAGGTCCCAAAAAGAAAACTTTGAAATAATATTTTGGAATGCGAACGGCATATCCCCAAGAATAAATGAACTTAGGAGCTACGTAAATGAAAATGATGTAGATGCCCTGCTAATTCAGGAAACTAAAGTTAGAGAAAATAAAAAAACTAAATATAGCAAACTATATTGGCTATCACAACCTTAGCTCAAATACAACTGCTAGAAACCCCCATGGAGGAACAGCAATATATATTAAAAGGAATATTCCCCACGAGGAAATAAACAACATAAATCTTCAAATTATAGAAAATACTAGCATAAAAATTAAAATAAATAATGTAAACCCATTTATCCTAACTTCAATATAAGTCAGAAACATGAGTGGTATAAATGTAGCTGCGCAGCTGGAACTGCGTTTCTCGCGATATCCAAATATAATACTCGCAGGCGACTTCAATGCACACCACCGAGCGTGGGGCAGCAGGAGAGCCAACATACGCGGTACACAGATACACAGATTACTGAACACAACAAACACCAACATCATTGCACCGTCGAAACCAACCTGCTTCGCAGGTGCCAACGGCTCATTCATAGACTTTGTCCTAACGAGAAACATAGCATACGCTCACACTACCGATACCCTGGATGAATTCGACTCGGATCATCTACCGGTATTGGTGACATTCGATCTGAACACTCCCCTACCAGCCTCTCTGGGACAAGAGAGGGTGAACTGGAACATTTTCGAAAGAGCCCTTTTTGAGCCGCACTTGGCAGTACCCAACATTATGAGCACGGCGGATATTGACTCTGCCACACGCACACTCACAACAGAAATCAAGAGAGCTATTGCCTCGGCCACAACACATCATGAGTCACCAAAAATGCCCACACTTTCCCACCATGTCAAACAATTAGTTAGGCAAAGGAACAGAATGCGTAAGACATGGCAGGCTAATAGAGACCCTACCCTCAAAAGGGAGCTTAACAGACTCACGTGGAAAGTCAGGGATAAAATTGTCGCAGAAAAGCAGCAACAGTACAAAGAGTTAATTGAATCCCTTAGCTCGGAAGACGTATCGCTCTGGCAATTCGCTAAAAGATTCAGAAAACCTCAAATTAAACTCCCGCCACTAATAAATGGCGTTAAAATCGCGTACTCAGACGAAGAAAAAGTAGATGCGCTTGCTAGGCATTACGAAAAGCAATTTGAACCAAACCACGATCTAATGTGTCAGGACACCATAAGAATGGTTAGGCAAACTCCAAACAACTTCAGGAACTCCCCGGTCACGGCTGAGATTAACCCAGCCATCCCGCAAGAGATAATTGATATCATCAAAAACCTTAAAATCCGTAAAAGCCCAGGGCATGACAAAATCAGGAATATCGCGGTGAAAAACCTACCCCTAAATATAATATTTTACTTGACCACCCTAATAAACAAAATACTAAAACTAAAGTATTTCCCCAAAGAATGGAAGGAAGCGATAATTATAGCGATCCATAAGCCTGGTGAGGATGCCACAATTCCAGCCAACTATAGACCAATCAGCTTACTGCCGACACTTAGTAAAATTACTGAGAAAATAATTCTTAATAGACTGAACACGCACCTTAGTGAGAATGATATTATCATTCCAGAGCAGTTTGGATTTCGGCCAAAACACTCCACCACTCATCAATTGCTGAGAGTGGTAGAGTACATATCTTCTGGACTTAATAGTAAGACACCCACAGCTGCGATTTTTCTTGACATACAAAAAGCATTTGATAAAGTATGGCACTGTGGATTAGCATACAAATTGATCACTCTAAAAGTCCCTGATGCTCTTGTCAAACATTTAATCTCATACCTAAATAACAGACACTTCCAATTTAGAGTGAAAGATAACTTGTCTACACACAAGCTCATTAAAAGTAGTGTACCGCAGGGATCCATCCTGGGGCCGACACTCTTTAACATATATCTAAATGACATCCCCAGGACCCCAGACACAGAGCTGGCACTCTATGCAGACGACAGTGCGATACTTGCAAAACACCCTTACGTTTCAGTAATGCACAGACAGCTACAACAACACTTAGACATACTCCAAACTTGGCTGGAAAAATGGCGAATAAAATTAAACCCCAATAAATGTCATTGGATTTATTTCTCAAGGAAACGTAAACCTCCGCCGCCTCTGTACATAAACAACCATGCCCTAAAAGCGGAAAAATCTACTAAATACCTAGGTGTAACGATAGATTCCCACCTAACCTGGAAACAGCACGTAACGAACTTAATCAAAAAAGCGTATATGGCCACAGGAGCCTTATACCCAATGATAGGAAACGGAAATCTAAGTTATCAAAATAAACTCCTAATTTATAAATCGTCATCCGCCCGGGAATGCTGTATGCAGCACCCGTATGGGGATATGCCTGTAAAACTACAATAGACCTCCTAGAGACAAAACAAAACAAAATCCTACGGATTATCAGGAAAGCCCCCAGGTACTTAAGAAACTCGGTAATTAGGAATGACTTCAAAATAAAAACTGTTAGAGCCCAAATTAAAAAGCTAGCGCTTAAATTTTACAGAAATTTGCCATCCGTTCCAAACGAACTGTTATTCAATCTGCATGACTATGATCATCGCATGGCCAAATCTCGTAAGAGACCCCGCGCTGTTCTAAACATCGATAATCGGAATTAAATGATCCCACCTCAAACATCTGATTTTAAAATAAAACTCGCGACTATTATTTTATAAAAAAAAAAAAAAATATTCTAAACACTAAACTGCCAAAACGCTAGGTAACCCTTAGATCTGCATCAACCCCCCAAACTGCTTAAACTCTAAATGTGCAACAAACTGCCACACTAGGAGCTAGGATAAATAATAAAAAGTAGTAAATAAAAACCTCGAACCTCCAATTAGGGTCACTGAATTAATGTCACAGTTTGACGATAAGAACCACATATTGAAACTGGAGATTAAAGGCGCTTCGCGCCTGGTGCTCTGTCTTGTACGACACTACGTATTAATTAGTATTACAGAATTGAAGTGGTGGTCCATATGTCAAGAAAGCTGCGGCGAGAATTGCGCAGCTAATTGAAAATAGTATGTAGCTCACATAACCACAGACCATCTTCTGCGGAACACATTATCCAGATATGAAAAAAACGCGCTGTGTAGGGTTGTTTAAAATTCCTATTATTTAGAACAATTGACCACTACGTAATTTTTAAAGACTTGTTGTTTGTTTATACATCAAATATTAGATTCGAGATCTCGAAATTAACGTCTACAAAAAATTCGAATATCATATTGTGTTTCCAAGGTTTTAAAATGTTTCAGCATTTAAAGATGGCTTTTAAAATGTAGTATTTGGTTTATTAATAAACTAGCCGAATACCCGTTGAAAATCAACGGTACTACTAAAAGCAACCCCCTAATGACGTATCAGAAACGATCCCCTAACGTATCAGAAACGATCCCCTAACGTATCGGAAAACTGAATCTCTTCCTATCAAACTAGCTACATCACATTTGAATCCTCTATCGCATCTTGAAACATGGTTTTTCGTCATTTCAGTTTTCCTCTGGAGTACCACTTTAAACGAACATTTTTAAAAACTCTTTTGGCTTGGATGTTTTCATCAAATTATTACCCCATATACCGAATTTCAAGCCTCTATCTAACTTTAAAGCAGCTGCTTCTCATTTGTTCGACAAATCGGATATTTCCGTGAGCGGAACCCCCTAAAGTAACAAATATTGAAAATCTGAAATTACACACTATATCCGCTAGTTGTACAGGATTGACACGGATACACTTGTACACATTTTGAAGTTTAATGACAGTATTAAACTATTCCCAAATACAACACAAACATTACAAAATTTAAGAAGTTCCACACAACAAAACTTCCTTCCCGGTCGTCCAAATAGTTACTCAAGTCCCCTGGATGAGTCGGACGACCTGGGGTTTCCACACAACAAAACTAGTGGGATTCAGCCTTCAGCCGATGTCGTGAGTCCTCCGTCTCTCTATCTCTTTTTCTTCTTCTTCTATTTTTATTTTCCCAGATGTCGCTGCGCTGACAGCTTACACGTTACAGTCTCCCCCCCTGGCCACGAAGTCGACTCGACGAGTAGCCAGAAGTGGTAGATGGGGAACTAGGGCTGTTCTGTTATATTTAAGGCTTTCGGGGTCGGCTCCTCCTACGCAAGGGGCCGATTGGCGTGGCTACGGTGTCGAGAGGCAAGAAGCAAGGTCGGAGGGCAGAGGTGTGGTAAGTCCCAACTGGTATATCTGGGGAACATGGATCAGCCACTTCATAACTCGTTGGAGAACGCTGAGTTAGTATGACAAAGGGCCCGTCTCGCCGAGGTGCAATCTTCATGGTTTTCTGGCTGGCTTTATTGCTTATCGGGTGGGTGGTTACCCACACTTCGTCTCTTGATGCATACGACGGAGCTCCTCTTTTACCTTTATCAGCATATTTCTTCCTCCGATCCTGTTTCTGTTCTACCAAATGCTTTATCTCGGCGCTCATATCTACAAATCTTCGCAGATATGGCGTAATATCGGCAACTAAGTTGTCAATATAAATCACGGTTCCTATGTCATGCTGGACGTCGTCCAGAGTCCTAAGTTCTCTTCCGAACTGTAAGAAGGCTGCAGTATTAGTAGTAGTGTCACATCTTGCGGTGTTGAGGGCAAAACGTGTAGCTGGTAGTTTATCGGACCACAAGGTGTGATCGTTTCCCACGAGGATGGCCTGTCTTGGTTTTAGATCTCTATTTTTCCGTTCCATCGGATTCGCCTGAGGCCAATAGACAGGAGTCAGTACTTGTTTGACTCCCAGCACATTACACACTTGCTGAAGGACAGCGCTAACAAATTGGGTATCATTGTCGCTGATAAGCCGGCAAGGCAATCCATATCTCAAAAACACCTCCTGCAGTAGAATTACCGCACATTCTTTTGCAGTGGCGTGTTGGAGGGAAAAGAGCTCCACCCACTGGGTAGAGATGTCTTCCACTATGAAAATCCATTTCTTCCCGTCCGGCGTTTTTGGCAGGGGGCCGAAGATGTCTATCGCAAGCGTTTCGAAACGTTGGGAGTACACGGGTGTCCTTAAAGGACCAGCAGGTTTTTGGTTACTGGACTTATATCTATTACAATCAACACAGTTCTTTACGTAATCCGCAATGTATTTCCTCATTCCAGGAGAGTAATAGCGGGAGGCAATCCTGTAGTAAGTACCCTCAGCACCATAATGTCCGCTGGTCGGAGTATCGTGGTACTCCTGCAAGACTCTTTTGCGCTCTTGGATCGGAACCACTAACTGGGCCTCTTCGGATTCAGTATCCGGGGAGTAACGATACAGGATTCCTTGGGACATAAGATAACCACGGCTCGTCCAATTTGCGAAATTTTTAGCTATGTGGTCACCTTCAAAACAGTCAATAATTTTCCTTAAGTCATCATCTCTCAACTGCTCATCCCGGATATCACTCGCTTTCCTGAACGGTAAGTCTATGGTGGCAGTACAGATGTCGCAGGTAGGCCCCTCGTGTGTAGTACATGCAGGGCAGGATAACATGTCGGCAATGACATTCGCTCTACCAGCAATATACTCAAACTTCAAATTATACGATTGAATCTATAAGGACCACCTTGCCAGTCGTCCTGTTGGCGACTTCAGGCTCATCAGCCATCTTAAGGGCTGATGATCGGAAACCACTGTTATTTAAGCTCCTTCGATGTATCCGCGGAATTTTCTTAGCGCCCAGACCACGGCAAGGGCTTCCCATTCGGTAGTTGAGTAGTTTCTTTCCGCGGAAGTCAAAAATCGACTAACGTACTCGATGGGGTGTGACTCGGGGCCCTGCTCTTGTGTAAGGACCGCACCCAGAGCGTAACTTTAAGAGTCAGTACTGAGAATAAAAGGTCTGGCCTCATCGACCTGCTTCAAAACAGGTGGTGACACAAAACTTTGTTTCAGAGTTTCAAAGGCTGTTTGCTCGTCTTGCCCCCACCTCCAGGGTGTTCGTTTCCTCGTAAGGTGGCTCAGCGGCCTGGAGGTTTCAGCAATCTGAGGAATGAAACGTCGATACCAACTACAGATCTGGAGAAAACTCTGTACTTGCTTTACACTTTTTGGAGAGGGTATCTGCAGAACTGCTTCTATTTTCCTGGGGTCTACCTCGATTTCATCTCTCGTTATGTAGTGGCCGAGGTATTTAACCTTTGGGCAAGCAAAATGTCAATTTGCACGATTGGCATACAGTCTAAATTTATGTAACCGGTCAAAAACTAACCGAAGGTCCTACATATGTTCTTCGAAGGTAGAGGACATCACAATAATGTCATCCAGATAGGATAGGATGTTGACTTTCAATCCGTTTCGGAAAAGCTCCATAAGTCTTTGGAAGGCTGCAGGGGCCGTCCTTAGACCAAAGGGCATGCGCGTAAATCGTAACACTCCAAATGGACAAACAAAGGCTGTCTTGTCCTTATCGGGAGGGTACATTCTGACTTGATGG
Source organism: Amaurobius ferox (assembly GCA_951213105.1). NCBI lineage: Eukaryota > Metazoa > Arthropoda > Arachnida > Araneae > Amaurobiidae > Amaurobius > Amaurobius ferox. The sequence continues at coordinate 124,697,649 of OX578137.1, forward strand.
TAACCAGATTTTAAGTCCATGGTAGACATGTAGGTAGTCGGTTTGGCATTTTGCAAAAGATCATCCATACGTGGTAGCGGATATGGATCAGACTTAGTTACAGAATTCAGCTTTCGGTAATCGATGCAAAGGCAGAAATCCCCATTCTGTTTTAGTATTAACACCACCGGGGCAGCATACGGAGAGTCACATTCCTCGATTTCGCCCAATTTGAGAAGGATATCGATCTGTTCTCTCAGAATTTCCTTTCTAGCAGGAGAGAGCCTATAGGGAGTCGTGGCAATTGGGGAAGAATCACCCGTGTCGATCCGATGTCCCATATACGGCGTCGGCTCTTTCCACGGACTAAAGTTGTCTCCACACTGGGTAAGCAACGCATTGAGTCTTCGGCGTTGGTCCTCCGTTAGATTTTCACCTTCGTTGGGTCGGAATAGACAAGAATTTGCAGCCATCGTACCTTCCTTAATGTCACAGGACTGGGCAGTAGGGTTTTCAGCGAATGGAAAGTATTCATTTGGGTTATCACTGTAGAACCAGGTTTGGTTTTGAAGATTCAACACGCCTCCGGATTTCTTCAGAAAAAGTGCTCCCAATAGGGTACGATTTCCTTTGGCTTCTAGTAGCACGAAAAGAGTTACTAGGAACGAAAGTCCCTCCAGACATACCGTCACACACGTGGTAAAAACGTCCCTCTCTGTTTGGTCACCATCAGCAAGCGTCATCATAATAAATGTTTTCTCAAACTCAACTCCTTCATCTTTCAGCAAATGGTACAGGGTCTCACCCGCAATAGAGTGTGTCACTCCGCTATCCGCGCACGCTGTACCTGTTATACCATTTATTGTGACACTGACGACTGCAGCCCGCTCCAGTACCCCTGGACTATGGATTTGGACCTTCTTAAAGCGAGTTGCTGCCAGCGTGGGAGAGTTACAAGTTGGGCATTTTGATTTTATAAATCCGGCTTTACCACAGCCATAACAGATTAACGTTGATCGTTCCTGGTTGGATCCAACATCTGTTCGATTGGTTCTGCCTTCCTGAGAGCACATCTTGGGCATAACAGGTTTCGTAACTTCATCTCTGACCGTGAAAGCCCCAGGCCGTCCGGCTCGTCCAGAGGACTTGGAGCAACAGAATGGACGACCGGGAAGGTCATCTCTGACCGTGTAAGTGCTCCTCGGAAACGGCGGAATCGTACTTTTCTTCTGATTAGTCCTTAAACAGTGTAAGTATCCAAACTTTCCGCCAAGTCTAAGAGGTTGGTTAGCTCTTGCCAAATATCAAGGAAATGGTCTTTGGTTCCCTGAGGTACTCGTTTCTTCATTTGGTCAGCCAGGACGAGTTCCTTTAATTGTTCAAATGTCTTGACATTCCGTTAAGTAAGCCAGCCGTCAAGATAACTGGTCAATTCAAAATAAAAATCACTTCAAGTACTGTTTTGGTTCTTACGATGCAGGGAAAACAATTGTCTGTATTTATCGGCAGTAAGCTTACATCTTTTCAACAGCATTGTATTCACTTTATTGTAATTCTGACATTCCTCCTCTGGTTCTCTAGCCATAAGTTGTCCAACCTCAGATGGTTAAGATCTAATTAAAAATGGGACACAAGTCGCTTCTGAAATCTTTAAGAACTTAAGTTGTCGTTCAAATAAATTAAGAAATAATGCCATATCACCGTCCTTAGGGTAGTATTTAGGAAGAATTCTCCTCACGTCCCACTTGGTTGCTCCGTCTCCAAAACCGGGGTTGCGGTTACGGATTGCGAGATCCTCTGAGATTCAAGTTGCAACTTCAAACGTTCCAATGCAAGCATTCTTTCCTTTTCCAATTTGACTTACTGTTCCATTGCTATTCGATTTTCAATAATATTGTCCAACATATATTTTGTCAACTCTTCACCATAGCCGTCAGAACTCGTGATCAAATATTTTAATTCCACCACCTTAAGAGTGTCTGCTCCATCTAATCCCAACTCTTGAACAAGTAATCTTAGATCTATTTTACGTCCCTTACCTAGATAAGCCATTTCTATCGTAAAAACTCTAATTTCTTCAAATTAACACAGAACAGTCTTTCTTTTTTCTCTTTGAAACATAATAAATAATTCTGATCAAAAGCGACAAAGAAAAAGAGAACAGTTGCAGCACATTCGTTATTCCACTAGACCGATCACAGACATTCCGTCGCGCGCCGGTCAAATGAAATGAAAGCGACGCTCAGACGAGAACGGCAAGCACTTCGTTTTACAAAAGAATGTTTTTGTAACAATAGGTTTCACTACTCCAATTGCCGGATGGTGAAAACAGAAGTACAACTACTTAAATAGTTTAAACAGGTTGAACATTTATCTGTTATATCCTTGGCATGGAAGGGATATTCCAACACCGCATTCACACGAACATATCAGGATGGGGTTATCCCAAGAGTTCTTTTTGTCCGTCGTTTTGAGAACACACAAACACCGGTCGCACGCTCGGGCGCCAAATTATATCCACTAGTTGTATAGGATTGACACGGATACACGTGTACACATTTTGAAGTTTAATGACAGTATTATAAACTATTCACAAATACAACACAAACATTACAAAATTTAAGAAATTTTACACAACAAAACTGGTGGGCGCGGTAGCCCATTGGTTAGCGCGCTGGAGTTGCACTCGGTAGGCCCGGATTCGATTCCAGCCACTGCCAAAACTGCCGCCGTGTTCATGCGGAGTACGATCACGTTAAACATGTGGGTCCGAAAGTCCTTCCGAGAGGTTGGTGATAGGGGAAGGAGGGTACGATCCCTGTGGATGCCTCCCCCACTGGGTTCCGGTCTAAATTGGGTGGCACTTCCCGCCCGTCCAAACAATTACCTTACACCTTTCTGGTAGGTCGGACGGTCTGGGTCTCAACAACGACAACAACGAAACTGGTGAGCTTCAGCCTTCAGCCGATGTCGTGAGTCCTCCCCTCCGTCTCTCTCACTCTTCTTCTTCTTTTTTTATTTTTCCCAGGTGTCGCTGCGCTGACAGCTCACTCATTACAACACTCTTTTCCTTTCAAACGGTTTAAACATACACTAAGTTTGAAATCTGTATTTCATCGCAAAGCATGCTTTCTTATCATTTCACTTTTTGAACGTTTTGGTTTGGAGCACCCCCTCTAGAGAACATTTTTGAAAAATTCGATTTTTCCACTGGGTTTTATCAAACGATCGACCCGTGTGATAAATTGCAAGTATCTACCTACTTGGGAAGTGCCTAAGAATGCGTGACGGACAGACAAACACTTGGCAATTTGTATATACTAGCCGAATACACGTTGAAAATAGACGGTTATTCAATAAGAAACCACCGAATAACATAAATTTTTAAATAATCCGAGTTTCACATTTATTTGGAAAATCGAAGGTTTTGGTGTTCGAAACCCTCTAAAGGAGAAAATATTGGGAAACTGAAATTGCTCACTTTATTCCTTTCGAACTACCAGCACGCCAAATTTGAAGTAACTATCTTATACTGAAGCATGCATTTCACCTTTCGAACGTTTTTATATGAAGCACCCTCTTAAATGAACATTTATGAAAAACCCTATTCGTCTTGCTTTTTTTATTAAATGAATAGCCCATGTACTAAATTAAAAGCCCATATCAAATTTTACAGTAGGCGTTTCTCATTCATTATGCAAATCGAACATTTTGATATGTGACACCCCCTAAAGTAGCAAATATTGGAAATCTGAAATTGCATACTTTCTTCCATTCGAACGGTATACCCATACATCAAATGTGGAGTCTTTACCTCATCGCAAAGTATATTTTTTTTCTATCATTTCACTTTTCGAAAGTTTTGGCGTGAGGCTCCCCTAAAAATTACAAATATTGGAAATTTCTATTACACACTTTCTTTTTTTAACTATCTAACTATACACAAAATCTGAAGTTTCTATTCCATTGAAAAGCATATTTTTTTTCTTTTATTTCACTTTTCGAAAGTTTTAGTGTGGAGTACTCGCCCTTTTTAATGAACATTTTTGAAAAAACTCTATACTTTGTTTTTTATCAGATGACTGTTCCATATACCAAACATTAAGCCTGTATTATATTTCAAAAGGGGGCGCTTCTCATTTATTCGAAAAAATCAAACATTTGGTTTTGCGGCACCCCTTAAAGTAGAAAATATCGGAAAACTGAAATTGCACGAGGTCTTCCATTCGAACTAATTATCCGTACACCACATTTAAAGTTTTTATCGCATCTCGAATCATTGTTTTAACTCGTTTCATCTTTCTAATGTTTTTCTCTGTAGCACTCCCTTAATCGAACAGTTTTGAAAAACTCCTTTGTCTTAGGTGTTTTCATTACATTATTAGCCTGCATACCAAATTTAGAGACTCTATCAAATTTTAGAACAGGCGCTTTTCATTTGTCCGGCAAATCGAACATTTCGGTACGCGGCACCCCCTAGAGTAACATATATTAAAAATCAAAATCTGAAAATGCACACTTTCTTCCTTTCGAATGCTACCGATATACTAAGTTTCAAGTCTCTATCTCATCGCAAAGTAAGCTTTCCTATCATTCGCAGAGTCCACTTCAAAGCTAAGAACTTGCAATATCGTCCCAATAGCGCAACGGTAGAGCGTCGGCTGGCCAGTGTGAAGATCCAGGGTTCGAGTCCCGGTTGAGGCGGCAAGGTTTTTTACAATGGCGCCTGCACGAATTAACCCTGAAGGTTAGATCAAAAGATGTCGGAAGTATGAAATTGACTCCAATACGAATAGCACGGATGCAGTGGACTCTGGAATATGCAACGCCGATAAAAAAAAAGATAACAACCATGCAGGATACTAACCTGGGTAAAAATAGTAGTAGCACGATACTAGTCTGGATAAAAATAGTAGTGGCAGGTGACTCACCTGGGGTAAAAATAGCAAGCAAGTGATCAGGCAGATTTTCAGTTACCCACCAATCTGACAAATGGTGGAGAATGCAGAGTCCACTTCAAAGATAACGACTTGCAATTTCGTTCCAATAGCTCAACGGTAGATCGTGGGCTGGCAATTTCAGTGATCCAGGGTTCGAGTCCCGGTTGTGGTGGCAAGGTACTTTACACATTTTTTCGAACGTTTTGGTGAGGAGAACCCCCTCTGCAGAACATTTTTGAAAAATTCGATTTTTCCAGGAATTTTTATTGAACGATTGACCCGTGTACCAAATTGCAAGTCTCTATCAACTTGTGACGTGACTAAACAAAGCGCGACAAGACAGACAGACGGACACTTGGCAATTAGTATATATAGATACCATATCCAGCAGGCGCCAGACTTGATGCGATGGGCGGACAACGATTTATAATACCAGGCATATGATGTTGGTGACCTCGAGGCTGTGATGGTGGCCGACCAATGAAAAGTTGATTCCTCAGACAATAAGGCATTATTCTTAGAGATTGTTTAATGGAAGCCTGAACCAATCCCAACACAGATGCCTGTGGTCAACCATGGCGGAGTTGCAAAAAAAACCCCTTTTGACATGAAAAGAAGATTAAATGACGACACATTAATGACACAGAAAATATGGAATTGTGACACAGAAGTTGTTAGAAGGGGTCAACATGTCGTAGGTAGTTTTAAGAAAAATAGTGAGTCCCTTAGTAGTTAAGACTGAAGCCAAATAGGTAAAATGGAGATTGCGACAGTATCCATAGTGCAACCAAAATCGTCCAAGGCGCTGTATGAGACCCCAACGCTTAATCGGCAAAGAACAAAGGCAAAAACTGTTTTATATATCAGTTATGAGGGAAGACGTTCATTGAATTTGAATCTAAATCACACGTAACAGCCACGTCGTATCACACTTCTACTGCCAGCAAAAATACTGTGTTAATTAATGTACAATTAAATATAAATTCGTTGTTTTATATTGTGAAATTTAATAATGAAAATAATCACAAGTTGAATAATAATTATAATAAATCGAGCGATAAAAATATCTATTCTTTGTCTCATAAGTTAAATGTTTCTATGTATGTCTATTAATCAATTTCATTTTCAGATAACACCCGACATCATACAAACAATGATAGATTATTGCGGTCATTGTTTAGTAATTGCAATATGCACATTTTTTTATACGTCGCACATACTATCATGATTAACAACATGTTCTGATTAAAAGTCTTGATACCCTAGACAAAGAAATTCGAAAGCATCAAAAGAAAGTCTGCTTCCAACAAATGAAAATATTTTTGGTAACTAGAAAAATAACTGTCTGTATCCTCGCTATAAGGAATTATTGAGCATTTAATCGTGCTGCCATGAACAGTTTTATAAGAGCTAGACTTCAGTACCCCCTCCCCTTCTCTTTATATATATATATATATATATATATATTTGAAATGTAATAATAAGAATTATGTAAAAATAAAAAAAATAAAAATACAATTAAAGTAATATTAACATCACCATAGAAGCAAATTCACGTCCATAATGCCGATAAGAGAAAAGAACAGAACCTTCCCAAATTCGATGATTAATCAGAATAAAATTCCTCTTCAGGTCTGAGTATTTAATTCTAATTAACCCAAACAAATGCCTGTTTCAGATTAAGCAATAGTACATTACTATAAATGCTTAAACTCAGACTACAGGCATCAAAAAATGAAAAAATGAAAAAAGGATACATTAAGAAAATTGTATTACCATGCGGCATAAATCATTCCTCTTCTACCACGTGTATACACAATCAACCTCAACAACTTAATCTAGAAGCACCGGAATGAACAAGTCGAAATTCTACCAGGGAGGCAGTACGAACGTTCACGGAAATACTCCCAGACCCGTCCAGTGAGTCTAAGCTGAAGACTGGACAAGCAATTCAGAATACAACTTCCCAAACATGCAGAACTGAATATGAATATGAATCATAGATGAAAATTCCTACTAAACAAGAATTCATAGGGAAAACTGGATAATCGAGAATGCCACTATACACCATTATAAGGGCGCACAAAACGTAGTTTCAATACTGACAAAAGTTATATTTTTTGCGAAAATAAAATTCAAAACATTAATGTTAATGCATCTTATTTTCCGATTTTTTGATTTTTCTAATGTTTTTGACTTAGTTTATTATTTTTCATTTTTATTTATTTATATAATTAATAAATAATTATATATAACATACATATATATACATACATACATATATATATATATATACATATATACACACATATACACATATATATATATATATATATATATATATATTTTTTTTTTCTCTCTCTCTCTCTCTCTCTCTCTCTCTCTCTCTCTCTCTCTCTCTCCTGTATGTTAGTCACTATAATTGGGAATGTTTTCTAGGATGTTATCGAGTGAAATTTGATACACTGAGTTGATAATTTTAATAACAAAATTGGGGGGATATGCATTATTAGTCGCTGTACTCAATAATTCCATAAAGTGCGCTAATTTATAATATTCATCACAAATTTTATTGATTCTAAGAGCCTGGTTTATTATAATATTTCTAAATACAGATATATGCAGACAAGAGTCAAAATGTTGAATTTTTGATGTATTAAATTTAAAATCCTGTCTTTTATCATACAAGTTTATAACCATATTACAATTTTGTAAATTTAAATTTAAATCTAAAAAGTTTGCAACATTTGTGTCATTATTACTTGCAATTAATTGTAAATTATTTGGATAAAAGTTTAATACTATAGGGATATTATTATTTGGGGATACACATAAAATGTCATCTATATATCTAAACATGTGCATATTATGCAAGCTTGGATTAATGTTTTTTTCATAGAAGAATAAATACAGATTAGCTAACAAAGATGAGGCACACCCCCCTTGTGGGATACCAACCTGTTGTTTAAAAATAGTACCACCATGTTGAATATAATTCTCATAAAGAGTGAAGTTAAGTAATTTTTTAAAAAGAAAATTTGAATATTTTAGGTTGATATTATATTTTTCAAAAATTCCTAAAATAATTCTATACAGATCATCTATATTAATATTATTAAACAAATCTTTGAAATCAAAGGTATAAATACTACGAATATTAGTAAGAGTTTTCAATTTCTTAACTACTTCAAAACTGTTTTTTACAATATGACAATTATTTGAGATTTCATCTGACGAGGATACTTCATGTAATATCTTTAATAATAATTTTCCAGCATTAGTAATGTAAGAATTATGCCCACTGGTAATAGTTCGAAAAGCAACAGGGGATTTATGAAACTTGGGTACTAAAACAATATATGGAATGTTATTACAACTATTTTTTAGATGGATTTGCTTATATTTGGCTGATATTCTATTGTATAAGATTTTAAGGTTAGTTTTATGTAAATTATAGATATGATTATTAAGTAAGTGTGACTGAAGAGTATTTTTATAATAATATTTACATATAATTGAGTAGTTTCCACTTGCCTTATCGACATATGTAATGACAAAATCATTTTGTATTTCTTTAATATCATTTTTAATTGAATTAAGTTTATATGAATTATTAATTTTCTGATTATATATATAATGATTTAAGTATTGCTCTATTAAGACTCTCCAAGGTTTAAAGGCTTCTACAGGGATTTGATATTTATAACTGATTTTATAAATAAATTTATTTAAGTCAAGAAATAAACCTTTACATATTAATTTATGTTTAAATTTAGTAGGTATACGGTACTTAGTACCCAGTAACATCAGTGATCTTAGTGCATCATAATTAATAATATTTAGATTTCCCGTTATAACATGCCCATGGTGTTTATCTACGAAGTCTTTGTATTTTTCTAAATGACAGTGGCAATATGACTCTTTATCCAATTCATAGTTTTGATTAATATCTACTGATTTGGCAATTTGATTATAGTTGAAAATATAACGTCCTAGCGGTTTATCATATTTATATGCAATTTTAGGATTTACATGTTTGACTGGAAAGTAATTGGAAACCGATTTTAAAAAATTATTTATCTTCAGATTATTTAAAACAGAATTAGTAAAATTCAAGGTACAATATTCATTTATTTTAGTATTTTGTTTTGATTCGTCATTAAAGTTTAAGTCTGTGACATAAAAATAACTATTAAAATTTTTACTTCTGGTAATGAGCAAATCATAGAATAAATGTTTAAAATGAACGTTATCAAATGCAGTACTTAGAAAAAGATTATATACCATATTTAATTGCTGTTTTTTAATTGCGAAAATCCAGTTTTTACATTGTTTCCAATCAAAAGTAATTTTAAAATTTGCATGTTGCTGAAAGATGGCATTTTTTAGTTCAGATAATGATGGCAATTTTTTATTATATTTACTTGCTCTTTTAGTTCTTTTTGATTTACTTTTATGATTGTTGAAGGAATTATAAATATTATGGTCTTCATTAGGAGAATTAAAGGACTTTTTAACTATATTATGATGGTTAAATATTTGATTGAGTCCATATGGAAAGATGGTTTTGTGTGCACAAATGAATTCATTTTCAAGAAACAATCTGTCATAGTAATTTTTCTGAATACACAGAATACTAATTTCAATGTTGTCGAACCCATGTTTAGAAAAATGTTCGTATTCAAATTTTGATATATATATATATATATATATATGTATTCAAGAAAGAATTCATTGAATATATATATATATATATATATATATATATATATATATATATTTACGAAATTATATATTTTCATTTATTTATAATAAAATATTGGATTAAACCATTTATACAATGTACATTTATTAACATTATGTAAATCCCTCTACTACTATGATTAGTTTTATTATTATTTGTTAGCGCCTGGCAAAATAGTGTATTTGTTAATCAATACATAAGTAATGTAATGTAATCAATGTAATGTAATCAATTAATGTAATGTAATCAATCAACTAATGTAATCAATACATTAGTTGGTGACCTATAGAAATTGGGATATAGGGGATCCATAACCAGCAATCAATTATTTCTCTTTCTTGTTTTGTAGACACTCTTAGATGTCTAGTCATCACTATTCACCAAAACTTATGTATTTTTGTTCTTGCCGGGGTAAACGTTGTAAGACCTGCCCGTCAGCTTTACCCTCTCAGATAATAATAACCCTAAATGTTTAACTTTTTGTAAAGTGTATAACTACTTTTACAAATTAACATGTATCTCTTGTAATATCTCATATATTGGACAAACAAGCACCCCTCTTCACCTTCGTTTTAATGTTCATCGAAACCATATTAAGAAATTTAAATCTCAAGCATCATTCGATTCACAATTTCCTCCTCCTGCATATCATCACACTGGTAATAATTTTGAATATGCCCATTCGAACCATCAGGAATTGATAATATTTCAATTTCGATTCTGGATATTGTAAAGAATCCGGCTGATAGATTAAATAATGAAAATTCACTAATCAAACGGTATAAAACTATTTTTCCATATGGATTAAATCAAATGTATAACAACAAAAATGTAGTAAAAACTACTTTTAAAAATCCAAATTATGATCTCTCTATCTTTAACATCCTGAATTATAACTAATTTAGTGCCTCATCAAAAAGATCCAAGCGAGGAAATTATAACAATAAAAGTGCCAAAATCTGAATATAAAACTAAAATTACTGAGCTAGGAAAAAAATTTAAATCTTCATGTAACATAAATACTATAAAACCCTGGGTATTCAATATCAAAAAACAAATATTAAATCAAGTATATAATATTTTCTTAAAGTCATTTAATCACGATGAGCATTTTTCACACTTATTATATGATCTTATTGTAACAAGAGCTTAATTTATAAACCTCCATCTGTCCATTCAACCCTTTTCTACCTCTAATTATCATCAAAATAAAAAGTATAATACTTATTGTGTAATTAAATTCAAAAATTCACTTTACAATAATATAAATTTTAATTATTTATTTCAGCAGCATAAACACTGTTTTCCTATTCCTAATACTCAAATTTTCAAAGCATTTAAATATAATACCCCTTTAGGTAGACAAATTTTCAATTACAATGATATATCACAATCTCTAATAAATCGAAATTCCTAATCTAATTTAATATGTGTTTGTAACCAGCCAAATTATTCTAATATTATAGACGGCTATCATAAACACATAATTACTAGTGATCTCAATATTGTTCAAAATTTAGCACATAAAAACCTTATGCTTTATGGTACCATATTCGAATCCAAAACACATTAAATCACTGACTTCTAATTAAACAGCTAAATATTGATCTAGAAAAATTCATATACAAAATTGCTTGTAGTAAAAACTACCCCATTGAAGCTTTCGATATGCTGTTGTTGTTGAGACCCAGACCATCCGATCTACTAGAAAGATATAAGGTAACTGTTTGGACGGCCGGGAAGTGCCACCCAATTTAGACCGGAACCCAGCGGGGGAGGCATCCACAGGGACCGTACCCTCCCTCCCCTACCACCAACTTCTCGGTAGGACTTACGGATCCACATGTTTAACGTGATCGTACTCCACATGAACACGGCGGTAGTTGTGGCAGCTTGCAAATTCAGCTTGCAAACCACCGGGCTACCGCGTCCGAAATTAGCCAACAGCACGCGGTGTTCCCATGTGGTTACCCACCCAAGTACTAACCGCGTCCGATGCTGCCTGACTTCGGTGATCTAACGAGAACCGCGTGTTTTCAGCACGGTACGGCCGTTGGCCCAGCATTCGATATGTGGAAGGTCAGCATTCTGAATAATGTCAAACATCTTTTAGGTAACTTGCCTACAACTAAACCTACAATAAACTTTACAAACTTGAAGCAGGCAATAAATAAACTAAAATCACCATCTGTCATCACATATGACGATAAAACTGCCAACCATTACGCCATCATTTGCAAAAAATATTATGTACAAATCTTAAACGATTTCATAAATCACAATAATATATTAAAAAAAAATTGATTCTTCAACAACAACTATATCTAAGAAAATTATTGCATTTCTTAAACTATTAAAATTACCTTACAACAATCTAAGATTCCCTTATTTTGTCATGATCCCAGAATTTCATAAAAATCCTATCCCTTTTAGATCTGTAACTATAGGGCATAAATCAGTTGCAACTGTTACTAGTAAATCTCTATTGGTCATTCTTAATAAAATCATTTCTAATATAATTGATAAATCAACTACTCATATTATTAATAACAGTTATCAATTAATTCAAAAGTTGGATACGATTAATGTTTTGGAATTTAAAACTTGTGACTTTAAGGACCTATTCAACAATATTGACTTAAAAGATCTATATAAAGTAAATTGGGACATAATTAAATATTTCTATAATAAACAAAATTTGGATATTGATCAATCTTATGTGCGCCACCTTTTTAAGTGTGTCATTTTTAATAATTACTTGATGCAAGGCAATAAAATTTATATGCAAATTAAGGGTGTTCCATGTGCAGTTCAGCTCTTGCAAATGTATATCTACACTTCTACGAGTCAAATTTTATAAACTCTGCATATACATTCTACAGATATATTGATGATGTAATTCTCATTAAAGTAGCTCCTTCATCATATGATATAGATTTTGAATTTTATCCCTCAAATTTTTCCCTTATACCAAACGAAAGCAACATCTCATCTAGTGTTAATATCTTAGATTTAACTCTGTCTCTTGATAATGAATATTCATTTTTGTCAAACATTTTTGATAAAAGAAAAGGTTCGCCATTTAAAATTCACAGGATAATCAATTTTAACTTATGTATGAGTAAACAGGTATACAAATATACTTTAATAAATCAATTTCATAGGATTTTTAGGTTATATGAAAATACACATAGTAACCATCCAGCAGATTTAATTCAATACTGTAAGGCTGAATCCTATCCAGATAATTTTGTTAAATATCACTATAGAAATTTTGAATTCAATTTATAATCTGTCATTTATTGTTTTAGTCAAATTTGAAATTGCTATTGTATATACTTTAAATATTAAAATATTCTTGGAGACTTTAATTATCGTGAAAAATTTTGTAAGTGATAAATTTTGGATACATATTATATAAATATTAATTATCTATTATTATCTAGTAGAATTTGTAAACATATTTTTCTTTATATATCTAATTCTTGGATTTGAAACATGTCTATTTGTATATCTATTGTCTATTGATTGAATATCTTATTCAGAAGTATTTCCTATAATTCTCAACAGATGGCGCTCTCTAGTATTCTTTCCAAATTCTTCCTAGGCTTGAGTAACGAAATATTAGACGTCATGAATAACGATGAAGAAAGGTATGAGTTTTAATTTCTATCTGCATCAATGTGGATTGATGGATAGATTACTAATATGTTTACTATATGCACTCTCATCCTCTTCTTTCCATTTGTCTAATATTATTTGTTATTTCCATTTTTGTTTCTGTCTGGTAACGTGTCGGATCTTTTGACGATGCTTCGGCCTTGTGTCTGTTTCGTTGAGCGAAACACATTTGGAACCTCAGTGGATGGAAATATCCTTGAAAAGTTGGATCTACAGAGGTTCTATCCAATTTCATATTTTCGGATTGCATATTTTATTTTTATTTGTTTCTTTTATTTTTATTTATTGTCATTTTAATATTTTGAAACTTCAAATTTTGGTAACGCTTTGATGTTTGAACTTCATATGTGCGTATCGCTTTTGAATGTCTATAAATTCAAGTGTATTAATATTACCCAATAATTTAAAAATAAGATCAATTTTCATTATATGGTAGGAATGGTTTCCTTTTGTTAGATATTTCCTTTCATATCCTTTTTAATTTATTTTCCTCCGAATTATGTTTTGAACCAGTTTATGGCACTGTTCATGTTTTAAATTAGTCTTATTATATTTATTTATATATATATATATATATATATATATATATATATATATATATATATATATATATATATATATATATATATATATACATGGCTTGCAATCGGGTTTCATGTTTCCCAGTATTCCAGGAGGAGCATGGATTTAATTGCCAAAAGGAACTTTAATACTAATATTGGTTGTTATTGTGCCATAAATAATTTCTGTACACTACACTGTAAAACATTTGCAAACATATCACTAAAAGTTTCAGGGGAATCAGCTATCAGTAGTGGGGAGTAAATTTTCTGATAGTTATGATAATATATATACATAATAGATATATATACGTATATATATATATATAAATAAATATATATATATATATATATTATATATATATATATATATATATATATATATATATATATAATATATATATTATATATATATATATATATATATATATATATATATATATATATAATATATATATATATATTATATATATATATATATATATATATATATTAACAAAGTAAAATTATTTAAGATGTTTAAGAGCTCTTATGCACAACTCACATCCGTGAGACAAGATTTGCACATTGATATTTTTAAATTCGATACATTTAAAAAACATTTGAATTACAAATTACATAAATAACAATATATCACAGGATACAGGGAAGCCAATAAACACGTCGTCAAAAGTAAAGAAAATATGATCTATTTATCCAGAAATTTATACTAGAGTTTAATACGCCTTGAGTTATATGCAAATCTTGACACCCGTTTGCTGGCTGTGTATAAGAGACGCATGTCACGAACATGAGGACATTGTTTACAATATGCTCATGTTCGTCATATTGTAAATAATTTACATTGGCACTGATTAAGGCTCCTATATATACAGGCTGGCGCAAGAGCGTCCATTGACGCTCCTGGGGGAGCGACCGCTGTGCTTGGCGAAAAGCGGGGTTACTTTCTCTTGCCATTTATCGCTATAATGGCGCATTTCTATGCGTCTTTTTTTTAAGCTATCGCCTGCCAAACTCGGATTTTATCCGAGTCTCGAAAATTTTTATGCTTTTAAAACGCGCATTTTAAATGTAATATTTTATATAAAATATAATACTTCTTATTTTAATTAGAATGAAAAGTGTTATTAATCAAATTTTGCATGCAATGTTTCTATTTTGAGTATTTTTGTAATAATTTGACAAGAATTAACATAAATTTCAAAGTCAAAGCTTGCTATCTTGGCGATAAGTCATCGATAAACCCACGCCAAAATGCGATAGCAACCCTAGAATTGCATTGTAGGAAAAAACCTATTTAACTATTATAAAAAATTAATTTATTGAAAGGTCAGCTTTAAAAAACCAATTTTCAAACCTTCTTTTCAAGACCTTAACATACATTTACTTTTAAAAAGATAAAAGGAAGCGTAAAATATGAAATTACTTACATTGCGCAATTCAGGTAAATATCCAGGAATCCACCCATTTCTTCGGCAGTTTATAAAGCCATATTTTCCTTTTCTCGGGATCTTGAGGAAATTTAAACATTTCCAACTTCTTCCTCCAACGATTAGTGCCATTTATTATACCATAATCACCCATTTTACAGATAAAATACGTATCAAACATCAGATAAGTACCGTGCGCTCGCCATTGAAATAGCATAGGCAGACGGTAACAGACAGTTACGGCAGGAGCTTCAATGGCGGTTGCGCCAGCCTGTCTATATAGGAGCCTTAGCACTGATGAAGGACGTGGTGACGTCCGAAAGCGCTCTGGATTTATAATTTTAAGTACGTCATAAATGCTGTTATTAAATACCTTGTAATTTAAAAATTTGGTTGTCTTTATTATTACGTTTTAAAGTTTTAGCTAAATTGACATGTTTCCAAACATTTTGAACTAATTCGAATTTAAAAAAAAATCTTACCGAAGTTTATATTAGAAGTACGTGAAACACTTTTGTAGTAAATTTCATTGTTTCGACAATTCGATTTTCCGCTACGGGCACCAAGGTCACACATACAGAAGCACAGATACATAAACATATTTTATTATGTAAGGTATCTATATATATTATGTATATATATCTTCCAAACCTTGTTCAAACTCTATTTATTAAATCCTAGAAAAACTATTTTCATAAAAATATGTCCAGCAAGCATAAAAATATGTCCGGAAATATACGGTTGATATCGGGGGGAAAACTAAAGACTCTTGGTGATTGAATTGCTGTAGTAAATAAAGAAATGTCCACGGAAGTGGAAACTTGCACTGAAGTGTTATAACGTGGTTTCATCATATATGTAAGGGCTTAAGTTCGCCACACGCCAAGTTAACGGCGGCTATAAAGAAATTGCTTCAGTTTTCTGCCACATATGCCAAATAAATTGTTCGTAATAAAAGACTTATATATACGCAACTTAGAAAGCCATAAATTTTCTAAAGTAGAAGTAAGGCTTATATTTCGTTCCTATTAATTCTTATTTTATAAGCGTATTAAAGATGTCTGATATCAAGGTGATTACGGAAAAATAGTTGTGAAAAAGAAAAGACGCACAGGATAAAGACAAGAAAATGCTTATGGATGGTGAGGTGTTTTTATGAGATACATTTATGTGAATACTCCATTGAATATTTTCGATAGAGAATAAATAAACATATTTATTCACATAGGTGACAGAACCGATGGATGTGATAACTTCACTACTTAGTCAAATTCAGCTATTTGTACCAGCCCTCGTTTAGCATGGATAGATTCTCCAGAGTCACAACTATTATATGAAAATTCATTTATGACAATATTTGTAGTTGACAGAATTTTTCAAGTTGCCGGTTCTAATTCCTGAAGATCTCTATATCAGTGTTAATCAAACTGTTTTGGTTACAGAACCATTTTAAAATCCCAAAAGAGAAAGCGTCAAATGTAATCCAAATTATGCATTTTAATTTTACACGTGTTATTTTAATTTTAAGAAAATTTACACGAAACTATCACGTTAATCCCTACTATAATGTCGCGGAACACCAGAGGTTCCACATTCCACACTTTCAAAAAAGCTGTTTTATACTATAACATACACCCCCTCACCCCCAAAAAATATGTTATAAAGACGTTCAGCTAAGTAAAGAAAATTCGGTAAAATCTCAGCCATAAAAGAAAGGAAATCACTTTGTCTGGCGCTATGTACTAATCGTTCCATGATGGCACGTACCATCAATGCTTTCTACTTATAATTATAATAAGATGGAGAAGAACAATGGTTCCATAAAGGTTCCATAGCTTGGTGCACTGTTTCATTAATTAGTGAAGTTAAATAACGTTAAACAGTGCAGCGTGGCTATACTTAAGTATGTCCTGTAAAGTGAAAACACCAAATGTGTGGCCCCAAGATGTATAGAACTGTATCGGATTCAGAAATAAACCACTGGATTCACATCACAAAACATTATGTACACATATTTAAACTTTTAAATACATATTTTCATTCATTTTGGTCGGCGTGCCTTGTATCCGCACACATCTCGCTTCTTCCCCTGACACAGGCTTCTCTCTGCGCATCGCCTTCTGCGCATGCAAAGTTATCTTTCTTTGACCAAATACCTTACGCTACAATCTCCTACCTACTCCTGAGAAACTTTTTCCGATGGGAAAAGTTCTTGGCAAAACAGTCCTATTTTAAATTCACATAATGAAAATCAGATAATTAAAGTCACTACACATGTAATTAAAGTCACTACACATGAGGAATGCTTTACAAGGTTAAAGCTCTCTACAGTCACAGCAAAGCTAAACTAATAGGAAATTGAAATACACTTAAACTAAATGAAAAGTTAAATACAAATATCAACATAACATTTATACCAACAACATAAACATACTACAAAATAATAATAGTATGAATAAATTTATGTTGTAAATCAGTTTATTAACTAACCAGGTTTTGATTTAGAAAAAGTTCCAAGAGTTCATTCAATCACTTAGTCATGTAAACTTCGATTCAAACCATCTGCATTTCCATGTTTTTCTCCCGAACGATGAATCACTTCAAAATTATATGAATGAAGTGCTATAGCTCAAAGCAACAATCTTTGGTTGGTACTTGCATTAGTTTTCAACCAAGTCAAAGGTTTCTGATCCGTTTGTATTACGAATTTGTTTCCGTTTAAATAGTAATGCAATCTCTTAACTGCAATGATGATAGAAGCACACTCTTTTTCAGTGTTGCCATAACGACGTTCTACCTCTGTAAATTTCTTGCTAGGATATAAAATAGGGTGCTCTTCTTGCTAATGAAGATGAGATAGTACTACTCCCATACCAAGGTCCGATTAATAAGTTTGTACTATAAAATCTTGACTAAAATCCGGAGCATACAGAATTGGCTGCTGAGTCAATTTTCTTTTAACTTCTCGAATGTTTGATTGCATTCCCGAGTCCAATTCATTTCTCCTTTTTTGACTTTCCCTTTCAATGTATCGGTTAACGGCGCGGCGGTCACAGGAAACATGGATATATAATGGCTATAGTACCCAGCCAGACCCAGAAATACTCTTATGTCTATTTTGGCTTTAGGAATTGAGAAATCAAGGACAGCTTGGACCTTTAGTTTGGCAGGTTTTCTATACCCCTATCCAACTTCATGATCTAGGTACAGTACATAATCCTGGACAAATCGGCATTTAGATGGTTTTATATGCAAATTTTCTTTCTGTATTTGCTGTAAGACATATAAAGGTTAAAGATGTTCTTCCCTGGTATCTGAAAAGATGGCGACATCATCCAGGTAAGGTACAGCAAATTTATCACATTCCTGTAATAGTCCAGACATCAGTTTGCTTCCTCTGCGTCATATTTTGAATTAATTTTTGTAAATCCATATGATGAAACTCGTGATTTTTTGCAATTTCCGAAGTCCTTACAGCTTTAGAATTTGTTCGATTTTTTGTTTCGATTCTCATTTTTTCCAACTCAAAATTCCTCTTTTTTTCTCTTTGAAGTCGTCCTAATTCTTTTTCCAGTCGTTCCAATTCTTTTTTCCTCTCTAGTATGATTGTTTTTAACATCTGTCGGACGAATCCTCACCATAATTTTCGTTCTGTTGAATTAGCTTTTTCAAATCAACAATTTTATGTTCTTGAGTAATTTTCTCCCCTAGCTTTTCAGCAATAAGCTTTAGATCAGTTTTTCGGACTTTACCAAGAAAAGCTATTTCTTTAATTCCAAATTTAACGTTATGCACTTTCTATACATTTAACTCACAAGAGAATTGACTTCACAAATTCAATTAATGAACAATTACCACAAAAATATTTTTAAAACAAATAATATCAATAATATGTAAACTATTATAATCTTCACTTTATTTCTATAATTAAAAAGGTTAATTTAATACACCAACACAGAATTCTATACCTTAATGCGGTACACAACATTAGATATATATTATACTTCATTTCAACAAAACAATCAATAAAATCAAATTAACTTCAATAAACATAATCAATAATACTAGGCAAAAACACTATCTTTTAACATTCAGCATATAAAATATTTAATAATTATCGTAATACCTTAACGTACCGTGAGAACACCATACAATGTGACAATCTAACCAATCGTTAATGGACTTAAAAATGATTATGATAAATCACAAAATAGTTAAGAATTTAAAATTAACAGTTCAACTAATGTATCAGCATTCTGTTATACTAGCAATGCATACGTAACAACGTATAATTAAATGTCAGGGTGACAATATTTTCAACTTCCTCAAAAAATTTAAATTTTTTGGCGTAATGCCATCTAAATTCATTTGATATTTCAACAATTTACTTTCTGTTCAGACACACTTCCTAAACTTGTGCTTGACAACTCAGAATAACACAAGAAATTTCCATGCTGGAGTGGCAAAATAATTCAACAAATTAATATCTAGAATTTTAAATTTAATTCAATAAATAATGCAAGCAACCTACTTTCTGACATGATGACAAAAAAGAAAAATTTAACATCATCTGAGTGGTGAACACTTACATCTAATGTGTAAATAAATAAATACATTAAATTATAAAATTTCTAAACTCAGTGGCTGAGAGACAAGGGAAAAGCATTAACCCATTTTCTTCTACGATGTCACTATTTGAAGATCAACAGCTGTGCACTTGATCCCAATATTCTAAATCAGAAGCATAAATGACAAACTAAATCATAAACAAAATATTCGCAGTTAATACAAAACTTGCTCCACTCAAAACAGAAGTATTGCGTTCTTATGGTGTTATTACACAGGACAATTTTTGTTGCCGAAGTTCGACAATTCCGCACGTCAATCATACTTTAGGCTCCTCCTCTTTAACAGTTCCCTTCCCTCTAATGTCGCCGATTACATTCTTTGGTGTGTTTTTCGTATAATTTGAGTCTTTTATATCCTAAAGGTGTCTATAATTTGTTAAAAGTTCTATTATTATTATTCCATCTCCAGACTTTAGAAATTTCTCCGGCAGTGATACTTTAGGCCCCGCCTTTCTCAAACGCCCCTCCCTTTTAGTACCGCGGAGTTCATTTCAAGAAGCATTATTTAGTGGGTTTTTTTTCGTATAATGTGGATATGTTATATCCCACACGTATCTGTAATTTAGTAGAAGTTCTATTAATTTTTACATCTCCAGATTCTAACGTAATTGAGCTGCTTCGACGTGTTTGCATTACAGTCGCCATCGCCATCTTGAATACAAATGAGGAGAGGAAAGGCGGAGCGTAGTGACGTCCAATTTTATCGTCCTCTGATTGGTTCGCTGCTCAGAAATTGAGCAATTTTTATTGCCGATCACGAACGAATTGCGGCAATTCGGCGGCAAGATTTCTTCCCATTGAAATGTATGGTGTTGCTGAAAAATTGCTGGAAGGAATTGCTCCGTGTAATAACACCATTAGTCGAATCTCTATGGGTGTCTCCAAAATTGAGTCTGTACCGGATTCAGAATGAAACCACAGGATTCACATCACAAAACATTTATTATGTACACATATTTACACTCTTAAATACAGATGTTCATTCGTTTTGGCAGACGTGCCTTGTATCCTCACATCTCGCTTCTCCTCCCGACACAGACTGGTCGCTGCGTCTGCGCACCGCTTTCTGTGTATCCCCCTCTGTGCACGCAAGAAGTTCTACTTCTTTGACGAAGCGCCTTACTACAGTGAGGCGCTATACCCTTACGCTACAGAACCTTTAAGGCCCTATTACACGGCAGTATTTGGAACAACAAAACCATTCACAAAATAGCTCAGATAATAAAATTTGCCACAATATAAAGTTTGACCCTAAAATGTTGTTGAGGCAACGGTTGTGCGAAAATCGACCCATCAGAAGTGCGTAAATTCGAACGGCACAGGTGACGTGGTTTCGAGTAATTTTATTTCTTACTTTAATGGCGACCAAGATAGCCGATAGACTGCTTTGGAAAGCGTTAGAATCTCGAGATGGAAAATATAATAGAACTTCTACTAAATTATAGACACTTGTGGGATATAAAAGATCCAAATTATACGAAACACACACACTAAAGAATGCTTTCTGAAATCAGCGGTATTAGACAGGAAGGACCTGTTAGAAAGGAGAGGCTTAAAGTATCATTGACGAGCGGAAGTGCTGAAGTCTGGATATAGAAAAATAATAATAAAACTTTTACCAAATTATAGACATCTGTGAAATATAAAAGATCCAAATTATACTCAAAAAACACTAAAGAATGCTTCTTGGGATGAAATCGGTGGCAATAAAAGAGGAGGGCGTGTTAAAAAGGCGGAGACCTAAAGTATCATTTCCGGGCGGAATTGCTAAAGTCTAAAGATGGAAAAATAATAATAGAACTTTTGCCAACTTACAGACATATGTGAAATATAAAAGATTCAAATTATACGCAATAAACACTAAAGAATGTTTCTTGGAATGAAGTCGGCGGCATTAAAGAAGAGGGGCGCGTTAGAAGGGCCTAAGGTATCATTTCCGGGCGGAATCGCTAAAGTCTGGAGATGGAAAAATAATAATAGAACTTTTGCCAAATTATAGACATCTGTGAAATATAAAAGATTCAAATTATACGCACAAAACACTAAAGCAAGTTTTTTGGAATGAAATCGGCGGCATCAAAGAGAAGGGGCGTGTTAGAAAGGCGGAGCCTAAAGTATCATTTCCGGGCGTAATTGCTAAAGTCTGTCGATGGAAAAACAATAATAGAACTTTTACCAAATTATAGACATCTGTGAAATATTAAAGATCCAAATTATACGTAAAAAACACTAAAGAATATTTCTTGGAATGGAATCGGCGGCATTAGAGAGGTGGGGCACGACAGAAAGGTGGGGGCCCTAAAGTATCATTGCCGGGCGGAATTATTGAAGTCTGGAAATGCAGATGCGAAAAAGAAAGTAATTTTTACCAAATTACAGATACTTCTGAGATATAAAAGATTTAAATCATACGAAAAGCACAAGAATGCTTTCTTGAATGAAATCAGATTGGAGGGAATGCATTAGAATGAATGGGTCTGTTAAAGAGGAGGAGCCTAAAGTATGATTGCCGGTCGGAATTGCCGAAGTTCGGTAATAAGAATTGCCCTGTGTAATAACACCATTATTCAATTTCTATAAGAAAATTACGAAGGGAATGCAAGGGGGGAAAGTTTCCCCGTGTGGTGCTTGGAGTGACGTCACTTTCCTTCTGTGCTACGTGCAGTGACGTCACAAACGTTCCAAAGCTGTTTTGTGAATGGTTTGCTGTCCCAAATTACGGTCGTGTAATAGGGTATTTACTCATTCACCCTCGCTATTTTTTTTATTCTAATTATGTGGGAAACATTGATGGTAAGTTTGCACTTGGATGAAATCGCACTTGGAGCCGAAAACAGTGATTTCATTTCCTCTTTCGGATGAGGTTTCATCTAACGTTGCATTTTATTGTGGTGTTCCCAACAGAGCTGTTTTAATTTCGGGAATATTACATCTTTTTGGGGTGAATATATATTTTTGGGGGATGTAACATTTTTGTCATTGTGTGCTTCATATGCATTGTATCTATAGCGATTTTCATTGTTAAATTCGGTCGGGAAGTTTCCAATTTCCTTTTATAGGGCTTATAGCAAGCCTGATTAAAATATGGAGTTTAAATACCTCTGACCCTCTGTACTGCACTTGTTGCAAGTTTCAAATGATTTTTGCACCTGAATTCAAAGTTAAATAAATGGTAGATGAGTCACAATAAATGTCTAAATGGTAGATGAGTCACAAAAGTAATTTAATGTGCTAAATCTGAAGAAAATGATCGAAATGTAAAATTTCCTTTCAAAAGACACACCCCTCCATCATAAGGACAAATATAAAGAAAATATAATTACTGGTTTAGCTTACAGGCTTGTCAATAGAAAACGCAACAACAATTAGCAAACGATAATTGTTCAAGCAAAACTCAAATTGTTCAAAACGTATTTTTCAGCAGAATTGCTCTCTACTTGTGTTCTACTGATTTAAATAATTCGTTTTTCGTATTTCCTTTATCGGTATACCCCCCATACAGCTATGAAAAAAATATAATTCTCGTGAAAAAATATGCACTTGGCATTCCTTGCGCTTTACTTGTATAAATGTGCCCTTTCATTACTTGCTGCGTTCCAAAATTTACTACATATTGTCGTATCTGAACGTTAATAAAAATGTATTGTTATTTTCTTTACTTAATAAATAAAGTGTATAGCAATGTTTCATATATAACATATTTTGCAGGTTCCATGTTCACTCATTACTTTTCTCTGCTTTTCCTAAAGATGACTTTTAACATTTTGCCCAAAACACAAGTCTAAGAGACTTGATCAAAAGTTTTAACGCTGGAGTGAAAACATTGAAAGTGTTTCAGGGTTGTCGCTTTGGGAACTTAAAAACTTACAAGGAGTGCATATTTTTAGTCACGCACTAGCGGGCTTGCATTCGCATTGGATACATTCGCTTAACATAAAATTACACAAAGTATTCTAAACCGATATGTTTACAATGTAGCAGAAACATTTTTATAGCATATGCTTCTTAGATTTGTAGACGTGCTTGCAAATTTATATGTTGTAATAGAAAGCAGTTTCTACTAAATTTTTGTAATACAGAAATTATTCAAATCATTATGAATACCCAAAATGCGGAGGCTCAGTTATATATTTATTAATAAATTATTTAGGAGACCTCATTGTTTTTCTTCGCACTCAATTGTCTGCTTTAATTGTATCGCCAGAAATGTAGGAAATAGTGTAGGAATATGTTTTCATTATTTTTTTTAATATTGGTTTATAAATTGATGCATTAACAATTAAATTTCCTGTAATTAACATTTTAATTTTTTTTATTTTACGAAAATTGTGAAGTAAGACCTATTAATTGGGGTGTCAATGTGAAGCATGTAGCTGGTTTCTTAAAGACTGATCATATAAACTTGCCACAACTACAATCTTTTGTATTAATTGAAAGTTGCCTTACGACCAGGGGAAAGCACACATACATTCAATGTAAACTGTTTATTGATAACAGACACAACTGTCACAGCAACTAAAGAAGTCTGTAAAACCAAAGAGGTCTGTATACAAAACGTACAACACATTGCACATGTCCGTATAGCGGCTGAATATGTATACTTAGATAAACCCTGGAAGCTTGGTGATCAAATGAAATTTTGTAATACTGGTAATAATATAATACGGATGGCAGGTGCTTACCCAATTCATCAGAGGATGTCTGGATACTTAAGAGGGCATTCTTGCGAACTGGATCTTGTTGATCGTGATTCTACATATCTTAGCTTGTACATCTTATTAGATCATCTGCATACGCCTGCACATACACTGTATTGCATTCACTATCTCTCTTACCCTAATTTAAGCTATATGATGATCTATTACAGGATCACAGAAATTGTTAGCTGGCTCTGGATTGGTCTACATAACCAAACCAGTAAGAATTTGTCAATTCGACGAGACATAATTTAGAACGTAAACTAATTGAAATTATAACAAAAGGTTATACATACAGACCTCACAAAATACGTTGTGATTTAAGTAACATATAAATACACAATAACTCATATTTTACATGTCTGGTTATTGATATGTTGCAACATAAAATTTTGCTGAAAAGCAATAAATTAGTTTTTGAATGCCAATGTAAAATATTAGACTTTTCATGCTATAAAATATTATCAATTTTTCAGAAGTTTTATGATAAATTATTATTATTATTATTATTAAAATAACAATGTAAAACATCCGTTAACATCATAGGAATTTTGGGGGTCGCCGTGTGAATAGGTTTACTAATGTCTCTCATTCAGTATTCAGATTACAATACTTTTCTTATAGTGTATAGTAAAGTAAATCAGAAAGCATTTTAGTTGTCGGAAGCATGCTGGTCTAGCAAGGTTTCGGTTTATTAGTTGCATGAGTTGGTTTTTTTTTCACTTGGATCTACAAAAATCATACTCGATCTCCAAAATCTGAAACATCCTTCATATTTGGTATCTAAAAGCATTATACCTTGGTTTCTTAATCACATGGCAGTCAGCATGAAGCTCCGCCTAATCTTTTCTAGCCTAAAAATAGTTTTCAAAATTACTTCTTCTAATTCAAACTATATCGTACGTATTCATTGCTGAATTCCATGCCTGATTGATTTACGTTTCTTATGGAATGGTTGGCATTTCTTATGTATGATTTACATTTCTTATGATTGTTAGACACTTCTTATGCAATTTTTCATTAGAAAACGATTGACATAAATTTTAGAACGCTAATATGAACATTTCTCGAGATATTGTACAATTTTCAAAAAATTATCAAAAAATCATATAAAATAAAAAAAAATTTCCTATTGAGATACATGTTCACTTTTCATATGTAATACCATGCGATAAATTTTGTGACATCATTCTCGTGGATCTAGCTCGTTCCATTCATGAAAAAAGATACTTTGAGTAATACTTATGTATTTGAACGCCAATAATCATTTATCTGCTGTAAGAATAACTTATTTCTCCGTCCAAAACGCTTGGCGAGATTTGGACGACGAATTTGGTGGAATGTCGCCAATTTGGCGACTGCTTTAAATGTTGCTAAATTAACGAAAAATTCGCCAAATGGATAAAAATGACGCTAAATCAATGAAAATGACGACTAATTGACGAAAATTCAATATCTTATAATATAAATATCTATTATAAAATAATCTATTTTTTTTTTAATGTGTGGCGGTTAACTATCGCCATTTATGCCACCTGCACCAAAACGAACTAGAAGCGGCTTTTCTCTATGTATCTGATAACTGAGGAAACCGCATACCATTTCCTGTTTTGGAACGCCTGACTTTCAAAGATTCCCGATGGGGATTTACACATAACTTTAACGCCGGTGACAGTATGTTGGCATGTGAAAGCCATAATTTTCGTCACCGACATGTGTGAAAAGCAAGACGATGGTGCACACCGAAAACACGTGGCGTGCATGGGGAGCACCCCCATTAATGAGCCCCAGACCGACGACGACCAATAAGATGGTCGGTCACTCCTTCTGGGGCGTTTACAAAATTCAGTTTAGAAAAGAACTTTCATCTTTTCGGACAGAGACTCGCTCCTAAAATCTCGACCTAATCGGTCGACTCTCGGTCTACTTGCTTTCGAACTTTGGAACTACGCAGTCGAAACCTCCTTCCGACTGCTTCGAACTTAACGTTCCAACAATCAGGATTTATCCGTTTGTCGCAGAATCTCTCTGCAAAGTATTAGTATGCTGTATATATA
This sequence comes from Amaurobius ferox, assembly GCA_951213105.1. NCBI lineage: Eukaryota > Metazoa > Arthropoda > Arachnida > Araneae > Amaurobiidae > Amaurobius > Amaurobius ferox. Next base: position 124,724,365 of record OX578137.1, read on the forward strand.
TTTGTAAAATTTAATGTAAATAAATGTTATTTTATGCAAGTTAACGTTCTGCCTAGAGAACAACAACAACAAATGTCGGGGATTGTGCTGGGCATTAATACCGCATGTCAGGTTCAGCCCACACAAACAAACCAACAATAAACCCCGCAATGGTGACCCTATGGACTTGAACGCCCGAGCATATGGAACAATTCTCTACGGATGCCAACAATGGAGCAATACTCTACTTGTCAACAGCAATAAATTACTGCTCATATAAGACTGCTCTCTCAAAGACAAGCATGCTCGCAGACGCAAACAGTGCTACCCAACAGCTGATGACGACTTCGCAAAGCAACTGAGTTCCTTCCTGACACAATGAATGACCGCTTCCGGTTACAAGCAATGAACGGAAAGTCAACCCAGGAGAACCCCCGTGGAGCAACTTCGCCTTCCTCGGACCCCGGCTATTCATCTCCGGACTTTTAAAAGATATCCTTTTCGGCAGCTAACAGCTCTCCCCTTCCATGCCAACACAGACGTCGCTGAAAGGCAGGATCCTCCGAAACAACTGCAGTTCATTAAGGTCAGCACAGGTCAGTTCCTTTTTTCCCTTCCCACAAAATTATTTTTATTTCGGGGCAGTGTGTATTCGCGTTATTACCGCTAATTCGCAAAATTACGCGTGCTAGGGAATCCTGTGTAAAAATTGTTTATATTCTATTAATTTGTATTTTAATTATATATATTTCTATATCTTAAGCATGGATGGAAACGACGAGCAACCCCAAATTAACAGGGTTACATGCAAAATCCCTCCTTTTTGGAAAAAGAATGTAACCCTATGGCTAGCTCAGGTTGAGAATGCGTTCCAAATTTCGCATATCACGAAGGATGAGACGAAATATGCATATCTCGTAGCGGCGATAGACTCGGAGGAATTATCCAATGTAAGTGATTTAATCTTGAATCCACCGCAGGAAAACAAATTCAGGACCTTAAAAGATAGGCTAATTACAGAATTTGCAGATTCGGAATTAACGCAAACGAGAAAACTTTTATCAGAATTGCAACTAGGGGACCTCAAACCATCCGCATTATTGAGGCAGATGAGAGAATTAGCTCTCGATAAAGTGAACGAGGATTTTTTAAAATCTCTATGGCTAGATCGCTTACCGCCAAACGTCCGCGCAATTTTATCGGCAAGCTCGGAAAATTTAAGCCAACTGGCAAATTTGGCAGATAAAATATACGAAGTTACAGCAAGCTCGGAAAATATTTGCGCAGTAGCATCGCGTAATGAAAATCCTGCATTAACGGATCTATCGAACATGCAGAAGCAGATAGCTGACTTAGCCACCCAGATCGAGCGCCTATCTAGATCAAGATCACACTCAAGAAATCAAATTCGAGATAATAGACCACGCTCAAAATCGCGTAACAACGCCCGATCTTTCAGAAATCATGACAAGGGAAACGACGTAGGAAGGAAGAGCGATTTTTGCTTCTACCATAAACGTTTCGGTAAAGAAGCATATAAATGCCATACCCCTTGCAAATTGGCCGACCAAAAAAACTTGTAAAGCCTGTCATTCCAAACATAGGAATGACAGCGGAAATTAAAATAGATCCTGCTAGTAGACTCCATGTATATGACCGCAAAACAAATTGCAAATTTTTAATTGACACTGGTAGCGACATTTCAATTATACCAAAACCTCTAAATAAAAAACTTCAACCATCTTCGTTGGAACTTTTCGCGGCAAATAACTCGAAAATCCAAACTTTCGGAACAAAATTAGTAGATATAGATTTAGGTCTAAGACGCGCATTTCGCTGGGAATTTGTCATCGCATCTGTATCCCAAGCCATTATCGGGGCAGATTTTTTGAAAGAATTTGGACTTCTTGTGGATCTAAAGCAAAAGAAACTAATAGATTCCAATACAAAGTTGCACATACCAGGCAAATTAACGAAAGGTAGCGTTACTGAAATCAAATTGATTTCAGGCGACACGCGTTTCCACCAAATTCTCCGACAATACCCAGATATTGCTAACCCAACTCCTAAATTCAAAAATGTAAAACATAAGACGGTCCATTATATCGAAACTTCAGGACCACCAGTTTATGCACGACCCAGACGATTACATCCGAAGCTGTACGAATCTACAAAGAAGGAATTTGAATTCATGCTAGAGCGCGGGATCTGCCAGCAGTCTAAATCAAATTGGTCGTCGCCCCTCCACGTAGTGCCTAAAGGTTCCGGCGAAATTCGCTGCGTGGGAGATTATCGTCGTTTAAATCAGGTGTCTTTACCTGACCGTTATCCGATAAGGAACATTTTAGATTTTTCGAACGCTCTAAATGGCAAGCGAGTATTTTCTAAACTAGATATTTTTCGAGCATATCACGCCATTCCAGTTTACGAACCTGACATTCCTAAAACGGCAATAACGAGGCCATTTGGCCTATACGAGTTTCCCTATCTTAATATTGGATTATGTAACGCAGCTCAAACTTTCCAACGTTTCATAGATGAAATTCTAGGGGATCTAAATTTCTGTTTTGCTTATTTAGATGACATTTTGGTTTTTTCTGAGAGTGAAGAAGAACTCGAGCTCCATCTAAAACAGATATTCCAACGTCTAGATAACTACGGAATTAACCTTAACATCTCTAAATGCGTTCTGGGAGTATCCGAGGTATCATTTTTAGGCCATCTCATAAATTCTAAAGGCATTAAACCCTTGCCCGATAAAGTACAAGCGACATTGAATGTCAAGCAACCTGAAACAATAAAGGATTTACGCGCATTTCTCGGCATGATGAATTTTTATCGGAGACACCTACCACATGCAGCGCATGCGCAAAAGCCCCTAAATGAGTATCTAAAGGGGGCACGAAAGAACGATAAGAGAAAAGTTAATTGGACTAATGAGGCTACGGACGCATTTTTAGCATGTAAAAATCAAGTAGCTGAGGCAACGCTACTCGCGCACCCTGCTAAAGATGCGAATTTAATTTTATTCGTCGATGCATCAAATTTTGCGATAGGTGGTTCTTTGAATCATGTTCTTGATACGGATATCGAACCCCTGGCCTTCTTCTCGCGGAAATTGTCCCCGGCAGAGACAAGATACAGTACTTACGACAGAGAACTTTTAGCTGCGTATTCGGCTATCAAGTACTTTAGGCATATGCTGGAAGCGCGAAATTTTACCCTGTTTACCGACCACAAGCCGCTAACGTTCGCATTTCAACAAAAGTTGGACAAATGCTCGCCTCGCCAAAATCGGCAACTCGCATTTATTTCGGAATTCACTACTGATATACGTCATGTAGAAGGTACTAATAACATCCCTGCCGACGTAATGTCTCGCATAAATATGATTACGGTACCTGGTCCAATTGATTATGAAGAACTCGCAGATTTACAAAGCAACGATTCGGAGCTTCAAGATATTTTAAAAGGAACATCCTCGATCGACTTAAAGCAAATCGCTATTCCAAATGCTTCAGCCAAATTATTTTGCGACGTATCCACGGGTACGGCGCGTCCTTATGTACCGCAGTTTATGAGATTAAACGTTTTTTCAAATTTACATAATTTATCTCATCCAAGTATAAGAAAAACTTCGAAGTTAGTCTGCGATCGTTTTGTCTGGCCAAATATGAATAAAGATATTACTGATTGGGCGAGAAAATGCATCCCTTGTCAAAAGAGTAAAATTCAACGACACACTGTCCCACCCATTGGTTTTTTCCCCAAAACTTCTCAGAGGTTCGAACACATACATATCGACCTCGTGGGCCCCTTGCCCCCATCTGAAGGAATGACCTATGTACTGTCTATGATTGACCGGTTCACAAGATGGCCGGAGGCAATCCCAATTCCAGACATCACGGCTTCTACAGTGGCACAAGCTCTGATCGACCATTGGATTTCTCGTTTCGGTGTTCCTTCCAGAATCACCAGTGACCAAGGGCGGCAATTTGAATCTAGACTTTTTCAGTCTTTAGCACAGTGCTTGGGAGTCCAGCGAATAAGCACAACTGCTTACCATCCTTCTAGCAATGGAATTATAGAAAATTTCCACCGGCCGCTGAAAGCAGCCTTAAAAGCACACGGTAATAAACAGTGGACTAAGACATTGACAATAGTTTTGCTGGGGCTTCGATCTACAATCAAACCGGACATAGGTGCAACGCCAGCTGAGCTTCTCTACGGAGAAACACTGCGCCTGCCAGGCGATTTTTTTCCCAATAGCTCACAAGTCACTGACCCCTCAGACTTCATAGTGCAGCTAAGAGAGTCAATGCGGGACCTTCGTCCCCCCAACACCTCTCACCATCGTAAACCGAGAATTTTTCTCCCACCCGCTCTTCACACAGCGTCGCATGTATTTGTGCGTAATGATGCGGTTAAAGCTCCACTACAAACTCCATACGATGGACCATATCAGGTTTTAAAGAGAAACGATAAATTTTTTTAAATCGATATCAAAGGTAGGAAAGTGAACATTGCACTTGATCGTATTAAACCAGCATTTTATGTGAATAATGATGAAGTACATGCACCGGCAACAACCGGCCAACCGGTTTCGACCACTCAAGCTTCATCAGTGCCAAATATGCCTCCGAAAATTACGACACGATCAGGCCGTCGTGTTCGTTTCACGGATCGTTATGGTTTCACTGGAAACCTTTAAGGAGGGGAGTGTGTGGCGGTTAACTATCGCCATTTACGCCACCTGCACCAAAACGAACTAGAAGCGGCTTTTCTCTATGTATCTGATAACTGAGGAAACCGTATACCATTTCCTGTTTTGGGACGCCTGACTTTCAAAGATTCCCGATGGGGATTTACACATAACTTTAACGCCGGTGACAGTATGTTGGCATGTGAAAGCCATAATTTTCGTCACCGGCATGTGTGAAAAACAAGACGATGGTGCACACCGAAAACACGTGGCGTGCATGGGGAGCACCCCCATTAATGAGCCCCAGACCGACGACGACCAATAAGATGGTCGGTCACTCCTTCTGGGGCGTTTACAAAATTCAGTTTAGAAAAGAACTTTCATCTTTTCGGACAGAGACTCGCTCCTAAAATCTCGACCTAATCGGTCGACTCTCGGTCTACTTGCTTTCGAACTTTGGAACTACGCAGTCGAAACCTCCTTCCGACTGCTTCGAACTTAACGTTCCAACAATCAGGATTTATCCGTTTGTCGCAGAATCTCTCTGCAAAGTATTAGTATGCTGTATATATATTTGTAAAATTTAATGTAAATAAATGTTATTTTATGCAAGTTAACGTTCTGCCTAGAGAACAAAACAACAACAACAAATGTCGGGGATTGTGCTGGGCATTAATACCGCATGTCAGGTTCAGCCCACACAAACAAACTTCAAACCAAACCCCGCAATGACTGACATTATAATCACTGAGCAAAAGCTAGCTCCACCTCTGTTCTTATAATTCGGGTATTGGCTCGTGTGGCATCTTTGATAGATGTCTTTGCTGCCGCAAATGTAAATGTATTAAATTCATTGCATTATATAAGGAAAGTCATGTGCTGCCCACATCAGATGTTTTTAAATGTTATGACCATGTGTCTGTAAGATCCGTCAGACATGAAACAGTTTGAGGTATAGAAACAAAATCATTCAGAAGTTAATTGATAATAATGACGCAAAAAAAAAACACTTGTAACTTCAAAATGTCAACGTTCTATATATAGTTAGTACAGAGTAATTGGAAGTTATGGATCCGGCTAATAACTCGAGAATTATTAATATTATCTACCTTACTAAAAAGCGATGGCGTATAGTTGCATATATCTATCTAGGTTATAATGTATGTTTATCTCTTATTTTGAAGCTTATACATGGCCCAGGTGATTGCGGATTTTTAACTGTAGTTAAGAACCCGGAAACATTAATAAAGCTTTCCAAAATTCGAAAAAATTACTAGATTTAAAAAAAAAATCATAAAACTTATTTTTTTGAAAAAAATCCAATTTTTATTTAATAAGCAAGTTAGGTTCTCGATTTTGTTTTAACACGAGAGGTTTTAACAGGAGAAATTTATCGTGTACTGTATGAGTCGATTTTTTAAAAATTCGATAGATTTTTCTACATATTTTACAGAGATACAAATTTTCCGTAGAAAGTATTTTCTGCAGAGTTACAAGAAAACTTTGAAAAATCGACCTTATTTTAATGTAGATAACGTTACAGGAATGTGCATTGATATTTCAAAAATCCGAAAAATCCAATGGCTCATAAAATATTTAAAGAAAGAAACTCGTTTTCAGCTACCTAAAAATATATCTTCTAATTCAAAAAGCAAGTTAGGCTCTCGATTTTTTTAACCGGCGCCAGATAAATTCGCCTTGTACTCTAAAAGTCGATTTTTCAAAATGTCGGCAATTTTTTTTTCTACAGATATTTAATTCCGAATATGTACACATTTTTATGGCAATTTTATGTATCTCTGTTTCATCTTACTCTAAAATCCCTACTTGGCCTAAAAATTCGCGATTTTTATCTCTAAATATTATATCATATATATTGTACCATATTATAAAATATATATCCCGGTAATAATCGTGGAACGGCCATACAACTTTCGAAAATATTTTTAAAAACTCATTTTCGGAAAAGCTTATGTTCTAATTCAAAATTTAAGTTAGGCTTTCGATTTTTTGAACTGGAGCCAGATAAATTTGTAATGTACTCTATGCAGCCGATTTTTCGAAAAAAATCGATGGTTCTGTAATTACAGAAAACAGCGAAAAATCAAGTTAGGCCCTCTTATTTTATAATTCGGAGTCAAGTGAACTTGTCGTGGACTCTATAAGCCCTACTTAAAAAAAAAAAAAAAAAAAAAAAAAAAAAAAAAAAACTCGATAGATTTTTTCTACAGATTTTATAAAACGACTAAATACGAGTATTTCAAATCTTTTTGAGAATTATCCGTATAGCTCATATTAAAACTGTTGCCAAAAATATACTTTTCAAGTTACTATCTTCAAAACATTTCATCGTGAATTCTCATTCTTTAGTTCCAGTAAACTATTATTGTTTTCTTTGTCACTTCATTTGTAAAATTTTTACAATTAAATTAAGGATTCAATAACTTTCATTACAATTACCGTATGGAAATGTCCGGGACATGTCTCTCTCTCTCCCTATTTCTCTCTCTCGAGTTTGGATCCTTCCCATTTAGGGGTGAGGATGTAGATATGATCTTATAATGATTCCTGTATGTATAAGACATCTGTGCTGATAATCGCTGGGGAAGTAGAATTTTTATTAGGGGAATTTTAGGTTGTCTGTAGCGCTAAGTTTTACTCTTGATGAAGGGGAGGAGAGGCGGCGCCCCTTTTTTAACATATTCGTTTTTATCTAAATGCTTATTGATCCGATTTTTTCATTTCTTTTTTTATCACGGTGTGTTATCATCTCTGCAATGGACTCGCTTGACCTGTTCACTCTAAACTTCGACCACTTTTGTTGCTTTGAAACTTTTGCGACCATGTAGCGGGCTCAGAATGCATTAAAAAACTGCTTGCTATACTGCTAGCTACAATTGCTATAAAAACTATTTGCTATATTTAGTGACAGCTGACTGCGGGTACGACAGCTAGTGGTGCATTATTATCATGCAGGTATATAGGAAATGCATATTGTGAGACCAGAAATAGATCTCACACCAGTTAATGTGAGACAGTTTTATGTACATTATTTATTGTACCTGAAACTTCAGACAATACCTTCAGTCTCAATGACGCCGAAGTTTATAGCATGCTGACCCAAAGGTCAGAAAACCATAAATTTAGGGGTGTCAAGACAGAAGGTGGTCGGAGGACTCTTGAGAAAATGTGAAGTAACGACATTGGATAAAAAGGTTAACCAATTGGTAATATGCTTGTAGGGTCACCCAGAAGGCCGCAAATGAGAACAAAGGAGGAGTGTCAGTCCTGAGGCAAAAGAGCCACAACTTATGACATAATAACGAGGACACTTGGTAAAAATACAGACTTACACAATGACTAGATGGATGAAATGTGATGCAAGTGCTGACTACGAGTGTGACTAGAGTACATACCAGCGAGCCCTGCTAACCAGCTTGGGTTTATAGCATTCAGTGGGACATCGAGGCGCAACCACTTCATCTCTTTTCCAGCAAAGCCGCAACCTCGGTCGCGAAACACGGCGGAATCATTCACCGGGCAGGGGCCGAAGGCGCCTGCCGGGCCCGACTCCGGTCACCGGCCAGACCTGGGCTCAGGGCATAAATAGCCACAGTCCCGTGATCCGGCCACCTGGAAGAGTCCGGGGACTGCCTCGTCACTTCCGCGATTGCATCCGTGAGTCATCAGCAGCGAGGTTGAGATACCCCCGGATTAATTTACCCCCCAGTTTGGAGGATCAAGGCTACAGAGCCAACATCCGAAACCACCATCTTGGGTGGCCCGCCCCGGGGGGGGGGCGAGTGTGACTAGAGGTGTAGAGAACGACTTCGATGGCTACATCAAAATAATTTAATCAGAAGTACAAGATGGAGCCAAACACTCAGAGTTACGGCCAGTACAATTTGCTGATGCATGAATTGTGGTCTATGGCCAAAGCCGAAAGTGAAGGTATATGCCCATTAAGAATTACAGGTCTAAACACATTTTAGGCATTTTAACAAATGGTCTCACATTGTCTCCCTCCGCCGAATTAATATGAATATTGTGTAATGTATTTAATAAGTATGTTATGTTGTTAATAAATGTTTATTGTTAAAGTTAAAATGGTGCAATCAATTTAGTATTATATTAATTAATATTCTTTTACAGAACTCGCGCGAAAGATAAATAATTGGAGGGTTATCAGCGACAAACAACGCAACGTACAATTTAATAAATTCGATTGTACGATTATGTACGCTATGTACGATTTTAAGGCCATGTTAAGATAAATATGTTAATAATAATTAATCTAAAATTCCAAGTTTAAGTTATATTTCCTTAGGTGCACCACACACGCCTGTAGTGCTACACCATGAGACAACTTTCGGGAGGTTTTCATTTTAGGGGGTGCGGGGGGGGGCTGACTTCCTGGGTGGCTTCCTGTTAGAGTTAGGGAAAAAAGCCAATTACAAATATGTAGAACATTACAAAATTAGTACTAAACATTTATGTTGCACGTCGAAAGCTGAAAAATAACTTTCTAAATCACAGTGTTAAAAAATATATATATATATATATATATGTATTTTTACCAAATGGCCAGGCACTTGACTTTCATCATTCGCCTAGATATCGACCAGAAACGTGAACCATTTAGCCGTCCTAGGACGTTGCTCCAGGCGCACCAGAGAGGGGCGGAACACACTCAACAACAAAACATCCATGCCTTACGTGGGACTCGAACCCACAACGAGGCGGTCGAACGATCGCTTGGAAACGCTCGCCTTGAATGCTCGACCACCGCGTCGGCAGTTAAAAAATATAATGTTGTTAATCTGCATATAATATAATATAAATGTAGAGAGATTGGAAAACACATGGAGATATCTCATTACACGTATGCAATCATACATCTTTATTTGAGTATTACCGCTAAATAAACTGACTTTATATTTTGGTTTAATAAAGTCAGTTTATTCAGTGGCATTATCAAATATCAAAACAATCGATTTTTTTGTGGGGGTTAGAAAGGACCACTGAAAACCAATGTATATAATCTATTTCTTAAAGGGGGCGGGGGATCAACAGGTTCAGTACTAATTTTGAAACTGCTCACATCTTTGTAATTGACTTTTTGCCCTATATCTAACATAAAACGAGATGTCCTCCGTACCCCCTGGGAACGATGGCAACCCCCCAAAAATGTGTTTCATCTTGTAAAGCCATTAGGGTTTACTATAAACCTGAATAAAAATATAGGGGAAATTCAAGTATGTTGAGGAACTTAAGCAATTCTTACGTTTAAGTTGTTACAGCTTGAAATTAGAGCTCCAGTTTTTTTTTCTGTATTTAGTACACTATTAGTTAGCTTTAACCACGAATTATTAGATTATTTTTAAACAACAAGAAAAATGAACAAATAAACTTTATTGCATGAGGGGCAGTTTCGTCATCTTACCCTCACTGGCGGGTAAGATGACTTTTCTGGTGGGGTAAGAAGACGAACAATTAAATTCACAAAAATGGAAGCTAATTTAGGGATTTTTTTAGGTATTTCAGACCATACAATAATCCCATATATAACGCTTAATCTTAGCTTCTTTTGGATTGATATCAGAGCATGGGGCATGTGCCCATACTCTGCAGAGAGAGCACTAAAACCATAGTGCATTTTTACCATACTCAGAACAAATAATGCATTCTCTCTCTTCTTTAGAGAGATTGTAGTCACTTTCTTGATAATTAATGTGAATTAATGAGTCGGATGATGTTTCATCTACATCTTGTTTGAAAGCTTTTTTAGATTTCTTGCTCATTGGGAATTTACATTTAATGCCTGATTTTCTTTGCATATTAATATCTTCCTTACTTTTTGCATTTTATCTTTTTTTGTTTCTCTTTTCTTTTTCTTTTTTATTTCTCTATCTTTTAGAACTTTTTAACAGGAAAACTTTTCATATAGAAAGAAGGCAATTTTCTTTCCTTTGTTTTCGCTGTTGTGGAATTGCATGAGGCAGAGAAGGTAAACATCATATTCTCTGTGTTTCTTCAAAATAACTATAGGTAGGCCTACTTACATTTTCTTGATATTTTTTGACTCATCGTCTTAGAGTCGCCTCAGGAATACCTAATTGTTTGGCTGCAGCAATCGTGGAAACTCCACTTCGAACTTGCGTCATCGCCTCTTTCAAAGCATCTTCACACCAATTTTGTCGGATAGTCTTTCTGTTGTACGGTTTTACCATCTCTGAAATGTACAAAATTATTCATAATTTGTCTAGTCTACTTATTTTGAAAGAAAAAAAAGTTTTCTAAATTTCGGGTACGATGGCGAATTCGCCATCTTATCCGCACTGTGTGGGGTCCTGTGTGCGGTCATGTTACCCGAAAGAGCCATCTCCGTCAGATGACTTCAAATAAAAGCAACAATAAATTTATCAAAAATAAGCTAGTTTACCATGATTTATGATTTATCAAGAATTTGAACTTAGTATTGATAAAGCAGTTCACTTTCCAGAACATTAATTTTAATGCCGGTTTAAAACCTATTTTAAATACGTGAAAAATTATAACAAAACGTACCTGTAGTTTCTTTGTTCCGTGTCATCAAAACAATGCGGCTGATTCTTCTCTCATTCACGATGGACGCTTTGGGGAATATTCTGAAGCTCTTACTTGGTGATGAGTGCTGACAGGTACAGGGTTTCAGAGAAAACTCTATATCGTCATCTTACCCTCTTCCTCAACTTACTCGAATCTCCCCTACGTTAATCCTAATACCTCTCGAACTATTAGCCTGGTCTATAATTTTCCCTTACATTCTGTCTATATATGATTTGTTAATCGAAGCATAATTAAGTGTGAATGCTTAAATTATACATATATCATTTCTCAATTGTTTTGTAGACAGACTAAATTTTATTGCATTTAAAAGATATTATTAGGGTACTGTGTGTCGCCATACCCTATGATATGTATACTTTCTATCCAATAATAAATTAAATCTTCAGAAATACAGAATAAATATACAAATTAACTGGTGTGCCGGTTTTCTTTTTGGTTGTTACTTTCCTTATATACAGAATGCATAAGGAAAGTATTGTGACGGGGTTGAAAATTCGAAATCGAGTTATTGACGGGAGAGCACGTTTCAAGCATCCCTGATCATGAATCAAACATTTTTGAGGTGATGTCTGTGTGTGTGTGTGTCAGTGAGCCTATTGTTTTTAAACACAATCGAATGTTCAGGACCTCCCTAAATTTTTGAGTGGAATTTTGAAAAATCACCAAAAAATCAAAACCTTAATGGAATTTGGTACAAAAATTACAATCCATGAATACTGGAAGCCTATTGTTTTTAAACGCCTTCGAATGTTCAGAACCCCCTAAATTCTTGAGTGAAATTTTGAAAAAATCATTAAAAAATCAAAACTTTAACTAAATTTACGCAAATAGACATTTCTTATGTAATTTTTCCTTAGAAAGCGATTAACATAAACTTTAGAACGCTAGGATGAACTGTTTTCGAGATATTGCACATTTTTCAAATAAATTTATCAAAAAATCCCATAAATTAAAAAAAAAATATTAAATGTTGAGAAACATGTTCCTTTTTCACATGTAATATCATGCGATAAATTTGGTGACATCATTCTCGTGAATCTAGCTCGTTCCATTCATGAGGAAAGGTACTTTTAGTAATAATTTTGTATTTTTAAGCCAATAGTCATTTATCTGCTATAAGAATAACTTATTTCTCGGTCCATAACGCTTGGCGAGATTTTGTCGACGAATTTGGCGGAATGTCGCCAACTTGGCGACTTTTTGAAATGTTGCCAAATTAACGAAAATATCGCCAAATGGATAAAAATGACGCCAAATCAATAAAAATGACGACTCATTGACGAAAATTCAATATCGCGGAAAGAATATAAGTATCTACTATAAGAAAAACTTATTTTTTTACTGTAAAATTAGTAAATTTATTGCATTATATAAGGAAAGTCATGTGTTGTCCACATAAGATTTTTTATTTTTGTATTTATGCTGTATTGCAAAGTTTTAGTTTATTGGATTATTATTGCAGCATCTTTTGAGATATTATTTGATTGATTTCTAACCCATGTTCTTTCTGGAACTCTTATACCTCATTTGAATGTGAAAAAGAAATTATATAGATATTGCAGTGGTTTTTGATAGATTATTTTATTGATTTATCTCCCATATTCCTGCTTGAACTCTCATATTACACTTGCATACGAAACCAATAAATAGATTCACTGTTTGCTTGTATTCTAAGAGTAAGAAGCTTTATCTACATAGTTTACTTACATCGTCGCAAATGACTGTTCCTTGAGTGTAATTCATTTATTTATATTTTTATTTTTTACATTTTGTGTTTCTTTTGGTGTCTGTTCATTTTATATTAAAACATTAAAATTGTTCATCAAAACAGACGAGAAATACCCATTCTAGAAGGATGATGTGCCAAATTTCAGAAATTTATAAAATATCAAATTGCACAAAAAATGTTCGTGATTTATAAATATAGACGTTATTTAGCAATTCAAAGCATCGAATTACGTATGTATATATTTTTTTTTTCTTCAGTGGAATCAATGTGTCTGAAATGAATACATTTTATATATCCCAACTAAATTGGAATTGAACTTATAATATAAACTTATATTTACTTAATTTATCATTTACAATTACTTTCAGTTTCAATAATTTTATTTTTTTTTTCGATCATTAATATTTGACTATACTCAGTAGAATATTTTGCACTTCCATGAAACATTTCTGGTTACGCTACTTATCAGAGGTTTAAAACAAACAAAATTTATCAGTTGCTCGCTTATAAAATCTATTACCTTCCCTATCTATAAATTACATAACTTACATTTCCAATCCTTTAAAACCCTAGATAAGCACCTTAGCTATCACCCAACTCCTTTGAAGGTCCTTCCCATTCAATTGATCCGACCTCACTTGTTCGCCCAAATCAAACCTGAGAAGGAATTCCCGAGCCCCGTTACCTGTGCCATCCCCAAACCACGTGCCTGTGTGGCGTAATAGTCAGTCAGCTCACGTGCGCCGCCGGCCGCCCGTGCATCTCTTCTCGGCTCGGCACTTCCCTTGTCAGCCAGTCAGCGACCGGAGCCGGTCGCGCGCGCGCAGAAAATTTCCTCCCAGCTCGAAAGAGTCCTCGAATAATGCTTTCTCGAGGCCCCACTTTCCCCCTTATCGTAAAGGCTGAACTTGCCAGCTGGGACGATATCAGTTCGGAGAGGTCACAATTTGTTTACCGCAATCCAGTTTCTTGAATGACGTTGTGAATATCGCAGACGACTTCGCGGGAACTCTGGAACACTCAGTGGTTTCAGAACGATTAAAAACGAGAAGAGATTCAAAACCGCTGTTATTGTTTTTTGAGGGCAGAGCAGAAAACACGTTTGATTGAGACTTATGTAGATTACTTTCCCTGCCGTTTATTTATTTTTTATTCTTTTTAACCGGCATGCAACAAGTCCTTCGAAGTACGGAGGTCCTCATCACCGCATTCAACTTTGTCAGAGCCCAGAAACAAACGATGGATGGATGCCAAGAAGAAGCAGCTAGAAACGCTCTTTAAAAACATATTAGAACGAAATGTAAAAGACTTCACATGCACTGAAAGTGAGATCTGTGATCCAGATTTAAAAGAAAAATATTCATAATCCTTCTAAACCGAGAATCAACAAGTGTTTCGAGTTCTTTTCGCGTCTGTCAGGTGATTAGAAGTTTGTGAGTTTCCCAGTGAATTTAAATTAAGGAAGAATCACAAGAAATTGTTTTATTCAATGTGCTTGTGGCTGGATATTTACTATCACTCATTGAGGTATGTCTAGATGTTGCCTACATAATATTGTGTACATAAACGTATAAACTATAGATTTTATTTAGGTTTCCAGTTGAAATATCTTACTTGATCATTATAAAAGAAATTATCATTATAAATTTTTGAAACAAAAAATTCACCGTAGAAAAAGTTAAATATATAATATATAAATGCTATTTTATACGAATGAACAATCAATAGTTATTAAACACAGCTAAATAACTACTCAAATTGATAATGTTATTTTTAAATAGTAAAAGAAATAATATTTTTCTTGTATATGATCTATTTTAACTTATATTATAATTTTTTTGTATAACAACATATTAGCAACATTCGACTAAACGTAAATTTGAACTTAGAGATGTAAATAAACTGATTAATTTTTAATCAGTCCCTAAAATATTTGTACACATATGGTTGTGATTTTATGAAATTCCATAAATTGTGATAAATGATTTCTGAATATTCATCTTAATATCAAGAACAATTTGACGTACAGAAAATATAACGCTGTGAACGTGTATACTTAAAATTTGCAATAGTTGCAGCGGTCATATACCAAACATTCCTACAAAAAATAGATGCCAGCAAAAACAAATTTGTCTCTAAACTTTGATGGTAAACTAGGCAGTCATTCTAAACAGTTGTCACATATTAAGATTACATTCAAATTAGTTGATAAATTCATTTTGTAAACTAGCACATACTTGCTCAAGCTACATTGTGATATGTGATAATTCCCAGTCTAAGTTAATTCCCCCAGACTTTATAATCTATCTTTAATCACTGTTTACTTAATCTATGAAACAAGAACATTCCAATTGCTGTCAAGGTGCGCGATGCTGCTACTTCCCAATAGTTCCTCATATCAACAGCAATTTTCGTCGTTAATCGTTCCAAACAACTCATGGGTTATAGATGCTTAGTACTATTTCTGCTTTTATCATGTGTTTGTGTCTGCAGAACCCATCAAAACAAACTAACAGTTGGCTACTTAGCCAACATCCATGGAAAACAAAGACAGGGACATATCATAAGTGGTGCGATGACTTATGCCATCAAGGAAGCCAACAAAAGCATCATGCCCAGCAATTATACCCTGGAATTTGTGTATGCAGACACAAAAGGGGACACCCTTGCTGGTACAAATGCCGTCATCAAAATGTGGCGGCAAGATGTGATTGCTTTCTTTGGACCTGAAAATTCGTGTGAGGTGGAGGCAACGGTATCGGCCTCTTTAAATCTACCGATTATATCGTACGTAAGTACATCATTTTTCACTTCTATTTATATTCAGTGCTTTTTTTGTGAATTATAAAAATGGTCTATCAGATACATTGAGATGATTTGTATTGGAAAAAGAGGATGGGGTGTTCATTTTTAAAGTTTTTGTTTATTACCGGCAGTGGAATTGAATTGCTACAGCACTCAATTTCATTAACCTTAATGATTAACTATCATTAATCTAAACATTGTCTATTTGTTATATGTTTTCTAATGATAGTTGAATGGATATAGTTAAAATTACAATGGGACAAGGATGCAATCTTGTCTAATGTAACATGTTCTAATGCAAGCATTGAAGGAGAAAAAATCGCATTCTAATTCGCATTGAAAGGTAGTTGCATGGCGTTTAATATTGCGTAATATAACAAATTTAACTACAAACAGGAACTTTTACAGAACAATTCAAAGTTTAATTTTCTAGTTATGATAGCACTAATGGGATGTGATTAGAATAACTTAGGAGCACTTTCCTACTACAGCAACTAACATCAATTGATCGGTTTCGTGCTTCTGGACGCTCATCACCCCGAAATTACTGTTATTGCAGTGATAGTCAGAAATCTTGTCTTTTTGTTGTCAAAGCAATACCGGCTATTCGATGCTGGTGAGTGCAAACGAACTTTACATTGACCATCCGATACATGGCTACAGTGTGAGAATGCATGCAAGTTGAATTATCCTCTTTCGTGCCTTTATTTTATCTACTTTCGTTATTTGGATAAATACTGCTTCTTTCTAAGGATCTGATTTTAAATCGGATTTAATGTCAAAACACCTTCAAACGTGGTTAAAATATTTCGATCACAAATTGCCTATTTTACTCAGTATGTATATGGACATTTCCTTGTATATTATAATTTATTACTTGAAGCGCTTTACTACTGAGTATTATAATAGAAAATGATCATAATACGTAGCTATTAAGTTGTATAGTTGTTGGAGCCATGTGCGCCCGCAGAACATTTTCCAGGGGGGTGAGACACAAACCACTGATGTCAGTGGGCCAAACTCAAGGATAAGACGTACAACATTGACTAGCTTGGTGCTCACTTTTGTGATCTTCAACGTCCAGGGAGGTAGTAGACAAGTGCCCCTCTGGACGCTGCCATCCCCTATGGATGTTCAAGATGGAGCTTTGGTAAAATATTCTAAAAGCATTACCATATTAGTTTATATTTTTGTGTAAATGCTATCGAACTTCTACCTGATATTTAATTTTAATGGATTTTTCTTATAATATTCTATTGATATTTGAGAGGATATTTTACAGTGATCGATCATTTATCCGGTTAAGCAATCGTAGCCTTGATTAACCGGTCTATTCCTGGTTAACTACAAATGTGTTTGATTTACTACTCAATCTATAAACACTAGAGATTTAAAGTGAAAAATATTATGTTCAGTTAAGTTTAGAAGACTTCTGATGAAACGTAAGGAAATGGGAAGAAATATAAAATTATTTTCGAAAACTACAGAATAGTTTTAGTTAACAGATAATTTCCCCTCTTTTCATAAAATATTATAACTAATCAAACAATGCCATTGGTTAGAATAATTTGTTTGTAAGTAATTATTAGTAAATTGGCGTCCATGGACACCAATGTCCGCAAAGGGAGATCGAACTGTTTGGGATAGAGTATATCAAATACCTGTCTTTTTGAGAGATTTTTCGTTAGGGAATAACTCTGCCCCACTAGTAAGCAAGAGGTTAATTTATTCAAATATTTAGAGCTCCAACTGCAGCTTATTTTGTCAAACTGCGTTATGCGAGAGATGGGTGTTCCACGTTAAAATCACAAGCTAAATGTTGTTATTTCTGCCTTTTTAAAAAATAATTTATTATATTTGCCATATAGTTTTAAAATGCTTTATACATAACTAAATGTTAAATTAATTGGTACTCTTCCGTTAGCTGGGTATCAGACATATCCGTTAACTGGGTACCAGATAAAAATCGCCAAATTACAGTGATAACTCATCCAAACTAACAACTTTTAAACAGTTTATCTTTTAACATGTATAGCAAACCTAAAACACACCGTTTTTTAAAAAATAAGTTTCTTTTTAGAAAAACTAGTCACTTTTTAAAACTCTAAGATGGACTACACAATTTGGCAATTCCCTAAAGACGAAGAGGCAAACATTCAATTTTTCAAAAAAAAAATGGAATTTTTCATAAAGATTAACGATATTCAAATGATCTTTTTTTTTATTGCATATAAAAATAAAAGTCCACCAGAGTGAACCTTTAGGTTTGTCGATGACTACGTCAACTTTAAAGCTCAACGGTTTTGGTCTGGTACACAGCTAACGGAAGACTACCAATTCATTTTTTCTTCTACATATTATTCAAGATAGGTATCACTTTTGTAATGAATGTATGATGTATTTATTAGATAATCTAGTTTTGCATAATACTTTAATATTCGATTGAATCGATATTGGTGCAATCTCTGGTTTGTGTTCTTTTATTCTGCTATTCCCTATTTATACATCTCTTAGATTCTGTATTTAGTATCTACCAGAAACATAATAATAAATTTAAATATGAAATATATTGTCAGAAAAACTTTTAATGGTAAAGAAATTTATTGAAGCGTAATAAACGTTAATCTGAAGCGCAAATTTAAAAATAAATTTAATTACTACCTTTCTGAAAATATAACTTGTGTGTTTAAAATTTTCACTTGATTTTTTATCATTGAACTTTTTTTTCGTTTTGCTTCATTGGACTTTCATATTTTACATTCCTCAATTATTAAATTAAAAAAAAAAAAACACCTGGTTATTTTTGTAAAATAAAATACATTTGAATATTGATACCGTAAATTTCGAAATCTAAATGTCATATGCGTTCCTCAGGCATGCAGCGAGTGAAAAAGTGGTCAATACACATACATAGATTATGAAAGCATTCCCTGACAAAAATATCTTGGGGGAAATATAGTATGGGGAACTTTTGTACGGGAAAAAAGCCTGAGTTAAATACTAATTGTCTGTGCTTCTTTAATTTCGAGATCGTCCCCCCCTGTTATGGCATTCTTTCAAACTGTTTCTGTTAATATAATATTGTAGAAATCACACGGTGCTAACTTTATCAGTAAAATGCATATAAATTTCGTAATCCAGTAGCATTTCCTGCAGAGAGTGTTTTTTTTTTAATCAAACTAGTTTTTCCAACTTCGAAATCAAAACAACCGATAACTACGCATTCAAAAAACAACCCAGTCTGTCATTAACGTCACACATAATTAATGTTATGCTGGCTTTTAAGAGCAAACAAAAGCCCAGAAGAAGAAATTATGAACGCGATTAACAGGATAAATTTTTATTTTGACTGAGCAACAGAATAAAATCAAACTATAAAAAGTTTTACGGTATACCACCATTTTGTGAATGAGGTAAGGCAAAATTATGTTTTCACTGAATGAGCAAAATGAAGATTTCAAACATCTGAGGTGATTTCTGACTAAAATTCTGTTAAACTTAAAATATTTACTTGAGCAAGTATTATTGTTGCTCTGACTAAGATTTACTTGAGCAAGTATAATTGTTACTCTGATAAAGTTTTACTTGAGCAAGTGTAATTGTTGTCTTGAGACTGGGGAAAATAAGTTGTTTTAGATTAGAAGTACATGTATCCATACCTCAAAGCGAAGGGTATCTTTTATGAAGGACATTTTATGACAAACTGCGCTGTATTTGAATTATATGCTAGAAAAGCCCCAAACACCGTAAAAAATGTGTGAAATTTAAAATTTTCATCTCATTATTTTCCTTTAAAACCCATATTAATCTCCCGAATAGCGATAGTAATATTGCCAATAAAGGAAATGAATAATCTGATGTAAATGATATTAAAATATGTAGTGCCATAATTCGGTTGATTGCATCAAATTTATGGAATTTACTGACATACTGTTACCAACTTATTTATTTAAAAGTATTTTTAAAGAACAACTTACGAACACGTTGATTTTATTACTTACAAATTGACTTTTCGTAGTAAAAAGACTGTACAAATATGAATTATTATAATATATGAGAAGGTGTAGTGGTGATTCACACTTCTGATAAAAAGTTCTGTATTATATTATAAGTTACCTGCGGAACAATATCTACGTGTATGCAGTCAGAATACGTCACAAATCGTTTAGTTATATTTATTGTTCAAAAATATGGAACATATGGGAAAATTACACATTTTACGTAAAGTAGTTCGTGCTGTAACACGTGCTCGCATAATATCATACATAATCGAATAATGTTCACGCAAAATGCATGTGTGCATTATGTTCTAATATTGTTAAAATTCAATCAATGGGTAAATTTACTTTATTATTTCATTTTCGCACTTGGTTTAAAACATGCATTTAACAATATCATAATTTGATGAATTAAATCAGGGATATTGGGAACCACGTGTTTAAGGGCTAACCAATCTAAAAATGTTCATAAACTTTTCAATTAGTTTTGTTGATTTTATGATTAACCGGATGTAGACTAATAGGCGTGGCAATGTGTTTAAGTTTTTCCTTGAAACACTATAAACTAATGCATTACTACTAATCAATTCTTAAAGTGTCTGTTGGAAAATTATTTTTTTTGACGCGTCCCCCATACATATGTTTATGATATATTAAAATGCTATTCATGTTTTCAACTGTTCGAATGATACAAATCAGTTTTTTTATTATTAGGAATTTGGTCATAATTATGATGCAGGAAAATTTGAAGAACGTAATTATTTTCAAATTAATATAGACCGCATCATATATCTGTTATTTTTAAAGGGATCTAACCTATCCAAGAGATGTATGATGCGTTGTATATTAATTTTCGGAGTAAATTCTGTTTCTAAATTTTTACTTATGTTTATATAAGTTGTAGGGAAAACGACTTGGCATACTTAATTCATTTTTGTAAAATAAAATGCTACACATATTTGTACTTGGACTTTTTTTAGAGCTAACTCTAAATTTACTTAGAATTTGTTTAGCGAAAGTTTTAAATATAGTACTTAAAAGTGATCATGGCAAAATGTCACGCATGTTTAAACTACGTTGTGGCAGAAAAATAAACGCATAATTCGTGATTGCTGTAGATATGTTCATAATATGAACATTGTATAAAGAGTGGCTTTCATAGCGTTTACTTGTCAAAATTCCTCATTTTAATAAACCACTAATAATTAGTTAAGTTATTTCTGAAATTAAAATATTACCTAACTAGCAACACGCACCAGTGATACTTTTAACAATGTACAATGTGTTAATCAACACAATTTACAAAGTATGAATCAATTGTTTATTCTGTTTCTATCGAATAATTTTCACTTTAGAATATTTTAGACACAAGTTCGAGTAAATTTTTATATAAGCCCTATATTACGATACACTGTCTCCACTGGAAATTTTGTTTGAAATCTACAAAATGTTCATTGTTTTTATTTCATTCTACATCGAAGAGAGAAATAAACTTAAAAAATAAACAATAATGACTGAGGGTAAAATTTAACGTCAGCGGTTAAATTGACACATTGTCGGTATATGTAAACTATACATTTTAACTTCGTGCGAAATAAAAGAAAAACCGTTATCAAAATTGTAAAAATAATAATTGTTATGTAACTTTTTTTCTATAAGCAAAAAACTTTGTTTTACCTTCCCTATATACATTGTATTGTGTAGGGAAAGTATTGTAACGGGTTCGAAAATTCAAATTCGTGTTTTCGACGGAGAAGCACGTTTGAAGCATCCCTGAATTCTAATCGAATGTTTTTGAGGTCTGTGTGTAAATATGTGTGTGTCCGTCCGTGAGTTCCTATTACTTCCTATTAGAGTTCCTAATTACTTTCTATTTCTTTGTTTCACAGTGAAATAATGATGTATAAGATATACGGTACAACGTTTTTGTTGTTGAATGGGCATTTGGCGCTTTTCTGGATTACAACATGTAAAGATATTACCGATATTTAAGTACCCGATTAACTTCTATTTCACAAAACTTTAACTTTTATATTGACAATAATCAATATTGATAGCTTCCGTAATAAGGAGTATAGTCCATATTATAAAATATTTGAATAATTAGTCTTCAATTTGGAGCCCTTTATTTTAGCTTATCAGTTTTGGAATTTTAGCGATATTTTCAATAATTTGAGGCGATATATTGCAAATTTTATGATATTTCGCTAACTGAAATGCCAAGCTTTTCAAATTTTTTGCCAAGTGTTACAGAGAAACGGCGACAAGATAATTTTTTATATATAAATCACTGTATGCTAATTGTTTGCCGTTAAAATACAAAACTATTACATAAATTATCCTCTCTCATTAATGGAACGATATAGATCCATGAGAATGATGTTAACAAATTTATCGCATATTATATATGAAAAGTGAAATAATTCACAATAGTTAATACATGTTTTAACTGTGATTTTTTTTGATTAATTTGCAAAAAAAAAATGCCATATCTCGATAATGGTTTATGTTAGCTTTCTAAAATTTGTCAATCGTTTTCTTATAAAACATTGCATGAGAAAGGATTATTTACGTAACACTATAGGTGGTTATGATTTTTAGATGAATTTTTTTTTTCAAAACTTCATTCGAAACTTCACTCGTTCTTTCGCATATTCGATTGCGTTTAAAATCAACAGGCTTCTTGTATTCACTGACTGTAACTTTTTTACCAAATTTCCTTCGAAACTTCATTCGTTCTTTGGCATATTCGATTGCGTTTAAAATCAACAGGCTTCTTGTATTCACTGATTGTAACTTTTATACCAAATTTCTTTCGAAACTTCATTAGTTCTTTGGCATATTCGATTGCGTTTAAAATAAACAGGCTTCTTGTATTCACTGATTGTAACTTTTTTAGTTTTTACCAAATTTCGTTCAAACGCTCCATTCGTTCATGAGACACACACAGGCATCACCTCAAAAACACTGATTCGAGTTCATGGAAGCTTGAAACGTGCTGCTTTCGACCTCGTCACAATAATGTCCTTATACATTATACTATGTATACAATGAAGGTTAAAATGTCTATTTTGCCCATGTGTTCTTGTACATAACATCTTGCCTTAAACTGCATTAGAATATTTTTTATTCATGAAAGAGAACTGACAGTATACTGATTTCAAATGAAAATTTCGACGTCTATATTTAAGGCTATTTTTAATGAAAATTTAGACGGCTATATTTTTGGATAGTTTTATTTTCATATATACGCAGTGGGAATTAAGTCTCCAGTGGGGGCTGTTTTTTTACTATTATAGATTATGCTCTCTGAAAAAGGTGTTATTTTGTTCTTTTCTTTTTTTTACGATTTACACCAAATCAAACATACTAATATACATAACTTGCTATGAGCTGTTTAAACATGGATCTGAACTTAATGTAATGTGAAAGCATTGTGCTCAAATTAGGCGTGTAAAAACCAATTGTCCAATTAGACGTCAAAATGAGGCAGAATATAGGCGAACAACAATGTGCCGAATACCCACATTTTTACTTTTTTTACATGGCATATGTATGGCTTTAGGGGAAATTATTGTAATGAGTTGAAAATGTGGTCGATATTTGGACCGATTTTCATATTTTAAACACATTTCATACGCAACCACTATTTTGATTAACGTTTATGTTTCATTGGCTACTTGTAACTATTCATGGGATTGTTGTGAAATTTTGCAGTTATGCTCTAATTTGATGAGAATTTCAATTTGGTGCAATATAAAAAAAAAAATTAGCTATTTTTTTAAAGGATAAAATATCAAAAATAATATTTAAAAAGCGATGTTTTACAGTTGTAATTTAATATTCATTTTATACATAATGTTTAGAAACACAAAGCATGCATCAACTTTGATTATGCTAGAAAGGATCATCCGCCATATCTAAAATAAAATTTGGCCAATTCTTTATTTGCGTATATTACTTAAAAATTTTCAAATAAAAAATGAAGTTGTTTAAACCAAAACTTGTGAGATTTTCTTGTCACATAACTTGTGAAATGGGGATATATAAAACTCACGCCTTATATCTGTTTATGAACTACTTAGTAGTGCAAGATGCTTTAACTAATAATATGGTAACTTAAATGTCTGATAAAGTTATGTTATTATGCGAGCATAAAAAATTGAGGTAATTTAAAATAAATTTTAATGGGGACTAGAAAAATAACCTCAAATCACTCTTTCGTGGGGTTTGTCAAACCCCACTTTCCAAATCATGTGTTAAACAGCATGTTTTATATAATTACTAGTAAATCCGTAACTATTGGCGACTTTTTTTTAGCGCTTTGTATCTCCATCTAGTTCCTGAGAGGGAAAAAAATTTCAGGAAATTTATTAACGATAACGGCTAATTTTAGATCTATCGGATATTGCCATAAAATCAATTGAAGATTTTTTAAGCATTTGCTCGTAATAATAAAATATGTGGAGTATAAAATTTATTAATAGTAAACGAAATATTTAGAAACCCCGAAAGGTGAAAAGAATCTAAAATAGATTATACAAATAAGAGCGGAATTCCGAAAGTCGTTTGAGAGCCATTATCGCTCAACCAGAAATACGATACCGTTTTCAATGTTTCCCAGATGATTGGCAAAATGTTTAAAATATTAATTACTTTAAAGCGTGGTAATATTCAAACTTATTTAATCTCTGTATCTAATAAAACGGAGTATGTAGTAGAAATATGTGCTGACAATATCTGATTTTTTCTTTCTTATAATATAAAATATGGTATAAATTATTGTTTCCACGAAAATTTCGAGATTTTGATGCGAATCTATGTTCTAGGACCTCCTGAGCACGTTTTGACTATTTTTAGAATGTTGTCCATCTATCTGTCTAGTCGATTTCTTGTGTATGATAACTTCCATAAATATTACTGGATTTTCATATCCGGTTTTGTTATTGAAATATCTAGTACTAAATAGATTTTTTTTTTAATTCGACCGAACACTTTTGTATTTTCTTAACATTTCAGAATAGGGCGAATCTCGATATAATTATGGATAAGAGGGATTAGTTATGGCTCAATAATCACGAAACATAGCAGTTCCAAATTTTAGCGAAAAATAGCAGAAATACAATTTTTGTATTCTTGATGTTATTAGTTCCCTTGTGGAGTACAATGCTAAGCTTGGTATCATCAACCGAAATATTTTTCAAGCCCTTTAAAATTAAGGGTAACATGCTATAACTGTGGCCATTTGAACCAACAATACAGATTTATCAAATTTGTTCTTGCAAATTTGCAAAAATAAATAAATAAAATAAAATAAAAATAGCCATTTAAGAATGGATTCCTGTATCAGAAAGTCAAGCTGAGCCACAATCCAGTTTTTACTTTCCTTATATACATAATGTATAAGGAAACTATTGTCACGGGGTCGAAAATTCGAATTCGAGTTTTCGACGGGAGAGCACGTTTCAAGCATCCCTGATCACGAATCGAACATTTTTGAGGTGATGCTGTGTGTGTGTGTGTCTGTCGAGACGATATCTCACGAACGAATAGAGCGATTCGAATGAAATTTGGTACACAAATTACAATCCATAAACACTGGAAGCCTATTGTTTTTAAACGTAATCGAATGTTCAGAACCCCCTAAATTTTCGAGTGAAATTTTGAAAAAATCATCAAATGTGTGTATGTGTGTGTGTGTGTGTGTCAGTGAGTCTGTGGAGACGATATCTCACGAACGAATGGAACGATTCGAATGAAATTTGGTACAAATATCATAATCCCTTAATACTGGAAGCCTATTGTTTTAAAACACAATAAGTCCCATAAATTAAAAAAAATATTAACTGTTAAGAAACGTGTTCACTTTTCATATGTAATATCATGCGATGAATTTGGTGACATCATTCTCGTGGATCTATCTCGTACCATTCACGAGAAAAGATATTTTGAGAGATACTTTTGTACTTGAACGCCAATAATCATTTATCCGCTGTAAGAATAACTTATTTCTCCATCCATAACGCTTGGCGAGATTTTGGCGTCGAATTCAGCGGAATGTCGCCAACTTGGCGACGTTTTTAAATGTTGCCAAGTTAACGAAAATTTCGTCAAATGGATGAAAATGACGCTAAATCAATGAAAATGACTACTATTGAAAAAAAATTCAATATATTGGAAAGAATATAAATATCTACTATAAGAATAACATTTTTTTTAACTGTAAAAATAGTAAATTCATTGCATGATATAAGGAAAGTCATGTGCTGCCCACATCAGATTTTTTTTTATAAGTGCATCAAGGTAAGAAAGAAATTTAATCATTCTATTTTGAGAGGAAATATCAGGATGAAACTTACACTTATAAAATCCTGTATGAACTATACTTATAAAGAAGAAGTATCGGAAAAAGTACCTCGGATTCAAAAGAAGTATTTTCCTTATTTTCGAAACACACTTGAAATCGTTATCTTTGAAATAGTTTCTAAAGGAAAAATAAGAAAGGAGCAAAATAATAGAATGAAATATAGAAACTTAATATTTACTTTACGTATAATACACAGTATATGTAAATGAATAGTGTAGTGATAGTTGAAATGTTGAAAACCCAGACCACACGACAGACCCGAAGGTTTACTGTAGCTAAGTGTGTGGCCGGGAACTTTAATTTAGATCCAAAACATTACAAAACAGGTTAAAATTGAATCACAACATAGTTACAACAAGACAAATAAAAGAAAGGAAACGACAAAACAAAACATAAAAACAATACAATACAATACAATACAAGAGAGACATAAGAAGGAAAAAAAAGAAAAGAGGGGAAAACCCCGAAGGGAAAAAACCCAAGCACAAAAGTAGTAAAACCAACTAAAACAAAACAAAACGAAAAGAAGAACATGAAATACATAAAATACACATAAATACAAAAAAAAAGAACAAAAATGACATAAAAAATTATATATACAAAAACACATGACAGTTGGGGGGATGAAAAACCAAAGTATAAGTTGAGAAACCGAGGATGTAAGGGAATAAAGTCAGGGTGAGAAAATATAATTATAAAAATCCGGCTTAGGATGTATGCAAAGTAAATATACATAATGGGTGTTTTTGATACATACCGAAAAGATTAGGTATATATTCTTTAAGGATGATGCATAAAAGACGATACATATTAGGTATGGATGATACAAATTAGATATGGATGATATATAATGGATGATACATATTAGGTATATATACATAAAGGATCATGATCAAAGTATATATACACAATGGATGTTTTTGATACATACCGAAAAGATTAGGATTGATATACTGTTAATGTACAGATATAAAACTAAACCGTATGAGTTACAGGAGGTGGTGAATATAAAATCGTATAGTGCCCAAGGCACAGGGAGCAGGTTTTATAAAACAGATTTAGAAAGTGTGGGGAGCAGTGAAGGATTCACAGACCAGGGGGGGGGACCAGGACCAGGGGGGACTAGTGTAGTGATCACAGACCAGGGGGGACTAGTGTAGTGATCACAGACCAGGGGGGACTAGTGTAGTGATAGTGTGATACGTAGATCAGAGTTTTGAATATTGATGAATCTATACATTTTGGGAATCCCTGAATATCAGTCAACTATAATTTTTAATGCTGTACGTCTGCATGTGTGTAAGTTTTTGGGCCGGCATTTCTTAAAAAAATTGACCAAATAAAATTTAATACGATTATTTAAACACCAGAGGTCCGGTTTTGAGGCAATCACAGTGGAGAAATGCCCTCAAATTTTCGAATATTTATTTAAAAAATTGAAAAATAATAAGACAAATAATTAAACTAAAAATGGTTGTACATTCATTTATGTACTTTTTTAAGCTAATGACATTTATGCAAGAGTATATGTGCCGTTCTCTATTGCACTGTTAAAGTCTAAAACAAAAAAAAAATGAAAATGTGCTTTTTTAGAATCAAGTAAACACTTTTAACAATCAAGTACTTTTAACAATAAATGTAATTTTTAATTTTTCACAACGAAAACAAATCTCCAGAAATAATCAAGTGACATCTATAATTGGATATGTATTTTTTAATCGGTAAAGGCAAAATACTTGCTTTTAACAAAACCGATTTATATTAAATATCTTATGTGCAAATTCGTCCCTTCAATATATATACTTATTAATTTTAAAATTAATATTAGTTTCTAAAATACATCCAAATAGGTTAATTGTTTGCCTCGAATGTCTAAATTTATTAATTTTTAATTGCAATTATTCTCAAACTGGCAAATGCCTTTTCCATATTTTTAGATTGAAAATTAGTTTAGAATATAATACTGTAATGTTAATTTAAATGAATTCATTTGTATGTTTGCAAAAATCTTTAAAACGTCGTTACTTTTGAATTGTGAAAATTTAAGATAAAATTTATTTTATTCTACTATATTAACGTAGTAAAAGGCAGAACTATTCATACCCCAATTAAGAGTCTAGAAAAGATTTTGTCGTCGGTCTATCACTTTTATTACACGTTACAGGAAAAAGCTTTCTCTTTGAGCATGTTAACCTTTTTCATTAGAATTCCTTTTTGAGTAGTGAGTAAACATTTCCATAATTGTGCCATCAATTATTTTTGAAGCTTTGATTTATTTCTCATTATATGTTAACCGCAGTAATTAGGCCTGTCATAGGTTTACAAATTAACACTCCTAAGTCATTGAGTTACAACTTTTGTACTGAGTTTTATTTTTTAACAACGTATAGTGCTTTGAGTAAAAAACTGAAAACTAAAAAATGTTGTTTATTAAAGTACACCCTTTTATTATTTGTATGTAACTTAAATGTATGAAAAATGTATTTATCAAAATGTATGCAACCTAAATGCATGAAACACAATGACATTCCAAATTTGGACTTTTCTAGCTCCTACGGGGGTCTCGGAGGAGGTATGCCCTGAAAATGAGTACATTCCCGTGGCGGGCCCAAGACGGGCTGGGATAGTAAAGTTCAAAATAAAAATAAATAAAATATAATATAAAGGACAACTATATACCAAATATAATATTTCTAACTATACCGGTTCTCGGGTTATTCCCCAAAACCGAGTACATTCTTATAATTGTCCCAAACCGGGCTAGCCCGATAAGATTCAAACCCCAAATAAAAAAAAAGTAAAATATACCACAGAAGAACAGATATATACCAAATGCAATTTTTCTAGCTACATCAGATATAGAGGTTCCAGAAAACCGAGTATATTCTTATAGCTGGTCCAAGCCGGGTAAGTTTCAAATCCCAAGAATTAAAATAAAACAAAACAAAAAACGATATTCCAAATTCAGACTTTTAGGTTTTCTGGTTATTAGCAATGAATTAGTACATTTCTATAAGAGGACTAATCTAAGACGGGCTGGTCTGATAAAGTTCAAAATCCAAAGAATCAACATATATACCGTAAAAGAAGACGACATACCAAATTTGAACTATCTGACTCCCCCCTCTCACTAGTTATCTCACAAACACGAGTACATTCCTATGGTGGATCCAGGACGAGATGGCTCCATAAGATTCATAATAAAATAAAATTAAAATATTCCACAAAAAGACAACGATATACCAGATTTCAAGTTACTATGATTTATTAGTTAGGCCGTTAAAATTTGAAAAACGAGTACATTATATTTCAAACCTAGGATGAACTGGGCCGATAAGGTTGAAAATCAAGAGAATAGTATATACCACAAAATGCGACACGGCCGTCCAATTTGTGCTTATGTCCACTGGATGAGTCTGACGGTCTGGGTCTTCAACACCAAATTTCAAATTGCTATGATTGACTTGTAACATAGTAACTTGATGCCCTATTTGATGCCCTATTGTAACTTGACAACACAGGGCATCAAATATTCGCATCAAGCTAACAAACAAACATTAGACCTAGTTAAATACAATGCTGTGAAATTGTCATCTTGGTCAAAAATTTTCTCACTTAGGACGGGATGTGCTAAGTTTCAGTCCCAGTTTTAGGAGCAATAAATAAATGAACAATAAAGAATTTAAATGTAATGGACATCGACTGCAGAAAAAATACCACCAGGTGAACTATCATCAAGACGGTGAGAAATTGACTCCCAACGAAACATACGTTATATATTTAGGAGTTTTTTGAAAATATCTACACATTAAAATTTTTGCTAAAATTAAATATCTATACTAATTGAACATTTTCTATATCGCGAGTTTTCGTCTTGTCATCTCTCACATATATATTTATCCAATAGGCTCATGTTAGGTATTTGTGATTTCCCTAGAATAAAATGCGAGTAAGGAAGTTTACTTATCGTTTGCACAAAGTGTTTTACCATATACTGTTGATAAAAAATTGTTGTTGGGCAACTTAAAAATGCCTCCACTCAATACATCCTCCTCTTGCCGATACGCTTATATCTGCATCTTGCCCCTTTCAAGTGCAATAAACAAACTTATCTGAACTTGGTGTGCAAATTTAATCTCAGCAATCTATAACTCTTGGTTCAATACAGTAACTTAGTGTTTCAAAACCTTTTGAGTTACAACGTCTAGATCGGAAAACTTCCTATTCCGAACAGTTTATTACAATGTGAAAATTTTGCAATTGTTTGGAAATGGTAAATAATGAAAAATATGGAAGTGAAGTATAATGAAATGCAAATGAGAAAAATGAATATATGGATCGCGATTCTAAAAATGTTTGGGTAGCAACATGACTTGTGTTTTTACATCTTGAATTACTTACGTGAAGAAAATATCTTCACGTGTTTTAAAATATTTGCTAAATGTGTGATACAGATGTAAAGTTTGTAGTAGAATTATTTTTTTTAAAGTATCTATATATATAAAGAAGAAACGTATGTATGTATGCATGTATCATCCAACATCACGGGAGAACGGCTAAACCGAATTTGATGAAATTTGGTGGGTAGTCTTGAAATAGCCCCACCTAAAATTTAGTCTATGTTTCGAGTTTCTAACACCAGGGCTTGTTGCGATACTAATGAAAAACAAAACGCTTGTCTGTCTCATTATCACGGGAGAACAGCTACACCGAATTTAATGAAATTTTGTGGGTAGCTTTGAAATAGCCCCCTATAAATTTTAGCCCAAATTTGAGTTTCTAAGACTAGGGGTTGTTGTTGTTGTTGAGACCCAGACCGACCGACCTACCATAAAGGTGTAAGGTAACTGTTTTGACGGCCGGGAAGTAAGACTAGGGGTTGTCGAGATTAATGGAGAATGTCGAGATTAATGGCCGGGAAGTAAGACTAGGGGTTGTCGAGATTAATGGAGAACGAAATTTTTTTCCTAGGAATTCTACTCTCTAACTCCATGTTTCCCAACGAAAAATGCTAGAAATTGTTGGTTTAAAACGTGAAAGCCAATTAAATCTCTGAGTTTTGTGAGAGTTTGTAGAAGGTATTAGTCACCTTTGAAAATCGCGGGTTTGAAATATAAATTTAAATGGAAACTCTATCACCATGGTTTATTTTTCACAGACTTACTCAACAAATTTTATTTATTTTAATAATATATAAATGAATATAAAAATATATATCTATATACATAAAGAAGAAAAGTATGTATGTATGATCCAATGGATCTGATTGGCCAAAGAGTGGCCGATCAGATCCATTTCTTTTTCTTACTTAATGCAATGAATGTACTTCTTTCACAGTGAAAAAACAATGTATGATTCACGACCCTATATGTTCCGGTGTAATTTTTATCAGAGTTTTGCATCGTAATTCCCGAACAATGCCGGGTAATCGCTGCTAGTAATCTATATAAATAAAATTTAAAGTCTGTCTGTATGTTTGTCTCATTCTCACGGGAGAACGACTGAATCAATTTGATGAAATTTTGAGGGTAAGCTTGGAATAGCCCCACTTAAAATTTAGTCCATGTTTCGAGATTTTAGGACCAAGGTTTGTCTAGATATTAAATTAAAACGCACAGTTAAACCTTCCATAGACATAACATTATGCAGACGATATTTTTTCCCGTAAATTTATTTGAAGAAAATGATATGTCGTTTAGCAACGGGTTTAAATGCAATGTGTTTATGCAGCAGACGATTTTTATTAAAATTTTTCAATATAAATATTAAAACAAGAAAGATCAATCATGCATAAAGCGTTGATTATGAAACACTTTCCAACTGAAATGCAATTTTATTTAAACATCTCTAAAATGCGATAAATTCAGCGGTGATATTTTTAAAATTATCACAATAATACAATAATTTATTATATTTGAAAACTTCATCGAAGACAAATAAACTTTATTCAAATAACGTCATCGGAATATAAGTCGCCTGGCTCTCTATATAGAAGCAATGAATATTTCATTCATAAACTTTTACTCCATTCCTTTCATTCAGCGGTGATTTTTTAAAATTACCGTAATACTACAATAATTTCTTTTACCTAAAAACTTAAAAGTACTTTCTAACACCATGCTTAAAACTTCATCCCAAAAGGCAATACTATAAAACCGTCTGCTTCTCTATGTAAAATCAATGAATATTTCATTGATATCAGTAGCAGACTCCAGAGCTACATATGTTGCGTTAAAAAAATTCAGCAATTCTTATACCACTCATCTTACAGCTTCATGTGCTTACATTTTTCATTACGTGAAAGTTAGGCTTCGTTGTAGAAATGACCAAAGTTTGATGATCATTTAAACTCTTACAATTTAGTCCATGTTTGGAGTTTCTAGGATCAGAGATTGTCGAGAAATAAATAAAATACCCAGGATTAAAACTTCCATAGACATAGCATTATGCAGAAAATATTTTTCCGCCAATTTATTTCAAAAAAATTATATCATGTCGCTTAAAAATGGATTTAAATCCAATGTGTTTATGCGGCAGACGATTTTTATCAAATATTTTCCCATTTAAATAGTAAAGAAATATTTATAAAATAAATTTTATCGAAATTGCTTTTTTGCCAGGATTGTATACATTACGGGTTTCAGGTGTAAAGATTATGCGTGTTATTGATATTTTCAATTTACTACGTCATATTTCTATTTTTGACAAATATTTTTGAAACTCTATTGTACGCAAATATAAATAGTGCGGGTATACCTTCCCATATAATTTTAGCGTACTTCCCATACATATAATGATTCAATTTTATTTTTTTGTAAATTTGTTTACAAACGGGACCAGCGTGTTTTATTCTATAGATCTGCTCGTGAAGATAATTTTGAATAGAGAGAGCAGAGATTCTTAAACTTCTTTTTAAGAGTATTGAATCAGATATTCTAATATAATGTCTTGAAAACCAATGCCATTTAGAATACTATAGGATTTGTACGTGATCGTGAATTTTAAGTTTCTTAATATTATATATTCCGTACGAAGAATGAGTATACTGCTAGTATACACAAATGAAAAGGAATCTTTGTTCGAATAGTCGAATAAAAAATAATCTTCTAAAGTTCTCGACATTCAGTATTCAATACGTTTATATCTGCTGTAATGAATTGATGTATTTTATAACACTTAAACAAGAAAGATCAATTATGCATAAAGTATTGACTATGAAACACTTTCCAAATGAAATGCAATTCGCTAAATGTATTGCATCTCTAAAATACGATGCATTCAGCGGTAATACTTTCTTTAAATTATCAGAGAACTACAATAATTTATCTTACTTGAAAACTTAAAACTTCGTCGAGGAAATGAATTTCAAATGAAGTCATTGAAATATAAATCGTATGGCTCTCTATGCAAAAGCACTGAATATTTAATTCATACACTTTTATTTCAGAGTTAAATAATTTTGCGTGAAAAAAAATCAGAAATTCTTATACAACTTATCTTACAATCACTTGACTATATTCTCATAAATTATCAGTACTAAAATATTTTTTTTTTACTTTTAAACTTAAAACCATGGAGATAAAAGTACTTTCTAACTCCATATTTAAAACTTTATCGAAAATGCAATACTATACAAACGTCTGCTTCTCTATGTAAAATCCATTTTATTCATATCTCCTACATTCCAGACTCCAGAGCTAAATAACTTTACGTTAACGAATATTCAGCAATTTCTATACAGCACATCTTAAAGCTTGATTTTTTTACATTTTGCATGCATTAAAATTAGGCACCATTGTAGAAATAATCAGAGTTTGATGATCATTTAAACTAAAAATATTGTAATTACGTTGGCGCAGAATATGCATGCACAGAAATTAATCAACAATTAAGCGGTTTTAGGACGGATGCAACAATAAATCTAAATTTAATAGAACTTAGATTTAGATCACGATTTTTACTCTGGAAATAAAGATGGATGCCACATTTCATTTTGAAGTGGGCCACGTGATCTCTTCATATTATATGGGTGTAATTATTATTTTAATTTTAATTTATAAAACTAAAAACATATTTTGCTGAATTTTATATATATTTTATGAGATAATTTGAATATTTTCTAAAATTTTCGCAGCAATTTGTGAGTCTTAAATTCGCTTGAAAAATGTTTAAAAAATTAGATTCCATATGGATCAATTTATTTCATTTTTTCAACAGGATTTAACCCAAAACTAATTGTGTGAACTTACCCATTTACATTGTAATATGTCCCACAGACCATCTCAGCTCTAAAATTTCATTTTGATAAAGTCATTTTTACCGCAGTTATCGTGCTAACGGACAGACAGACATATAGACAGACAGAATAAACAAAGTCATAAACACTTTTCAACTTTGCTGTAAAGTGTTTAAAAAGGTAAAACTGTAGTACTTGGAATTTAGAATACATTACTGTCATATTAAAAGAGAGATAAAATTGAATAATGACAGAAATGTGCGAGAACAGATGCATGGACGGTAGTTGGTTTGTTGAATACATTCTGCATTAATTGTGTAACAAACCTGATTAGAATACTGTAATCCTGTGTAGAATTAAAAATAACATAATACGTTTGTGACCTAATTCTGTCGCTCGATTAAGAATGAGTGAAAGGCAGCGATGGGCTGTAACAGGGTGCAATGAAAGAGGTTATTTATCAGGGCTTTTTGAAATGTACACTGGCCATTACTGTAACTATGTTGGTAATAAACCTGTGTATGCTTTCAATACCTTTATTAATATAAGATTTTATATATACATATTTAGATATTAATGTCCCTACATACAAGTATATGGAAAGTATTACGAAGGGGTCGAAAATTTGAATTTGTGTTTTCGATGAAAGAGTACTTTTCAAGCAGCCCTGAACACAAATCGAACGGTTTTGGGGTGAGGCCTGTACACTAACAGATTTTTTTTTCACAGTGACGTAAGATTTCCGTCACACTGTGACTTTGGGATGTCACAGGACGTCGCAGTATGTCTCGGCAATGTAATGTTGAGGTCATAGCGAAGTCATTTTGGTCATTTTCATGGTCATTTGTGACGTCGCATATTAACTTCTTTGCAACGTCACATTGTAATTGCCACTGTAATGTCGTCACATTGTTACGTGTTAATTAAATTATGGAAACGTCACAGAATATAGTCACAATGAAGTTACAAAGTTACTAATACGTAACGCCGCATAGAAGTCACAAATATGATGTCACATTGTGACCCAGGTGTCACGTGACTACAACGCCACTGTCACACATGTGGCGATCTTTGCTGTGAGGGTAGGTGTATGTGTCCATGTGTCTATAGAAGCGATATTTCACGAATGAATCGAGCAATAAAAGAAATTGGCATGATTATCACAATTAGGGAATATTCGAAACCTATTTATTTTAAGCACGATCAAATTTTCGGAAAATCCCCAATTTTCAAAGAAATTATTAAAGAAATCATTAAAATATTAGAGGCTACAAAATAAAGTTGCTCTTAAGGAAAGAAACACTCTTAAATAAAAAGGTGCAAATTGTTTTAAAATATTTTTATGTTGTTTAATAATTTATAGCGCTTCGAGTCAGGGTCTGGAAAGATTTTTCATACTCACTTTCCTTCCCCCTCTCCTTCCCGGGGGAATCGAAAATTCGACTTTGTTAGTTTCTGTCCCACGCACTCGGACTACCAGGGTGTGATTCTTGGCCTTCCCAAGCTATCCCTCGGTTCATCTGGAGTACAGACACGTTAAATATGTAGGCCTGTAAGTGCTTCGGAGAGGTTGGTGGTAGGGGAAGGTGGGTACGGTACCTGTGGATGCCGCCCCCACTGGGTTCCGATCTAAATTGGGTGGCACTTCCTGGCCGTCCAAACAGATACGATACACTTTCGGGTAGGTCGAAAGGTCTGGATCGAAGAATAGATTCTGTCCCATGGTTGATTCTATAAATGTTAAAAGTTTAAGTTTCCTTGGTCATTGAGAGTCTTATGTGTGGTCTGTA
Organism: Amaurobius ferox; assembly: GCA_951213105.1. Classification (NCBI taxonomy): domain Eukaryota; kingdom Metazoa; phylum Arthropoda; class Arachnida; order Araneae; family Amaurobiidae; genus Amaurobius; species Amaurobius ferox. The sequence goes on from OX578137.1 coordinate 124,760,580, forward strand.
AAGTATTTTCAAATCCCACTCATTTACATTGCCCCATTGGGAAAAATAAAATATCTCTATGTACTTTCCCATACCATACGTGTGCAAAGTTTCAGTCCTCTTGGTCTCTTGGTAGCCTCTGGAAAAATTTTTAAAGACACAAGAATATTAGACAATAATTATTTAAATACTTTTACAAAGGACTGCACGATACTTAAGAAAATTTTTATTTATAACTTGTGAGTGCCGTTGAAATATTACGTTAAAATTTTACTCGTTGAAAGTTAACGTAAAAAATCTTTACGTTTTATTTTTATGTCAAAGACATCTTTAAAAGTAATTTTTAGTATAAATTTTATATAGTAATATTTTCTATAGTAAAACGCGCGCGCGAGCGATAATATAAAATAAAACAAAACTACTGTGTATAAATTGACTTTGTTGCAAAAAGGAATTTTGATATAACGTAGTTGCTTATTTTATTGAAAGCGAATAATATAAACAAACCCAAATTGTCGAACATGTGCATATAATTGTTGCCATTCAGCAAATGCTAATAACGTGTGTAAATCACACACTCGAAATTATGTTATTTGTGCTCAGGATAGAATTTTTTTTATACTGTACCTTTAAATCATGTTTTACTAGATAGTTTTTATAGTTTCTAGTAAAACATGGATACATGTGCATTTAGGATATATGGTGAGTTAAAACAAAGAAAGGCAAAAGTATGTGTTTCCGGACTTTAATTCGCGTGTTTCTAATTTGAATTATTTCCTGAGTCATTTCCTTTCCACAGATGTTAATGATTTGGCATTTTGCAATATTAATAACTAAACTAATGTTCTCGTTCTGGCTGATGAGAAAAGTAATCTGAAAAATAAATATTTTTTCTGACAACATATAAAGGTTTAAAGTATCAATAACCATTTATTTAATGCCTTATTTAACATTTATATGTTAATTTCTAACAAATAATTAGGTATACTATATATTATAGGTAAATGATATATTAGTATAGGAATGGTATAATATAGGAATACTATCATAGGAATAATTTTGTGGGATTACTCTTATAGGAATGGTATCCTATTATGGGGAATGGAAAGTAATCTGAAAAATCTGATGTGGGCAGCCTATGACATTCCTTGCAGACTTATATTCACGTTCTTTTTATTTCAATTAATTTTAATTCACTTTTAACTCAATTTTCGTTCTCATTTGACAACTGGACTTAAATTCAAAGGTGGCGTAGAGAAAATACGAAGAAACTAAAATATCTCGAGAACGGCTAGTCTAGTGTAATAGGGTTGGTCTTATTCGTTTTTTCGTTAAAAATTACGTATTAAAAAAGCATTTAATGGATATATTTGAGCATACGTAGTTTTTTATTTTAGATTTTGGCAATTTTTGCAGGCAATTTTGCAAAAAAAGGCAGGTTATTTTTTGCGGAATCGTACCAAAATCTAATCAGCACCAGAGTGCCCCAAAAGTGACTTATCTACCGCATTTTGTGAAATTCAGTCCATTAGTTTTTCAGTTAGAGTGGATACAATCTTTTGCGGGCTTTTTCGCAAAAAGAGGCGGGTTCTTTTATCCCGAATCGTATCTAAAACTAATCAGCACTATTTGGTAGGTAAGTCACTGGTGGGCGAATATAGTATTCGCCCACAAGTGACTTACCTACCAAATTTTATGAAATTCGGTCCATTAGTTTTTTTAGTTAGAGTGGATACAAAATCTGCACAGACAGACAAACACACAGACGCCACGCTAAAAATAGTTTTTTTCGTATTCTAGAGGCCTCGAAACGTGTAGATCCGTCGAAAACTCGAGGTGCGATTTTCGTCATGATTCCAATACTTTCCCTATGCATTACCATGTATTTCAGGGAAAGTAAAAAAGTTAATGAGAAGTTGAAATTATTAAATGATGCGTTTTAGGATATTTATTTCACAAAATTGTAGGACCGATTATTCAGTCACAAAATTATTTACTACACAAAATGTATTTTAACCACTACTAGAACGAGTTTTCCGGAGTGGTCCGGTTAATAAATGAATGCCCTCAGTTTAAATAATACATTTATAAATAACACTTATCAATTTCTTTTAAATTATAGACCTTCGTCAAATTCTCACAAGCCCTAACCGAAAAGTAAACAAAAATGTGTGTTCTCTGTAAAGTAAAATAAATAAATAAATAAAAAATTCAAAAATTCTAGGAGAGGAACGTGGCAATAGATTGTGACGGTTGCTAGATCGTATGTGTAGCTGTTAGATCCTACCGGTAACTGGTAGGTAGTCTCAGTAACTGGAGACCCGATAATCGTTAGATCGTATCGGTAGCTGGAGATTAGCAGATTTTAGACTTTAGAAATTCGTTAAAGAAATCTAATTAAATATGTGGAAAATGCGTTCGATGTTTATTAGTTCATAAAAATATGTAGAAACTGTGTGAGAAACTTCAAAATTGTAAGTATGGTAGATACGCGCGGCGTCGCAGACAAACAGATTCTTCCTATTACATATTATTATATTATTATATATGTAGTGCTTAGTCATATTACTTCTACTTGGACGCCCATGGCGAATTCGGCAGATTAAAATTACTAAAAAATTGAAATGATCTATGGAGAACTTTTTAAAAATTAAGTTCAAGAGACATGTAAAAGAAACATAATCTGAATATATGAGTTTATACTTCACCTAACAGCCAAATTTAATATTAAAACTCAAAGGATTCAGCTTGTTCAATATACGTAATTAAGTGAGTCAATTTGTGTGTAGCAGTGACACAAACTGGAGTCTGATAATGACAAAAGCAGGAATAATCCATCGAACAATGGAATAACGGTTACATCCATTGCATGTTATATAAGTAGTTATATATTGGATGAGTGTTGCATGTTATGTCAGTTATCAAATAAATGCCGATGTCGATAGGGTTGATTCTCCGCTTATGGGTATTTGAATATGGGTAAAGGGATTTATTTCCTGTCATACCAAGTATAAGTTAGATGCTATATTAATCCTTTTAATCTTATGAAAGAACCTTATATAACTTATTTATTCGATTATTTATTCTGTTTTATATATATTTATATGAAAGAACTTCACGTTTGTTATTTACTTGGTTTTTCACGTAGGGTCAAAGTTAACTATATTCTTCCAGGTCATGAGATGAGACAAATTTAATTCGTATTTCAATATTTTGGTGTATATTTAGGTTTGAATTGTCTTATATTGTTATGTGGCTTGCATAGACATGCCTGTTTTTAAGGGGTTTTGCATCTAGTCAAGCCAAGGTGCTTCATTATGGAACTTTTTGTGACGGCTTGTCAGTTTTCTCCACCTCAAAAATTAGCAATATGGGTAATTATCGGTTATAAGGACCATGAAGCCAAAAACGGCAACACATAGGGACCACGCTATATTCTGGTTAATACCGGTTGCTGATATTATAAATAGGTGGCGCTGTTTTCAAATATCGTGGCTTATACCGGTTGCTGATATTATAAGTAGGTGGTGCTAATTTGGAATATCGGCAACCTGTTGATATGGGTTAGTTTGAATTCAGTGCCATTTTATGCCTGTTATACTATTAGCTAGATTTTCTACCATTTTACTGCAATGATGAAAATCTGGAATTTGCTTATGAACGAAGAAGACGCTATAAAGTTCTTTCAACAGAAGGGAATTTTAATGAGACACAGTTTTTATCCAAACCGTCACGCCATGCGAGTGCAAGAAGTGTCGTTGGAGGTATAACGTCGTAGGTTTTCGGCGTGCTGTCGGTCTTCCGTGATGGATTGGTTCTCGGGATTTAAGATTCCGTGTACAGTGTTCATCATTGTGTTTGTAGTGAATTTATCGCGTATCAGATTATATCGCCAATATTCGTGCTGGCGACAACTGGGAATAGCAGTCGCTAACTCGTGGTCCCTGTAACCGATAAGTACCGACGCGGTATTCTGTTTTTTCTAGAATAGCAATACAAGAGTGTTGCTATGGCACTTCATTCCATGTGTGCTTTAAGGTAGTCAGGTATGTAGGATTGGCGAATCAGGTGTGGGCTGGAAAAGGGGGCGGGGTAAGAGTAAAAAAGCCCTAGCAAAGAACCAACAGAAAAACACGGAAGTTAAATTTGGAATATAATTCGGAATTACACTAAAATACGTGACTAACTAACAACTTTAAGCATTATAACAGCCACGTACCATTGCATCTATGACTTGGAGCTGGCAAATAATTTTCTTTGTTGCCTTGATTAGTCTTGCCTTTCTGGCCGTTCGGCTTGACTCGGTGTCAAGGCTTTTGGTGCCTTTGTGTTCAGCCTTTCCTTCTGAACTTACTGTTGTGGCAAATATTACTTAGTTTCCTTTAAATTGCTCTGAATGGGGCGATATCATATAATGATTGATTATTGCATAATATCTATAAATATATTTGATTAGTGTAGCTTAATCTATGATTTTGTCATGTACTAACCACAGTCTAACAGATTTCATTTTCTTGTTAACCAATCATTATCCATTACGAGACACTTTTAGTACAATTTGTGCCACATTGTCTATTTCTAAACCAATAATATAAATTTAAAGGATTAAACTAATTTAAGTTAATTAAATAAATTTTTAAATAGTTAACTTTAAATAATTAACTAATAAATAACACAGTTTATATATAATTTATCTTAAATAAAATACGAATAATGAAAGAAATAATAATTAATGAATTTCTGGTTTTTTACATGTTGTTTGCTTCTGTAAAAATTTTCAAATATGATAGGCTTCCATTTTAACCTTTTATTTTTGGCATCATACTGTATACTAAACAATCTATTTAACATATAAATTAATAACCACAGTAACTACTAAATAACTAAAGTTTTACTAGCCAAATTTGAATTTACTAGCCGATCTGTGACTATTAAATAATGTAAGCTATATTGATTACAATCTACATTTGTATTGCATCGAATTGATTCAAAAGTAAACTCAAAAGCTTTTCTTTTTATCTGCGGGAAATAATCATTATCAGAAACAGCATTAAAACATTATTAAGGCATATTAACAGTATTAGAAAATAATAAAATAACAAGAAAGATCAATCATGCATAAGCATTGATTATGAAACACTTTCCAACTGAAATGCAATTTCATTTAAAAATTTCTAAAATGTGATACATTCAGTGGCGATATCTTTTACATTATCACAGTACTACAGTAATTTATTATACTTAAATATTTAAAACTGTATCGAAATATAAATCATCTGATTCTCTATGCAAAATCAATGAATATTTCATTCATATAAAATTTTATTCCAGACTCCAGAGCTAAATAATTTTGTGTGAAAAAAATTCAGCAATTCTTAAGTAACTCACTTTACAATCGCTTCAGATATTTGCATTCTGCATAAGTGAAAATTAGGCTTCGTTGAAGAAATAATAAAAGTTTAGGCATCATTTAAAATCACAACTATTGTAATTGCATAGGCACGGAATTTAGATACACAGATAATATATGTGTGTGTGTGTGTGTATTCAAAGTATTGGAATCATGCCGAAAATCGGAACTCGAATTTTCGAAGGATCTACACGTTTTGGGACTTCTAGAACACGAAAAAACTATTTACAGGAAGACGTCTGTGTGTGTAAGAGTGTATCTGTGTATGTTTCTGTGTGTCTGTGCGGATATTACATGCACTCTAATTGAAAAACTAATGGACCGAATTTCATAAAATTTGGTAGGTATGTTTTTTGTGGGAAATCCTGATGTTCATTAGATTATAGTACGATTCGTAATAAAAGAATCTGTCTTCTTTGCGAAATGGTCGGCAGAAATTGCCTTTATCCACTCTAGCTAAAAACTAATGGAACAAATTTAACAAAATTTGGTGTATAATATTTCAATAACCTACAAGTGATTTATATACCAAATTTAACAAAATTTGGTACATAAATCATTTGTAGGTTATTCTAGTACGATTCAGAAAAAAGAAACTGACTATTTTTGCGAAATGGCCCGCAAAAATCGTTAAATATAAAAATAAAGGACTGCGTGTGCTCAATTATATCAATTAAATTCCTATTTTATACGTGATTTTTGACAACAAAAAGAATAAGACTAACCCCATTGCTCTAAGACTAGCCGTTCTTGAAAAATTCTAGTTTTTACGCGTTTTCGCTAAGCCACCTTTGACAATAAGTCCAGCTATCAAAAGAGAACCAAATTTAAGTTTAACGTGCAAATTCAATGTCATTTAAAATACTTATGGCTGTTATTTTGTGCAGATAAACTAAAATTATTATTGAAGAAATAAAGAGAATGTGAATATGAGTCTGCAGGGAAAGACATGTGCTGCCCACATCAGAATTTTTAACAATATTACAACAATGATTTATAGAAGTGAACGGGGATTATTTGCAGGCCATTTCGAAAAAAAAAATGTATGATCTATATTTAAAATATCCACCAAATTTTTGTAGAATAAAATGTTCAACAAATTTAAGCTGTGTACCTCTCTAGGACGTAGGAAAGTGCATTAAAAATGCCATCAAATAAGTATATCATGAAGAGTTAAATAAAATTTAAAAAAAAATTGAAAAATTGTTATCTACCAAATTTATTTTAAAACTAGCAGCATACCCGTTCTTCGTACGGAGTATATAATATAAAGAAATTTATAATTCGCAATCATGTGCAAATTCTGTTAAAACATTAAATTTATTGCTCATAAAGAGAAGTTTAAGAATATCTGTTCTCACTATGCAAAATTATATTCACGGGCAGATCTGAAGAATAAAACATCCTGGCCCCTTTTGTAAGTAAATTTACAAAAAAAAGGAATTGAATCAATATATGCAACCCCGTACTACTTATATTGTCGCAGATTAGAAAATATGCCAGTGTGTTAGTAGAAGCTTACCCGTATTGCAATATGAGTCTCAAAAATATTTGCCAAAATAAAAAAGATGGCGTAATAAATTGAAAGTATCAAAAATATCTTAATACCAGAAGGTCGTAATTGATTCCAATATATATCAAAATATATGCCAATATACCTGTACTACTTATATTCTCGTAGATTAGAAGATATACCCATGCATTTGTAGAAGATTACTCGTACAACGTACTATATATGAGTTTCAACAATTTTCGTCATAATAAAACAATTCTATAATAATTTGAAAATATCAATAATCCCTGAATCAACAGTCCCCGAAAATACCAATAATAATGATGTTTAAATCTGAAGACCGTAATTGATATTATCCAGTCAAAAATGTAATGTCATTAAATTTATTTTATATACTTATTTTTACTTTCCTTATATACATAATGTATAAGGAAAGTATTGTGACGGGGTCGAAAATTCGAATTCGAGTTTTCGACGGGAGAGCACGTTTCAAGCATCCCTGATCACGAATCAAACATTTTTGAAGTGATGTCTCTCTCTCTCTGTGTGTGTGTGTGTGTGTGTGTGTGTGTGTGTGTGTGTGTGTGTGTGTGTGTGAAAGTATGTGTGTGTGTGTGTCAGTGAGTCTGTGGAGACGATAACTGACGAACGAATGGACCGATTCGAACCAAATTTGGTACAAAAATCACAATCCGTAAACACTGGAAGCCTATTGTTTTTATACGCAATCGAATGTTCAGAACCCCCCTAAATTTTCGAATGAAATTTTGAAAAAATCGTCAAAAAATTAAAACCACTAATAAAGTTACGCAAATAGACATTTCTTATGTAATTTTTCATTAGAAAACGATTGACATAAATTTTAGAACGCTAACGTGAACCGTTCTCGAGATATTGTACATTTTTTAAAGAAATTATCAAAAAGTCATATAAAATAAAAAGAAAAATATTTCCTATTGAGAAACATGTTTACTTTTCATATGTAATACCATGCGATAAATTGAGTGACATCCTTCTCGTGGATCTAGCTCGTTCCATTCTTGAAAAAAGATACTTTGAATAATACTTTTGTATTTGAACTCCAATAGTCATTTATCTGCTTTAAGAAAAACTTATTTCTTAGTGCATAACGCTTGGCGAGATTTTGGCGACGAATTTGGCGGAATGTCGCCAACTTGGCGACTTTTTTGAAATGTTGCCAAATTAACGAAAATCTCGCCAAATAGATAAAAATGACTCTAAATCAATGAAAATGACGACTAATTGTGGAAAATTCAATATCTAATAAGTTATATAATATATAAATATATAATAATAGATATATAATATATGTCGAAAATTCAGTATCTAATAAGTTATATATATATATATATATAACTTATTTCTTCGTCCATAACACTTGGCGAGATTTTGGCGACGAAAGTGGCGGAATGTCGCCAACTTGGCGACTTTTTGAAATGTTGCCAAATTAACGAAAATCTCGCCAAATGGATAAAAATGGCGCTAAATCAATGAAAATGACGACTAATTGTCGAAAATTCAATATCTTGGAAATAATATTAGTATCTACTACAAGAAAATCCTATTTTTTTACTGTAAAAGTAGTAAATTCATTACATTATATAAGGAAAGTCATGTGTTGCCCACATCAGATTTTTTTTATTCACATCGGAAAAGATTTAATAAAAATCGTTTACCGCATAACATATTGGATCCGTTGCTAAGCGACATGACATCATTTGCTTCAAATAAATTGATAGAAATCACATCCTCTGAAAAATGCAATCTCCATGTAAGGTTTGGCGACATTTTCGTCAATTTAGCAATAACTTAAAAAATCGCCAAATTTATCGCCAAGTGGGACTGTAGAACTGATAGTCTCATTTTGCGATAAATTGACGAAACATCATCACAATACTATCCCCTAACAAAACACAATTAATTTCATTTATTAAGCGCGATTTTATCAATTTCATGATATTTTTATGGATTTAAAAATATTTTTACCAATTTTGTGATATTAAAAAAATTCCTTCAATGTGTTACTAAGTAGGATGGATGAACTGACCGACAAATGCTACAGAAACATCATTTCAGTGCTCTATTCTAAAAAAAACAAATTTAATTTCATTGATTTGGGCCATTTTTATCAATTTGGATACACACACACACATTTCCACTAACTTGATAAAGTTTAAGAAAAGTTACCAAGTTATTTAGAGATATTCCGCTATATTCCTAGCTATGAATTTGCAGATCTGAAGAATAAAATATCCTGATCCCGTTTGTATATACTAAATGAAAACACTAAAATTGTATTAGAAGATACATACACCCGTTCTACTCTTTTTCTGCTTCAACAATCGGCTAAATGAATTTTTGGGTAAACACAATATATGAGTTCATTAGCTAAACACAATATATGAGCTTGAAACCTCTTTGCTTAGATAAATGAAAGTGATGTACCGAGTCCGCAATATATATAATTAAAATAACAATCAAACCGTTCATTTATAAAATATATTTTTACATCCATTTATTTATTATACAAATAGAAAAAATAATAATAAATATTACCAAGACATTTAATTTTATTCCATTGCCGAACAACATGATATAAGATAGAATCTTCCTCATAAAATGTGAAATTAAATAGCCATTTTGATTTCTTTATACTTTTCATCGTTGAGTAAAAATTTGTGAAAGATGAACCATGGAGGTAGATTTTTCCATTTAAATTCATGTTTCAAACAATTCATGCTTTCCTATAGTGACTAATTAATGCAAAAATCCTGTACCAAACTCGGAAATAAAGCTTTATTTTATTTTGGCGTTTTAAACAAACGATTTTCATCCTTTCCCTTTGGATAAACCACGGAGTTGGAGAGTAGATCTCCTAAGAAAAAGTTCCGGTTTTCATTAATATCTCGACAACCCCTGGTCTCAGAAACTCGAAACTTGGACAAAATTTATGGGGGGTTATTTCAAGGCTATCCACAAAATTTCATTAAATTCGGTTCAGCCGTTTTCCCGTGATGATGAGACAAACGAAAATTTCGTTTTTTACTAATATCTCGAGAACCACTGGTCGTAAAAACTCAAAATACGGACTAAATTTTAAGTGGAGATATTTCTAGGCTACCCACAAAATTTCATCAAATTCGGGTCAGCCGTTCTCCCGTGATGATGGGACAGACAGACAGACAGATTTTCATTTTTATTTATATAGATGTGAAGTCTCTCATATACAAAATGATTGAAGTTTTGGAAACATATTTATTATATAATATATCTTTTTTTTCTTTTTGGAGGATATTCCAAAAGTCAGGATTTGATTGAATTTGTTTTTTTCCTTATATTAAATAATTTTTAATTAAAAAACTACTTAACATATTTTACTGAAATTTTTTATATATATTTTATGGGATAATGTGAATATTTCCTAAACATTTCGGAGCAATTTGTGAATTTTAAATTTGTTTAAAAAATGTTTGAAAAATTAGGTCCCATAGGGATCAATGGATTTCATTTTTTCAAGCCCGGTTCAATAAAAAACTAATTGGGTGATATTATTTATTTATACTCCCATAGGTCCCACAGACCGTCTGAAAAACATACTTAAATTTCATTTTGATAAAATCATTTTTACGGCAGTTATCGTGCTAACGGACAGACAGACAGGCAGATAGACAGAATAAACAAAGTCATAAACACTTTTCAACTATGTTGTGAAGTGTTAACAAAGTCATAAACACTTTTCAACTATGTTTTAAAGTGTTAAAAATGTAAAGTTATTAAGTTGTATTAAAGGCAAAAATATCCCCCTGGACAAAGATTAGAGAAATCATTTCAGATAAACCGGAATGCGTATATATTTCTGTATTAGTTGATATACATTTTATTGCTTTAACTGGAATGGCTGATATGTATAGCTTATACAGATGGATGAGGACCTTATTGACCTCCGAAATATGTTGATAAATTTATAATTTTCCTTTCTTTTCTTTTACCAAAAGTAATTTAATTTACATATATTTTTCATTGCAGTTCGAGCAGTGTATAAAATGTTATAACTACCGTTTTCCATGAAACAGATTTCACCAAAGAAATATTTGTGCTTGCAATTTAAAAAATTAACTGCAGTGTAGTTCAACTCGACTTTCTCATTCCAGAATAATGAGAATTAAACATTTTTTTTTCAAATTTTGCAAGAAAATTTTTGAAATATCGAAATCGTGTATCCAAATGAGTATAGCTATAGCATGTCACCTTTTAAAGGGCTTAAACTATTTCAATTGACACCATACTTGACAATGTATCCTCAGGGGGTAACCTACCTGTCAAGGATTACGAATAAAAAAATCTGATGTGGGCAACACATGGCTTTCCTTATATAATACAATGAATTTGCTATTTTTACAGCTGAAAAAATCTATTCTTATAGTAGATACTTATAATCTTTCCAAGATATTGAATTTTCTTCAATTTGACGTCATTTTCATTGATTTTGTGTCATTTTTATGCATTTGACGAGATTTTCGTTAATTTGGCAACATTTAAAAATATCGCCAAGTTGGCGACATTCCGCTAAATTCGTCGCCAAAATCTCGCCAAGCATTATGGACGGAGAAATAAGTTATTCTTACAGCAGATAAATAACTATTGGCGTTCAAATTCAAAAGTATTACTCAAAGTATCTTTTCTCATGAATGGAACGAGCTAGATCAACAAGAATGATGTCACCCAATTTATCGCATGATATTACATACGAAACGTGAACAAATTTCTCAACAGTTAATATTTTTTTTAATTTATGGGATTTTTTTGATAAATTTATTTGAAAAATGTGAAATATCTCGACAACGGTTCATGCTAGCGTTCTAAAGTTTACGTCAATCGTTTTCTAAGGAAAAGTTACATAAGAAATGTCTATTTGCGTAACTTTATTAAAGGTTTTAATTTTTTGATGATTTTTTCAAAAGTTCACTCGAAAATTTAGGGGGGTTCTGAACATTCGATTGTATTTTAAAACAATATGCTTCGAGTATTCATGGATTGTGATTTTCGTACTAAATTGCATTCGAATCGCTCCATTCGTTCGTCAGATATCGTCTCCACAGATTCACTGGCACACACACAGACATCAGCTCAAAAATGTTCGATTCGTGATCAGGGATGCTTGAAATGTGTTCTCCCGTCGAAAACTCGAATTCGAATTTTCGACCCCGTCACAATACCTTCTTTATACAATATGTATATAAGGAAAGTAAAAATATGTCATGGCTATTTTTCACAACAATGATTGGAACTTTTAAGTCTCATTATCATTGAGCCATAAATAAATCATTTTATGCATGATCATATCAAATTTTGTCCTATGCTGCAATGTGAAAAAATATAAAATTTCTAATAAATTTAAAGCCTTAACTTGAATTTAAAAGAATTCCATCTAGTTTCAGATTTTTTGATAATAAAGCCGAATAGAATATTTTGTGGAAGTACATTGATATTTATGGCTGCTGTCGTGTACGCTAGAAATCGTTAACAAACATCAGACTGACAGGCAAATTTACAGCGTGGCAGACAGACAGACAAATTTACAGAGTAACAAACATGCAGACAAATTTACAGAGTGACAGACAGACATATATACAGATTTACAGACCGACGGACAACACACCAAAATTAGTTAAAACGTGTTAAGTAGGTCTTAAAAAAATATTGGAATCAAAATCTCGAAATCGAAAATTTTCGTGAAAACAATATTTTCTCAGTATGAGAAAATAAAAATACCTCGAGTAGTAGATGCCTATAGTATAATATTAAACTGCATTTCAATAATTCATATGTTCGCAATTCAGCTAGAAAACACTTATCAATCGAAATTTCCAGTACACTCGTAATATAATGTGAGGATTAATCAAATATGTTTTTAAAATATCTGCAGATTCTGTACTCAGAGACTTATCTATGCACTTAAGTCTTATCTCTGCTCTCCAGTCTTATCAGAATACTAGCGTATAGCTTAGAAAAACAAAACGCTAAGAGGCTTCATCTTTAGATATATGCGTGTTTGACAGAAAAATTCTTTTCCTCTGAGATTAAGAACATTTGCTAATAAGAAAATCCTTCAACGACTAACACCATCTGTGATAGTTTAATTATTCTCACGTAAAGAAAGTTTTTAGGAATGATGATTGAGGTGCATTAATTTGGAATATATCTTTGTCACTAGTAGCACACCCGTTCTTCGTACGGAATATATAATATAAAGAAACTTAAAATGCACAATCATGTGCAAGTTCCTATAGTATACTAAATGACATTTTTAATCAAAAGATTCTGCTAAAATATTTAATACAATGCTCCTAAGAAGAAGTTTAAGAATATATGTTCTCGCTATATAAAATTATTTTTACGGGCAGATCTAAATAATAAAACATCCTGGCCCTTTTTTTAAGCAAATTTTCAAAAAGAAAAGGAATTGAATCAATATATGAAAAATGAAAGCATTAAAATTGTATGGGACCCGTACTAATTATATACGCGAATATTAGAAGATATAACCTGTATTAGTACATTATATATATAAATTGAAAATATCAATAAACCCGTAATTGACTTCAATATATGCCAGAATGAAAGCACTAAAATTATATGGGAATAATATATATACATATATATCCCTGTACTACTTATATTGTCGCAGATTAGAAAATATGCCAGTGTGTGAGTAGAAGATTAGCCTTATTACAATATGAGTCTCAAAAACCTTTGCCAAAATAAAACAGATGACGTAATAAATTGAATATATTTTTCAAAGCGTTTTTTATGTAGTGCAAAACAGCGTGTTTCTGTACGTTATAAATTCACTGCAGAAGTCAAACGACACAAATTATGAAAAATTGCGAATTCAGCTTAAATTCTATTCTCTTACCCGGTAGCACATCATTCAATAATTTATGTTCAATAGCAGATCCTCATTGTTCGCATTAACTGAAACTGAAACCCAAAACTTAAAATTAATTATTTTATTTATTATTTGTTTAACTTATGTAAACAATTTCACACTTCTCGAAGCTGGAGTTAAATAGTGAAAGGACCATTTATCCTATTTAACATAAGTCATTTTTGTACTTACCTGTCATTTGTATATTCTTAGCATAAGTAAATAATGCGTGCGATTTAATATAAAGCGTATATTCTGAGGAAAACGTTTAAAAATTTAAATTAAATAATCATACAACATTTTGAAAGCATAATTTGAATCTAACGAGCTCTAATTTTAATGTTTAAGAAACGCTGCTCAGTGCATTTTGCAACAGAAAAAATTAAAATATTCGAGGGTACGTACAAAGTAAATAAATAACAAGAAAGATCAATCATGCATAAGCATTGATTATGAAACACTTTCCAACTGAAATGTAATTTCATTTAAAAATTTCTAAAATGTGATTCATTCAGTGGTAATATCTTTTACATTATCTCAGTACTACAGTAATTTATTATACTTAAATATTTAAAACTGTATCGAAATATAAATCATCTGATTCTTTATGCAAAATCAATGAATATTTCATTCATATAACTTGTATTCCAGACTCCAGAGCTAAATAATTTTGTGGGAAAAAAATTCAGCAATTCTTATGTAATTCATCTGACAATCGCTTGAGATATTTGCATTCTGCATATGTTAAAATTAGGCTTCCTTGAAGAAATAATAAAAGTTTAGGGATCACTTAAAATCACAACTATTGTAATTGCATAGGCACGGAATTTAGATACACAGATAATACACAGATAATATATATGTGTATGTGTATGTACTCAAAGTATTGGAATCGTGCCGAAGATCGGAACTCGAATTTTCAAAGTATCTACACGTTTTGGGACTTCTAGAACACGAAAAAACTTCTTTTAGGAAGACGTCTGTGTGTGTAAGGGTGTATCTGTGTATGTTTCTGTGTGTCTGTGTGGATATTACATCCACTCTAATTGAAAAACTAATGGACCGAATTTCATACAATTTGGTAGGTATGTTTTTTGTGGGAAATCCTGATGTTCATTAGATTATAGTACGATTCGTAATAAAATAATCTGCCTTCTTTGCCAAATGGTCGCAGAAATTGCCTTTATCCACTCTAGCTAAAAACTAATGAACCAAATTTAACAAAATTTGGAGTATAATATTTCAATAACCTACAAGTGATTTATATACCAAATTTAACAAAATTTTGTATATAAATCATTTGTAGGTTATTCTACTACGATTCGGGAAAAAGGAACGGGCTATTTTTGCGAAATGGCCAGCAAAAATCGTTATATATAAAAATAAAAGACTACGTGTGCTCAATTATATCAATTAAATTCCTATTTTATATGTGATTTTTGACAACAAAAAGAATAAGACTAACCCCATTACTCTAGGACTAGCCGTTCTTGAGATATTCTAGTTTTTTCGCGTTTTCGCTACGCCACCTTTGACAATAAGTCCAGCTATCAAATGAGAACCAAATTAAGGTTTAACGTGTAAATTCAATGTCATTTAAAATACTTATGTTGTGCAGATAAACTCAAATTATCATTGAATAAATAAAGAGAACGAATATGAGTCTGCAGGGAAAGACATGTGCTGTCCACATCAGAATTTTTAACAATATTACACCAATGATTTATAGAAGTGAACGGGGATTATTTTCAGGCCATTTCGAAAAAAATGTATGATCTATATTTAAAGATCCATCAAATTTTTGTCGAATAAAATGTTCAACAAATTTAAGCTGTGTACCAAATTTTAACTCTCTAGGACGTAGGAAAGTGCATTTAAAATGCCATCAATTAAATTTATCACGAAGAGTTATATAAAATTAAAAAAAAAATGAAAAATAGTTATCTACCAAATTTATTTTAAAATATGAAGCCACTCCCATATGCAAAACGTTTAAACAAATGGAGAGATATTTATTACATAATATCTCTCTCTTTTCTTTATGGAAGATATCCCAGTCAGAATTTAATTGAATTTGTTTTTTTCCCTATATTAAATAATTTTTTTAATTAAAAAACTACTTAACATATTTTACTGAATTTTTTTTTATATATTCTATGGGATAATGTGAATATTTCCTAAAAATTTCGAAGCAATTCGTGAATTTTAAATTTACTTAAAAAATGTTTGAAAAATTAGGTCCCATAGGGTTCAATGTATTTCATTTTTTCAACCCGGGTTCAATAAAAAACTAATTGGGTGATATTATTTATTTATATTCCCATAGGTCCTACAGACCGTCTGAACAACATACTAAAATTTCATTTTTATAAACTCATTTTTACGGCAGTTATCGTGCTAACGGACAGACAGACAGACAGACAGGCAGAATGAACAAAGTCATAAACACTTTTCAACTTTGTTGTAAAGTGTTAAAAACATTATCCTAGACCTTTTCTCATTTTGGTATTCAACAATTAAATTGAATTCCAAAAAGAGTTCTGCGACCGCGTTGTAGAAGATCTCATCCATCGGCCCACCTGTAGCTGTTGTACTCTTATTATCCTTGGCTACTTGCGTACCTCACCTGATCAATATTATCCATTATTATTATTTGCCAGCCACCCTAAATGTACTTTTTATATTACCACCACTACTGTACTATTTATTACTAAACCACCCCTACTATACTACTTATTACCAAACCACCCCTACTATACTACTTATTACCAAACCACCCCTACTATACTATTTATTACTAAACCATCCCTACTATACTACTTATTACTAAACCACCCCTACTATACTACTTATTACTAAACCACCCCTTTACAGTCCCCGGCCACTCAAATTGCTGCTCGTGCCCTAAGGTGAGTCGGGTGGTCTGGAATTTCGACCCCTTTATGATCCGGGCCACACCGCCACTTTGGCCATCTAGGAGTAAGACGGGACTATACTACCATTAGCGAAGCGCAACTAATTGTCCCACGAACAGTGAAATTTACTATATTTCGAATTAAAAATATTAAATTTTTATCAAAAGAAATTAAACTTTATTTTTTGATATATTGAATTATCGTCAATTTGGGGCAACATGTTCCAAAAGTAGTAGTTATATCACCTCTGTTTACATGTTATACATTATGCGTTAAACACGAGCTAATTTAAAATCCCTCACTGCATTTTAAAAATACATGAAATGCACTACACCTTTAAGCACAACTTCACTATACACCCGGCCACACATTAAGCTGCTATAAGCCTTAGGATTGGTAGTGTGGTCTGGTTCTTCAACACCTTTATGCACGAAACGTACATAGAGCTCTCTAATAATTATATCGTTCCCACATAACAGAACTGATATCGGAAATTTTGGATTAGGCGTCAATTTTACCGATATCTTCTCAGTTATGACGTCTAACAAACAGAAGAAAAAACTGGTGTTATTTTGTGATCCAGTGAACTGAAAAATCTGCGGTACAGGGCCAGTAACACCATTTATCGGATTCCTCGTGCATTACGCAAAATATCAGCACTTGGCGTTAATACATTGTTTGGCACTATTGCTCCGGGGAACCTCACTGTTTGAAAAACATCTAAATGCATGTATTTAGTACTAATGGCAGCAACACGTCATATCTTCAAAGCGATTTAAATAATAAATGAATGACAAATCATTATATTTTAAATTTCATTTTACTAAAACATCCATCAGTAAAAGCCAGAGCGCTTTTTCAGGTATCATCATACCCTTCCTCAGTACCCTTCCGTGTTTAGCAGTGATGCCAATTTTGTAATATGCAAATTCAACTTGGATAGCATGTTGGCATGATTTTTTATTTAACGCCACTGTGAAAGGGTACGATGATACACGAAAGCGCCCTGGGTTTTAAATTATAATGTACGTCTGGTGCATGTATTTACACCCATGTGTAATAGAATACATCATTAACACTTTACAACAAAGTTGAAAAGTGTTTATGACTTTGTTCATTCTGTCTGTCTGTCTGTCTGTCTGTCTGTCTGTCTGTCCGTTAGCACGATAACTGCCGTAAAAATGACTTAATCAAAATGAAATTTTAGTATGTTGTTCAGACGGTCTGTAGGACCTATGGGAATATAAATGAATAATATCACACAATTAGTTTTGGATTGAACCCGGGTTGAAAAAATGAAATACATTGAGCCTTATGGGACCTAATTTTTCTAACATTTTTTAAGCGGATTTAAAATTCACAAATTGCTTCGAAAATTTTAGGTAATAGTCAAATTGTTCCATAAAATATATAAAAAAAATTCAGCTAAATATATTCAGTAGTTTTTTAAATAAAAATTAAAATAATAATTACACATCTTATATGAAACGATCACGTGACCATGATATGAAACGATCACATGACCCACTTCAAAATGAGATATGGCATCCATCTTGTTTCAAATTCGTGATTTTTTAAAGTTCTTTTTAATTCATATTGAGTGTTGTATCCATCCTAAAACTACTTTATTTCTGCTTAAATTCTGTGCATCTACATACTAAAACAACACAATGACAATATATTTGAGTTTAAATTCTCATTCAAATTTGATTATTTCTACAATTAAGCCTATTTTTCACCTATGTAAAATGTAAACAGCAAAATATGTAGAATGAGTTGTATTAGAATTACTGTATTTCTTTAACACAAAATAATTCGGTCCATGGAGTCTGCATGGCTGATATGAATGAAATATTAATTGATTTTATAAACAGAAGGACGATATTTTTCGATGAAGTTTTAAGCATAAAGTTTATGAATTGTAACTCCATGGTCTTAATTTTTAAATAAAATAAATTATTATAGTATTGTGATGAATGAAATGGAGAAAGTTATGAATGAAATCCTGCTTTTATAGAGAGATCCAGGCGTGTTATTTTTTCTATGACGTCATTTGAATTAATTTCAGTTGTTTTCGATGAAGTTTTCAAATATAATAAATTATCGTAGTATTATGATAGATTTAAAAATATTACCGTGGAATGTATTGCATTTTAGAGATATTTAAACCACGCAATTTATATTTCAATGCCGTCTTTTGAATGAAGTTCATTTTTTTCAATGAAGGTCTAAGTTTTCAAATATAATAAATCAATGTAGTATCGTGATAAGTTTTAAAATATTACCGACGAATGTATTGCATTTTCGACTTTTTTAAATAAAATTGCATTGAAGTTGGAAAGTGTTTCATAATCAATGCTTTAAGCATGATTGATCTTTCTTGTTTTTACTTTATAATACGTAGTATTGAAAAAATATTGTTTCCACGAAAATTTTTAATTTCGAAATTTTGACATCAATATATAAGTTAAAACCTCCTGAACCCATTTTGACTAATTTTGGAGTGATGCCATTCTGTCTGATGTTTGTGGTAGATTTCTTGTTTACACGATAGAGGCCACAAATATTAATGTATTTTCACGAAACTTTATTCCCGGCTTTGTATTAAATAATTTAGAATTGAAAAATGTTTTTTTTTTAATCAACCGAAAACTTCGAAATTTATTTGAAATTTCATATTATTTTAACATGACAGTATAAGCCAAACATCGACGTAATCTTGCATAAAAGGATTTATTTATGACTAAATGATCACGATACTTTATAGTTTCAATCATTTCTGAGAAAAATAGTCGCAATACAACGTTTTTGTTCCTGAAATTCTTAGTCTACTCTATTGTCAAGTTACCCCCCCCCCCCCCCCCGAGAGGTACATCGTCAAATATGGCATCAATTAAAATATTTTTCAAGCCTCTTAAAATGAAGGTAAACACGCTATAATCATATATTGTAATCATTTGAACCCATGTTACCAATTCTTCAAAATTTTTCTTGTAAATTCGAAAAAAAAAAAGTTACTGAAAGTGGATTCTGGTATGTGAAAGCTGAGTGGAGCCACACATTAAGCTTAGCTTATTTATACTACTCTTGTTCCAGAAATTATTGGTAATAAACTATATACAAACAAAATCTGATGTGGGTAACACATGACTTTCCTTATATAATGAAATGAATTTAATACTTTTACAGTAAAAAAAAAAATAGATTTTTCTTATAGTAGACACATACTAATATTCTTTACCAGATATTGAATTTTCGACAATTAGTCGTAATTTTCATTGATTTAGCGACATTTTTATCCATTTGGCGAGATTTTCGTTAATTTGGCAACATTTCAAAAAGTCGCCAAGTTGGCGACAATCCGCCAAATTCGTCGCCAAAATTTTGCCAAGCGTTATGGACGAAGGAAGAAATAAGTTATTCTTATAGCAGATAAATGACTATTGGAGTTCAAATACAAAAGTATAACTTAAAGTATCTTTTCTCATGAATGGAACGAGCTAGATCCACGAGAATGATGTCATGGCATTACAATTATCATATGGTATTACATATGAAAAGTGAACATGTTTCTCAATAGGGAATAGTTATTACTTTCCTTATATACATAAAGTATAAGGAAAGTATTATGACGGGGTTGAAAATTCGAATTCGAGTTTTCGACGGTAGAGCACGTTTCAGGCATACCTGATCACGAATCAAACATGATCACGAATCAAACATTTTTGAAGTGATGTCGGTCTGCGTGTGTGTGTGTGTGTGTGAAAGTATGTGTGTGTGTCAATCAGTCTGTGGAGGCGATAACTGACGAACGAATGGACCGATTCAAACGAAATTTGGTACAAAAATCACAATCCGTAAACACTGGAAGTCTATTGTTTTTATACGCAATCGAATGTTCAGAATTTTCGATTGAAATTTTGAAAAATCGTCAAAAAATCAAAACCTCTAATAAAGTCACGCAAATAGACATTTCTTATGTAATTTTTCATTAGAAAACGATTGACATAAATTTTAGAACGCTAACATGAACCGTTCTCGAGATATTGTACATTTTTCAAAAAAATTATCAAAAAGTCATATAAAAAAAAAAAAAATTCCTATTGAGAAACATGTTCAGTTTTCATATGTAATACATTGCGATAAATTGGGTGACATCATTCTCGAGGATCTAGCTCGTTCCATTCATGAAAAAAGATACTTTGAGTAATACTTTTGCATTTGAACGTCAATTTATCTGCTGTAAGAATAACTTATTTCTTCGTCCATAATGCTTGGCGAAATTTTGGCGACGAAATTGGCGGAATGTCGCCAACTTGGCGACTTTTTGAAATGTTGCCAAATTAATGAAAATCTCATCAAATGGATAAAAATAACGCTAAATCAATGAAAATGACGACTAATTGTGGAAATTCAATATCTTGGAAAGAATATTAGTATCAAATATATGAAAAACTTATTTTTTTACTGTAAAAGTAATAAATTCATTACATTATATAAGAAAAGTCATGTGTTGCCCACATCAGTTTTTTTTTTATTTTATGACTTTCTGATAATTTTTTTGAAAAATGTACAATATCTCGAGAACGGTTCATGTTAGCATTCTAAAATTTATGTCAATCGTGTTTTAATGAAAAATTACATAAGAAATGTCTATTTGCGTAACTTTATTAGTGGTTTTGATTTTTTGACAATTTTTTCAAAATTTCATTCGAAAATTTAGGGGAGTTCTGAACATTCGATTGCGTACAAAAGTAATAGGCTTCCAGTGTTTACGGATTGTGATATTTGTACCAAATTTTGTTCGAATCGGTCCATTCGTTCGTCAGTTATCGTCTCCACAGAGTCACTGACACACACAGACATCACTTCAAAAATGTTTGATTCGTGATCAGGGATGCTTGAAAGGTGCTCTCCCGTCGAAAACTCGAATTCGAATTTTCGACCCCGTCACAATACTTTCCTTATACATTATGTATATAAGGAAAGTAATAAATTAAATACATAAACATAATTTGCATCTTGCAGATATCTGATTATTTGAAGGTTAAATAAAAATGCGGATATTAATCAAAACACATGTTGGAATGTATGCATCTGCATGTTTATTTCGCTATCCAATCTTTAAATTATAGCAGATATTTAGAAAGTTTACGGCAAAATATAAAGGAAACAACTTCTGCAATCAGTGAAAAAACAAGTATAAAATATCGTGTAATTACTGTAACCTTTCCTTCGTCGTCGCAAGTGTTCCAGTTAGGTAATGGCTTATATAAGAGCAGAGAAGCATAAAGTGCCCGTTAAAACCTTTTTACTGCTTAACGGCCGAAACAATAAAATGCCAGGGAAAGCTTTTAAACTTCGGGAAAAAAGATTGAAAAACTTCATTAAACCGTAAACTGAGGCGGACGAGACCTTCCTTATTCTGCTTAGAATAATTTTAGTAATATGTTGAGTTTAACTACCAAGGTGATTGTTTACCCGGAAATGAAAATTTTTTAACTCGATAATAATTATTGATTTCCTTATATACATACCGTATAAGGAAAATATTGTGACGGGGTCGAAAATTCGAATTCGAGTTTTCGACGGGAGAGTACGTTTCAAGCATCCCTGATCACGAATCAAATATTTTTGAGGTGATTTGTGTGTGTGTGTGTGTGTGTCAGTGAGTCTGTGGAGACGATATCTCAGGAACGAATGGAACGATTCGAATTAAATTTGGTACACAAATCACAATCCATGAATACTGGAAGCCGATTGTTTTTAAACGCAATCGAATGTTCAGAACCCCCATAAATTTTCGAGTGAAATTTTGAAAAAATCATCAAAAAATCAAAACCTTGAATAAAGTTACGCAAATAAACATTTCTTATGTAATTTTTCCTTAGAGAAGCGATTGACATAAACTTTAGAACGCTAGCATGAAACGATTTTGAGATATTGAACATTTTTCAAATAAATTTGTAAAAGAAATCCCATAAATTAAAAAAATATATTAACTGCTGAGAAACATGTTCACCCTTCATATGTAATATCATGCGATAA
This sequence comes from Amaurobius ferox, assembly GCA_951213105.1. NCBI lineage: Eukaryota > Metazoa > Arthropoda > Arachnida > Araneae > Amaurobiidae > Amaurobius > Amaurobius ferox. The sequence continues at coordinate 124,783,394 of OX578137.1, forward strand.
ATTTGGTGACATCATTTTCGTGGATCTAGCTCGTTCCATTCATAAGAAAAGTTACTTTGAGTAATGCATTTGTATTTGAACGCCAATAGTTATTTATCTGCTATAAGAATAACTTATTTCTCCGTCCATAACGCTTGGCGAGATTTTGGCGACGCATTTAGCGGAATGTCGCCAACTTGTCGACTTTTTGAAATATTGCCAAATTAACGAAAATCTCGCCAAATAGATTAAATGACACTAGATGAAAATGACGACTAATTAACGAAAATTCAATATCTTGGAAAGAATATAAGTATCTATTATAAGAATTACATATTTTTTCCTGTAAATGTAGTAAATTCATTGCATTATATAAGGAAAGTAATGTGCTGCCCACATCAGGTTTTTTTTTTTGCTTTCTCGTAGTTAGTATTGAGATAGTATTGTTTTCACGAAAATTTTCAATTTCGAAATTTTGTTGCCAATATATATTTTTTAAGACCTGCTGAGCATTTTTTAACAATTTTTGGAGTGATGTCTGCTTGAAATCCGTTCTCGATTTTTTGTGTAGATGATAACAGCCACAAATATTGATGGATTTTCAAGAAACTTTATATCTGGCTTTGTTATAAAAAATATATAACTAGGTAGATTTTTTAAATTCTGCGAAAACTTTGAATTTTTATCGAAATGTTATATTATTTTTAACATGTCAGCGTAGAACAAAATTTGATATAATCACGCATAAAAGGATTTATTTATGTTTCATTGATCACGGCACTTAATAGTTTTAATCAATGAAAAAAAATAACCGCGATATAAATGTTTTTTTAATTAACAGCACAAAGGGTTGGGGGGTATATTATCAAGTATAGTATCAATTGAAATAACTTTTCAAGTATTTTAAAGTAAAGGGAAACACTCTATAGTTGTAATAATTTGGACCCGCGATACCGATTTTTTAAAAATTTTTCTTATAAAATTTTAAAAATAAAATGAATTCTGGTATGGGATTGTCGAGTTAGCCATATACTAGATAAAATGTATTGTAAATAATAGATAAACTGTATTGTAAATAATAGATAAACTGTATTGTAAATAATAGATAAAATGTATTGTAAAATAAAATATGAATGTAAATAAGTATATGACAATATGCGTCTCTTTCATTCCACATTATAGTCTCACCTTTATTTTCTGCTTTATATTGCCCACTCAATGTCCACTAAAATACAATTTTTACAGCTGATTTAGTTTGTGATTCATATTTTACTCTGGCCACTACGCGACGAACTATGTTGATCACTGTTTTACTTATTTTTCGTATTTTGTAAAATTTTATTGAATCTTCTAGTTTTAGAGGTCAATTTTACGCGATGTAATGAATTAAAAGTATATTTTTATATTATTTTTTTCTTTCGAGTTCTATAAATTAAAGACTTATTGAAGAATTAACTTGAAATTGCGTGCAACAATTTAAAGGATTACAAAATTTTGAACAACTTTAAATGAGTAAAATACTCAGTAATTGGCAGAACATACTAGAGATTGGCAGAACATGATAGAGACGGTAAAAATGGTAGACTATCGACTGTCCTTGCCCAATTATTGATTAATGATAATTTTCAACCCCTTTTTGAAAAAAAAAAGTTTTATCAGCTAATATCAGTAATAATCCCCGGTCTATTTTACTCTTCGAATCCCTCTTTACTTTCCTTATATACATAATGTATAAGGAAAGTATTGTAAAGGGGTCGAAAATTCGAATTCGAGTTTTCGACGGAAAATCACGTTTCAAGCATCCCTGATCACGAATAAAACATTTTTGAAGCGATGTCTGTGTGTGTGTATGTGTGTGTGTGTGAGTGTGTGTGTGTGTGTGTGTGTGTGGGTGGGTGTGAGTGAGGAGACGATAACTGACGAACTAATGGACCTATTCGAACGAAATTTGGTACAGAAATCACAATCCGTAAACACTGGAAGCCTATTGTTTTTATACGCAATCGAATGTTCAGAACCCCCACCCTAAATTTTCGAGCGAAATTTTGGAAAAATTGTCAAAAAATCGAAACCGCTAATAAAGTTACGACAATAGACATTTCATATGTAATTTTTCATTAGAAAACGATTGACATAAATTTTAGAACGCTAACATGAACCGTTCTCGAGATATTGTACATTTTTCAAAAAAATTATCAAAAAGTCATATAAAATAAAAAAAAACATTGCCTATTGAGAAACATGTTCACTTTTCATATGTAATACCATACGATAAATTGGGTGACATCATTCTCGTGGATCTAGCTCGTTTTATTCATGGAAAAATATACTTTGAGTTATACTTTTGTATTTGAACGCCAATAGTCATTTATCTGCTGTAAGAATAACTTATTTCTCCGTCCATAACGCTTGGCGAGATTTTGACGACGAATTTGGTGGAATATCGCAAATTTGGCGACATTTTTTATTGTTGCCAAATTAACGAAAATCTCTAAATGGATAAAAATGACGCTACATCAATGAAAATGACGACTCATTGAAGACAATTTAATATCTTGGAAAGAATATAAGTATCTACTATAAGAATAACATTTTTTAACTGTAAAAGTAGTAAATTCATTGCATTATATAAGGAAAGTCATGTGTTGCCCACATCAGATTTTTATTTATCTATATGGCACTTCTATTTCCAAATTTGACTCCTTCCATGTTTTAAGTTATGCTTGACGACTCGTTCTCGCTTCCATGCGAATCAAACCTTTACAAAGTTCAAAGTTACCCTTAATTTATAACATTTGATTTTGTATATATGGATGTTTAAACTGGCGTATTACGATATGTTTGTGATTTTGTAACTTTTTAATTTTTAAATCTGGTGCATGGATACATAAAATATGATTTGTGGTAATGTCAGTTTTAGGATATGCAAATTCAGCTTGCCGGTAGTAGATTGTATTTAAGCATGTTGGCAATTTTTCTTATTCAAACGCCACTGAGGAAGGGTATGATGACACCCGAAAGCGCTCTGGCTTTTTTAAAGATTGTATATACGTCTGAAGGATGCCTTTAATTAAATGACTTTTATGATCTATTGATTTGTCATTCTGTTATATAAGTTGATTGATTTGAGGATTTGGCGTGTATGAGTATATTACCATGCAAGTTTAGCAAACCAAAGAAAAAGTATGTAAATCGTTGGAGTTACATGCAATTATGACAAATATATTATTAAATTACCCTTATTCCAAGTTTGCTAAAGGGTTAAAAGTTGTATAAGAAATTAACTTGAACTCAGCTTCATTGCTTTAAAATACTTTGATGTAAACCACTCGCATTGTTTTAAGGATATTTTGATCGAATTTCTTTTCTTATATCTTTCGCAAAATATATATTTTCTTACGCGTCAAATAGCACTTCAACCAAACACAATTAGTATTCCATCCAACTGTGTGCCAGTATTTCGGTATTTAAAGTCAATGCAACCACGTTTTCTTTGAAACTACTCAACCGATTTATTCCAAATTAGGCACAAATATAGAGAATATTACATGAAGATGGAAACATTTCCAAGATTATATTTTTAACTTGCTTCTCATGTCTTGTGCAATACGCTCATACAATCTTTATTTTATAGTGTAAAATTCCGAAAACCACCCACTCAATTGACGCCACAATTAATGCAATTATAGAAAGTTATGTGAATATGTGAAGAAATCCACAATATTTTTTAAAAACATAAGTGTGCATCCTATTATTATTTTCAGCATCTTTGAAATCACTACTTTCGATTAGAAAGAAATTTGATTCAAAACATAATAAAGCCATGCGTATAAAAGCACGCCAGGTTTTTTGACTGTTGGTTCATATCTTGAACAGTATACTCATGCCTGTTTTGCAATTCTTATGAGATCAACAGCAAATTTAATAAATTAGACACATTATATAAACCGTAAAATAAGTTAAATTTAGTCTATACCATTTGCTACATCATACCTGCGCATGCGCATATTGAACAATTCTACTGACCAAATTTTCAAATAATTTTACACATCAAATTAATTTGTTATGGGAAATATACGGAATGTAAAGATGTATTTTGACCCAAACGACTACATTTTTTGAAATTCCGCTGCCTCTGTTGATGAACGCCAATCATTTGTTTGATTTTTTAGAAAAATTAGCGTTCTAACAAAAAGAGCAATCAATCGACTAGTCAATGCAGGCATTCAAATTCCAGGTAAGTTACGGGAACAGCAAAGTACTGCTAACCCACTGTTTTATGTTAGATAATTTTTGATAATGATTTGCATGTTTAGCCCGAGGATATAATTAGTGGTTCTATTTCCACTTGGTATTCTCATCAACTAAGGAGTCAACCAAGGGTGGACATGTTCATAGATACTTCGCTTTCCTCGTCAAGTGGATTTATTGAGAGCTTTTTTGTGAAACCTCTTCCTGGAAATTTATTTTCCTTATATTAATAATATGTAAGAATTAACGCACATACTTCTTATAATAGAAATACAAAGGTTAGTAAAAGTTTACAATAACAAAGCCAATATGGTATTTCTATCCTACCCTGATCATAACTTTCTTCTCTGAAATATCCTGACTTACTGGCGAATAACCTCACACTTTGATTGATGGTGTAATTGAGATGCTTGATAAAATAACTGGTTATACAAAGTTATGTATTTTTCTGAATTTTCCGTTTCAATGCAAGGTAAATAAGCATTATTTCTCGATATATTAGGAGCACACAAGTTGGCAAAATTTTAAAATAACAGCCGATATGATATTTTTATTCTACCCTGATCATAACATTCTTTTCCAAATTAGCCTCACTAAGGGACGAACAGCATCCCGCTTCGATTGATGGTGTAATTGAGATTCCAGATAAAATAAGTGGTTTTACCATTGCGTGTTCTTCTGGATTTTTCATTTTAATGCATGGTAAATAAGCATTATTTCTCGATATATTAGGAATACAAAAGTTGGCAAAATTTTAAAATAACTGAACCGATATGATATTTCTATTCTATCCTGATCATAACTTTCTTTTACAAATTAGCTACACTAATGGACGAACAGCATCCTTCTTCGATTGATGGTGTAATTGAGATTCCAGGTAAAGTAAGTGGTTTTACCATTATGTGTTTTTCTGAATTTTTTATTTCAATGCAAGTTAAATAAGCATTATTTCTCGATATATTGGGAATATAAAGGTTTGCAAAATTTTAAAATAACTGAGCCGATATCCTACCCTGATCATAACTATCTTCACCAAAATAGCCCTTACTGGCGAATAACATCACATTTTGATTGATGGTGTAATTGAGATGCCTGATAAAATAATTGATTATTCACAGTTACGTGTTTTTCTGAATCTTTCATTTCAATGCAAGGTAAATAAGCATTATTTCTCGATATAATAGGAATACAAAAGTTGGCAAAATTTTAAAATAACTGAGCCGATATGATATTCCTATTCTATCCTGATCATAACTTTCTTTTCCAAATTAGCCTCACTAACGGACGAACATCATCCCGGTTTGATTGATGGTGTAATTGCAATACCAAATAAAATAATTGGTTATTCAAAGTTACATGTTTTTCTGAATCTTTCATTTCAATGAAAGGTAAATAAGCATTATTTCTCGATATATTAGGAATACAAAAGTTGGCAAAATTTTAAAATAACTGAGCCGATATGATATTCTTATTCTATCCTGATCATAACTTTCGTTTCCAAGTTAGCCTCACTAATTGACGAACAGCATCCCGCTTTGATTAATGGTGTAATTGACATGCCAGATAAAATAAATGGTTACACCAAGTTACGTATTTTTCTGAAATTTTCATTTCAATGCAAAGTAAATAATTATTATTTACCGATATATTGAAAACTGTAACAGAGCATAAAGCCGCTATCCCTTGGTGGGGTCCACAATATCAAAAGTAAGGTCGTTTACCTTGTGACACATTGAAATTCACAGAATGTATGGCAACTTGGTTCGCGCGATTATTCCATTCAAATGTTAAATTAAAGTTAAGGCATTAGTGTGTGATAAGATTTTTTTATCTGCCCTTGATGCACGTTAAGGATTTTCAAAGTGAAATTGTGGGGGAAATAAACGGCGTAGCCAGAAGGTTAGGGAAGGGTGGCCATAATATCCACTCCATTATCTGAACAATAATATTTACTATTTATTTTATTTGAAGGTTCAAGTATACGAATAACTCCCTTAAAGATCCCTTCCTTTCCGAGCTTCTGTATACGAATAATGATCCCATAAACTTCAAAACTGAGTTAAATGACGAAAACATTAATGTACCGATAACCCGCATTTTAAAAATGATTTCAAGGAAATTATATTCTTTCAATATGCATTTATAACAAATAACTTTCAGCAATAAAAATTAACATAACTATCATGTTTATATCATATTTTTCTAATGAAATATTATTTCGAGTAATCATTATTTTTTAATTTAATAATCATGACCATGCAAGCATGCTGCTGATCATGTTAATCATTGGTAAATTTGGATCCGTGCTTTTTCGTTTCCTTTTTGCACACACATCCATGCGTATGCATGTAAGTGGAATCTTTAAGCACGTGTGCACGAGAGATAGAACGTGCTAAAGATACGACCAAATCCATGGCATTAAACTCACATGAAAGTAGATTTGAAAAAAAATACAATCTTTGAGCACGTGTGTATGAGAACGCGCTACGGATACGACCCAATCCATGGCATTAAACTCACATGAAAGTAGATTTGAAAAAATACAATCTTTGAGCACGTGTGCCTGAGAGATAGAACGCGCTACGGATACGACCCAATCCATGGCATTAAACTCACATTAAAGCAGATTTGAAAAAATACAATCTTTGAGCACGTGTGCATGAGAGATAGAACGCGCTACGGATACGACCCAATCCATGGCATTAAACTCACATGAAAGTAGATTTGAAAAAATACAATCTTTGAGCACGTGTGCATGAGAGATAGAACGCGCTACGGATACGACCCAATCCATGGCATTAAACTCACATTAAAGCAGATTTGAAAAAATACAATCTTTGAGCACGTGTGCATGAGAGATAGAACGCGCTACGGATACGACCCAATCCATGGCATTAAACTCACATTAAAGCAGATTTGAAAAAATACAATCATTGAGCACGTGTGCATGAGAGATAGAACGCGCTACGGATACGACCCAATCCATGGCATTAAACTCGTATGAAAGTAGATTTGAAAAATGCAGAATGCATTTTGTTTGTGCTACTGCTTACACTACTATAACATGTAGCAATTTCGAGATTAAACAAAATAATCCGAATTCCAAATATCTTCTCGACTGAAAATCATAAAATGCATTATTATTTCATATTTAAAGTTCAATTACACTAATAAGTTTCTCAATTCTTATCATTAGGCACTATAAATACCAAGTATTTTTTTTAGAAACCTACGTTTAAGACATGAACTTAAGTAGATTAATCGATCAGGTTTTTATATTTCAAAACGTCTGTCTTGCATTCTTATAATCGTGCTACACATATGTTTATTTTTACAATAAAAATGAAAATGAAAAGCAATTAAGGTGTTCAGCAGAAAAACAACAGCCCAGTTATGTTTAAAAGATTAAGTATAATGTTGAAGCCTGGCGAATGCCTTTTACACCAGCAATCAAGTAGGTATTTTAAACCGTACTGTATCTCAGAAACCAAAATAGATAAAATATAGTTTTCTAAACTTTCTAACAGGTAGGCGTGATGAGACAAGAGGTTATTTATTTGATTTATTTTGCCTCAGACAATTTCTCTATCGATACATCAAATATAGTATATTTTGTTTCTCTGTGAAATCTCCATTTTTGCACATAAACTCTATAGCTGACTAAAGATAGAAATTCGATTTTCTTCCTGTTGAGTATTCCATTGATACTCCTTAAAGGAAAAGGCCGAAATTTCGCACATACGAAATTTTGAATAGCCGTAATGACTAGCCTATCATGTGATACATTTATCAGTTTCAGTTTTTCTGCCGACGTGGTTGTCGAGTGGTCAAGGCAAGCGTTTCCGTAGCAATCGCTCGACCGCCACGTTTGGGTTCGAGCCCCACGCAAGGCATGTGTGTTTGTGTTGTGGGCGCAATGTGATCCGCCCCCTCTGGTGCGCCTGGGGCAACGTCAATGGACGGCTAAATGGTTCACACTCTGGCCGCTGTAATAAAGGCGAATGACGAAGGTCAAAGTGCCTGGCCATTTGAAAAAAAAAGTTTCAGTTTTTCTTTCAGATAGGGTGACATAAATAAGAATTCTACAGAAAATATGTATGAGATACAAAGTTTAAATTCGGTATATGAAGCATCCTGTAGCAATCTGTTTCACGAAGAATTACAAAATTCAGATTTTTTTTTTACTTTTAAGGAACCTTGCTGACTATTTTCAAACTTGCAAATGTCGTATTTATCGCTTTTTCTTTCCAATGCGCTGACTAAAATCAGCATTCTACAGAAAATATATTTGAGATATGCAGTTCAAATTTGGTATGCTGGGTTATTCTGTAGCAATCCATATATGAAAAATTTAAAATTTTTAAATTTTATGGAACCTACATGACTATTCGAAAACTCGCAAATGTATTTAAAATCTACAAAATAGATTGATATCCGATAAAATACAAAAGCAAAGTTCTTCAACTTCAGTGCCAAAAAATGTGCCAGCCAAAACAATGATTGCAATAAAATACTATTGCCAAGTTTATCAAACTTCACGTGTCAAAAGTATTGAGAGGAGAAGTTTTTGGATGTATTTCGTAATAAACTTGGGGCATTTACCAATAACGATATATAGAGATGCAATATATACTCATTTCAAGTTTTATCACCTGAACTTCTTTCAGTTTATCTAAGTTCATTGTAATAAGAAACTGCTTTGGATCACAGAGGTAAACTTGACAAATTTATTACGAAATACATCCAATAACTTTTCTTTTCTATACTTTTCCGTCATGGTGTTTGATGCACTTGGCAGTACTTTATTATCTCAATCATTTTTATGGCTGACACTTTTTGTAAAGCTGAAGAACTTTACCTTTTTTTACAATTTATTTTATCAAATTTCATAATACACAGGATACATTCCCCCTTGCCATACATAATGTATAGGGAAAGTACCCAAATAAAGTCAAAACTTCGAACATGGTTTTGATGCATTTACACATTTTAGGCATTTTGGAACACAAATAAATTATTTTAGCGGAAATTTCTATGTGTGTATGTATGTATGTATCCATTATATCTCAGAAATTATACAGTAGATTTCTGGAAATCAAGTAGTTTAGCCACTCATGAGTCGTCCTGATACTGATTAGATTTTGTACATATCAGAAAACTAGAATCAGCCCTTATTTTTTTCAAAATTCCCTACAGAAATTGTAAAAACTGAAAATATATGTTATACCACATTATTTTATATTTCATACTACGTTATTTTATATTTCATACTACGTTATTTTATATTTTATACCACATTATTTTATATTTTATACCACGGTTATGTTACATTTTACACCACGTTATGCTATATTTTATACCACGTTATGCTGTACTTAATACCACGTTATGCTATACTATATACCACGTTATCTATATTGTATACCACGTAATGCTATATTTTATGCGTAATTTTCAATGACAAAGCGAATAGCATATCTCCCACTATACTAAGACAGATAATTTCCGAGATGTTTCACTTCTGATTTCGATGTTAGCTGCTTCACGTCAATATGAAATGAATTACATTGTCAAATAAAAATGAAAATAATTTAAAAACTGCAAATTCTATGCTCTTTAAAATAAGTATCCATTTTACATGTTATTTTGAGAGACATATCTCACTCAATGTTCATATGTCACTGTTATATCGGAATTTAACAGTTTTGATAATAGCAATTTGATATACAAAGTGTGGGTAATCTTCCTCTTTTAGATAATGCTCATATCTCCTGTAAAAGATCACAATTCGCACCTTTATTCTGCCATCAAACTTTCGTAGTATTAAAGAAAGACATCCCTGGTTGAGTCATCGCCCTCAGGCCTGTTTCATGTATGAATACATCTCATTAATTGGTAACCTGAGTCTGAATGTACATGTCTGTTCAATCTAATTTGGACACAATCAAACTTCGGAACTAAATTATTCTGTTACATAATATGTCTCGTTCTGAATCAGTGGCAGCTCGTTAGGTGACGTGAGTGACGCCGCTTCACATAAAGTTATGGATTGAACGCATTATTATTATTATTTGGCGAATTTTAAGGTTCGTTTGACTATTTTTAGATAATATTTGAGAACATTTGAGCCAGTATCAGGATGTGTTTTGGTGATGTTCGTTGTGGAGGACGAGGAATCCCTCCACTAAATCTGCTTCACCCACTCCTGAAATCCGGAGCCGCCACTGTTCTCAATATACGTACTTCAAATCCGTTAAATCTCTATCGCATTTAGTTTGTGCCTGATAGGGGTTGTCATGGATTATCCCCAAGTTTGATTCATGGAAGGAAATGATCTCGAATTTTTTGATTTATAAATCTGATCTCATTTACAGCTCAACTGTAGTTTATTCAACTTGCCTAACAATAAGGAACTTAACAATAAGAAGCACCTAACAATCAGAAGCTGAAATTTCCGTAGTGAAAATTCTGACTGTATAGAATTCATAATTGAAACTAAAACTGGTGGAACGCGTGCTGTAATAATTACTGTCGTTGAATGGAATATACCAATGTAATTCAGTCAAATTAGTCTTACTAAAGCAAATGCAGAAGGTTACAACATATTAGCTCAGTTACTGTGACTAGAGCTGCAAATTACGTTTCATCATTGATGAGTTCAAATTGCAAATATAGGGTTCCATTCTAAATCTATATGCATCCTGTTACCTGTTGATAGAAGTGTTCTAGTGCGGAAACATCGGGACATATACTAATAGGAAAACGACTATGGTCTATCAATTTAGAAAATTTGCTGCGTCGCTAGAGGCGAATTGAAAGAGTTAAAATTCCTACCTGGATAACAAAATAAGATAATCTACATTATTTTATTTTGTTATCCAGATAGGAAATATTCTCTTTTATGAATCCCTTTCTATTTATATTTATTGCTCGTCGATTTGTAATTCTGATCCCGTTCAAATTCTAAGTTTTGCTTGGAGACTCGTTCTTGACTCTATGCAATTCTTCATAGTTATCTATGACGTCATCCTTCTAAAATGTATGCTTGACTGTTTTTTCGAATTTGTACTTTTCTGGTAATGTTCATAATTTTTTTTTAAAGAATTTTGTACCTATTTTTTAGGTTTAATTGTATTAATTAATAGCCTATTCAACTTTTTAATTTCAGATTATATTTTATATTTATTTATGCAAATTTGCTACGTATATGGTCTATATATGAATGATCCATGTTTGGTTTTCATGTAGCCACTGATGAAGGGTGTATTAACGCCCGAAAGAGCTCTGGCCATGTTTTTTAAAACTTTGTACGTCTTTAGGATGTTTTTAATAAATGACCTTGTCTAATGATGTTGTGTCCTTAGTTTATTAAGATAATCTCAAATTCTTAAAACGCAAAGTTGTATAACGTTCTTTAATAGGTATGAAAATATGTGCAGTTGTCCGTAACACGTACACAAACGACAAAAATCTTAAGTGTGGGCAGCACATGTCACATATCCATTTTCTCTTTCTCTTTTACAAGTAATTAAACTGGGTTTAATTGGATAAAACAGCATGGATAATTATTTGAAATTTTGATGAATTTGCAGTTTAATTTCAGTTTTTGTTTTGGCTATCGGGAGTATTTTCGACGTAATTTCGACGTTTTCGGGAGTAATGCGACGTAGCAAATATGCGAAAAATATAAAATATTAAAATATATCGAAAAAGGCCTACAGTTATGGGGTTGGTTTTATTCTCTTTTCGTCGTCAAAAATGATGTATAAAACAAGTATTTAATTAAAACATTTGAACATATGTAATCTTTTGTTTTAGATTTTAATGGTTTTTGAGGGTCATTTCGCAAAAAAAGAAAAGAAAAAAAGACAGGCTTTTTTCCAAATTGAACAATAATCTAATCAGTACCAGACTAAGCCACAAGTGACTTATCAACCTAACTTTGTGAAACCAGGTCAATTACTCTTTCAGTTAATAGAGAACACATAAATTGCACAGATATACACACAAACAGACACTCACACACATAAGTCAAGTTAAAAGTAGACTTTTCAGGTTCGAAAGTGTTCGAAAAGTGTAGATTTGAAAACTCGAGTTGTAGTTTTCGACACAATTCCAATACTTTGTCTATGCATTGCCATGTATTGTTGAAAAAATAAGAAATGAGGTCAAGAAAAAAGTATAACTATTGTACTTCTTCATTCGTTTGTCATTTTTGTATATGCTGTTTACTACAAAAAGGATAATTCTAAATATATTAAATATAACTTACTACACGAATTATTATTTTCAGTAGGTTTTTCTTCGGCATTTATTTGAGAATACTTTAGTCGTAAACGAGACATTTGCTTAATTAACGCTTTTTGTTGATCTCATTTCTTATCATCTGCGCGCATGTTATGTGCGAACTTAAGGTCTTTTATACTAAAAAGATAACGCTCTACAGCTTTGTAATTGAAAACATTTTGACTATCTTGCTTCGTTATCGAGACATAATTCTAACTTTCCAATTCGCCGTTAGAGGCGCTGCAAACTTTCTCAACCGATGGCTCAACTTTCTTATTAGCAGACCCTACTTCCGAAGTTCCAGACTGCTTGAATCAAAAGTAAACGGGATGCTGAAGGACTTAAGGAGGGGCCCTGTATAACTGCCACTTTCCCTGTAATGCATAGTACAGTCTCTCAAAAATATAATCAAACTATTGTACCTCACAAAAAATCACTTAATTAGACTCCCCCCCCCCTCGTCGGATTTTCCGGGATCGAGCAATTTTAGAGGAAGCAAATCATTTATAAATAGACAAAAAATTGTGAGATATTTAAATGTTAAATTGTATACACCTTTCAAAATAAAATGAGAATCCTAAATATGAGAAATTTAAAAAAAAATTATATTACATTTTTTCACTGTCTAGCTCTGCATTTCACGAACCTCACCGTTAGCCGTGTCTTTCACGCGCAGCAGAGGTGCACGATCGATTGTTAGCGACCACTGCCGACGATAAAATTTTCCGATTCCTAACCGATCAATAATGCAACCACCCTACTCATTTGACAAGTTATTGACCTTTTTAATCCGGGCCCGAAAGCAAAGTCCTAAAATTATAAAAATAATAAAATAAGTTGAAACAGCTATGTAAAGGGAAACAACTATGTACACGTATAGCTATGTAAAAGGAAATTATTGTGTTGGCTAAAATTCTGACTTTCAAATGTAATCAATATATTTAAATCTTAATTATCGAAATTTGTTAATATGTAGTAAAGCTCATATAATGGATCGCATCTTTTTAACACTTTGCAACAAAGTTGAAAAGTGTTTATGACTTTGTTCATTCATTCTGTCTGTCTGTCTGTCCGTCCGTTAGCACGATAACTGCCGTCAAAATGACTTAATCAAAATGGAATTTTAGTATGTTGTTCAGACGGTCTGTAGGACCTATGGGAATATAAATGAATAATATACCATCCAGTTAGTTTTGGATTGAACCCGGGTTGAAAAAATGAAATACATTGAGTGAGCCTAATTTTGAGGGACCTAATTTTTCAAACATATTTTAAACGGATTTAAAATTCACAAATTGCTTGGAAATTTTTAAGGAATATTCAAATTGTTCCATAAAATATATAAAAAAAAAATTCAGCCAAATATATTTAGTTTTTTAATAAAAATTAAAATAATAATTACAATTCTTATATAAAGCGATCACGTGACCATGATATGAAAAGATCATTTTACCCACTTCAAAATGATATATGGAATCCACCTTGTCTCAAAATCGTGATTTTTAAAGTTCTTTTTAATTCATATTCAGTGTTGTATCCGTCCTAAAACCACTTTATTTTTGCTTAAATTCTGTGCATCTACATACTGAAACAACGCAATTACAATGTATTTGAGTTTAAATGCTCATCCAAATTTGATAATTTCTACAACGAAGCCTATTTTTCACATATGTAAACAGCAAAATATATAGAATGAGTTGTATTAGAATTGCTATATTTCTTTAACACAAAATTATTTAGCTCATGGAGTCTGCATAGCTGATATGAATGGAATATTCATTGATTTTACAAAGAGAAGGACGATTTTTTTCGATGAAGTTCTAAGCATAGAGTTTAATTACTTGTAGCTCTATGGTCTTAATTTTTAAATAAAATAAATTATTATAGTATTGTGATGAATGAAATGAATGGGAAAAAGTTATGAATGAAATGCTACTTTTATAGAGAAAGCCAGGCGTGTTATTTTTTTATGACGTCATTTGATTGAATTTCAGTTGTTTTCGATGAAGTTTTCAAATATAATAAATTATCGTAGTATTACGATAATTCTAAAATTATTACCGAGGAATGTATCGCATTTTAGATATGTTTGAACCAGGCAATTTATATTTCAATGCCGTCATTTGAATGAAGTTCATTTTTTTCTATGAAGGTTTAAGTTTTCAAATATAATAAATTAATGTAGTATTGTGATAAGTTTTAAAATATTACCGAGGAATGTATTGCATTTTAGACATGTTTAAATAAAATTGCATTGAAGTTGGAAAGTGTTTCATAATCAATGTTTTAAGCATGATTGATCTTTCTTGTTTATTATATTCCAACCATCTCATTAATAAATTTAACGCAAATTACAGGTAGATACTGTTAAAAGCACGTTTTCGTACAAATGGTACACATTTTCTCGTTCTATAAAAACATGAATTTTAAAAGACTGAAAAATACGCTATAAACATCTAGCGTCTGTTGAAAATTTTGAAACTTATTGTCATTTTGATATCTTATGCTAAACACATATTTTATCTATATAATATATAAAGAAGAAAAGTATGTATGTATGATCCAACATCACGGGAGAACAGCTGAAGCGAATTTGATGAAATTTGGTGGATAGTCTTGAAATAGCCTCACTTAAAATTTAGTCTATGTTTCGAGTTTCTACACTCAGGCATTCTCAAGATATAAATGAAAAACCATACTTTCTTTTGTCTCATCATCACGGAAGAACAGCTGCATGGAATTTAATGAAATTTTGTGGGTTGCTTTGAAATATCACTACATAAATTTAGTCCAAGTTTCGGGAATCTAAGACCAGGGGTTGTCGAGATATTAATGGAAAACGAAACTTTTTCCTAAGAGATCTACTCTCTAACTCCATGATTCCCAACGAAAAAGGTTGGACATCGTTGGCTTAAAACGTGAAAGTGAATAAAATATCTGAGTTTTGTGGGAGTTTATTGAACGTATTAGTCACTTTTGAAAATCGCAGGTTTGAAAAATGAATTTAAATGGAAACTATATAAAATTTGTATGTTTTAGTCCTGGGTGGAAAATCAAAAAATGTGGTTTACAAGCAAGCATTACAGTAAAACCTAACAAATTAGGATAATGTGATTTAATTTGTTAACATTTGCATTGTTGCATTGTTCCGGCGTTTAAGAGTCATTTTAGTTCAAACTCTACATATTTCAAACTGTACATATTGGCTGTACATCAATTGTGGACACCTAATAATCACATTCCGAGACTGTCCGGAGGGCCTAACTGTGAAGGGCGTATCGGAAGCAGCTATGACTTATATAATGCAATGATTTTTTTTCTTACATAATGCAATGAATTTACTGACTTTAGAAAAAACAATGTATAAGATTCACGGTCCTAAATGTTCCGTTGTAATTTTTGAGTTTTGCAACGTAAGTCCCGAGCAACGCCGGGTAATCGCTGCTAGTATATTATATTGAACAATTTTATACTTGTGCAAGTTACACAAAAATTAAGATGTTCTCAAATGCAGGATGAGCAACTTGACAAAGTAGCAATTATCCCTTTTTATAAACAATTGTTAGTATTGAGAAAGTCACATTCCAATTAAATCCATGCTCACTGTTTTCTAACACAGCAACTCCCACAGCCAGAACTAAAAAGAAAACATATCCATCATTATAGAATACTTTTTTGAGACTGCATATTTTTCACTAACATTGGAGCAAAAACAGCCTTTTCATTTGTCTAGACTAAGCTGGGAGAAGCTGTCTACGTAGTTTACATGTTTATGTCCTCAATAAAATCTAAACCAGTTTCCAGTATCCAGAATTCTAGATATACAGAACCTGGTTCATTTCGTATGTTACAAATACCTTCAACTAGTAAAGTGGATGTTTACTGCCTTTTTACTGTGTATTGTTGTTATTAAAAATATTTTTCAGAGCTACTTCTCGATTAAGAAGAGCTGGCTTCTCCGCCAGGATCGGCCTCATAAAACTCTTGAGCATGACCAGATTTTTGTACTCATATTGTGTCCTAAATTTTTGAATCATCAAAAGATTAACTGCATAAAATTTTGATCAGGAATTTAGCACTTAAAGTAATATTCTCCTAATTTCACTGCTTTATTTAGATTGGAAATGTTGCCAATGGAATTTTACAAAATGTATTTCGAGATTGAGCTGTCTTAAATGACTCAAAATCCGTAAATCCGTAAATAGAAAATTCTTTAACGATCTTAACGATTCAAAAGAACAACAACAAAAAAACGGGGCCGAGTAATATAGTCGAAAGTGTTTTATTGTATTGTGAAAATACTTATGGAACGTTTATAAATTTAATTTATCTTATTTTGTGAACCAGTAAGAATTAACTGAATTGTGGTTAAGCTCGAATTCCTCATACCACAATCTGTTTTTAGTAGCTTCTTTTTTTTTTAAATTTTACAAAAAAAAATTTTGAAAAATCTATCATGGGTCCACATGACTACAATTATAGCATGTTACCCCCCAATTTAAAGGGTTGGAAAAAATATTTTAATTGATACTGTACCTAACAATGTACCCCCGGGGGGGGGGGCTGGGTATACATTATAAAGATATGTACATTGATCTCTTCTTAATCAGATGTTGCCTAATTTTATGTAGTCATGACAGACAGGAACATATTTTCAACATGCATTATTTCGAGGCTTTGTTTAATATTACAATTATATACGACAACTATAAATATGTTATCGATGCAAGTCGCATAACTAATGAGATGTTCCTAAAATTATACATTTTACTTTCCCTGCAATACATGGTAATGTATAGGGAAAGCATTGGAATCGTACCGAAATTCGTAACTCCAGTTTTGATGAATCTACACGTTTTGGGACCTCTAGAACACGGAAAAAAAATTGTTTTTAGCGTGACGGCTGTGTATGTGTCTGTGCAGATTTTATATCCACTCTATCTGAAAAACTAATTGACCAAATTCCATATATTGTGGTAAGTCCCTCGTAGGTGACCTCGGTGCTGATTAGATTTTGGTACAATTCGAGATAAAAGAACCTGTCTTTTTTTCTGCGAAATGGCCAGCAAAATCGTTAAATCTAAAAATAAAAGACTACACATGCTCAAATATATTAATTAAATGCTTATTTTATACGTAATTTCGACGACGAAAAATCCAAACCCATTACTTTAGGACTAGCCGTTCTCGAGATATTTTAGTTTTTTCGCATTTTCGCTACGCCACCTTTGAAAATACGTCCAGTTACCAAAAGAAAACGAAAACTTGAATTAAACGTGAAAATGCAGTGTAATTTAAAATTATTTTGGCTGTTATTTTGTGCAATTAAACTCAATTTAATGAATTATTAAAGAAATAAAGAAAATGTGAATAATGAGTCAACAGGGAAAGTCATGTGCTGACTACAACTGATTTAAAAAAAAAAATAGCCATGGACATAAATGTCAAATATATTTTCAAATTAAATTTTATGTATATGTAGTTTATGAACTTTTGATGTTCGGGCCAATATATGAAGGTACTATAGTTAAACAAGAGTTTCCAATAAGTTAAAATGATAACATCGACTACAGTGACATATATCGATGAATCATTTTACACTTCTTAGTGTTTATCACCACCTAATAACCTTTAATATAATGACACAAAACAAGTTGTTATGTGCCACACATTATTAAACCTCGGAAGCAACTGGAACGCAATTGCAAACTCTTATTTTCGATGTAGTCTCTGCATTCTCCTCCCTCCAGTGTCAGGCTGACGTGCCGCTTGGCAATCTGTTTGACCACATTCTCCTGTTTTTAGCTTAGGTTATCTTATTGCTGCTATATTTATCTTCTTGGTTAGGTTCTTGCGTGGTCCTTGATTCGCGATTTGAAATCGGCGGACTACAGTCCACTGAATCCGTGCTAGTCGTACTAGGGTCACTTTCAAACCCCTGACATAAAAAACAGAAGAAAAAAAAAGCTATGTTAACTGTTCTTATTTTCTCGGTTCTTCCTTTTTCTTTTCGCCCTTTTTATTTTTATTTTTTCTAATTATTCTTTTTTAATTTTATTCTAAATTTCTGTTTTTGTTTTTCATGTGCCTTATTTTTTTCCCTATTCATATATTTTCTTTTTATGTATTTTCTAAATTCCACTTTTAAAATTTTATTATTTTTTTTAATTTTAATCTGTTTTACTTTCCTTATATACATAATGTATAAGGAAAGTATTGTGACGGGGTCGAAAATTCGAATTCGAGTTTTCGACGGGAGAGCCCGTTTCAAGCATCCCTGATCACGAATTAAACATTTTTGAAGTGATGTGTGTGTGTGTGTGTCAGTGGGTCTTTGGAGACGATAACTGACGAACGAATGGACCGATTTGAACCAAATTTGGTAAAAAAATCACAATCCGTAAACACTGGAAGCCAATTGTTTTTATACGCAATCGAATGTTCAGAACCCCCCTAAATTTTCGAATGAAATTTTGAAAAAATTGTCAAAATATCAAAACCACTAATAAAGTTATGCAAATAGACATTTCTTATATAATTTTTCATTAGAAAACGATTGACATAAATTTTAGAGCGCTAACACGAGCCGTATTTGAGATATTGTACATTTTTCAAAAAAAAATATCAAAAAGTCATATAAAATAAAAAAAAAATTCCTATTGATAAACATGTTCACTTTTCATATGTAATACCATGCGATAAATTGGGTGACATCATTCTCGTGGATCTAGCTCGTTCCATTCATGAAAAAAGATACTCTGAGTAACACTTTTGTATTTGGACGCCAATAGTCATTTATCGGCTGTAAGAATAACTTATTTCTTAGTGCATAACGCTTGGCGAGATTTTGGCGACGAATTTGGCGGAATGTCGCCAACTTGGCGACTTTTTGAAATGTGGCCAAATTAACGAAAATCTCGCCAAATGGATAAAAATGACGCTAAATCAATGAAAATGACGACTAATTGTCGAAAATTCAATGTCTTGGAAAGAATATTCGTATCTACTATAAGAAAAACCTATTTTTTTACTGTAAAAGTAGTAAATTCATTACATTATATAAGGAAAGTCATGTGTTGCCCACATCAGATTTTTTATTGTGTTATTATACCTCATTCTAAATGTTATTTCTCAATGAACTTTTTATCTATATTCGCTATAACCCTTTTTACAATTTTTGAAAAATAGATGTACTTGTCAAGTTCAAATATAATGTAAAACTCTGTTTAATAACAGTATTTTTCATTAATTGTTATCTTTTTAGATCTGAATACATGTTCGTTTGGCGAGATGGTAGACCTTAGGTGCCTCCTCAGTGCAGGAGGTATCCTTTCCCGGCCGTGCAGCTAGCTACTCTAAACCCACTATATGAGTCGTACGGTATGAGATCTTCAGACCCCTGACATCATTACATTAACTTGCAGGGTTTATTTTTTTCGGGCACAATTGTAAATTGCCTTTCCGCCCCAACCGAGAATCGAACGATGGCCTGTCGACGCTCTACTCTGAGATACAGGGGCGAAAACTGACCTTCGAAGTTAACTCTGCAAATAACATGAACAGTTTACAATAAGGCACTCTAATATAAAACTGACGTTGTCGCTTAATATCTAAGTATTTCAGGCAGTTAGAGAAACATTTGTATTTTAGTCATGTGCCTGAATTGCGGATACATAAAATGAGCTATTTCCCCACCGTTACAAGCCTAACTCCCTTAATTTCTAACTGAGTATTAAAATACTAAGTTAGATACATATATCACATTTATTTTAATGGTTTTAAATCACACTGTATAAAACAAGTCCTACCCTCTGTCAGTCTGTATGTTTCTGTTTCACTTGGAGACAAATCTGACGACGTATTGTCAATTTGGTGACTTTCAGAAAATGACGAATGTTTAATATCTCGTGAAATTACGTTTAATGTATTTAATTATATCTGTCGCTATATAGCAATTATCAATTTATTATCATTGATAAAAAGATAGTAAGATTGACTGTTAACAATTGCACTACCTCAGGGGGTCGTATAATAATTAATATTGATCGCGAAAAATGCGTAGTAAGTATATAACCGGGATATTGAATGCGCAAGTGTTTCAGGTAGGTGGATAGGAGGTAGTATTTTACATAACTTTATGCACCTAGTCATGACATGCTTAATATCTAATTTGAAATAGTGTGTAAGATTTGCACATTTGTCAAGAAAATTTCATCACTTTCGTCCTTGCTTGACGAGAAGTAATGGGGAAACCAGCTGTAATGGGAAATATCAAATTACTTCAACAAAAAATTTGAATAACAAGGTTATAAATCCTTCTAAGTAAGATATATTATCATTTTCATCACATTCTTAAAAATTACAAATTCTGCTGTTAGCAAGCACATGTCGCGTTCAATGCAAACTCAGATTCATTTGTATGTATTATTATATCACCCAAATGAGACTGTTAACCAAAATAAAATATAAAATTAACATTTATTTACGTTGTCAAAATTGTTGTATTTTATTTGGCGAATTGTTGCAGATCCATTCTTCCCAAATATCTCCAAACGGAATTATCCTGAGAACGGTTCATCCTGGAATAGTAGCATAAGTATTAATATTTGTTCATAAATATGATATGTATAATACACCTAATTAATTAATGCAATTCAGCAAAATGTTGCCTTGTCATTTAGATTGCACTCGATTACTAGATTGAACACACTACACAGACGCACAATCCGTCAAAATCGCTTAAAATCCAAAAATTCGAATTTTCGAACCATCAAATAATGGTACTTTAATACATAGCATGTTTAGAGATTCTACCAAACAAATAGTATATTTATATAATATTGGAAGTACCACAGATATCTTTGTCATTAAAGCCTCCTATCATGAAAACTACATTTACTGTAACCAATTGTCGTTGCAGCTAGATCTGCATCGCTTGACACTGGTAACAGATTTTACGAAATGTCGCTCAATTCGCGTGATTTGGCGAAATTTGAACAATTCAATAATCGGATCAACTAGTCGAGCATTTTCCCGATTATTGAGCTCTTAGTTTGGAAATTTTCATAGAAAGTATACAAGATGTTTAAATAATATTGCACTACTAAATGTTTCTTGTACAATTTGTCTCATGATTCCAATTTAAGAAATGCTTCAAATAAGATAGACTTCCCGACTACGGGTGTTTTGGTCATGTAACACTTTTTAAGACAATATATATATATATATATATATATATATATATAAATTTAAAATGTAACTTTTTATACGGCTATCAATGAAGTTCCAATTAGCAAATTGTTCATTATTCATTTAAAGATCTTTTGAGACAAAATTCGGTTCTTTGATATGCAAAATTGGCAGTGAAAAATATCAAAATTATAGGACGTTTAAACAATTTGTCCCGAAAAAAAAAAGTACCAGACATAGATGTCAAGGGTTGTACAAAAATCAAATTTCGTTAGATAAAATTTTCATTCGGAAACTTACTTGCGTAGCACCTATTATTTATAACAAAAGTTTTACGCGGTCTCCAATTACCAATCGAATACTTAATAACATCTCTAATAATAATAATATAACAGGTAATTTTGATTGTTTTACAATGAGATTTTCTTTGCTTGATGTGGATATGGAAAATAGGAAACTGTGTCACAATCGAATATAAACACAAATAATACAATAATGCAGCATACAGCTGTTTCTAGGATACGCGGATCCCCTTCATCGGTACAAGAGAATTAGCTAACCTGACGTCCAAAAGAGGAACGGCCGCAAAAGAAGAAACAGAGGGGTCCTCTCTTAATTCAGGTCTTATGTATATAAACCCCCTTATTTCTACGTTTTGCGCCCATTTCATATTTGGACTTGGGATTTATTGGTTCTCTTGCACTATCGAAAGGGATGCAGCGCGTTCTCGAAATTACTGTATGCTGCATTATTGTATTATTCAATAGGTACTTAATTGCCGTTCTGTTGCATCTAAAGCTTATTCTGAAACTTTGTTAGACAACCAGGAAGTTAATATTAAATATTTATCCTGTTGATGCCTATTTCTCCGTTTAATAAAGCTAGAGCGACCCAAAACTTGCATCTCGCTCTTATAGGTTAATACTGTCCTCGTCAACACACATTATCAAAATCCAAAACGTACATTATCAAAGAAGCCTTCATAGCAAGTCATCCCCATAGATAGAATAAATTTAACGACTTGGTGCCATTTAAAACACACTAAGTTTGCAAATTAAAACAACATTAGTTAAAATTTTCTAACTCTATGAACTTTTAATAAAGCATCCGTTTCTTTATTTATTTTGTAACCTAAAATTCGAAATAATGTAAAACACATGCATTTTAGTTTGTGAAGAAAGTCATATGCTGGCCAAATCAGCTTGTTGAGCTCACTTTGAAAACCACTTTTAAAAAAATATACATCCAATTATTGAAATAATTCTATTATGCAACATGAACAACGGACTACATTTCATTGCCAGATGGTCAAAATGTCCCAATATGGATAACCCTTATAGATATTCGAAAAAAATTCTAATATAGTAAAAGTAAGTTGATCTAGCTTCAAGAGACGGGATAAGTTGTTAAGGAATATGACATAAAGGGGGTATGTGGTAAAGGAATATATCTTAAAAGGTGTAAGTGACTGTTGAATACTAAACTACGGAAAGGTCATTTTCATTGAAATACTTCTAAACAGGCGCTAAATTCATCATTCAGTTTTTACTGCTAATATAGTTTTAAATAGTATTGGGCGACTATTTTTCTTGTTGGATGATTAAAAGGTTCCCCATGCCTCTAGCTCCTGCTACTGCACTGATATCTAAAAATAACTTCTTGAGACTTTGCATGACTGTCACGATTTTTGATAAATTTGTCATTCACAAGTTTCCGTAATCTTATCGAACAAGGAATCTGGATGACGTCAGAGACGGCAAACCTTGCACTTTGCGCTATTTCATTTTTTTTTCTTGAAGTTAGAAAGGAACTGAAAAGTTTGACCATAAACATTTTGTATTAGAAAAGAATGAATTTCTTCAATAAAGTGTTAATTGTTCAGTATTTTTCTCGCAATGCAGTACACCGTTAGATTTTTGCAATCAACTAACATACATAATTGTAGGGCGTGGCTTAAAATATGCAATTTACAATAACATTCCAAATCAATTTTCTTAAAATAATATCTATGAAATATTTAATTTATTTATCTTATAAATAAAAAAAAATCTGATGTGGACAGCACATGATTTCCTTAAATAATGCAAATAATTTACTACTTTTAGAGCAAAAAAAATATATATATATTATTCATGTAGTAGATACTTATACACTTTCCAAGATATTGAATTTTCGTCAATGAGTCGTCATTTTCATTGATTTAGCGTCATTTTTATACATTTGGCGAGTTTTCCTTTAATTTAGCAACATTTCAAAAAGTCGCTAAGTTGGCGACATTCCACCAAATTCGTCGCCAAAATCTCGCCAAGCGTTATGGATGAAAAAATAAGTTATTCTTACAGCAGATAAATGACTATTGGCTTTCAAATACAAAAGTATTACTCAAAGTATCTTTTTTCATGAATGGAGCGAGCTAGATCCACGAGAATGATGTCACCCAATGTATCGGATCGCATGGTATTACATATGATAAGCGAACATGTTTCTCAATGGGGATTTTTTTTTATTTTATACGACTTTTTGATAATTTTTTTTAAAATGTGCAATATCTCGAGAACGGTTCATGTTAGCGTTCTAAAATTTATGGCAATCGTTTCTTATGAAACATTACATAAGAACACACTATTTGCGTAACTTTATTAGCGGTTTTGATTTTTTGACGATTTTTTCAGAATTTCAGTCGAAAATTTAGAGGGGTTCTGAACATTCGATTGCGAATAAAAACGATAGGCTTCAAGTGTTTACGGATTGTGAATTTTGTACTAAATTTGGTTCGAATCGATTCACTCGTTCGTCAGTTATCGTCTCCACAGACGCACGCACGCACGCACGCACACGCACGCACGCACACACGCACGCACGCACACACGCACGCACACACGCACGCACGCACGCACACACACACGCACGCACGCACGCACGCACACACACACGCACGCACGCACGCACACACACACTCTGTCTCTCTCTCTGTCTCTCTCTCTTCTCTCTCTCTCTCTCTCCGTCTCTGTCTCTCTCTCTCTCTCTCTCTGTCTCTCTCTCTCTGTTAAGCACAATATATAAATAAGAAGAGCCTATCTATCTTATTTAATCGAATTACTTACTCCAATTCCTTTAATCTTATTTCTTTTCATATATATAATGTATAAGGAAAGTATTGTGACTGGGTCGAAAATTCGAATTCGAGTTTTCGACGGGAAAGCACGTTTCAAGCATCCCTGATCACGAATCGATCATTTTTGAGGTGATGCTGTGTGTGTGTGTGAGTCTGTCGAGACGATATCTCACGAACGAATAGAGCGATTCGAATGAAATTTGGTACACAAATCACAATCCGTGAATATTGGGAGCCAATTGTTTTAAAACACAGTCGAATGTTCAAAACCCCGCTAAATTTTCGAGTGAAATTTTGAAAAAATCATCAAAAATCAAAACCTTTAATAAAGTTACGCAAATAGACATTTCTTATGTAATTTTTCCTTAGAAAACGATTGGCATAAACATTAGAACGCTAGCATGAACCGTTCTTGAGATATTGTACATTTTTCAAATAACTTTATCAAAAAATCCCATAAATTAAACAAAATATTAACTGTTAAGAAACATGTTCACTTTGCATATATAATATCATACGATAAATATGGTGACACCATTCTCATGGATCTAACTCGTTCCATTCACGGAAAAAGATACTTTGAGTAATACTTTTGTATTTGAACGCCAATAGCCATTTATCCACTGTAAGAATAACGTATTTCTCCGTCCGTAACTCCTGGCGAGATTTTGGCGACGAATTTAGCGGAATATCGACAACTTGGCGACATTTTCAAATGTTGCCAAATTAACACAAATCTCACCAAATGGATAGAAATGACGCTAAATCAATGAAAATGACGACTAATTGAAGAAAATTCAATATCTTGGAAAGAATATAAGTATCTACTATTAGAATAACATTTTTTTTAACTGTAAAATCAGTAAATTCATTGCATTATGTAAGGAAAGTCATGTGCTGCCCACATCAGATTTTTTAATTTTGTAGTCGCAACCGATAAAGCAAAATCTATAATAAAATGCCGTCCGATTGTTAATATGTTCTATCAATTTATTTATTTTTAGAGAAGATAAATTGAAATCGTTGACCTTATCAATACACTTGATTTTTTGTACACAACGAAAACAAATTATTTGCAATGCATATATTTTTTTTAAACAATGTTACAGAAAAATTAATTTGTTCAATGTTCTTTTTACGGATATAATTTGGTTTTCTTACAAATATCTCGACAATACCCAGTCTTAGAATATTGGAACATGCACTCATTTATCTGGTGTAGTGAATAATAACTATACCAAATATGGTATAAAATATGAGAGATGAATAAATATATTTTACATTATATATATATATATATATATATATATATATATATATATATATATATATATATATATATATATATATATATATATATATACAGGGTGTCCCAAAAGCATTGACCTCGGCTTTTATTCCTTAAATATTGATCTTAAACATATATAATAAATTACAAAGATGCGTAAAAAAGGTACAGAATTTTATGAAATCGATAAAAAATTTCAGGGGATTAAATTTGAAGAAATACAAAATTTAAATTTTTTTACAGCCCCCGTACAAAAACGTTTCCAATGAGTAAAATGTTCCCCATACACCCCAACATATTAGTCTTATCCTTAAATGTATTAGTACGAATGCGACTAAGTAAAACGGTAACTGTAGAGAAGAGCTTAAATTATTGGTAAAATTTTGCAACTTAATGCAAGACATTGATGGTGTTAATAATAAAGACTTTTTTTACCACGCACTTGGTCGTCTTTAGTATATATTTTAAAGTATTTACTAAATTGGCGTGTTTCCAGTCTTATTGATACCAGAGCAAATATGAAAGTGACCTGCAGTTTAACCTGTATTTTAAACTACTACGATCAAGATGCTCATTTTAGGTGTCCCCTTTCAACTCGGTATTCAAACCCAAATCCTATACATTCAATCGGTAGACTTATATTCACAAATAAGCTTTCATTTTATTGTAATGACACTTCGTATAGATTGCTGTAATGAGTTTTATTAATTGGTAAATAAAATGCTACAAACGTCAACTACAATTTATTCAAAATTTATAAATGGCAATATTTAATTTAAAAATGATTGCTGGTCCATACAATATTTTAATTAATTCGTCGTGGCCGATGGTTGTCTATCTGTGTCAACTTCTCTGGCAATTTGACACACTTCCCTACTTCCAAAAGATCTGAAATTAGTCTTAGTCCAGCAAAACATTTTAATTTATTAAAATTTGGCGGATACATAGAAAATAGAGCCGACATATTTTTGCGATATGGCTAGCGAAAACCCCCCCTCCGCATCTAAATGTAAAGGTTACCGTTAAAGGTCGAAAGCCGTTAATGTGCACATTACCTAGCTAATTTGCAGATTAACTGATTTGCTCCGTTGAAGTGCGAAATCAAGAGTTTTCCAGTACTTTACCTAGGTAATGTGCACATTAACGGCTTCCGTATCGTTAAAGTTCAGAAGTTTGTTTCTCTCATTTCCTTTCCCTACTCTTTCCCTCTCTCCCTCCACTTTTAGTTTGGTTTCGCCAGCGTCTTGTCGTCGCCGGTTGTTTTTATTTCTCATAATTTGCGTTGGCTGCCAGTGCGCAGCATAGCTAATTCTGTTTTCAAATTCGTTTCTGCCTGTTAGCGCGTGAATTTGTGTCGTGATTTTTTTAAAAAGCAGATCAATTTAGCTCCTAGTATGAAAGCAAGCACCGAATTGGTGAGTAAAATGAAGAAAATATTTTTCGCAAACCTTTTTAAATCTTATTTTCACTTTAACGAGTGCCTAGTAGGTAATGTGCAGATTGTCTAAGTAATTTGCAGATTACCTAGGTAATTTGAGAAATGAAACAATTTTCGGCACTTTAAAGGATCACCCTAGTTATTCTGCACATTACCTAGATAATCTGTAGAATAACTGATTTCTGCACTTTTGCTGTAACATATGTTATAGTTCCACTGTTGTACGATAGTTAAAAAGCAGTCCGATATGCGGATTTGCGTATATATATATATATATATATATATATATATATATATATATATATATATATATATATATATATATATATACATACATATAAATCCTTAATCCATAATGTTTGGAATAATTTAAAAGTAACCAAAAATGGCAATTTAATCCAGAAAAAGCAATAAAAGAGTAGTTGCAAAGCAGCTCTAATATTTTTATGCATTATACAAAATCCAAATAGAATAAAATATCAGTACCAAAAAGTGGTTGTGGAGGGGTTGCGACCCCCCCTCTCCGGTTGAAGCATGCTTTTCAGGGCCGCGGCAGCACTCCCGGAAAACCAGTACTATTCATCGGAAGTCCTCTAAACCAAAGCTATTGCCGAATAAACAAGACCCAATAATAAATGCATAAAGCATAGTGCAAATGTAATGCATTACAATTGAAACCAAAGGAATCTATAAACACTGATAAAATAATCACAGTAATCCACGCTACGGCACATCCCAACAAAGTTACCTTGTGTATCGTCAGAATAACCCAGACAGTTTAGAAATCACAATATCTCACATTAAGTGCTCTGTGAACCGTTGCCACCGATCCTTTTAAATTCCGATAATCTTAAGTTGCACTCTTGCATATCGATGCTATAAAAACCCGATGCTATTCCAAAAAGAAATCTATTCAGAAATCCAACCTTTCTAGCTTCCCTGAAGTATTTCATCACACACGAATACTGGTCCTCTGTTCTTGTATTCAGTCTCTTACTTCTAATCAAATAATTCCTGATAACATTTCTGAGCAATCTTTTATGAATATTCGATGTCCAGGGAATAAGATAGTTGATGTCTACAAAATCATTACGTTTGTCATAAATGCAAAAATAAATAAATATGATGTTTACCATTACATGTTTTGTTTACAATACTTAGATCCAGAAAATTGATTATCTCTTTTTCATTTCTCTTGTTTTCCACCAAATTTAATTCACTTGGATAAAAACTGAAATCCACACTAAATTCCTCTTCTTCACAAGCTGTCAACACATCGTCAACATATCTAATGAATGTAATTTCATTTAAGATATGTATGCCAGATTCGTAACAATTGAGATAGATATCAGCTAATATTGACGAACAGCTGCCACCCATAGGTATTCCAAATTTCTCTTTGTAAAAATCCATTCCATTAAGCAAAACTGTCTCAAAAAGTACCAATCGTACCATAGTTTTATATTTGTCAAAATTCAAGAAAGTTTGTAAGTCATATTTCTCGAATGCTGTCATTTAAATACCGAAAAGGTCGTTTATGTTAATATTATTAAAAAGATCTGTAAAATCATAACTTTTATAGTACACTTCACCCGATACTCTTTCCAGCATTTTTTAACTTCAAAACTGTTCGAAACAATATAAGCTCCTTGTTTTTTTTATTTTGGGTATGACAGATTTTGAGATTTCAAGTAATTTATCATTAGCCGTTTTTAAATACGTTTTACATCCAACTGTTACCGGCCGGAGTTTTATAGGGTACTTATGTAGTTTCGGTAGGGGGGTTAAGTATGGAAATCTTACACGATTCAAATCATTGCCAATTTTCTTATAAATTGCCACAACACGATTCTCGATAGTTCTTCTTGATAGATCCAAGTGTTGGTACATAGTGTCATTTCTGTAGTAATCCAATAAAGAACTGTGATACAATTTCCTGCAAGTTATTGCATAATTTGACGTCACCTTGTCCACGTATGTTATAAAGCGTTCTTAAAGCCACGTATGTTATAAAGAGTGGGAGTCACAAAACCCCCCCACAATCAGTTTTTGGTACTGATCTTTTATTCTAATTGGATTTTATATGCACAAGTGTATATATATATATATATATATATACACGCAATGTATATAGTATATATATATATATATATATATATATATATATATGTGTGTGTGTATATATATATATATATATATATATATATATATATATATATATATATATATATGTGTGTATATGTACACGCTTCTATATATATAAATGAGAGCATAATTACACGTCATACTGCTCATGGCGAGTTATGAATGAAATATTTTACTAAGAAAAAGAAGTTTCATTTTTTATAATTAAGAGATAATTTTATGTAATTAATATTAATTTTATGTAATTAATATTAATGTTATATAATTAAGAAATAATTAGCTCAAAATAAATGCCATTTTACAAGTTACCCAAATTATCAAATTTATCGCTGTTACATCTATTTCAAACAGCATGAATCTCTGTTTGAAAATACGGTAAAACGCAACAGAATTATGTTACGTAGCCTGAAATTGTGTAACATCAAGTAGTCTGTCATAGTGAAATCTCACAATATTATATAACGTAGCTTATGTATAATATTTTTTTGCGATGTTTATCCCAAGAAAACACTCCTTCTACCATAAAAAGTTCTTATGGAGATCTTAAATCTCAGTAATGGATTGCAAACATGACCTTTTCGCTAAAGTAGGAAAAAGATAAAAGATAAAATATTTTTTTCAAAGCCATGAAATGGAATGAAATACCTGCAACATCCGACCTGGAAAAAAATTCTTGCAACTTATACAAATGTGTTAGTTTTATACAGTTGTAGCATTGCAGTTTGCATAAAAGAAATTATGCGATTAGAATCATATTATTTTGTTGAATCATATTATTTTAAACTAGTTAAGAATTATATACATGATTTTTCGAATATAATGCACGACAAAATATATCTTAAACGTAGACTTCTGGTCCCAATTCAAGATATTTTTTTAATTGAGAAAAACTGTGATCATACACGATAATTGAACATGTAACATATTCTAGTAAAAAAAATTCTATAAGTAACTTTTTATACAGATCCCCTCCGTCCTCTATAAATTATTCTATATTATAAAAATATTTTCTATAATCAGATTAGGTGAACAAAAATGTTCTATTGTCATGTGTTCAAATTTACGGGAGATATGATTAATTAAATATTTTAACAAATAATTAGGGATACAAGAAATTTTTGCAAGAGATGGTACACCTTTAAGTTTTCAAATGGGTTAGTTTTCATTAGTTTTCAAATGGGTTAGTTTTCAATGGGTTATTTTAAGTTTTCAATTTTATATATAGAAATTGAATTTTTGCACCACCCCCGAATGCTATGTTCTTAACCGGTTCTTTTGATCGGGTTAAAATTGTTTGTCTTATATCTTTGACAATTTTTAATTTTTCATACTATGTAAATATAGAGAAAATATTATTTTCATTTCAACATTTTCGATTTCGAGATTTTGATGTCAATATATATATATATATATATATATATATATATATATATATATATATATATATATATATATATATATATATATATATATATATATATACTCTTTATAACAAAAAAATCGACGCACCAAGAAGGAGGGAGTTGTTCGATTGTAATGAAATTTCGTATGCAAAAACATTTTGAGCGAACATGCAAATGAATAAAATTTGGTGTTCAATGAATATATAGTGGGAGCTCCAGCGCATCGGAACTGCGCATTCAGCAGATTTATATAAGGAACTATTCTGAATCTGTGATCAAAATTTCTGTTGCATTTCGGCTACGGATATCTTACGTCTTTGGTAGATATTTCTGGCACACTGACAGCACAGCTGTACGCAGACAACATTCTACGACCGGTTGTATTACCATTCCTTTTGCGACACCCCGGACTTACTTTTCAACAAGATAATGCCCGGCCGCACACGGCACGTGTTGCTATGAATTGGCTTCAAGCTTGCTCAACACTTCCTTGGCCAGCTAGGTCTCCTGATCTCTCTTCCATAGAGCACATTTGGGACGTTATGGGAATGCGATTGCCACCATACCGGAATGTTGACGATTTAGCCCGGCAGTTGGAGACACTATGTAAGACATTCGCCAAGACACCATCCGTGAACTTTATCAGTCTATGTCACGGCGGGTGACATCTTGCATCCAGGGCAGAGGTGGACCAACGACTTATTGACTTCCCCCCTTGTATACGGTCAAACTCTAAATCATTAAATTGTTCTGAAATTTTAATCGTTTCTTTTTCTATGTATGTTCTTCACATCTACCAATTTTTATCACAATCGGATAACTCCTTGGTGCGTCGATTTTTTGTTATAGAGTGTATATAAAGACCTCCTGAACACGTTTGATTATTTTTAGTGGTGTCCGTCTGTCTGTTAGTATATCTATGGAAGGTTTTTTGTGTACACGATAGTGGCTACAAATATTAATGAATTTCCCCGAACTGTGGATCCGGCGTTGTTATCGAAAAATCTAGAACTAGATAAACATTTTTAAGTTCGAGCCAAAACTTCCAAATTGACTCAGAATTTTATATTTTCTTAGCAAAGCAGCACAGAACAAAATTTTACATAATCATGCATAAAAGGGGTTATTTATTGCATGATAATCACGAAACTTAATAGTTACAATCATCGTGAAAAATAGTCGTAATACAGTTTTTTGTTCGTGACTCCATTAGCCCCCTCGGGGGGGGGGGGGGCAAGTTATCCCCCAGAGGGGGCAGATTGTCAAGCATGGTATCAATCTAAATATTTTTCCAAACCTTTTAAAGTGTAGGGTTACACGCTATAACTGTAGTTATATGGATACATGATACCGATTTTTTAAATTTTTATTGTAAAATTTGAAAAATAAGCTTCTTAAAAATGGATTAAGGTGTGAGAAAGTTGACTTTAGCCACACGCCAGTTATTTATATTAAAGAAGCAGTCTATGTTTTTCTTTTTTTCAGAATGCCTTTGAATGAATACGGAATACTTTGCTGTGTGAAACTTCCTTTGTAGAGAACTCGTATAAAAATTTAAATTTGTACTATTTTACTAAAGCGTGTTATGTGACCAACCGTTCAAAATATATTGAACCGTGTAATATCTTTGAAAACTCCTGTGTAGTTGTAGCATAGCACTTCACGTGATAATAGTTATGTGTTTGGAATCATATTGAATCGTTAATACACGTACGGAAATGTATATAACTTCATAAAATATATAGCAGAAGAATAAATAATGTTTAAATAGCTTTATGCCCATTTTAGTCCGAAATGAAATACCGATGGTTTACAGTGAATTCCTCTAGTCATTTAGATAGCTTATGCTTATATTATTATGGATTAAATATTTCAGTTACTGGTTATATAATTTTCATAGATACTTAGATGACATTATTTGTCTGCAAAATTAAGGATCATTATCGTACATTAACACTGTTTTGTACATTAATAATCTAGGGCTAGTACTAAACTTATATAGTCCTTATATAGCAAATTTTCTAAATTTTAGTATCAAAGTTAAGCAAGACGATTTTAGTACTCGTACTTTTTAGCTGTATGTAGATTTATTTCATAAACTTAATCAGTATAACTTTAATGTTACACACATTCATCACGTTAATGTTACACACATTCATCACACATTCATCACGCCGGCCACCCTAACGGTTACTCTAAGTCCTCGGACGAGTCGGGTGGTCTGGGTTTTCGACGTTTCGACACATTCATCACGTTAAATGTGCATTATATAATAATGTGTAGATAAATTTTATACAGAAGATATCCAATGCATAAATAGTTCTTAGTAATTAAAATATCGTGTATATTAAATTATCAGTATAAATTTAATTTACACACATTTAACACTTTAAATATGTATTACATAATAGGGAATATAGAAATTTTATATAGGAAATACCCAATACATTAATAGTTCCTAGTAATTGAAATATTGTATCTATTAATCTATATTCATTTTAACAGTTATATCGCTGTTTTCATATTAAACGAACTTTGTATTTATTTGATTATACACTTTGTCAATGCTCATTTTGTTTTCCTGTGCTGATTTCTATTATATTATTTATATTATCAAGAAGTTCTGGTCTCCGCCCCCTTCTACCTCGTTTCGTTTTATAGACCGATTTGAGGAGTCAACTAAAAGCATTTTCAAATTCACCACCTTTTATATTTGGAGCGGCACATTCGTGTAGTTGTGCATGAAATTAATTGGTAATGCGTTTTGTATTATTTTCTGCTTTTAAATATGTACAGAAACTAGCTGGTTTCAGTGGAAATAAAATAGGCTTGTCTTGTAGAAGGGATAGTCATTCCGTTATAGTAGTGGTTTACTATAATGCATATCATTTCATTTTCGTAATGATGATAATTTTCATTTGAAGATATAATTCCAAAATTATAAGATATAAATTATAAGATATAATTAAAGATATAATTCCAAATAATTTGTATAATAATTCCAAAGCATGTGAAATATAGAGATACGATGTACAAAAGTGTAACGTGGTCATCTTAATTTATTAATTGTCAGCTATTTTACCATCTATAAAAGTGCGTGCAATTTGTTATTTCCTATCAATCGGGCAACAATTCTATAGACAATACATGTTTCCACCCCCGTTTTTAACGGGGGCGGAAACATGTTACAAAAGATGTTTCTTGCTAGTGTCTAGTTTTGTTTAAAATTTTAACTCACAAGAAATGTTGCGCTAGTTGTAAAAGTCATTTCGACTTACCGTTAGACATAAAATTATGCAGGTGAAAATTTATGTACTCTGTGTCAATGTGCGCATAGGAAGGTCATATGTGTTTCTTGCATTTAAATATGCTGTTTAATGAGTTTTAAAACATTTTGGGGTGGTTATTCTGAAAACTCTGATGATTTGACATCACTCAAAACATATTCTAATGGGATTTCGAAATTAGTTTATACTCCATACCTTTCAATCTAGTCTGTATATAAGTTCTATACAGTGATGTACTTTATTTCAACATATCAGCTCTCAATTTCTTCAGCTGAAAGTAATGGAGATAACTTTTCGTTTTAAATTATTACTCCTGCTTAAAACAGAGGATATTTTATTTCTTCCTGCCTTCTATTGATATTATTCCACAATTGAATTCTTCTATTTGGTACTATTAAATCCACAGTCACCATTTTAATTATATAATTTTATGTTATGCGCACATTATTTCATACGCAGTCCTGGAACGCTGGTAAAAGGTAGTGTAAGTAATCTTAATTATAAACAAATTTTAGTACGCGTTTATTTTCTGATTATATCAACTGAATGTTTCCTCATTTGAAAAATGGAACTCCTTTAATCTGAGACACAGATAACAAACTTTTACTTTCCTCAATTAAAAGCGCAAGGCATTAATGGGTTAATTACATTTCAAGATTGCATTCAAGTGTACCTTTAATAACGAACTTTGCTAAGATACTACTAAGTTGATAAAGATGCTGCTGAGTGGTAACTTCAGCCAGTAGATGACATTTATTTGCCCCGAGTGAATTATCATAATAGATTAACTATCATGTTCATAATTAATGTTGAGTAACAGAAATAAAATATATATAAATGGCAAAATGTGGTTGAAAGAAGCAGGTAAAAGCAAAAATTGTAGTTTTTAGAGTACTCTTTTATGATATGTATGTAATTTAAATGTATGAAAAAGGTATTCATATTCAAATGCATTTAACTTAAATGTTTGAAAGATGAAGACATAAAAATTTTGAACTTTCTTGTTGCTCTATTTCTGGAGTTATTATTCCCCAACATGTAGTACATTCCTAGAAAATCCTATCTATTCCTAGAAAATCCCACGAGCTGAGACTGTAAGGGTCAAAGCCCCAAAAATTAAAATATGCCACAAAAGAAGATATGATAAATACAATATATCTAGCTACACGGAATTTCGAGTTATTCCCCATATCCGTCATAATTACTATGTCGAGCACAAAAGGGCCTTTCTGGATAGGGTTCAACATAGCAAGAATTAAAATCTCCCACAGAAAACAACGGAGTACCAATTTTAAACTTTCTAGTTGTTTCGGTTCTCGAATAATTCTTAAAAAACGAGTAAATTCTCATACCGGACCTAGGATACCCCGTTATGGTTCAAAATCTAAAGAATCGACCTATATCGTAAAATACAACATACCAAATATAAACATTTCAGCTGTTTCGGTTCTCGAGTTATTCCCCAAAAACGAGTGCATTCTCTAGGCGGGCTGGCCCTATAAGTTTGAAAATCGAAAGAATTTAAATGTAAAACAAAAGACAAAACGATACAACATTTCATGTTACTATACCTAATCAATGGAGCTTGATAAGTTAGAGGGCCTCAAATATTTAAATCACACTGGCAAACAAACCTTGGATCAAGTTGTGTAGAGGGTTATACAAATAATGAATACAGAACCATCAAATAATTTCAATGTTACCAAAATATTTAGCTTCATAGCAACCCAGCAAAAATTGCTAATAGTTTCCAGATACCAAATGACTTTGATTCATACATTATAGGCGATTCAATGCTGATGAGTGCATAAAATACGCGAAATCTACCCATGGATGCTGTTATTTGTGACGGGTCACCTAACCTGATATTGATTACTCCATATATGGACTATCAATGTATAATCAAGTTTCCTTGTCTCATGTGCATTCACAAACAACGGTGGTAATAAACTCCACATATAGATCATTAAAACTAAGCAAATATTTAAAATTTTATCGTCAACTTTGTTTAACGAAAAAAAATAATGAACAAAATAGTTAAAACGCATCCTCATGGCATTTCTAATGTGGTTTTCTTTTAGAGAAAGTATTACGATTTTTATGATTAACTCGTGAAATGAAGTTTAACAACAGGTTTGTGAGCATAAAGCATAGCACGATTTATTGTCAACTTCAGGAGTGACAAAAAAAAATTGAAGAGGAGGTATCTAGATCTCGAGTTCGACTTAAACTGTGAATTCCATTATTCCGCTGTATTTGGCAAAAATCATTCTCTTTCACACTTACTACTACCTCAATTAGTTTCTGTGATATCCTTTAATCCACATGAGTGGGCCGGCTGCCAGTTACTGTCGGCATTAACATAATTGCAGATTTAGTCAAGTTTTTTTTTCTTTCTCAGCTCTAAATGCTTATTTTTGCCTGACAACCTGTAATAAAGTGAAATTATAGTTGATTGCATCAGTGTTAATATGTTTTACACTCATCTCTTTCAAATTTGTTGTTGGTTATAGCAGGACTGTTTTTGCTTCAGAAGTACTAATGACTGGCTTTTTGAATAATATAAATTTTGATTAGTATATGATTTTTGATTAATATAAATTTTGATTAATATAAGTTTTGATTAATATATGATTTTTGATTAATATATGATTTTTGATTAATATATGATTTTTGATTAATATAAATTTTGATTAATATATGATTTTTGATTAATATAAATTTTGATTAATATATGATTTCTGATTAATATAAAATCATGTCTCATAGAGCTAGAAAAGACATTTCATACAATGCTTGGAAGGTTACATATTTCAAATCCTTCACCGTTGCTATTTGCAATAAAACAGTACTTACTAAGTCATAAAAGAAATTAACTAATATTTTTAATACTTGCTAAAATGTTTGAATTAATTTCCCTTTTTAAGTGAGCAACTGGAATATTTGTAATTTTGTACCCTTTATGATTTTCACTAAACTTCAGCATGTTCCTCATGATGCATCATTTTCGGACATTATGTTCCTATCTATCCATTCTGTTCCAAACCTCTTATTCTACTACTAATCCATAATGAACAAATCCAGATTAAGCAGTAGATTTACCTTGACACTACCTTGAGTGAAGAAAATAATTTTAATCTGCCTTCACGGGTCTTTTACTTAAGTGAAGAAAAGCTGTTGCTCAGGAACTTGACACTTTCACCTATTTTTCTAAGAAAAAAGAATCACAAACTGACATTGTATTCTTCAAGATCCTACCATGTAGTCCAGGTAGGGCTGTTGATATTTCAGCGATTTACCCTACATACATTTATTTAGCATTGTGTAAATCTTGTGAAAAGAAAAATGGCCAATCAATGGGATTTGTTTATTTACTTGCAGCGATAATAAACTGTTCCTGTTGATTTAAGCTTTTTGCGTTTTTCTCGTGTTTTCCTGGCATTTTTTTTTCAACAAAGATTTTGGAGATAGAAATTCATTTTATTACTTTGTATTTTTGAGAATCTCTTTATAGTCAATGATTTATTTTTTAAAAACATTGCATGGAGAGAATATATATTTTGCGTATTTGTGACTTTATTTGCGTACTTCTAATGCAAAAAACATTCCTCTGAATGTTTTTTGAATTATAATTATTCCCAACTTCGTGACAACTTATTCCCAACTTCTTGATAGTAATCTTCCCCAGATTTATAAATTTTACTCGCATTTTGTTTATGAAGAATATTTCTATGATTTTATCATTTTCAGCCACTTTTGCTTTGTAGAGAAACTATCAGCGAAATTTCTACCACTTTTTGAAACGTGAGAATCTTTCTCGCTTTCGAAATTCCTCGTTTTTTTTTGCACTTAGGGACACTTCAGCTTAGCCGTGAATACATTCTTGATTTTTCCAGTCAATGAACATTTACCTCAAATGTATTTTCTCTCCCCTCTCCCCTTATTTCAAATCGCTATCATGTTTCCTGCAAAATATTAAATTTCTGACTTTTTATAGTTTGTTGATTGCCATATCTCTCATCGTGAACTGATTCTACCATTGTAAGACACTAAATAGTTAGCTACACATTTTATCTTTAACCGAAATCAACTTTCATAATCGCTCTTTTCTCAGAAAGAACCCACAATTTAAATTTTGTTTCTTTTTGCCAAAAATAGAAATTATAAACTATTTTCATTTTTCTACTTTCCCTATAATACATGGTAATGTATAGGGAAAGTATTGGAATGCGTTGAGTTTTCGACGGATCTGCACCTTTTGGGATCTGTAGATTACGAATAAACTATTTCTATCGTGACGTCTCTGTGTGTGTCTGCCTGTGCAATGAATGTATCCAGTCTAATTCAAAAGGGAAAGTATTGAAATGCGTTGAGTTTTTGACGGATCTGCACGTTTTGGGATCTGTAGAATACGAATAAACTATTTCTATCGTGACGTCTCTGTGTGTGTCTGCCTATGCAATGAATGTATCCAGTCTAATTCAAAAGGGAAAGTATTGAAATGCGTTGAGTTTTTGACGGATCTGTACGTTTTGGGATCTGTAGAATACGAATAAACTATTTCTATCGTGACGTCTCTGTGTGTGTCTGCCTGTGCAATGAATGTATCCAGTCTAATTCAAAAGGGAAAGTATTGAAATGCGTTGAGTTTTTGACGGATCTGCACGTTTTGGGATCTGTAGAATACGAATAAACTATTTCTATCGTGACGTCTCTGTGTGTGTCTGCCTGTGCAATGAATGTTTCCAGTCTAATTCAAAAGGGAAAGTATTGAAATGCGTTGAGTTTTTGACGGATCTGTACGTTTTGGGATCTGTAGAATACGAATAAACTATTTCTATCGTGACGTCTCTGTGTGTGTCTGCCTGTGCAATGAATGTATCCAGTCTAATTCAAAAGGGAAAGTATTGAAATGCGTTGAGTTTTTGACGGATCTGGACGTTTTGGGATCTGTAGAATACGAATAAACTATTTCTATCGTGACGTCTCTGTGTGTGTCTGCCTGTGCAATGAATGTATCCAGTCTAATTCAAAAACCAAGTGATCAAATTTCATAAAATTTCAAAGTCACTTGGGTTAACCTGGTGATAATTAGATTTTGGTACGATTCGGGATGAAAGAACCTGCCTTGTTTTGCCAAATGGCCCGAAATAATTACTGTATCCACTCTAGCGAAAACACTAATTTATCCAATTTTACAGATAGATAAGTCACTTTTGGGTCATTCTGGTGCTGATCAGATTGTGATATCATTCGAAAAAGCAGAACATGCCTATTTTTACAAAATAATCCGCAAAAATCGTTAAAATCTATGTATTCTCAAATATATTAATTAAATGCTTCTTTTATACGTAATTTTTGACGAAGGAAGGAATAAGACCAACCCCATTACTCTATGACTAGCCGTTCTCGAGATTTTTTTTTTTCATTTATTTTACTCCACCTTTGAAAATAAGTTTAGTTACCAAATGAAAACGAAAGTTGAATGAAAAGTGAAAATTCGGTGTACTTTAAAATATTTATGATTGTTATTTTCTGCAATTAAACTCACTTTAATGAAGTATTAAGGAAATTAAAAAGAAAATGAGTTTGAATCTGTAGGACAAGTCATGTACTGTCCACGTCGGATTCTTTTGCAGATAGTGTTATACACGGAAAAATATGAAATATTTTTTTAAAATAACAAAAATTTTTATAAATATTTATTTTAAACGGCATATTACTTAATAATAAGACTTTCAGCCAGTTTTGCAGGCAAAATACAGCTGCAACAATCTAGCTCAGGGACCAGACAGACTGAGACACAAACCGCCAGAAACTAATGTTCCACTTTCATTTTAAATTATTTGAGAACCCATTTTTTTCTGCCTAAGCATTGAACACTAAATTTCGTATCTTCATTTCCATAAGGCTTGAATGCAAAGGATTTTTTGAACTGCCTTACTATCATTTAAATTAGAACATCTAAATATTTAACATATTTCATATTGTATTCGTTTAAGGATTTGTTGAAAATTAACTTCGCTTCTGTACCTTCCATTTGCCAGCGTTTTTACCAGTAGCAGTCATCATACTATTTTGTGAATATGTTCACGATTTTGCACGTGGCATCAATTGAGATTGCAGTACTGTGACACAAATCATTATGCTTAACACTTTCTTACAGCTTCCTTCATCGTATTTTTTCACAGAATTTATAAAGCACTTCCAAAAATGCCTACATACTTGTTGAGATTTGACTGTTGTGGTATAATTAAAATCCGTCTATGACGCAAAATCACCTCCGAACGTTTTATCTACTGCGGTAGCTATAAAATGTGTTATGCAGAGGGCAAATTCCCCCCCCCCCCCCAAAAGTAGAAAAAGTAAAGTAACAATAATGTGCAAAGATCAAAAGAGGGGGAACACGGGTTTCACAAGTTGCCACAGTCAGCAATAGTGCGTACTATAACAGTCATTACAGTTACAACCCATGAGATGATCACCCCCAGCGTAGGAAATTTACTTTTAACACTTACTTAATCCCTGAGTGTTATTCATTCTCTTTTTTATTCAGTTTTACGTAATTAATACAAATTAATTTTATTCTTACCCCATATAATGTTCAGTTTGCTGATTTGCATTCTCTTGATTTCTTTTTTATCTAATAATCATTTGGATTATTTTGTTTAGTTGAATGCTATACTATGTCTCTTCTAGTTCAGCTTTAAATATTTTAGTTAGCAATAATTTCTTCTTATTTATATGGCGAAATTCATGCAATAAATGGATATACTTTTAATCTACAGTTGCTTATTAATGTAATCTTAAACTAACACATAATACATGCTTAGTATTTTACATTTAAATTTTTGTGTAATTCTCGATTTTTCTTGTGCAATATATCGTTATAACGGTAAGATTACAAACTTTAAGAAAAGCTTGTAAAACAAAATTTGATTTTTCTTTTCTGCTTGCATGCTCTTTAAGCATTTCTGTACCTAAGTATGCCTTCATAAAATATT
Source organism: Amaurobius ferox (assembly GCA_951213105.1). NCBI lineage: Eukaryota > Metazoa > Arthropoda > Arachnida > Araneae > Amaurobiidae > Amaurobius > Amaurobius ferox. The sequence goes on from OX578137.1 coordinate 124,824,779, forward strand.
GAAATATATATCAGAACATATAACGGTATCGGAAATATTCTATAATGTCCATATACTGCACTTAACAATGCACTTACTTTCCACACTCTCGAAACTGACATTAAAACCATTAGTGTTCCTCTCCGCTGTCATTTTCGTTCGATATATTCAGATACAAAGATAAGATATGAAGGATGGGAGAATTCTCGAAAACTCCTTCCCACATATGGATGTTATGGATTATGTCTTACGCTTTTAAGTACAGAAACACTTTCTAAGCATTAAAGAAACTTAAAATTAGTAAAATATTCAAGGAAAACTCATTAGTCGAGCTGTAACAGGTGCAGAGAAAGGGGTTTTATAAAATGTTCGAAATGACAGTTTAGAGTTAGGCCCTTAGTAGAAATATGAAGATTTAACATCATTCTCTGGAACATTATTGGGGATAATTCATAATGTGATGAAAGATTAAAAAAACCCACACATTTTTCAGTTTTGTCTTCAAATCCATCTTTGTTTCTTATAATAACAGATGAGAAACCAATACATTATATTTATAACAATTCCGCTACCTCACGAAATATTAAGAATTTTTGCAGCATTCTACAAGTTTACCTTTTGTGTAATTTGCAACTAGGTGCATACATTACATCCCAAGTTTTAAAAAATCCATCAATGACTCAAAATCACCTCCGGACGTTTTATTACTTTCCTTATATACATAATGTATAAGGAAAGTTATGTAACGGGGTTGAAAATTCGAATTCGAGTTTTCGGCGGGAGAGCACGTTTCAAGCATCCCTGATCACGAATCGAACATTTTTGAAGTGATATCTGTGTGTGTGTGTGAAAGTATGTGTGTATGTGTGTGTGTCAGTGAGTCTGCGGAGACGATATCTCCAGAACGAATAAAGCGATTCAAATGAAATATGGTACAAAAATCACAATTCGTAAATACTGCAAGCTTATTGTTTTAAAACACAATCGAATGTTCAGAACCCCCCTAAATTTTAGAGTTAAATTTTGAAAAAATCATCAAATAATCAAAACCTTTAATAAAGTTAGGCAAATTGACATTTCTTATATGTAATTTTCCCTTAGAAAACGATTGACATAAACTTTAAAATGCTAGCATGAACCGTTTTCGAGATATTGTACATTTTTCAAATAAATTCATCAAAAAATCCCATAAATTAAAAAAAAATATTAACTGTTAAGAAACATGTTCACTTTTCATAAGTAATATCATGCGATAAATTGGGTGACATCATTCTCGTGGATCTAACTCGTTCCATTCACGAGAAAGATACTTTGAGTAATACTTTTGTATTTGAACGCCAATAGTCATTTATCCGCTATAAGAATAACTTATTTCTCCGTCCATAACGCTTGGCGACATTTTTAAATGTTGCCAAGTTAACGAAAATCCTTGCCAAATGGATAAAAATGACGCTAAATCAATGAAAATGACGACTCATTGAAGAAAATTCAATATCTTGGAACGAATATAAATATCTACTATAAGAATAACATTTCCATTAACTGTAAAAGTAGTAAATCCATTGCATTATATAAGGAAAGTCATGTGCTGCCCACATCAGATTTTCTACTGTGGTAGCTATAAAAGGTGTTAGCAGAGGACAATTTCCCCCAGATAAATAGAAGCAAAGTACCAATAATGTACAAAGTTCAAAGAGGGGGAAGACGGATTTCACAAGTCGCCACAGTCAGCAATAATGCGTATTATGACAGTCATTACAGTTACAACCCATAATATGATGCAGTATTAAGAATAATGGATCAGTTCAGCAAAACTGTATTGTCAGTATCCATTTTAGTACATGTATTGTTCAGCACAATCTTCAAAGATCCGTCAACCTAAACATTTTTAACTAATTTCTTATCTGATGTTGAGGCTCATTTAGTTAGTTTGGTCCGCAAAGCTGTTAACTTGCACAGAAACAACTTTCATTTATGCACGAGAGACTAAAACTTGACATTACATCTGGAACAGAGACAGTATGCGTACTGAAACCAAGGATGATGGGTGTGAGTGCCGTTGTGTGTATGCTTATCAGTATACACACTCTCTTAAATACCGCCAATCAAGCACTTTAACATATAACTAGATAACTATAATGATTTACATACGCAATTAACTTTACACGGCTTTCTCAACTTTATGTACATGAAATCGAGATTATTGCCTTGTAATTAATGCGTAATACGAGTAATTATCGAGATTATCTTTTACTAAATGAAATTATCGTCTAGCAGTTTATGCAAGACTAGGGCAAGAAGTAATTCCGATAAACTAAGAATGTCACAAAAGACAGGTTTCCTTGTTAACAGTTTTGCATTGATTTATTTTAGGTTTATCCCCCCACTGGTGCGCAGGGGCAACGTCATATGACGGCTAACAGGTTCACGGTTCTAGCCGGTGTATAGGCGAATGATGAAATATCAATTGCCTGGCCATTGGGGAAGGTGAAAAGATCTTTAGGTTTATCCCAAATCAGTGAGATATAGTGTAACCAATAAAACTGGCTGCCCATGAAAAGTTGAATTCTTTTCAATTTTGAAAGAACTTACTCGAGCACAATATCTTCTTAATGGATAACGCCACCATTTTGGTGTGAATTCAACGTATCAAAATTTTCACATTAATAATGTGGGTAAATGGATTAAAAACATAAAAAAATAATATAAATAAATTTCCTATGCTCAGAACCTATTAAAGAGATGCTGGTGAGTATTTTTTTAACTTATTTTGATTTCTTTTTTTGCAACAAAAACTGTGTAATATAAATTTTGTACAGAATACACATATTTATTGGAAACTATAAGCGAGATACTCAGTTACCATGTTACAGTATGAATGAGATAAATCCTCTTAAGGGAGGGGGCAGTCTCCAAACTGCTAAAATTCATTTACCTATTTCTCAACCTAAGTTCAAAAATTTGTACTGAACTTGATAATGATACAAATTGAACGAAATTTTCAGGATAGAATCTTATAAGTTTTACCTATCTGTTTGTAAAAACAATTAAAAATTTTATGAACACAAGCACACACACACACACGCACACTATTAATAGTGCTTAATGGATGTTTTTTTTTAAATAAAATACATTTACGTGTTACACGCATACCACAGTTTAAACAACAAATATTCACAAAATACTTTACAGACATATTCATAATACGGTATATTTAAACTTATAAAGTATATAAATTTTACTTACTTCATCATAGTAAGGTATGTTTTAACTTGTACTAAAGTTTACCACAAATTCTAAACGTATACCAAATTATATACATTTTATAAATTTATACCTAAAATTTTAAAATGTAAATTTATATTTTGCTTATATCTCTTTATAAGAAATTTATAAACTGATACATAAGTATATAAATTTTACATACATATTCATAATAGGATATGTTTTCACTTATACTTAATTGTACACATTTTACAGACATATTCATAATGGTATGTTTGAACTTATACCTAAGTTATATTTATATCTAAGACGCTGCAATATCATTTTAGTTTTTCGGGCAGGGTAACTTTTCTATGAAAAAACCTACATTGTACACTCATGGACTTTTTCTTACAAATTTATTGAAGTGTTTAAGGACTTTTCCTGACAACCCTTCTCAAACAACATTTATTAGAGAACATGATTTTCAAGTTGTCCAAACAACTGTCATCCAAACTGTTACAACTCAAAACATTCATTTTTGATATTTTGCAGTTAAATAATTATTTAAATCAATTAGGGATGAAGAACAGAGAAATTCTCGCAAGAATTCACTCCCACACATCTATGAATTACTTCTGTCCCCCCACCTATGAAGAAAAAAAATATTTCTAAGCATTCAAACAACTTCAAGGAGTAAAGGCAGCGAGTTTTCTGCAAATTCCTAACAGCTCTTAACAGCTGCCTTCTCTAATATTGTGACCTAGATAAAATTAATCTGCAATAAATTCCAATAAATTTTCCATGATTTTTAAATATAGTTAATACTAGCAGTATACCCGTTCTTCCTACGGAAAATATAATATAAAGAAACTTGAAATTCACAATAAATGTTCAAATTCCTATAGTATTCTAAATGACTTTGTTATTCAAAATATTCTATTAAAATATTTGATTTAATTCTAATAAAAAATGTATAAGAATATCTGTTCTCGCAATACAGAATATCTTCACAAGCAGATCTGAAGAATAAAACATCCTGGTCTCGTTTGTAAAAAAATTTAGAAAGCACACTTTTAAATTCTCACTAAACGACAGAGATTATCTAGAAAATTGTACTTAATTTTGAGAAATATTTAATGTTCAGCAATTAAGCGTCATTTTGATGAATTTAGTGTCATTTTATCAATTTGGAGGCATTTTTGTCAATTTAGTGAAAAGTCGCCAAATTTGTTGCCAAGTGGGACCGTCAGACTGACAGTTTCACTTGGTGATAAATTGACGACACATCATCACAGTACTTACTATCTCCAAACAAAACACAAATTATGTCATTATTTTAGCGCAATTTTAAGATATTTTTATCGGGGGCGCGAGAGCCCAGTGGTTAGCGTACAGGAATTGCACTCGGACGGTCCGGGTTCGAATCCCGTCACTCCCAAAATTGTCGCCGTGTTCACGTGGAGTACGGTCACGTTAAACAAGTCGGTCCGTAAGTCCTTTCAAGAGGTTGGTAGTAGGGGAAGGAGGGTACGGTCCCTGTGGATGCCTCCCCCACTAGGTTCCAGTCAAAATTGGTGGCACATCCTGGCCATCCAAACAGGCACCTTATACCTTTCTTGCAGGTTGGACGGTCTGAATCAAAGAAGAATGTATTTTTATCGATTTAACAACATTTTATCAATTTTTGTCACTTTGGCAACATTTAAAATAGTCGCAAAGTTGACGACATCCCTCTGCAGTTCTCGCCAAACGTTACGGACGGAGAAATGGATTATTCTTATACTCTACTCTTATGTTCTTTGCAAGACATATAAATTTCACCAATTAGTATAGTCATTTTATTGTAGCAAATTTAAAAATCTGATGTGAGCAGCACATGACTTTCCCTGCAGACTTATATTAGCGTTCTCTTTATTTTAATTAAATTTATTTCACTTTTAATTCAATTTCGTTCTCATTCGATAACCGGACTTATTTTCAAAGGTGGCGTAGGGAAAGTACGAAAAACTAAAATATCTCGAGAACGGCTAGTCCTAGTGTAATGGGGTTGGTCTTATTCTTTTCGTCGTTAAAAATTACGTATTAAATCAGCATTTAATGGATATATTTGGGTATACACAGTTTTTTATTTTAGATTTTGGCAATTTTTGCGGGCCATTTTGCAAAAAAAGACAGGTTGTTTTTTTCTGAATCGTACCAAAATCCAATCAGCACCAGGGTGGCCTATACGTGACACATCTACCGAATTTTGTGAAATTCGGTCCATTAGTTTTTCAGCTACAGTGGATACAAAGTTTTGCGAGCCATTTCACAAAAAAGGCGGGTTCTTTTATTCCGAATCGTACCCAGAACTAATCAGCACCAGCCCCGCCCACAAGTGACTTACCTGCAAAATTTTGTGAAATTCGGTCCATTAGGTTTTTAGTTAGAGTGGATACAAAATCTGCACAGACAGACAGACACACAGACATACACACAGACGTCACGCTAAAAATGGTTTTTTCGTATTCCAGAGGTCTCGAAACGTGTAGATCCGTCGAAAGCTCGAGTTGCGATTTTCGGCATGATTCCAATACTTTCCCTATACATTACCATGTATTGCAGGGAAAGTAAAAAGTCAGCAAGTTGGACATATTCCGACAAATCCATCATCAAAATTTTGCTAAATGTTACGGACGGAAAAATAGGTTATTCTTATAGTAGATCCTTATATTCTTTCCGAGATATTGAATTTTCGCAATTAGTCCTCATTTTGATTGATTTGGCTTCATTTTTATCAATGTGGCGATATTTTCAATAATTTGGCAATATTTAAAAAAATCGCGAAATTAGCGATATCCTGGCATATTCGTCGCTGAAATCTCGTCAAGCGTTATGAACGGATAAATAAGTTTTTTTTATAGTAGATAAATGATTATTGGCGTCAAATACAAAAGTATTACCCAAAGTATATTTTCTAATGAATGGAAAGAGCCAGATCCACCAGAATGATGTCACCAAGTTTATCTCATGAAAAGTAAACGTATTTCACAGTAGTTAATATTTGTTTTTAATTTATGTGACTTTTTTATACATTTTGTTGAAAAATGTGCAATATCTCGAAAGCGGGTCATACTATCGTTCTAAAGTTTATGCCAATCGTTTTTTAAGGAAACATTACACAATAAATGTCTATTTGTGTAACTTCATTAAAGGTTTTGATTTTTTCATTTTTGTTTTCAAATTACACTCGAAAATTGAGGGGTCCTCTGAACATTCGATTGCATTTAAAAACAACAGGCTTGCGGTTTTCACGGATTGTAATTTTTGTACAAAATTTCATTCGAATCTTTCATTTATTCATGAGATATGGTCTCCACAGCCTCACACACACATGCATACTTTCACACACACACACACACACACACCCTTTCTGATAGGTCGGACGGTCTGGGTCTGATCAACAACAACACACACACACACACGGGTCCGTAAGTCCTTTCGAGAAAACGATTGGCATAAATTTTAGAACACTAGCATGATTCGTTCTCGAGATATTGTACATTTTTTAAATAAATTTATCAAACAATCCCATAAATAAAAAAATATATATCAACCGTTGAGAAACGTTCACTTTTCATATGTAATATCATGCAATAAATTGGGTGACATCATTCTCGTGGATCTAGCTCGTTCCATTCATGAGAAAAGATACTTTGAGTAATACTTTTGTATTTGAACGCCAATAGTCATTTATCTGCTATAAGAATAACTTATTTCTCCGTCCATAACGCTTGGCGAGATTTTTGCGATGAATTTAGCAGAATGTCGCCAACTTGGCTACTTTTTAAAATGTTACCAAATTAATGAAAATCTCGCCAAATGGATATAAATGACGCTAAATCAATGAAAATGACGACTCATTGACGAAAATTTAGTATCTTGGAAGGAATATAAGTATCTACTATAAGAATAACCTAATTTTACTCTAAAAGTAGTAAATGCATTGCATTATATAAGGAAAGTCATGTGTTGCCCTCATCAGATTTTTTCTCTTTCATTCCTCCCCATATATTTTGATACTAAGATATGGTATGTGCTGTAGGGAAGAGTCTTAGATCCCCTTTTGCCCACGCGTCTCCTGTAAATTACTTTTTACTCTCCCGAAGGGAAAAAACAGAAGCGTTTATAAACATCCAAAGAATTTAAAAAGTAAAAGCCATAAATTTCTTTACGAACGCGGCTTCTAAGAGTACGTGTTTGGGATGAAGTGAATCCGTGAAAAAAGTCAGTCATTCTTTATTATCTTTAAATCTCAGCGACATGTAACGTGATGGTATTTTCTTTTTGTTTATTCTGTTTTTTGGTAGAGGCAATTTATGGTCCGAACTCAACCAAAGTAAGTAGAATTAGCCTTCGAAACATGCACATTTCAAGAAAAGTAACTAATTTAAATAAAATTTAAGAGCCAATAAAAAGAAAATTATAAAGGCAATTCTACTAGAGAGAAAAATAGATACCTTAAAAGAAAAATCAAAAACGTAAATCGATAAATTTTAAAAGTATACTATTATGATTGAGGAATCCGTGAAAGGACTTCTTGTCTTCAATGAACTGGCGTTGTATATAAGAAAGCAATGCTGACTCAATCATTTTTTCTCCACCTTGGAAAACTTGGTTGCATGTTCTATTTGCGCGCATCAGAAAGAAATGAGTGATAAAATGACTAAGGAGCGTAAAACGCTTTCAAAGCAAGGATTCTAGAATTTTTTTGAAAAAAAGTTCTAAAATATGCATTGATAACCAGAGACAGTTCTGGATATTATTTAAGCTTCGATTGTAGCCGGAATAGTCATTCTACCATAATGTTTCGACGTGAGGGGAGGGGGCTGACACTAACATGTTGCCCTTGGTTGTCCAATTGGTTAGAAGTAAATATTTTCAAACGTCCATTAAAAATCTAGAATTGCTAAAAAAAAGTTTTATTCTCTTTGTTGATCTCATCGCGTACCCCTTGCTAAGGAGCGAAAACCACAAGGTCGAGATCCAAGGGTAGCAATTACACATGTTCTTTCCTTATCCTATAAAAGGGAATTTAGAGCTCAAGGTTACATAACATAGAAGTACGTGATATTTCATTTAAGGAATTTCGATATCATAGAAACCGTAGAAAAAAATACCAAGTTACACAAATACCAAGTTACACAAATACCAAGTTACACAAATACAAATTTAAATACCAAGTTACACAAATACAAATTTAAATACCAAGTTACACAAATGAACGTTACTTTATTTTTTCTGCATTAATTGCACAACACAATCATCAGCATTGTTTCCAAACAGCAATTTGACAGAACTTCCTATAATCAAGAATAATTTATTGTGCCTCCTTCAATATTCATCAAGTTTTCTATTAGAAGTTATGATGCGTGCAAATAAATTTATGCATTTTCACCAAAAGTAGCGTTAAAGTAACCAGCGTAAAATGGAAACAAAAGAAAATTGCTTGGAAACAGATTTCGCATGTTCTGAAAAATGTGCAGCTTTGTTTCGAACCGAAGAAATCTCGCCTGAGAGTTTTGAAAAGAGATTTTTAATACTCCAAGAACCCGCCTAGAGTGGACGTTCTAAAAGCGTAGATGACGCTTACTTTACAGATAACACGATCTAAACGTCGCCTAGAGGCTGGCTGTGGGAATGAACTTCGACATCGTAGTTTCCTGAAGCATGAGATCAATCTTTAAAAATCTTGATGACTTCCGTGTGGTAAAACTTAATATGTTGTCCTATATAGAGGTTTGCAAAACTGCCGCACATACCAAATTTTCTAGCTACCATGACAGGGATCAGACGAGAGCATGATAAGCATGGAAGAACATCCATAAATGCCACTACCTGTGATAAGAGCTCTATTCTTTTCTGGTGTTATTAACTGCAAATTGAGACCGGTTTGTAAAGAACGACTCGAGCTCATAGAAACTAATTACTGCTTTAGAAATATGACTTCCTTGCAGTGGTTTTTGGACCTGTCATAAATTTGAACCAAATTATAGTTATTTCAATTTATGTATCTAAATATATTTTATAATACACCCGGTAAAATGTAAAGTAATGTTATATTTATATTTTTTAAATATTTAGAGTAAAATTGCGTAGTAATTAATAATGGTATGTTGCAACTTTTTTAACTTTTTAAAATCCGCTTTTTAAATTTCACATAGAACATGTTTCTAGCTTTCATTGCAGGTATTGGTTATTCCATGCCGAAGAGAGTTAAAAATACCAAAACCAGTCCAGAGACACTATATTATGAAATGGAAGGATAATCTCAGAAATATTTTAATTTATATCACTCTTTATAATTCGAGAAAAAACAGAAAACTACTTTCTGTACATACTATTCCTTTAAAAGAAAATTATAGTACATTTTGTTTATCCAAAATAATCAGATATATAAAAATACTAATTAACAACATTATATAAAAATAATAAAATATTGACAATAGCAACAAATATGTGTGGTTCATTATTCATCATACTTCCATCTTAAAGTTAAATCCAAAGCACCTTTCGACATGTACTAATTGAAACACTGAAAACAATTACCATATTTGCCCAAAATAACATGGTGATTTTTGATCTATTATTTTTTATATCATAAAAACTACTTTATATTCGAGGACTACTATTTTTAGATAGCGGAAATTTCCTATAGATTTATATGTTACATATAATCTTAAGCACATTTAAATGCCCTGTAATCTAAATAATTTTACTCCTCAGATCTCTACTTATACTTCTAGTCTTCCCACGATGAAAGCCCAGCTAAATTATTTTTCATGACCTTGGAAGTTCTATTCATTTCCAAAACAGATGCAATTTAGACTCAACTATATTCAATATATTAGGTCTATAAAGTTCCTGCCATTGGTCTTATCACTCGTAAGGTAATCCGGTACTGAGTCCGGTGTAAAACGCCATGAAAACGTATAAATTTCTTGATTAGTTCTCCTTTATATGAAATAGATAGACTAAATCCATTGCAGGTGACTTTGCTAAACAGCAAATTCCTACATATGAGTAATTTCATAGGTAATTGCTCAAGAGTTGTACAACTACTGAAATCACCACTTCTCAATCAACTTTTAAAGCATCTGGAAGCTTTTATGGTCTTCTTTATATTTTCCCCATCATGCTTCACTAGTAAGTGACACACTTGTTAATCCTAATCGGACTGTTTCGTTTCGTCACAAAATTAGGCATAATGATACTTTGTCTTTTACTTCAGATTTTGACGGTTTTTCGGGTCATTTCTCAAAAACATGCTAGTTCTAATTTTTCGAATCGTACGCAGGGTAATCCTCAGGGGACTTGCGTACCAAATTTAAAGAAATTTCATAGAATAGTATTTTACCAACAGTAACAAATACGCCCTACCAGCTCGTAAAGCAAACACCAGCTCTCAAAATTTCTAAAACCTCCATGGGCTATTCTACTTTTAAAATGTGAAAATATCAACAACATCAATGGAAGTTCAAAATGTTTTAAATAAAATCTATTGAATATATTAGAATGGAGTTTTTAAGGTAGAAAAGTAATATTCTTCTCTAAAATAAAAAGAAAATAATTGAAAATGGAAAAATATTTGTGATAAATTCAGAATAACCTCATTGAAACAGAATACAGTTTTAGGTATATTGTAGCTCTTGTGCAGTCATTCCGGTTAAAACATTCGAAAACAAAGCCATTAAGATTTTCGTTATCACCTGAATCTGCTCGGGGAGACAAAGGCATTAGGCCTGTCATCTAACGAAAGGGGAACAAGATTCCAAGAATGGAACCCTGGAGGTCTATGTGGCATTGAATTCTGTGACAATATTCGAAGGAATAAACTAGGGTGGTCTGGTGATCACGGTGGAATACAGGAATATATGCAGGGTGTCCCAAAAAGATTGACACGCACTTTAATTCTTTACCTGTTGGAGATAAGTGGGCAATGTAAATTGCAAAAATATTGAAAGCAAGGTAGGAAATAAAGACTACGTTAATGAAATAGTCCTCCCATTAATTTTCAAAAAGTTACACTTTTTAAATTTTATACGACCCCCTTAGACAAATTTGGTCAATCAGACCATTTTTATTTTTAATGCAATAACATCATTAAAAAACCCGCATATCTGTATAATTAAAATTGAACGAGTTATATTTAATTGAACATTGAACGAGTTATATTTAACTGAAATTGAACATCGCGAATGGGGACAATATATCAAATTAGAATGTAAATTTGTGACATATCACAAAAAAAAAATAAACTGGATGATAATACATAGGATACCCAACCGCGTAGTGAGTTCCACTGCTTTACATGATCTTTGTGTAATGCTTTATTTAGATGCATTTGTGATAAAAAATGTTGACACATATTAACGTATTTTTTATCTAAACAATTTTCATCGTCAATTTGTTTACGATCCATATTTTCACAGATGAAACAGCCTTTCACATGCTACGGAACAGTGGCATAAGTCAGATTTTTTCCTTTATCTTAATTCAGTTGATTTTAAAGATACAGATATGCGGTTTTTTTAATGATCTTGCTGCATAAAAAATAAAAAAAAATCTGATTGACCAAATTTGTCTAAGGGGAGTCGTATAAAAATTTAAAAAGTATAACTTTTTGAAAATTAATGGGAGGACTATTTCATTCATCTTGTCTTATTTCCTACCTTACTTTCAACATTTTTGCAATTTCCATTGCCCACTTATCTCCAACAGGTAAAAAATTAAAGCGCGTTTCAATCTTTTTGGGACACCCTGTATATGAACGTACACCATTCCGAGGGGTATTCCACACCAGACAATCATCAGAGAAATTGCATTCAAAGGAACTATCGTAAGGCGCACAGAGGATGATACTTGGCACTCACGTGCTTCTCGACATTGCAGAGATATGGTCGATTGTATAATGATGGCGAAGATTAAAGATTTCGTACGATCGCAAGCTCCGTGTCTGATTTGGTTGCATACCCGACTTAGTTCGTTTAGCGTACACACCGATTCGACAAACACGCACCAAAGATACGCACTTCCGAAAGCAAGAGCTGGATTTTATCAAGAACTACGGCTTTCTTATTTTCGGGTGACTCCGACAACTTCAGGACACCCAGTTCAACTATTCGCAGTCATCGCAAACAACGATTCCGAAATATATCAACGATTTATCGCAATATTATATAAAAAAAATCTGATGTAGGCAGCACATGACTTTCCTTATATAAAACAATGAATTTACTACTTTTACTGCAAAAAAATAGCTTATTCTTATAGTAGATACTTATATTATTTTCAAGATAATGAATTTTCGTCAATTAGTCGTCATTTTCATTGATTTAGCGTCATTTTTAATCATTTGGCGAGATTTTCATTAATTTGGCAACATTTAAAAAAGTCGGCAAGTCTGCGACGTTCCGTCAAATTCGTCACAAAAATCTCGCCAAGCGTTATGGAAGGAGGAATAAGTTATTCTTATAGCAGATAAATGACTGTTGGCGTTCAAATACAAAAATAATAATCAAATTATCTTTTCTCGTGAATGGAACTATCTAGATCCACGAAAATGATGAAACCAAATTTATCGCATGATATTATATATGAAAAGTGAACATGTGTCTCAACAGTTAATATATTTTTTTTTATTTATGGGATTTTTGGATAAATTTTATTTGAAAAATGTGCAATATCTGGGGAATGGTTCGTGCTAGCGGTCTAAAGTTTATATTAATTGTTTTCTAAGGGAAAATTACATAAGAGATGTCTATTTATGTAATTATATTAACGGTTTCGATTTTTTGATGATTTTTTCAAAATTTCACTCGGAAATTTAGGGGGTTCTGAACATTCGATTGCAGTTAAAAACAATAGGCTTCTAGTACTCACGGATTGTGATTTTTGTACAATATTTCATTCGAATCGCTCCATTCCTTCGGGAGATATCGTCTCCACAGACTCACTGACACACATTCACACATGCTTTCACACACACACACACACACACACAGACATCACTTAAATGTTTGATTCGTGATCAGGGATGCTTGAAACGTGCTCTCCCGTCGAAATCTCGAATTCGAAGTTTCGACCCTGTCACAATACTTTCCTTATACATTATGTATATAAGGAAAGTAATAATTATAATATACATATGTTTGTAGTCGATAAAATCATAATATGATGGTTGCGTGCATGATGCCTTACATTTTTATGGATATCGTAACATTCATAATATGTTTGCATACTAGGATTATTTAATTATTTAAATTTCTAATTGAGCACATTTAAATATACTTTAACTGTAATTTTTTTTCAGAATCTTGAACAACTTAGTATAATTATTGAACAATGATGTCATTGCTCAGCAAACAAAGTCTCACTAGAATGCATCAAACGGTTCTTGAATGACCATGCAGGAAAGTTCAAAAATCAGTGTTTTGTGAAAAATGCGGTCATTTATGCTTGGTATAGTATTGCTGATGTATTGTACTTTCATAATATCTCCGACAATAATTAACATTCAGAAATACCAATTGTACCAAAATGATCGTACATGACCAAACTTTATATCTATAGGGAATAACATTTTTTTTATATTTTCTTGATTTAAGGAGTATAGTGCCCCTTTAATATCTTGAGAATTGTCCATTTTAAGAAAATGAAGTTCGACTTATTCGTTCTGTCTTTAAAAATTAAGTAGAAAACAGTCATTTAATTCATACATCTCAGCCTATTAAATCTTAGATTTTGCCGATTTTGCCATATATTTTACAAAAAAGGCTGATTCTAGACTTGAGAATCGTAACAAAATCTAATCATTTCCAAAATGCCCCACAAGTGTCTTATTTACCAAATTTTGTAACACCTCTTTGAAACGCTAAAAATAGTTTTTAGTGTTCTAGAGTATCTGAAACGTGTAGATCCATAAAAAACTCTTTCTGATTTTCGACGTGATTCCAATACTTTCCTTGTACATTATTACGTATTGTAGAAAGAGTAAATATAATGTACATCTAATTATTAGCTTGCCGTTCATAGTAAAACAAATTCAAAGATACTTTGCGATATTAGGGAATAACATCCTCTGCAAATTTATATGCATAAAGTTCGCATAAGTAGTCGTCTTCATATATAAATGTGCACCAACAATGTCTAATGACAAAACCTAATTTTGATGCTGGATTTAAAATCTGTATAAAAATTTATCCTCGGTCTGTTTCGTCCTGTCATTTATTCATTTTCTATTTGGCCGGTATAGCCTGGCACTCCTTTGGGCGTTCATGTCTACGCTTGTTTCCTCTGAAGAAGAAAATCCCAAAATTTCCGAAACGTATGACTGCTTATTTAATCTTATTTGCAAAGCAATTTACATTGTGACCTAGCTCATTATTTGTGACCTACATAGTCTGACAAATGAAAGTTTTTTTTAATAATTGTTAGTCTTATTTGATGTTAACAAAAGAATTGCAACCTAATATTTTGTTACATTTTTAAATTTGACATTTTACATTAAAAACTATAATGGGATAAATTCTATAGAACTGTAGCACAAAATTGAAAGTCGTTGTTGAATGAATATAAAAGACGTATTATCGAAATGGAAATGCTAGAATTTAATTTAAGATTTCAATATTAGAAAATAATGGCGGACGAAGTTCTTTACAAGTAATATATTCAGTTCAATGAAAGTAAAATCAGGAATAGTCTAAATCAACCGATGAAAATACGAATTCCCAAGAGTTCATTTCAATTTCAAAGCAATTTTTGATCCCAGGATAAAGCGCAGAAAACAAAACTCAACTTAGAATCTTCCATAAATAACACAAAAGAACAGTACGAACACATTTATCTCATCAATTTCTTCATCAAAAAGAGTGTCATTAAAATAGCTTAGAAATACACAAAAGAACATAAAAAAGCATTTCAAATAAGCTTTATTAAGAATTCTATTATTCGTTTCAATTTGATCATAAACAAATGTTCTTTGAACAAAATTCCCTTTTGAATAAAGACGGTAAGGTACTTCTAGTAAAATGCAAAAATAGTTTTCGAAATATTTAATTTTGAATTTTCCCTTCAGATTCTTTAATTAATTTAAGAAATTGATTGCAAATGATTAAAATGTAAAGTATTACTGATGAACTAATTATAATTGATATTTAATGCACTTATTGTAGTTGATGGACTACACTAAATAGCCTTTACAATGACATAGAAAATCTGATGTGGGCAGTACGCGACTTTTCCAACGGACTCAAATTGATAACCCATTAAATTGAGGTGAATTGTTAAAACTAACACGGATACATACCTGATATTATATTCAGTTTGCAATTTTAACGTGTCATCATTAGGCAATGTCGCCATTTCCACAAACTTCTCAAACTGTTAAATCACAGAAACGGTTCGTTTCAGAATAAGAGTTGGTCTAATTCGTTTCGTCGTTAAAAATTACGTATTTAACAAGCATTTAAGGAACACTTTCAAGTATTAATTTTATTATGTATTTCAGATTTTGTTCTGAAATACATAATAAAATCTTTCAGATATTTTTCAGATTTTGATGATTTTGCGAGCCATTTCACACGCACAAAAAAAAATACTAGTTCCATTTTTTTGGATACCACCAAAATCGAGATCAGCACCAGGAAAACTCACAAAGCACCTACCAAATTAAAAAAAAAATTCCTAAATAGTTTAACCACTGTGAAAAAACATCATCAGAATCATCGCATAATTTCAAAAATCTTAATATCTGCAGAAAGGTTCATCCTAGATTAATGCAGTTCTTATTCGTTCTATCGTTAAAAATTACGTTTAAGACAAGCATTTAATTAATCCATTTACGCATGTTTAGACTTTTATTTCGTATTTTGACGATTTTTGAGGGCCATTTTGCAGAAAAGGCGTGTTCTAATTTTTCTAATCGTCCCAAAATTTATTTAGCCCCAGGATAACCCACAAGAGAATTCTTTTTCACTGGAGCGACAGTCTCGGGTAGGCCCTGGCCTTCCTTAGAATTCCATTCCATGCCGCCCTGTTCTTGGCCAAGGTTTTCCAATTAATCACCTTAATAATTCTCAGATCTTTTTCCAGGAAGTCACACCACCTAAGATTTTGTTGAGCCGCCCATCAAACTGCTCTATGTCCTAGGATGAGCCGGTCGGCCTGGGCTTTCGACCACCTACGATTTGGTTTCCCTCTTTTTCGGGTACCAATTGGTCTAGCCAAGAATATATTTTTTGTGGCTCGACTGTCATCCAATCTCATTAAGTGTCCTGCCCATTTAATCCTCTGTATTGCTATAAATTTAATAATATCTTGTTCTGTAAATAACTTGTAAACCTCCAAGTTAGTTCTTCTCCAATAATTATCACACTTTATTCCCCCAAATATGCTTCTCAAGATTTTTCTTTCAAATATAGCGAGAGTTTCTTTGTCCTTCTCGGTCATTGTCCATGTCTCAGCAGCGTAAGTGAGAACGGGTCTAATCAAACTTTTACAAATGAATATTTTGGTTTTTTCTGCTAATAAAATTAGATTTCAAATATTGTTGTAGTAAAAAAAACATCTATTAGCATTAGTAAGTCTGTTACGGACCTCTGGGGTTATATTATTTAATGTGTTCATTTCAGAGCCTAAATATTTGAAACTGTTAACAGCTTCAAACCTGTACTCTCCTATTTCAAGATAAGGATTATTAAAATTGGTGCATGGCATATATTTAGTTTTATTCTGATTAATAGCAAGATTCATCTTACTTGCCTCAGCTTCCAAAGAGAGGAAGGCCTGTCTAAGTGCTTCCGGGATTCGTGCTACAAGATAATTACCTATCAAATTTTGTGAAAGTTAAGTCGAACAGATTTCGCGGTTAGAGTTGATACATACAATGGACAGACACACACATACACAAACGTCACTTTGAAAATAGGTTTCTCACGTTCTATTAAGCGTATTCGAAACCTATAGATCAGTCCATTATGAGTCCAATACTCGAAATTCCGATTTTCAACATGATTCATACATTGGACACACACACACACAAACGTCACTTTAAAAATAGGTTTCTCGTGTTCTGTTAAGCGTATTCGAAACCTACAGATCAGTCCATTATGAGTCCAATACTCGAAATTCCGATTTTCGACATGATTCTAATACTTCCTCTATACATTATCATGTATTGTAGTGAAAGAAATACATTAAATCTGTTCTAATTATTACGTATACGTGGTGATAATAATTAAGTCGCTATGCCCCTTGGTCGAAATTATAAGTGTGCAAAGATTCAATCTTCTAGGTCACTGAATGAGGCGAGGTAGAGAGAGCTTTTGACGAGTCTAGAAATTCTTTAAGGAAAGTCCTCATTTTTTATGCCCCTAGACGGGAACTCGAAAATCCAGCTACTTTAGGCTCTGTCCCATGGTACGTTAAACGAGCAAAAGCTTAGCTCTCTATGTCATCGAGAACTCCCGGAGGATCAGTAAATACTGTTTAAAAAACGAAATATTTTTCACCCTGCGGGAGTAAGCGGAAATCTAGTAAAAGTATCGACCATGGTACAAAATTTAAGTGTGAAAGCCCCAGGCCGTCCGGCTCGTCCAGAGGACTTGGAGCAACAGGATGGACGACCGGTACAAAATTTAAGTGTGTAAAGATTCAGCCTTCTAGATCAACAGGGTGCTGAAGTAGATTTTGAAAAATAAAACTATTTTTCCGGGTAGAGAAATAAAACATTTCCGCCGTATGGTCTATTCTTAGGTGCGCAAAGATTAAGTTTTCTAGGTTTCCAGGCGGCTTCT
This sequence comes from Amaurobius ferox, assembly GCA_951213105.1. Classification (NCBI taxonomy): domain Eukaryota; kingdom Metazoa; phylum Arthropoda; class Arachnida; order Araneae; family Amaurobiidae; genus Amaurobius; species Amaurobius ferox. The sequence continues at coordinate 124,842,799 of OX578137.1, forward strand.
GGAAGATCTGCAATAACACAAACACGTTAGAAAGTTACTATATAGATTAGAATATGAGAACAATTTTGGAGATAAGTATGATATCAATCTATTGGTAGAGAAATAAAAGAAAGTTGCCGGTCTGGTAGAGAAATAAAAAAATTCTGTCGAAAGGTCTATTCTTAGGTGTGCAAAGATTAAGTTTTCTGGGTTTCCGGGCGGCTTCTGAAAGATCTGTAATAACACAAACACGTTAGAAAGTTATTATATAGATTAGAATATGAGAGCAATTTTGAGAGCATATTGTATCTGACAAAGTCAGTCATGACATGCAACGGCTTCAAATTTATAAATTGGGCTCAGGCACAAATTGCCAGATTTATCTGGTAAAGAATTTCGAAACTTGGTATCGTCAATGAAATTATATTATTTTCATTTTGCTGGTATTTTTTTTAATTCATCAATCAACGGCTTAATAACTTTTCACAAAGTATATATATATATTATTTTTATCAAAAATATGTTTTGTTTAATGAAAAACTGAAAAATTTTAAAGACGAACTCATCAAAATACAAAAATACAAGATCATTTCAATTTCAAAGATTTTTTTTAATCCTGAAACGAAGCGTGAAAGACACACACCATCCCTTAGAATAATATCCCATTAATAACACAAAATAATATTTCTCGCATCAATTTCTTCATTACCAAGGAGTGTCATTAAATAGCGTAGAAACAGCCATATGAGAAAAAATAAGTTTTCTGAAGATTTATCTTTGTTAGTTTCAATTTGATCGTAAACAGTTCTTTCAACAAAATTGCTTTTCAAACAAAGTTAATAAGGTATTTCTAGTTATGTGGAAAAGCGACAATTGAAATATTTTATTCAAAGATATTTCTGGTACTTAAATTAATTTTATGGATGGAGTGCATATTTGTAAGATTGAAAAAAATATATTTTCTGAACTAAATATCAAATAGCCTATAATATATTAGATAAATACTAAACAGTATGTAAAAGGACATGCGATATATTGAATGAAACATCTTCCAATTTTTACGTGCACGGTGGCGATAATGTAGGCGCAGTTTTGATAGTTTCTGGTGGCAGCCTACCCCATGATCTTTATGAGTGACATTTTGCAAAATTTATTGATGCCAATTTATTTAACAAAGTATTGTAAACAAACGGGAACAGCATCATTTGACAGGGTGTGCACAATTTAGTCTGCATTGGTGTCTGCATTTAGTCTGCAATTAGTCTGCAATTTAACTGCATTGGCAGCAAGGCGACTAACTATGTGATGCATACAAGTATTTGAGAACTTATATGGTGGTCGACGAAGTCGAATATTAGCACCTTAAATGAAATTAGAATATTTCCATTATTTTGGTATGTCTGCTGGTTTCATTAAAGACTGGTTTAATGGCTCAAGTTTAAATGATTGAGTTCTTTATTTGAAACAGATTCAGTTTAATGAAAAATATTTAAAAGGAACTAATAAAAATGCAAACTACCAAGATCATTCAAATTTCAAAGCATTTTTTTAATCCCGGGACAAAGCATAGAAAACCGAACCACTTAGAATCTTCGATAAATAGCACAAAGGAACATGACATATTTCTCGCATCAATTTCTACAACACAAAAGAGTGTCATTAAAATAACTTAAAGACCGGCCGAAAAGTAAAAAGATGCACCGTAAATAAGCTTCATTAAGAATTCCTTTCTTCGGTTCTATTTGATCATAAACAAAGCTTCTTTGAATAAAATTGCCTGTCGAATAAAAGATCTGGTGGTGCATCTGGAAAAAAGGAGGAATTAGTAATTGAAATATTTAATTCCAGCTCTTTTTCGTGCTGCCTCAGTTAATTCAGTTGATGGAGTGCACATGTGTGCGACGGTAAAGTTAGGTTTTGCAACAATGCATAAAACGCAAAACAATTCTTACATTGATGGTTGCAATAATTAAGACGCAGCCTGCAAATCTGCTACGGTCAAAGAGGACATTCTTCAATAGTTTTGGTTTAAACAGAGTTTCCTTTTACATGCGCTTTATGAACAAGGTTAATAGAATATTGACAGACAAAAGCTAGCTATGCATTAAATTTCCTGTAACTTGTATTTATTCTATTTTAATCTGCATTCTATATGCTTGTAAACCTCAAAATACAGTCATTATTTAAATGACGAATGATTTGCGCCATTTATATTAAAATATATGTTTATATTCTTCTTAAACCGATTTCGATAACGCACTTAACAGTTAGTATCTCTTCCCTGATCATTAAATAATTTTCCTGTATATTACCTTAGATCATTCAATAATCTTTGAATATATCATTCAGTAATTTTTGTATTAACTCCTCATGGTGTTAAAATTTCCACGGCTTCCCCTCTCATCCAAAATTTGCTATTTCTTTTCATATGCAAGGAATTTATTAAGTATCCATAAACTTCACATTGCTATGCATATACTATTTTACTCTATATTGCGTGTACACTCTTACTATTAAGTAAATGTTCCTATGGTTTTCTAAGAGATTTCGATCAACTTCTCTCAACAGCTTTTCTCTCCTCTGAGAAGATAACGAGACTAGCAGTGTCACATAGGCGGCGCCAGGCTTTCACAATTGGGGGGGGGCTATGCAATGGGGGCTCACAATGGGGGGCTATGCATTGGGGGCTCACAATTGGGGGAACTCATTCGAAACATGCACAGTTTAAAAATAACAAAATGTTTACTAATGGAACTTTAATTCATTATATTTTGTCCAACGATTTCTGCATGATATAGCCATGGTCTTAATTCGTAAAAAATAGCAAATAAAAATAAATTTGAAAAATATGAACACGCTAGCATAGATGTCAATAGAATATTGACAATGTTCTTCCAAACTCGATACGAAACTAACCGTTTCTGTATCCTTGCGTGAGTTCACAACAGATTTCTCTATTGAAGCCTTGCGCATGTGCAGTCATTTGGAACTGGGTCTATCTAGAAACCCTAAAAATATCTGATCTCAGATTTATAAATTCGTAAAAAAATAAATTAAATAACGACTTGAAAAAGAAAGAGAAAGAGAAACTGAAACTTGTAGGAATAAGGGACGGTTGTTAAGTAAAAAGGATTTGCTCAGTTTGTAATGAGGTTGCTGAAGCACCCGTAGCTCTATCGGGGCGCCGCCTATGAGCAGTGACGTCTCTGGTCTAGTTTTCCCCCCGAACGAGACTACCTTATACACCGGTGGAAAATAAAATCCCAACACAAACGAATTGTGCTAGATAAACGAAATTTGGAAGGTGCGTTTTTTCACATATGAAAGATGACGCCTGTTCAAATTTCGGCTAAACGAATAAGAGTGAAGGAATAAGAACGTCACTATGATCATGCAAATCACGTTTGTGTTAAATACGCAATATAAACTTCGTGAGCCTTTTTTATCGTGCGGATTGGACTTTGTGAGCCAGGTTTGAGTCAAGAATGCTTTTAAGGTGACGAAGAAGGCAATATCAGCAGCGTAGTGAGTTTGAACGAGGCCGTATAATAGGGCTACGAGAAAGTGGATTTTCTTTCCGCGATATTGCAGAAAGACTTGGCAGGGATGTATCCACTATGCATGATTGTTGGCAGCAGTGGTCACGGGAAGACACTGTCTCAAGAAGACCGAGGTCCGGCCGTACACGGGCCACAACTGAGAGGGAAGACCGTATTCGCCGCATGGCTGTGGCGGATCGTACTGCATCTGTAGCAGCAATTAGAGCTTCTGTTGACTCCAGATTGACACAGCGAACTGTATGAAATCGATTACTTGAGGGACAGCTCCGAGCCAGACGGCCTGTAGCGTTCATACCACTAACTCCAAATCACTGGCATCTGCGACGTCAGTGACGTCTAGCTAGAGCTCACTGGAGGGCGGAGTGAAGATCTGCTGTATTCTCAGATGAGAGCCGTTTCTGTCTTAGTGTCAGTGATAGTCGTATGTTGGTAAGGAGGAGGCCAGGTGAGCGCTTGGAACCAAGCTATCTGCCGCGTATACACACTGGACCTACACCAGGAGTGGTCTGGGGAACCATTTCCTATGAGAGCAGGAGCACTTTCGTCGTTATCCCAAGCATTTGAGAGCAGATTTGTACACCAGACTGGTGATTGAACCGGTTGTGCTGACATTCATGAGCAGCATTCAAGAGGGTGTTTTCCAACAGTATAACGCTCGTCCTCATACCGCTGCTGTCGCCCAACGTGCTCTACAGAGTGTCGACATGTTGCCTTGGCCTGCGAGATCAGCAGATCTTTCTCCCATCGAACACGTATGGGACATTATTGGAAAACAAATCCAGCGTCATCCACAACCATCATTAACCGTTGCTGATTTGACTGACCAAGTGCAACAGGCATGGAACTCCATTCCACAAAATGACACACTGCACATGTAAGACACAGTGCATGCACGTTTGCATGTTTGCATTCAAAATCATGGAGACTGCAGCGGTTATTAATGTACCACCATTTCACATTTGAAATGGCTCTTCTCGAGCATACTTTAACCTGTGACCTTGAAACTTTAATCAATAAATGACCTACGAAATTGCTTTGCCTAAATTTTATTCCCCTAAACTAGTTTCTTCTTGGTGTTGGGAATTTATTTTCCGCCAGTGTATATAAGATATTCTACGGAACTTCCATAAAACCTGCTTGTAGGACGCGTTACTAAATTTGCGATAGTGTTTCCCTAATGGAAAATATTGTATGCCAAAAATCTCGGCAGTTTCGTTATGGCATGGTCTTAAGTAGCAACATAGGCACGGAATCTACATTTACGAAGTAACCCCAAGGTTAATTGGGACAGATCAAAACTTTCATAAAATGTCCATGAGAGAAGGAGCAAGTACGTGTGGATAAACGTCATAGGCAGCGTAGTGTCAAAATCAGTTAATCTACACTGCATCTACACAATATAGAATATTGTTATACTATGTTTAAAAACATGTTAATGCCATAAAGTTCAATGTATTTTCCAAACAAACAAATAAAGTGAATAACCACTAAAAATTCTATAAAAAATTACTAACTTTAGAGCAAGAGAAATTACAGAAACAGTTTTTTATATAAAGGTAATTGGAAACTTGAGTAAGTATATGGTTTAACTGAATATGGATGCATTTTTGAACCATTAATTTACTTATCTAGAATTTTATATAATTCTCCTTTGATTGTATTGTGATCGATTGAATATCCTCAGCAGCCGATTTGTTTATTTGCTTGTTCGACCCAGACCATCCGACCCACCCGAAATTGCAAGGTATCTGTTTTGACGGCCAGGACAATTTAGACCGGAACCCATTAAAGGCGACATTCTCAGAGACCATACCCTCCTTACCTACCACCAACCTCTCGTAAGGACTTGCAGACCCACATATTTAACGTGCCCATACTCCGCGTGAACACGAGGACACTTTGGGTACAGCCGGTAATCGAACTCGGGTCGTCAGAGTGCAGTTCTTTCGCGCAAACCATTGGGCTGTCCCACCCCAGTCGACTTGTTGACGTCGTCTATACAGCGCAAAATATATTTACTACATAAAGTATTTGAAGTGAAAAGTATCAAGTATCTTAAATATGTTGTTCTGCAAAATATTTCTTTTATTTCAATACTATTAGAGCGAATGGAAATATCAAATTTTACTTCCCTACCTATTTTGCAATTGACATTAAAAGACGGTTGAAAGAACAAGTAATTAACATGATTAAATTTAAATGATTGTATAGGATAGTATTTGCATGGCTTATATTTTAGATGTAACATACATCAAATTAGATACTTTCTTTATTCTTGCTTTGTTCGACAAATTAATTACTACGAAGGCGTTGTTCCCAAAATCCTTGAGCATCATTTAACTTGAAAAACAGCCAAATATGACGATATTCACAGACCAAGTAATTAACATGATTAAATTTAAAAATATCTATATCTATGGAATAGTATTTACATGGCTTATATTTTAGATGCAGCATATATTACATCATGCACTTTCTTTGGTCTTGCATTATTCTGAAGAATTACTACGAAGGCGTATATTCTAAATTCCCAAAATCCTTGAACATAATTTATTGAAAAACCAGTCAAATATGGCGAGATTCAGACAAGTAATTAACATGATTAAATTTAAATATTTCTATAGGTAAGTATCTACATGGCTTACATTTTTGTAACATGCATTACATCAGATACTGTCTTTGTTCTGGCATTATTCTGAGGAATTACTACGTAGGCGAAGTTTCTAATTTCCCAAAATTCTTCAGCATATCTTACCTTGAAAAACCAGCCAAATATGGCGAGATTCTATTTTTAGAACAGGCGTTTATAAATAGATTAGCTACATAGACAATGAGTCAGCGCCTCAGCGTTTGCACAATCTCAACAAACACGTTTTCCTGATTTCCACGTAAAGTGACCTTCAAGATCTAGAACGAGTTTTCTGATTTCTGTAGTCTTTGGATCTTCCTCAGCTTAATGTGTTTTGTGTTTGTTTGTTTTTTAATCATTCGCTATAACTTTCACTCAGTTGTTCTACACGAACGTAAGGTCCAAACACGTGGGCTATATTTATATATACGACAGTTGGATTGTTGCAAAATTGTTTTAATTTTAAGTGTTTCGAAAAGTTTCGCTGCATACGTATGCTTGGCGGTGAAAACCCGCAGTGTCCTAAAATCACCTTTACAACTTTAACCTGTAATAAAGCAATAAGAATTTGAGATATCATAATGCGGCTTTTTGTATACGAAAGAGTTATTCAAAATGTATTTCTCAAAATTTTCCGAAGTTATTTTTCCAAATTTGTTTTCAAATATTGTTCGTTTTAATAAACTCCTTTATGTGCGTCGTTAGTTGCACATACAACTTCAAGACCATAGTCACCAAATTCCAAACATGTTTTAGTAGCATTTCTGCATTAAATGGCATCATATCATAATGCCTGCAATAATCCTTTGTTTCAGGTTTTCAATATTGCGAAACTTGGTTCGAAACATCTTACCCTTCACTTTTACTCAAATTTATTTTTGAAAAAAAAAATAGAAAAAACGTATTGTGAATTATTTATTCTTATGCAAAAATGTTTGATTATGATATTTCAACTCAGGATTTATTTTTATAGGTTAAAGTTGCAAAGACAATTTGGGAACGCCTTGTAATATTGTAAGGTAACCGTTTCACCAATTCCGTTTCTTAATAAGATATGGTGGTATAATTTTAAAGAATAACATTAGGAAAATATTCATGATATATGCAGCATCTGTGCATGAGACAGTTCGACTTTTTGCCTTCGTCATATTTTAAATTCCATAACAGAAATGCTTCTATTATTACTGAAATCTATATCATACAGCTGGGGAGAGACAAATTCACTGGCTGAAGTGATATATTACACAACCCGAACTTCTGAAGGTATAACTTAAAACTTTGCATACACAGGGAATTTAGTGTAAATGCAAAAAATCTAAACTCTTTGAATTTTTACTTTGATCGAGTATTCTTCTAGCTATAACTCAAGAATTTCTATACACACAAAGACAGTTTTTATACCATCATACACAGAAATATTTTTCCTAAATTTTCGGAATTAATTTTATCTATGTACAGCAAAACTGGTCTTGAGATGTTTTAATTTATATTTGTAGAAAACGATTTTTAACACTTTACAACACAGTTGAAAATGTTTATGATTTTGTTCATTCTCTCTGCCTGTCTGTCTGTCTGTCCGTTCGCTGTTATATAGGTTCTAGCGGTTTCAAAGGTTTATCTATTTTTAACACTTTAAAACATAGTTGAAAAGTGTTTATGACTTTGTTCATTCTGTCTGTCTGTCAGCACGAAAACTGCCGTAAAAATGACTTTATTAAAATGAAATTGTAGTATGTTGTTGAGACGGTCTGTGGGACATATGGGGATGTAAATGAATAATATCAAGCAATTAGATTTGGATTGAACTAGGGTTGAAAAAATGAAATACACTGAACCCTATCGGACATAATTTTTCAAATACTTTTTAAGCGGAGTTAAAATTCACAAATTGCTTCGAAAATTTTAGGTAATAGTAAAAGAGAAAAATAGCACAATCTTTTCGGTAGTTCGTAAATAAAAATTAAAATAATAATTGCACCCATATTATATGAAGTGATCACCCAGTTCAAAATAAAATATAGCATCCATATTTTTTTCCCAAAGTAAAACTCGTGATTTTTAAAGTTCGTTATTCATCGTTAGTGTTGCATCCGTCCTAAAACCACCGCTTTATTTTTGCGTATTTTCTGTGCATCTATATTCTGCGCAAACGCAATGGCAATATTTTTGAGTTTAAATGATCATCAAACTACGATTATTTCTACAACGAAGCCTAATTTTAATGGATGCAGAAGGTAAACAAGTGATTGCAAGATGAGTTGTATTAGAATTGCTGAATTTTTTTTCATGCAAAATTATTTAACTCTAGAGTTTGGAATAAAGGTGTTTTAATGAAATAGTCAGTGCTTTTACATAGAGTGCCAGACGATTTATATTTCGATGCCGTTATTTGAATAAAGTTCATTTTTTTCGATGAAGTTTTAAGTTTTCAAGTAAAATAAATTATTGTAATTTTGTGATAATTAAAAATATATCGCCGCTGAATATATCGCATTTTAGAGATGTTTAAATTAAATTGCAATCCTGTTGGAAAGTGTTTCATACTCAATGCTTTATTCATGATTGATCTTTCTTGTTTATAATTAATAGTTCACTTTTTATTATTAAGATTATGATTCTATTTGTAAATATAGTGCAGCGTTTTGTTATTGTTTTATAGTTTATTTGTTCAGAAAGTCGGTAACGTTATTTTGTTTGCAAGTATAATTTACAATAAAAAATTCATATGACTTTTCCCCAATTCCTTCAAAAGAATCTCGTCGCTTAAGCGTTTATATTGAGAAACTAGCAGCATACCCGTCCTTCGTACGGAGTATATAATATAAAAAAACTTATAATTCGCAATCATGTGCAAATTCTGATAAAATATTAAATTTATTGCTCATAAAGAGAAGTTTAAGAATATCTGTTCTCACTATGTAAAATTATCTTCACGGGCAAATCTGAAGAATAAAATATCCTGGCCCCTTTTGTAAACAAATTCACACACAAAAAAAGAATTGAATCAATATATGCAACCACGTACTACTTATATTGTCGCAAATTAGAAAATATGCCAGTGTGTTAGTAGAAGCTTAAACATATTGTAATATGAGTCTTAAAAATATTTACCAAAATAAAAAAGATGACGTAATAAATTGAAAGTATCAAAAATCCCGGTAATCTTAATACCAGAAGGTCGTAATTGATTCCAATATATGCCAATATATATAAAAATTTTGCCAATATACCTGTACTACTTATATTCTCGTAGATTAGAAGATATACCCGTGCATTTGTAGAAGATTACTTGTACAACGTACTATATATGAGTTTCAACAATTTTCATCATAATGAAACAATGGCATAATAATTTGAAAATATCAATAATTCCTGAATCAACTGTCCCCGAAATATCAATAATAATGATGTTTAAACCTGAAGACCGTAACTGATATTATCCAGTCAAAAATGCAATGTCAATGACATTTATTTTATATACATATTTTTATTAGATTTAATAAAAATCGTACGACACATAACACATTGGATCCGTTGCTAAGCGACATGATATCATCTGCTTCAAATAAATTGATGGAAATCATGTCGCCTGAATAATGTGATCTTCATGGAAGGTTTGGCGACATTTTCGTCTCCATGATATTTTTATGGATTTACAAATATTTTTATCAATGTAGTGATATTAAACAAATTAGTTAAATGCGTTACTAAGTAGGATGGATGGACTGACCGACAAATGCTACAGAAACATCATTTCAGTACTCTATTCTAAAAAAAACAAATTTAATTTCATTGATTTGGGTCATTTTTATTAATTTGGAGATATTTCCTTTAATTTGGAAAAGTTTAAGAAAAGTTGCCAAGTTATTTAGAGATATTCCGCTAAATTCGTAGCTCTAAATTTATAGATCTGAAGAATAAAATTTCCATATCCCGTCTGTATATATACTAAATGAAAACACTAAAATTGTATTAGAAGATACATACATCCGTTCCACTCTTTTTCTGCTTCAACAATCGGCTAAATGAATTTATTGGGTAAACACAATATATGAGTTTATTAGCTAAACACAATATATAAGCTTTGAAACCTCTTTGCTAAAATAAATAAAAGTGCTATGTACGCAGTTCGCAATATATATAATTAAAAGAACAATCAAACCGTTCATTTATTATGAGTTTATTAGCTAAACACAATATATGAGCTTGAAACCTCTTTGCTAAAATAAATAAAAGTAATGTACGCAGTCCGCAATATATATAATTAAAAGAACAATCAAACCGTTCATTTATAAAATATATTTTTACATCCATTTATTTATTATACAGAAAAAATAACAATAATCATTAACAAACACATTTAATTCCATTCCTTTGCCGAGCAACATGATATAAGATAGAATCTTCCTCATAAAATGCGAAATTAAATAACCATTTTAATTTCTTTATACTTCTAATCGTTGAGTAAAAGCTTGTGAAATACATGGAGGTTAATACATGTAAAAACATGGAGGTAGATTTTTCCATTTATTCATGTTTCAAACAATTCATGCTTTCAGATAGTGACTATTTAATGCAAAAATCCTGCATCAAACTCAAAAATAAAGTTTTAATTCCCTTTGACGCTTTAAACAAACGATTTTTATCCTTTCCGTTTGGATAAACCACGGAGTTGGAGAGTAGAACTCCTATAAAAAAAGTTCCGTTTTTCATTAATATCTCGACAACCCCTGGTCTTAGAAACTTGAAACTTGGGCAACATTTATGGGGGGCTATTTGAAGGCCTCCCACCAAATTTCATTAAATTCGGTTCAGCCATTCTCTCGTGATGATGAGACAAACGAAAGTTTCGTTTTTTACTAATATCTCGAGAACAACTGGTCGTAGAAATTCCAACTATAGACTAAATTTTAAGTGGGGCTATTTCTAGGCTACCCACAAAATTTCATCAAATTCGGTTCAGCCGTTCTCCCGTGATGATGGGACAAACAGACAGACAGACAGACAGACAGACAGATTTTCAATTTTATTTATATAGATGAATGATTTTTTACACTTCTATAAATCAGATAAGGAGACAAGATGAACGATTTTGTTGACGCAGTATGAAGCAATATTTATTGTCGGAATTCGAACAGGTTTATTTTCCTTTTGCTATTTACCTCACGTCTTGATCATTAGCGGTTTAAGCGACAATTTATGCAGTTAACATACTAAATCCTCACAAGGAACAGGATGTGCACGTGATCTATCAAGACACCGAGAAATACGTAATTTTTGAAATTTTGTACCGGTTTGCCGGGTTCTAACGATTTGTAAATGTGATTTTTGTTCATCAGATTTCAAATCTTACCTTCTCATACTACGTAATATAGTATCGAGAAAGTATTATTTTTAAGACCTTAAAACGTTTTAAATGTTTTTGGGGTGATGTCAGCCTGATCGTCTGTGAGTATGTTATCGAATGTTTATTGTGTGTTGAATGTTTGTTGTGTGTATGTCTGTTTGTCTGTGTGTATGGAATGTTATCTTGCACTGTGTTACTGGGATTTTCTCCTGTAGCTTACATTCTTTTAAATAAATAATAAAAATAAACAAATAAAAATGTACGAGGGTAGATTTCTTAAGTATAAACAACAAGAAAGATCAATCATGCATAAGGCATTGATTATGAAACACTTTCCATCTTCAATGCAATTTTATTTAAACATCTCTGAAATGTGATAGATTCCACGGTAAAATTATCACAATACTACATTCATTTATTATATTTGAAAACTTAAAACTTCATCGAAAAAAATGAACTTTTTTCAAACGACGGCATTGAAATGTAAATTACCTGATTTAAACATCTCTAAAATGCGATTCATTCCTCGGTAATGTTTTTAAAATTATCATAATACTGCAATAATTTATTATATTTGAAAACATCATCGAAAACAACTGAAATTTATTCAAATGACGCCATCGAAATATAACACGCTTGGCTCTCTCTATAAAAGCAGCATTTCATTCACAAACATTTTTGCATTCATTTCATTCACCACAATACTATAATAATTTTCCTTATTTAAAAACTTAAGACCATGGAGGTACAAGTAATTAAACTATATGCTTAAAACTTATCAAAAATAATCCCTCTCTCTGTAAAGTCATTGAATATTTCATCCATATCAGCTATGCAGACTCCATGAGCTAAATAATTTTGCGTTAAAGAAATGTAGCAATTCTTATACAACTCATTCTACATATTTTGCTGTTTACATTTTCCATAAGTGAAAAATAGGCTTCGTTGTAGTAATAATCAAATTTGGATGATCATTTAAACTCAAATATATTGTAATTGCGTTGTTTCAGTGTGTAGATGCACATAATTTAAGCAAAAATAAAGCGGTTTTTGGACAGATACAACACTAAATATGAATTAAAAAGAACTTTAAAAATCACGATTTTGACACAAGATAGATGCCATATCTTATTTTGAAGTGGATCACGTGATCTCTTCATATCATGGTCACGTGATCGCTTCATATAAGAGGTGCAATTATTATATTAATATTTATTTTAAAAACTACTGAATATATTTTGCTGAAATATTTTTTATATATATATTATGGGATAATTTGAATATTTCCTAAAATTTTCGAAGCAATTTGTGAATTTGTAATCCGCTTAAAAAATGTTTGAAGAATTAGGTCCTATAGGGTTCATTGTATTTCATTTTTTCATCCCGGGTTCAATCCAAAACTAATTGGGTGATTTTATTCATTTAATATTCCCATGGGTCCCAGAGACCGTCTGAACAACATACTAAAATTTCATTTTGATAAAGTCATTTTTACGGCAGTTATCATGCTCACGGACAGACAAACACACAGACAGACAGATTGAACAAAGTCATGAACACTTTTCAACTTTGTTGTAAAGTGTTAAAAACACGATAGTGTACACTAGTATATTTATAGTTTATAGTATATATGTAGTTTACAGTTTATAGTATGTATATAGTTTATAGTATATATATAGTTTATAGTATATATTTACAGTTTATAGTATATATAGTTTACAGTATATATATAGTTTGTATCCCATTATAATATCAAAAAGTGAAAAACTGGATATAATTTTTTTTTAAATTGAGAAAAAATGAAAAATTTATTCGAAATATATTTGAAATTTCAGACTTTTTTAACATGGAAGCATAGGACAACAATTAACATAATCGTGCTTATATCGAATTATTTATGGCTCCCTTATCACGGGACTTAACAGTTTCAATCATTGTTGTTAAAAATACTCGCGATACAATTATTTCCCGTGGCATTATTAGACCCCCTCTGGGGGCAAGTTACCCACCCCCCGGGGAGTACATTTCCATGTATTATATCAGTCGAAAGAATAATTAAAGCCCTTTAGAGCGAACGGTAACACGCTATAATTGTAATCATTTTCCCATGTTACCGATTTTTCAAAATTTTTCTTGTAAAATTTGAAAAAAAAAATTGCTAAAAATTATGAAAGAGTCGATTTGGACCACAATCAGTTAATTGCATATGTAATTTGTAATGACAATAATTATATATGCATGTATTTTTCAGATAACTTAGTTTAGTTAAACTCACTAGTACTAACTCTGTATAATCATGCTGTTTACATTTTATAAGGGTGTTCATGAAAGTTGTTGCAGGTATAGTGAGTTCCTTAACATTTTTACTCAATTTTTTCCCCCACATTCTCTAACATTTTAAACTATTTTACGTGTTTCGGAAAATTTAACTTTCCTGGTATCTTTGTTTTTGAAAGTTGCAGTGTTAGAATTTCAATTATACTTTATTTTAGAGAACAAACTGTAATAAAATATACCACTCAAATGAGTACATATAATGCAAAAGTATTTTTTTTTATCCATCTATTGTAAAACAAACAAAAATGTTCATTTTGGAGTGGTAAATTTATTTAAAAATGAAAAATAAGTTTTATCACTTTATTAAGCTGCCGCTGCAGAATGTGGCGGATACTGAAGCATCCAGACAAAACTGTATACGTGATGGTACTCTCTGTTTCTTTGCATTATTAAGACATTTTCGTCGCGGAATGCAAATGACATGGCATATTTGCAATGTCGGCTCTTACTATTTATAGTTAAAAAAATCTGATGTGGGCAACACATGACTTTCCTTATATAATGCAATGAATTTACTACTTTTATAGTTAAAAAAAAAATGTTATTCTTATTGTAGATACTTATACTCATCCTTTCCCAGATATTGAATTTTCTTCAATTAGTCGTCAGTTTCATTGATTTAGTGTCATGTTTTTCAATTTGGCGAGATTTTTGTTAATTTGGCAACAATTAAAAATGTCGCCAAGTTGGCGACATTCCACCAAATTCGTCGCCAAAATCTCAACAAGCGTTATGGACGGAGAAATAAGTTATACTTACAGCAGATAAATGACTATTGGCGTTCAAACACAAAAGTATTACTCAAAGTATCTTTTTCCATGAATGGAACGCGCTAGATCCACACGAATGATGTCACTAAATTTATCGCATGGTATTACATATGAAAAGTGCACATGTTTCTCAATCGGAAATATATTTTTTTTATTTTATATAACTTTTTGATAGATTTTTTGAAAAGTTGTCTATATCTCGAGAACGATTCATGTTAGCGTTCTAAAATTTATATCAATCGTTTTCTAATGGATATTTACATAAGAAATGTCTTTTTGCGCAACTTTATTGGTAGTTTTAATTTTTTGACGATTTTTTCAAAATTTCACTCGAAAATTTAGGGGGGTTCTGAACATTCGATTGCGTATAAAAACAATAGGCTTCCAGTGTTTACGGATTGTGATTTTTGTACCAAATTACGTTCGAATCGGCCATTCGTTCTTCAGTTATCGTCTCCACAGACTCACTGACACACACACACATACACACACATACTTTCACACACACACACACACACACACACACACACACACACACACACACACACACATACACACACGCACACACACACACACAGAGACATCACTTCAAAAATGTTTGATATGTGATCAGTTATGCTTGAGACGTGCTCTCCCGTCGAAAACTCGAATTCGAATTTTCGACCCCGTCACAATACGTTCCTTATACATTATGTATATAAGGAGAGTAAAAATATATAAAATGTTTATAGTTAAAAATAACTTTTAAATGCTGATTTAGTCAATAAGTTCTTAAATATACTAGAGAGGCTTCCCGGCTTCAGTTTTAAATTGAAATGACACATAAATTAAGCCACGCGAAATTGAACTTGAGAAAAGCGAGTTTCTATCAACACTCCTACTTTTTCATATCTCCATAGCACAAAATATATATGCTGATATTATTATTCTTTTATGATTTTATAATATCACCAAAAACTGTTTCTGTAATTTGATATCTACTTTTCAATGGGAAAATGCACAGAAATATTTTTTGCGTTCTCATTATATTCATTTTCAGTAAATCTAATTTTATGAATATTTTAGATCATTAAGTAAATATGTGTATATAATATATGAGAGATCGGATTATGATATAAGAGAGATCGTATTGCGCGATTATAATATATGAGAGATCGTATTGAGAGAGATCGGATGGAATAGATATTTTTATAATAAATAGAACACGACTGATTTTCAATTACTATGCAATCAGAAGCTCCATTTTTCTATTATCTTCAATTGAAAACTTAAAATAAACGAGCGTACATTTAGTAAAATATATTAGATGTTTGCGTGTCCCTAACAAATATATAGGAAAATAAATTACTATCTTCTCAAAAACATCAAATCGAATTTCTGCAATAACAGCTTTCCACAAATTTCTTTTTTTTTTTCCAAACAAACAACTAATATCAATAAAAATACATTTTCAAACTGAAGTGAACTGTATTATTTTTACATAAAATGGAACTGATTTTAGATGTGGAATCCTGATTGCCATTGATTATGTCTAATATGTACGGTCTGCAAAATATAATAAAAATAATATTTCGTTATTGGAGAGAATAAATTAAATATCAAGTCTTAAGGAAGTTCCTAACACCTCAATGACTGCTTCTGGAAAAGTCTATAATTATATACGTTAGTTCTATCAATAGTAAAATGAGCATGCCGTATCGATTGCAGCGCCCCTAGCGATGTATTTAAAAGTTAGATTAACGAACTACAACAAAGTCGAGCATTATCTAATTAATAAGTAAAATACGCTTTGTGCAAAGGATAAGAAAAACTAAAGCAGTGTAAATAAGCATAAATGACACAATAATGTTTCATACAGCTGTTTCGAGGATACGCTAGATTCCCTTCATCTGTACAAGAGGACCTACAAACCTGAAGTGAAAAAGAGGAGAGAAAAGACGCCTTCCTCTTTTAGACTTTGGGTTTGTTGGATCTCTTGCACTGGCGAAGGGGGCCCAACGTACCCTGGGCCCCCCTTCTGGAAACAGCTGTATGCTGCACTATTATGCCATTTGTGCTTATGCAGGTTTCTTTAGTTTTACTTATTGTCTGATTATTCGACAATAAAACAGTTATAAAAGGCATTTGTTTGAGAGAATATGGTTATTGGATAATGTATGTCTTATTCAAGTCTTATTTAAAATTTTATTTAAGTAACTTTGGGGGGAAAAGTCCAAAGAATTCAAAATCGGAGATTTTGTTGCAATCTAACATTTTTTAAATGGCAATTTCTCAGATATTTAATATTTGTTTAAAGACATTTTTAAATTATATTATTAAAAGACAGTTAGATCATTAGTAGATTAAATATAATTTAGAAATGCATTAAAATAAATTAACTGAATCCACAACCTAAACTTTATCTTATTTCCCTGCCACGTAGGGATAAAAATTCCCTTTTTTATATTGAAAATATTTCGTTTACTGGGAAGTGTTATTTTAAACATGCCTTTTTTCCTATTGATTATCTGTAATGCCTAGGCTTCAGCTACTTCCAGTGCCCTTTCGATGCCCCTACTTTAGATATTTCTTTATCAGTTGTTTAAACACCGGCTGCAGGTCGAAGAACACGCAAGTCTAAGTATTCAGACATTCGGTAAACATTTGAGAAGTTTGAACCATAAAAGACGGGAAATAAAGCAGCTGAAGGAGAAAAAATATATTTTCAGTAAAACAGATTTTACAGCTTAAAAATATGTGCATGTTTACTTCAAAATCTGTGCCCCCTCATATTCGCATTATTTTATATTTCCCTGTCAGGTTTAATGAAAATGACTTGCAAAAAAGCGAAAAAGTCAATTAAAGAAATAATGTTTTTATGTGTTCGTTGAATTGCAAAGCGAATTAAATTGTTCTTTTATATAAAAAAAAGTTCTCAAAATATTTGATTTGCAACAGGCGGGAGGGGGGGGGGTAGACATGGCATCGCTTTTACATTGCACTAAGTCAGCAAATTAATGCTTAAATTATTTAAAAATAAATTAAAAATTTGGTATAGCTTCAATTAATTCTCCATTTCATGTATTATTTTCAAAGATAATACTATAATAATGGAATATAAATAAAAAAAATCTGATGTGGACAGCACATGACTTTCCCTGCAGACTTATATTCACATTCTCTTTATTTTAATTAAATTTAATTCACTTTTTTTAATTCAATTTTCGCTCTTATTTGGTAACTGGACTTATTTTCAATGGTGGGGAAGAGAAAATACGAAAAACCTAAAATATCTCGAGAACGACTAGTCCTAGTGTAATGGGATTAGTCTTATTCTTTCCTTCGCTAAAATTTATTCATAAAAAAAGATTTAATGGTTATATTTGAGCATACGTAGTTTTTTATTTTAGATTTTGGCGATTTTTTAAGGGACATTTTGCAAAAAAAGGCATGTTATTGTCTTCCGAATCTTACCAAAATCTAATCAGCATCAGGGTAACCTACAAGCGACTTATCTACCGAATTTTGTGAAATTCGATCCATTAGTTTTTCAGCTAGAATGGATCCAGGCAATTTTTGCATGCCATTTCGCAAAAGACGGCGGGTTCTTTTAACTCGAATCCTATTAGAAACTAATCAGCACCAGGGACATACCCAAGTGACTTACCTACCAAATTTTATGAAATTCGGTCCATTAGGTTTTGAGTTAGAGTGAATGCATACATTGCACAGACGGACACACATACAGACGTCACGGTAAAAATAATTTTTTCGTATTCTAGAGGTCTCGAAATGTGTAGATCCGTCGAAAGCTCGAGTTGCGATTTTCGGCATGATTCCAATACTTTCCCTATACATTACCATGTATTGCAGGGAAAGCAAAAAGAAAGGAGAAAAATTGAATTTAAAAGAAAAGGTGTAATTTATGCATATCGTATTTTGCTTATTTAAAAATTAAATTATGTAAAATGAAATATTATGAAAATCTGTTGTTTGAAGTTTTATGAAATTTTAAATTGTCTTACAATTATATGTGAAAGAGAACCTTGATGTAGATCTCTTTCACATTTAATGAATTCACATTTGCTTTTCTTGGTATAGATCTGTTTTACATTTAACAAATTCCCATTCTTCTTATGGATATGTTTCACATTTAATGAATTCACATTTATTTATTTTTAACACTTTACAACAAAGTTGAAAAGCGTTTATGACTTTGTTCATTTTGTCTGTCTGTCAGCACGATAACTGCCGTAAAAATGACTTAATCACAATGAAATTTTAGTATGTTGTTCAGACGGTCCGTAGGACCAATAGGAATATAAATGAATAATATCACCCAATTAGTTTTAAATTAAACCCGGGCTGAAAAAATGAAATACATAGAACCCTATGGGACCTAATTTTTCAAACATTTTTAAGAGGATTTAAAATTCACAAATTGCTTCGAAAATTTTAGGTAATATTCAAATTATTCCATAAAATATATAAAAAAATTTTCAGCAAAATATATTTAGTAGTTTTTGAAACAAAAATAAAAATAAAAATTACACCTTTTGTATGAAGCGATCACATGACCATGATATGAAAAGATCACATGACCCACTTCAAAATAAAATATGGCATCCATCTTGTCTCAAAATCGTGATTTTTAAAGTCCTTTTTAATTCATATTGAGTGTTGTATTCGTCCTAAAACCGCTTTATTTTGCTTAAATTCTGTGCATCTACATACTGAAACAACGCAATGGCAATATATTTGAGTTTAAATGATCATCTAAATTTGATTATTTCTACAACGAAGCCTATTTTTTTGCTTATGTGAAATGTAAACAGCAAAATATGTAGGATAAGTTGTATAAGAATTGCTTTTTAATGCAAAAGTATTTAGCTCACAAAGTCTGCATAGCTGGTATGAATGAAATATTCATTGATTTTACAGCGAGAAGAAATATTTTTTTCGATGAAGTTTTAAGCATAGAGTTTAATTACTTGCTGCTCCATGGTCTTAAGTTTTTAAATAAAATAAATTATTTTAGTACTGTGATGAATGAAATGAATGCGGAAATGTTATGAATGAAAGGCTGCTTTTATAGAGAAAGCCAGGCGTGTTATTTTTTTCTATGACGTCATTTGAATGAATGTCAGTTGTTTTCGATGAAAATTTCAAATATAATAAATTATTGTAGTATTATGATGATATTAAAAATATTACGGAGGAATGTATAACATTTTAGATATGTTTAAACTAGTCAATTTATATTTCAATGCCGTCATTTGAATGACGTTCATTTTTTTTCGATAAAGGTTTAAATTTTCAAATATAATAAATTATTGTAGTAATATGATGATATTAAAAATATTACGGAGGAATGTATCGCATTTTAGAGATGTTTAAACTAGGCAATTTATATTTCAATGCCGTCATTTGAATGACGTTCATTTTTTTTTTCGGTAAAGGTTTAAGTTTTCAAATATAATAAATTATTGTAGTATTATGATGATATTAAAAATATTACCGTGGAATGTATCGCATTTTAGAGATGTTTAAACTAGGCAATTTATATTTCAACGCCGTCATTTGAATGACGTTCATTTTTTTTCGATAAAGGTTTAAGTTTCCAAATATAATAAATTAATGTAGTATTGTAATAAGTTTTGAAATATTACTTAGGAATGTATTGCATTTTAGAGATGTTTAAATAAAATTGCATTGAAGTTGGAAAGTGTTTCATAATCGATGATTTAAGCATGATTGATCTTTGTTGTTGTTTTTTTTTGGGGGGGGAGCGGATGAGGTGTGCTTGATAACCAAATACATGTTTTTAATTTCTCCAAACTTCAGTGGATTACAATGGGTTCCCTGCTGGTAAGTCGAGAGTTATGACCTTCACAATCCACCCCACCTTCCTTTGCCGACTGAAACGGAGCCGAATTAAGGAATTTATTGCCCATAGTAATTTTGTTTAATCTACCTCTCCTGTGTTGAATAATACATATCATTAATAGCCAATGTATAAATCTTCACCCATTAAACAGCTATATGCTTTCAATATTCCACGATGACGCCATTTTATGCACACACACACACAAAAATAAGAAATTAATAATATTTTTACTCCTAGGATACACATCGTTTTCTAAAAGTAAAGTTAATTATATATAATTTCAGCTCTAACATATTTGGCAAGAAATAAAATGTTTTCATCGATTACTTTAAATTTAGAGAATGTTATAAGAACTAAAACATACAAGATGGATAATATCATTTGATATCTGCAACAAGTTTGACAATATGTAGAATGGTCATTATATGTATATTAGATAGATGCCATCATAAATATATATAGTTACCTCTGTGTATATATTAGAAAATATGTTGTTCCTTGTTGGACATTTGACGAAATATTAGGAGAAGCTTAATAGTAGTATCATCATATTCCTTATATCTGTGTAAGTATACAACTGCAGGAACTAACAAATGAGTATAACGCTGAATATGACTAAATTATGAGATCTGATTACCCCCCCCCCCCCACACACACACACACACACACACACACACACACACCTCTAATAAGCCGTAGATGCCCTAGTAGAAAGATAGGATATCTACCCAATGAACCGGTTAATGATAAAAAACCGGTTCAAGATATACGCATGATTTCTTTTCAAACTAAAATTTTCTTGATTATTTTTTTAAGCATATAACGTTTCAAATACGAACATTAACATTCCTAATGAAAATTTTTGAGAAATTTTTAGAGTAAAGTCGTAACTATACCTTATTTTACTACTAAAGTTCTTTGAAACTACTAAACAGTAGTCTTTTTTTTCTCTGAAAAGCATTTTGAAAAGCAGTCGATGGCATCTATTACCCAAATGTAATTACCGGAAAATAAAAATATCCATTTTGCTTTCCCTTATATATTTTTTCTTTTTTTATAGCAAGTTGCCGTCAACGATTGTTTGTGAGCACACTGGAGTTCCTAAAATGCAGTACAGTAATATCGAATTTTACTTCCGAAAGTTCAGATATTTTATTTGCGATTCAACTTCATTCGACACTGAACAAATAAAAATATTCTTCTGTATTCCACAGTCTCGGATATACTCCCACGTTCTTGAAAACGAAGGAGATATAGGGGTATAACGGTTGGTTTGCTTTTATGATGAAAATAGAACTTGAGAAAGGTTCATATAGTATCCAAAATTTTAAAAAAGTTTTAATAGATAACATGAAAATTGCTATATTTTCTAAAGTATATCTCATGAAATTAAACATTTTATCTGGTTAAAAATAATTCGAATAAAGTTAAAAAAACGTTAGATCGTGCTCTCATTGAATATATCAGCATTCGTCAACCACTTTCCTCCTAAATATGGTCCTAATAATCATGGTCTTTAATTACCACAGCGGCACCGACTTTGTGGGTGCAAGTCCCTGTTTGAACCAACAATAATTTTGTTGTGGGTTCCTTGAACCCCTAATACTTTTGTACGTATTTGGTGGAGGAAATGTACGCAAAAATGCAGAATGTTTGCTTTCCTTATATACATAATGTATAAGGAAAGTATTGTGACGGGGTCGAAAATTCGAATTCGAGTTTTCGACGAGAGAGCACGTTTCAAGCATTCCTGATCACGAATCAAACATTTTTGAAGTGATGTCTGTGTGTGTGTGTGTCAGTGTGTGTGTGTGCGTCAGTGTGTGTGTGTGTCAGTGAGTCTGTGGTGACGATAACTGACGAACGAATTTACAGATTCGAACTATATTTGGTACAAAAATTACAAACCATAAACACTGGAAGCCTACTCTTTTTATATGCAATCAAATGTTCAGAACCCCCTAAATTTTCGAGTGAAATTTTGAAAAAATCGTCAAAAAATCAAAACCGCTAATAAAGTTACACAAATAGAGATTTCTTATGTAATTTTTCATTATAAAATAATTGACATAAATTTTAGAACGCTAACATGAACTGTTCTCGAGATATTGCAAATTTTTCAAAAAAATTATCAAAAAGTTATATAAAAAAAAATATTTCCTATTGAGAAACATGTTCACTTTTCATGTGTAATACCATGCGATAAATTTTGTGACATCATTCTCGTGGATCTAGCTCGATCCATTCATGGAAAAAGATACTTTGAGTAATAATTTTGTATTTGAACGCCAATAGTCATTTATCTGCTATAAGAATAACATATTTCTCCGTCCATAACGCTTGGCGAGATTTTGGCGACTATTTTGGTGGAATGTCGCCAACTTTGCGACATTTTGAATTGTTGCCAAATTAACAAAATTCTCGCCAAATTGATAAAAATTACTCTAAATCAATGAAAATGACGACTAATTGAAAAAAATTCTATGTCTTGGAAAGATTATAAGTATCTACTATAAGAATAACATTTTTTTAAACTGTAAAAGTAGTAAATTCATTGCATTATATAAGGAAAGTCATGTGTTGCCGACATCATATTTTTTTTACTCTAAAAGTAGTAAATTCATTGCATTATATAAGGAAAGTCATGTTCTGCCCACATCAGATTTTTTTGTTATAAATTCTTCAAATATTTCATTATTCATTTCCTGTTTAGTATACATGAAAATTTACCTCGCAAACTGTTTATTGTATTCGGAATACACGATTTTAACTCAGAAGTGATTTAATGAAACATTTGTTGACATTTTTAATATTGGTAAAAATACCTGAATATAAATGTTGCACTTTTTGTTATTTTTATGAAAACAGTTGAGTTGGAAATTTACACAGTATCTGTATATTATGTATAATAATGTTGCATCTACAAATGCAAAATAAATGAAATGCATAACTATCGAGATAAATTTTTTTTGTTCTTAACTGTAATTTGCTCAATTTTAGCATTTCAGACGTGTTATTGTGCCATATAATCTGACTGAAAGGCATTTAAATTAAATTTAAATCCTTTGCAAAATGCATGGGATATTTGATTTAAAATCACCGGTAACCCCATAATTTGTCAAGTCGGCGCGTATTATAAACATGGTCCAAGTAAAGATAATCTAATAAAAACAGTCTAATAAATCTTGTTACTGACAATCTGACTGACCAATTCCTGCTATCCTTACCTCAGGTTAGTCTTCTCCTACTACTATTTTTACCTAGGTTAGTATCATGAGTGGTCGTTGTCCTCTCAATTTGAAATCAGCGATCAATCTTCCAGATTCAACTAAATCCCTGCTAGCCATACTTGGGTTACTTTCAGACCTCCGACATTTTTGCACTAACCTACAGGGTTGATTTGTTCGGGCGCCATTGTAAAGAGCATTGCTGCCCAAACCGGGAATCTCGCACTGGATCTCCGAACTGGTCCGCGAACGCTCTACCGTTGGTCTACTGGGACGAAATTGCAAGCTCTTATTGTCGAACCAATACAACCATAGTATCACAACAAATCTATAGAAACATTAAATCTATATAGAATTTGTAACCTTTAAGTTATTACAGCCGATTGTCCCAAGTGGATATCAAGTAGAGAGCTTTCAAATGTAAAAACATAATACCCTAAATGCTACAGTACGACTCATCTGATTCGACCTTAAATGGCGAGTTATCATAAATCACTTATGACAGGAAGATTTATTGGAGTTAAGACCACTTCATAAAAATCCTCTGCAGATGTCAGACGTCACAGTTACAGCTATGTTATGCCATTAATCTTGTTACGATAACTGGAATAATAACAAAAATATTTGTTACTTTCCTTATATACATAATGTATAAGGAAAGTATTGTGACGGGGTCAAAAATTCGAAATCGAGTTTTCGACGGGAGAGCACGTTTCAAGCATCCCTGATCACGAATCAAACATTTTTGAAGTGATGTCTGTGTGTGTGTGTGTGAAAGTATGTGTGTGTGTCAGTGAGTCTGTGGGGACGATAACTGACGAACGAATGGACCGATTCGAATCAAATTTGGTACAAAAATCACAATCCGTAAACACTGGAAGCCTATTGTTTTTATACGCAATCGAATGTTCAGAACCCCCCTAAATTTTCGAGTGAAATTTTGAAAAAATCGTCAAAAAATTAAAACCGCTAATAAAGTTACGCAAATAGACATTTCTTATGTAATTTTTCATTAGAAAACGATTGACACAAATTTTAGAACGCTAACATGAACCGTTCTCGAGATATTGTACATTTTTCAAAAAAATTATCAAAAAGTCATATAAAATAAAAAAAAAATATTTCCTAATGAGAAACATGTTCACTTTTCATATGTAATTCCATGCGATAAAATGAGTGACATCAATCTCGTGGATCTAGCTCGTTCCATTCATGAAAAAAGATACTTTGAATAATACTTTTGTATTTGAACGCCAATAGTCATTTATCTGCTGTAAGAATAACTTATTTCTTAGTGCATAACGCTTGGCGAGATTTTGGCGACGAATTTGGCGGAATGTCGCCAACTTGGCGACTTTTTTGAAATGTTGCCAAATTAACGAAAATCTCGCCAAATGGATAAATATGACGCTAAATCAATGAAAATGGCGACTAATTGTCGAAAATTCAATATCTTGGAAAGAATATTAGTATCTACTATAAGAAAAACCTATTTTTTTACTGTAAAAGTATAAAATTCATTGCATTATATAAGGAAAGTCATGTGTTGCCCACATCAGATTTTTTTTAATTTATACTATAACGTGACTTAAATTGCGAAGATAAAACAAAAACGAATGTTTCAAAATTAGACACATTGCTGAAGCTACGTTTTGAAAAATTATTTTCTAAAGATAAAAATAAAATCAGTTATGAAAATTAAGCTACAAAACTAATCACCCGTCGTCTTTATTCTTGGTATTTATTCGCGTTATTATTTTAAATTATTTTTTTGAAAACTATTAACAGAATAATTATTTTCAAATTTACAGCAGATTTATCACGGCATTTGTCTGATCTGTGTTAATATGCTATTTTAATACATTCTATATTCATAATGGAGCTTTACCTATCATTTCCCTTCATCTATATTTATAAAATGGAAAGTTTGTACACTCTAAAATAAATATGGTTAAAAGCACACAAGAAACTGGAATTACTGCCACTGGAATGATTCCTCTAAACAGGTAAATTTCCAGTTACACACTTTAAAAGGAAACAATATCTGTATAAATGTGTTATATTATACATTTATATGAGAACTATCAGCGATTACCCGGCGTTGCTCCGGATTTACCATGGAAAACTATGATAAAAATTACACCGGGACATATAGGGACGATTGTGATATATTACCGCTGAATGTATCTCATTTTAGAGATGTTTAAATAAAATTAACATTGGAAAGTGTTTCATAATCAATGCTTTATGCATGATTGATCGTTCTTGTGATTTCTTAATACTTTTCGTTGTTGAGTAAGCCTGTGTGAAATAAACCATGGTGATAGTTTCCATTTAAATTGATATCTCAAACCTGCGATTTTCAAAAGTGTCTAATACGTTCAATAAACTCCCAGTGTTGAGTAGGCCTGTGAGAAATAAATCATGGTGAAAGTTTCCACTTAAATTCATATCTCAAACCTACGATTTTCAAAAGTGTCTAATACGTTCAATAAACTCCCAGTGTTGAGTAAGCCTGTGAGAAATAAATCATGGTGAATGTTTCCATTTAAATTCATATCTCAAACCTGCGATTTTCAAAATTGTCTAATAGGTTCAATAAACTCCCACAAAACTCAGTGTTGAGTAAGCCTGTGAGAAATAAACCATGGTGAAAGTTTCCATTTAAATTTATGTCTCAAATCTGCGATTTTCAAAAGTGTCTGATACGTTCAATAAACTCCCACAAAACTCGGGAGATTTTATTGCCTTTCACGTTTTAAACCAACAATGTCCAACCTTTTTCGTTGTGAATCATGGAGTTAGAGAGTTGAACTCCTAGGGAAAAGTGTCGTTTTTCACTAATATCTCGAGAACCACTGGTCGTAGAAACTCGAAACATGACCTATGTTTTTTGTGGAGTGATTTCAAGACAACCAAGATAAATTTCATGAAATTCAGTTCTGCCGTTCTACAGTTATGGTGGATCATACACACACACGTTTCTTCTTCCCGGCCGTCCAATTAGATTCTCAAGTCCTCTGGATGAGTCGGACGGTCTGGGTCTTCACACACACACACGTTTCTTCTTTATATATATAAAGATTACGCGGAATAATATGTTTTATTTTATGCTGAAATAACTATTTGAAACAGGTCAGTTTATGAACCTTTTTACCTCCTACTCACTTGCTCATTTCTTAATAGGGTTCTTTGGATAGGATCCATTTGCAGGTAAAGAAGTGCTTAAAACGAACATCACACGTTAGCTCTTTATCTGTTTAAAACGATAATTTTAGCGTAAAATAAAAAATACCCATTATTCCATGTAATTCTCATATATATGAATAAACAAGAAAGATAAATCATGCATAAACCATTATGAAACACTTTCCAACTAAAATGCAAATTTATTTAAATATTTCTAAAATGCGAAACATTCAGAAATGATATATTTTTTTAAATTATAACAGTACTACAATAATTTATTATATTTCGAAACTGAAAACTTCTAGAAACATGAACTTTATTCAAATGACGTCATCGAAATATAACTCGTTTGGCTCTCTATGTAAAATCAATTAATATTTCATTCAGATTACTTTTATTCCAGATTCCAGAGCTAAATAATTTTGCGTGAAAAAAATTCTGAAATTCTTATACAACTCATCTCACAATCACTTGTTTACATTCTGCATCCATTAAAATTAGGCTTCGTTGTAGAAATAATCAAAGATTGATGATCATCTAAACTCAAAAATATTGTATTTGCGTTGGCACATAATATAGATGCACAGAAATTACACAAATTTAAAGCGGTTTTAGGACGGATGCAACACGAAATATAAGTGTAAAAGATCTTTAAGAATCACGATTTTTACACTAGGAAATATACGGATGCCATACTTTATCTTGAAGTGGGTCACGTGATCTCTTCATACCATATGGGTGGAATTATAATTTAAATTTTTATTTATAAAACTAAACATATTTTGCTGAATTTTTGTTTATATATTTTATGGGATAGTTTGAATATTTTCTAAAATTTTCGAAGCACTTTATAAATTTTAACTTCGCTTAAAATCTCTTTGAAGAATTAGGACTTATAGAGTTCAATGTATTTCACTTTTTCAACCCGGGTTCAATCCAATACTAATTGGGTGATATTACTCACTTGCATTCCCATATGGCCTACAAACCATCCGAACAATATACTAAAATTTCATTTTAATAAAGTCATTTTTGCGGCAGTTATCGTGCGAACGGATAGACAGACAGACAGGCAGACAGACAAACTGACAGACAGATAGAGAGACATACAAACTGACAGACAGACAGACAGAATGAACAAAGCCATAAACACTTTTCAAGTATGTTGGAAAGTGTTGAAAAACGCTTTACATAGATATAAATAAGATACCATTTTAAGTGTGTAATTAGAAATTTACCTGTTTAAAAGTGTCATTCTAGTATCAGCAAATCCATATTTTTTCTGGTTTTTTACCCATATTTTGTTAGTGTGTATTTTTATTTGTTTTCTTGAGTACATATTTGTCATACGTATAAAAATGAGCATTTTTGACGGATTTTTTTATTGAATTGGTATGTTCAGTTTGAAAATCAGTATGGGCAACCCAGTTGCTGTGTCAAGTTTCTAGGACTGTGAGTTGTTGAATCTTGGACTATGTTCAGTTTGAAAATCAGTATAGGCAACCCAGTTGCTGTGTCAAGTTTCTAGGACTGTGAGTTGTTGAATTTTGGACTATGTTCAGTTTGAAAATCAGTATGGGCAACCCAGTTGCTGTGTCAAGTTTCTAGGACTATGAGTTGTTGAATCTTGGACTACGAGTTGTTAAAATTATATCATCTCAACGGAATTTAATCAAATGCGTTTTTAGGCAAACGAATTTTATTAAATTCATACGATTGAAATAATGAAATACAAGAAAGATCAATCATGCATAAAGCATTGATTATGAAATTAAAGCATTAATTATGAAAGTCTTTCCAACGGCAATGCAATTTTATTTAAACATTTCTAAAATGCGATACATTCAGCGGTAGTATTTTTAAAATTATCACAATACTATTTTAATTTACTCTATAACTCCATGCTTAAAACTTTATTACTCCATGCTTAAAACTTCGTCGAAAATGGCAATACTATAAAATCGTCTGATTCTCTATGTAAAATCATTGAATATTTTATTCATATCAACTATACCCCAGACACCAGAACTACATAAATTTGCGTTAAAAATTCAGCAATTCTTATACTTGTACAACTCATTTTACAACTTGGTTTCTTTTACATTCTGCATACGTTACAATTAGGCTTTGTTATAGAAATAATCAAAGTTTGATGATCATTTAAACTCAAAAATATTATAATTGCTTTGGCGCAAAATGTAAATGCACAAAAAATACGCAAAATTAAAGGGGTTTTAGGACGGATGAAACACTAAAGATAAATTTAAAAGAACTTTAAAAATCACGATTTTGACACTGATAAAAAAGATGGATGCCATATTTTATTTTGAAGTGCGTCGCATGATTTCCTTATATAATATGGGTGTCATTATTTTAAATTTTATTTAAAAAATTACCGAGTATATTTTGCTGGATTTTCTTATATATTTTATTGGATAATTTGAATACTTTCTAAAATTTTCAAAGTAATTTGCCAATGTTAACTTCACTTAAAAAATGTTTGAAAAGTTAGGTCCCATATGGTTAAATTTATCTCACCTTTTCAAACCAAGCTCTATTCCAAACTATTTGAGTGATATTATTCATTTACATTCCCATATGTCCCACAGGCCGTCTGAACAACATACTAAAATTTATTTTCATGAAGTCAATTTTAGGGCAGTTATCGTGCGAACGAACAGTCAGGCAGACACACAGAATGAACAAAGTCATAAACACTTCAACTATGTTGGAAAGTGTTAAAAAACGCATATACATAGATATAAATAAGATACCATTTTAAGTGTGTAACTAGAAATTTTTCTCTTTAAAAGTGCCATTCTAGTATCAGCAAATCCATATTTAGGTAGGACGTCCTTTTTTGGTTGTAATTTTAGATCTGTCCCCTTTCCCCCAATCACAAACTCATTCGAAAATGTGTTGGGATAAAAGCCAAAATTTGGCCTTTATTTTCTTCCAGAAAATAGGGCCATCGTAGTCATACCAGAACTAGTTCTTCCATTCAATGACAATATATCCAACAAAACTTACTCCACGCTGAGTCCATTACTTCATATCGCGCGTCGTATTTTTTTTTTCAGTGCTTAACGGAAGGATATAATTAGAAAACTGTCGTTTATTTTTGGGCATAAATAAAAAGTGAAGAAAAACAAATGTAAGATTTGTGTTCATGACCGAGAAAAGTAGCATTATAACTCTCATTTCCGGGTCGACGCTCTTCCTTAATTCACTTAACACATTTCTTCTTTTATTTTTTACTTTTTTTTACTACTAAACGCAGTCGCGGCTGTGGCGCTGCTGGAAGTTCCCCTGTTTACAAATTAGGCTATAAAACAGTCAGTACGCCACACTGAGTAAACTTCTGAAACATTCTTCACTGCTAAATAAATCCATCTTCTGGAATTATTATTTTTTGAAAAATGAGCTTTACAAGCATATTTGCTCGGCACGCCCCAAAATTTTGGGAAATTGATTTTAACAAGAATTATATGTTTAAAACAGAAAAATGCAAAAAATCCAATCCTTAAACATTACATAATTGCGTGGGTTTTAATGCCTTTACAACAAGATAAATTAACTTGGAGTATGGCTAAGCTCGATTTTTTCATACAATTTATTTTTTTTCTTCAAATTTTACAAGAAAAATTGGTATCGGGGTAACGTGGGGCCAAATTATTACAACTATAGCGTGTTATCCTTCTCTTTAAACAATTGGAAAAATTATTTCGATTGATATGATAGTGGACAATGTAACCCCCGGTAGGTAACCCCTCCCCCCCAGGGAGGAGGCTAATGACGTCACGAACAAAAAAATAATTGTATCGCTGCTATTCTTCACAACAAGGAAGTCAGCCAACGACCCTACCTTGCTGAAAACACCGGTTCTCGTTAGATCACCGAAGTCTAGCAGCATCGGTCTACATCGGCAGCCGAAGTCTAGCAGCAGCATTAAAATGCATTGTAATTGGAAAGTGTTTCATAATCAATATTTTATGCATGATTGATCTTGTTATAAATTAAAAAGAAATTCCCAAACTGATGGTTATGGCAAATTGTATCATAGGAAAAGTTATTTCAATATGACTTGATATTTCAAAACCGAAGCAATATTTTGATTTAGCATGTGCACTAACATGCATAATAACATATAATAATAAGATATATAAGTGGCATATACCTGCTTTCTACATAGAAGTTGTTGTTGAGACCCAGACCGTCCGACCTACCAGAAAGGTGTAAGGTAACTGTTTGGATGGCCGGGAAGTTACATAGAAGTTGTGTAAGTTCTTGTCTTACAAGCAACTGTTTGATTTTAGTGTAATCACAGTTGTTCTTTATTTTTATTCCTATATAACCCCCAATCCTACGTAAAATATTTTACAAACTTATCTAAGATGCAATTTGAACGATAAATGAAATTATATCTTCGTTTTAGACGTGTCAAGTTATTTTAGAGAAGTTACAATTTATACTTTCTCAATAATCTGCGATATATCGCTCTAAAGCAATATATGCTTTTGATGATATTGGTGAAGTTATGTTATTTTTGAAATTACATGAAACCCATGAATTTGTGAGCGAGATTAAATCGTAAGCCCTCTATGCACATATGGTAACATAATCGGTGAGATTTGTCTGAATTTTATGACAGACTTGAAGACATTTGACTTGGCGATATATTTGCTGTGTATTGAAAAGTCGCTTTCTGTTAAATTCCAGAAAATATCAGATACGATCGGAAAGGACACATAATTTTCTCGGCAGTATTAGAGCTCTTATGTAATCTACCTATGTTAAACTTGTATAAAATCAACGGAGTGAATCAGTTTATCTATTTCGATGAAAAATGATTTAATATGCCTCTCATTGAGAACTTCAGTTGTTTTGTCCTCTTCAACAAGAAGAACCTGGGATATTGTCCAAGCAGCCTTATGACTAGAGCATCGGATGGCAAATTAGAAAATCTTCAGTTCGAACCCCAGCTGGGACATCGAGACCTCAGCGTTAAAAGTAGTTGATGTCCTGAGACGTGATTGAACAAGTTGTTTCTGCATGCAACGTTTGTTTAACCGCTTTATTGCACCTTTCATGGTTCATATTGTCTGATATCCTCTGCTTTGTTCTTGTTGTCACTGCTAATTCTACAATACAGACAACATGTAAAAGGAAAGTGTTCCGCGGGGTCAAATATTTAAGTTTCTGATTTTCGAAAATGTATATGTTTTGGGTTTTCCCGAATGCGATTCAACTATTTTTTAAATACTTTTGTGTCTCTGTGAATACGTGAGGATGCCCTCCTTCGAATCGTCTTGAAACTTGAATGAAATTTGATAAGATGATTTCAACTCATGAAATTTGACAAGATGATTTCAAACCATGAAATTTGATAAGATGATTTGAACTCATGAAATTTGACAACATGATTTCGAACCATGAAATTTGACAGGATGATTTGAAACCATGAAATTTGACAAGATGGTTTGAACTTATGAACCATATGTTGAAATCATCAGAGGGATGTTAATTTTTCGGGGAATTTAGGGAAAGAAAATATTATTTTGTTTCGAAGAAAAATATTCTGAATTCGATAAATTAGTATAAATATACATTTTATTATTCAGACAGGAAAATGAATTGCATCCACACTTGTTAACAAACATTGTTATCGAGAAATTGGTGGTTTTGTATCTAAATATATATTTACATCTAAATAAATTAGAAAGAAAATAAATATGTTATGTATTTTAAAATGTAGGAATGCCCTAAGTATGTTTAATCAGAGATACACACACTATTTTAGAATCTACGACCTTTTAAAAATGTTTTATAGTTTTAACGTAAAGTTTATTTTTGCAGAAAGAGTGCGATATTATTGATATAGCAAAGCGGTTAAGAGATTCGACTTTCTTTTCAATTAGTAATAATAGAATTGTTTGATTTTTAGGAAATCAATTACAGCAAATATATGTTATTGTGCTATTGTTTAAATACAATATCAGAATCTGATAGTCTGTAGAAAAAGCTATTCGTTTCACTCATCAAATTTTTTATTCATAAAATGTTTATCCAAATCATTAATGTCACTTATTTATTTTTCAAGTAACGTACGTTCACGATAATAAGTAAAATTTGTATAATTATATATATATATATATATATATATAATTGAAGAATTTTTATTTTACTTGTATTATATATACCTGAGATTGATCATTAATAGAAAATGTGTTGTATAGTAAAAGTGAAAGGAAGATGGATAGAAATGTAAATGTGACAACAAAAAGACAATACTGCTGTTGACAAGCTGTTGAATATTTGAAAAAGGACATGATAAGTAAACATTTTAAATAATACAGGTATTAAATTGGTATAAAATACCCCTGTTTCCTTTTTCATAAATAAGTTAAGAAACGGAATAAGAATCACGCGGTAAAGATGGGTATATATATATATATATATATATATATCTCAATGAAGAATTTTAATTTACTTTTATTATATATACCAGAGATTGATCATTTATTGAAATGTTCTATATAGCAAAATTGAAAATAAGATGGTCTGAAGTGATTTTTTGATATCAATAGTGACTATACTACAAACTTGTGAAGATGATAAAAAGAACATTATAAAAAAACTCTCTCTCTCTCTATATATATATATATATATCAAATCTCTATACAGGACAGCGGATAAAAATAAACCTATTTCTTTATTCCGCCAGCAAATGAAAATTATGGTAATTCTAGGCAGCACGTGGCGCAGGCATTTTGTTTGGGGAGGTCAATTTAAATGCAGAGAGAAAATTTTGATTTTCTTGGCTAAAATAATATTCAATGGGGAATACGGTGCAGGCTTGAAAAGAAATAAATCATATTTAAATTTATTTTAACATGTTGTTCTGAAAGAGAAAATTAGTTTTGTTGGAGAAACAGTTTTCAATCTGAAAATAATTATAGCTATTTTCTAAGCTAAAATCCTGAAAAATATTTAATGGAGTGGAACGTATAAGCTGAAGCGCGCTTAAAATTGTATTAGAAATTCAGTGTTTGAAACCAAAATACAAAATGAGTTAATTTGGTACTAATATTGAATGTTATTGTGCCTATAATGGCTTTTATAAACTACAATGTCTTTTCATGATAACCTTACTGGTTTTTATGCTTCTTCTACAGCTTTTAAACATCATCTGTAGTAAATATTTTATAATTCATTCTATCTTACAATATTTTGTAGTATATTTTATCTTCAAAGTTGTTACTTGAACGTTATCCTATAGCTTGCATAATTTTAAATAAATGAATAATATAAATAAAATTACTCTTTGTGGTCTGCACAGATTAAATATAATGCGTATTTAATTTCAAATCGAGCACAAGGATTAGGCAATTGCACTTAATGTTTCGAATTTCGTTTTCTTTATAATTTTAACAGTGGGCTTTTAGTAAACAATTTATTGTTTTTGTTGGAGCACATAGCTACACTAATCGTTAGAGCCAAGAGAAAATATTAATTTAACAAGTGGACAGTAGTAGTATATAGAAATATAGTATTGAGAACAATGTCTTGGGCCACACTTTATTTGAGTTTAGGGAAGTCATACGATCGTCTACGACTGATAGTTTAATCTTTAATCCAGATATAGTTCAGGGTGTAAAGCATTATAAAGCAGGGTGTAAATATATGCTGTGTTTTAAATATTGAAGTTATTTTAATTGTAGTTAGTTAATTAATTCTAAACTTTCAAATTCGGATCTTTAAGTCATTCCATAATTTTAGCATTCTTTAATAGATCATTTATTTGCAATATTGGCTTCAACGTAATTAACAAAACTGAAATTGTTACTTCCTATTCGGTATACATAATCTTACCTCTTACCAGGCGTATATTAAACCAGCTTATTTTCGCTTCTGATGGAAATAAAATTAAAAGAGGTTCATATCTCAATCTGAGATGTAGTTGTGATGAAAATAAATTTATATATAAATGTGGCAAAAGGAAAATTATATTTAATTTATTTCAATTTCAATTTATTCAATTTACTTGGCAACTACAGATAAAATCCAGTTACAGCAGCCACTCAAATATAAAAAGAACAGAACATGAAATACAGAATCCACTCAAATATAAAAAGAACAGAACATGAAATACAGAAGCCACTCAAATATAAAAAGAACAGAACATGAAATGCAGAAGCCACTCAAATATAAAAAGAACAGAACATGAAATACAGAAGCCACTCAAATATAAAAAGAACAGAACATGAAATACAGAAGCCACTCAAATATTAAAAGAACAGAACAGAAAATACAAGAATACTATGTAGTATACTACATGTCAAGCACATTCAAACAGGCTTTTTTAAAACAGGCAGGAGTCAAATTAAATATATCAATATCAGTACAATATGTATTATATAGATCAATAAATTTATAGATAGAATAGCATTTCATGTAATTGTGTTTAACAGTAGTAGTATGAAACAGTTTTTTTCCTAGTATTATTAACAGGTATATGAAATTCCAGGCAAGAAAGTAAAGTGGGGTAATCAATAGTATTCTTTAAAACTTTATAGTAAAACAAGAGACAGGACCATTTTCTTCTTTTTTTAAGAGACTTTAAATTATATTTTTCTCTGAGTTCACTCGTATGCATATCATAAGGATAATAGCCAGTCAATCTGTAATCAATAGTACGTAAAAGTTTATTTTGTCCGACTTCTAGTCGTTGAGAATGCAGATTGTAAACAGGGTCCCAGATCACTGCACAATATTCCAAAATTGGTTTAACAAGGGTATTATATATACAAATAATAGTATCATACCTGGCAAAAACACGAGATCGTCTTAAGGTGAAACCAAGTCTTTGGTAGGCTCTTTTAATAGTATTATCGATATGTCTCTGAAAGTTAAATGTATCATCGAAAGTGACACCCAAATCCATAATATGAGTGCATCGAGGTGGAGTTAAATTATTTAAAATGTAATTGTAATTGTTACGGATTCTAGCCATGCTCATAACATAGCATTTAGAAACATTTAAATGGATTTTATTTAAAACAGAGCAGTTATAAAGTTCATCTAGATCTCTCTGCATCAGTTCACAAGCAGTTAATGAGTTGATTTTCATATAAAGTTTCAAATCGTCTGCAAACATAAGACATTTTGCAGTTTTAAAAATCCGGGGTATTTCATTAATAAAAATTAAAAAAAGAAGTGGACCCAGATTTTAACCCTGGGGAACACCAGAGGAATTACTGTATAGTCTAGAGATTACACCAAGGTACTTTACAGAATACAGTCTATCTGTAATATAAGAGTACAACCAAATCGGCAAATCAACACTAAATCCGATAGTAATTAGTTTACGAGTTAATAACCCCAGATCGATGTGATCAAATGCTTTACTAAAATCAGTATAAATAACATCCAGTTGCCTCTTGGTATCAATGGCATCAATAATATCACTGGTAAAACAAGCTAAATTAGTTACTGTTGATCGCATTGGCAAAAATCGATGCTGGTACGGAGATATCAATTGCTTAAGTTGGGAAAAGATCCTTTCATGCGTAACAGATTCAAAATCTTTGGAAAAAGGGACAGAATAGTAATAGACCTGCAGTTGGAAATATCATGTTTGCTGTTCTTTTTATGTACAGGAATAACTTGACCGTATTTCCAGACATTGGGAAAAGTCATATTTTTAATCGAAAGATTAAACAAGGAGATTAAACAAGATTGAGCAAGGGGTAGTTACAGCGTCAGCTCAACCCTTAATGATGAAAGAGGGAACATTATCACAGCTTATAGACTGACTGGATTTTAACTTTTTTAGGGATTTGGCAACATCATTTTCAGATATATATTTAACATTAATTAAGTCAATGTTATTGCGTTCACAATTCTTAGTCAGCAGTTCAAAATTAATAGGTTGGCTACTATGGATATAAACAGATTCAAAGAAATCCGCGAAGCAGTTAGCAATATCATTATCAGTAGTATAATCAGTATTATTATAACCCATTGGCGAGATCCCACAACTACCAGGTGAATCGCCTTTACAAAAATTACAGAAAGCTTTAGGGTTCTTGTTGAGGTTTAGTTCCATGATAGCAACATGATTAGTAAAATCATTTTTGATTCCATCCTGCACTTTGCGTAGTCTGCGAAATTCCTGTAGATCACTTTTATCATCACCTATAGATTTATTATGATACTTTTTCATTAATTTAATATTATGGATAGCGCTAGAAGAGTACCACAATTTATATTTACGCTTAGTAGGAATATATTTAGGTATACATAAGTCAAATATCCCATAGACACAATCATAAAAACTCGACATTGTATCATCGACATTAGTAAATATATTTGAAAAGTTCCAGTCAGTATTATAGAAGTAGTCATATAGCATAGGATAATTGGCCTTTCTAAAGTTATATTTCATATTTTTAATATATATTTTAATATATATATTATTTAATTTATATTCTTAAATGAGGTGGATTAAATTTTATAATTGGAGGTAATCAATTAATATTTATCTACCTTACTTATTATGTGAATTATATGAAAAGCCTCATGATCGATGAAAACTTTGCCGTTGTGGCAGAATATTCTAAAAAAAAAAGAATGACATTTTTCTGCACTCCGGAGTGATTATATGTGCGGTTTGGGTTTTAAGTCGATTACTTAAATTAGTAAAATAGTTTTTCATATGAAATTAACAAGTCATACCTTCTTTAGTTGCAGTAGGTATCTTGGGAGCACGATGTACTTCATCAGGGATTTTGGAAACTAGGTGATTTCAACAAGTCTGCTGGTAGCACCTCTCTATTTAGTTGGCTGACATGTTAATTGACATTTTATAAATACCATCAATTTATTTACACTTTCTATTTGACTCTCCACGACAACTGTATGTGAAAGTTGAAATTTGTATTATCTGTGAGAC
Source organism: Amaurobius ferox (assembly GCA_951213105.1). Classification (NCBI taxonomy): domain Eukaryota; kingdom Metazoa; phylum Arthropoda; class Arachnida; order Araneae; family Amaurobiidae; genus Amaurobius; species Amaurobius ferox. The sequence goes on from OX578137.1 coordinate 124,880,657, forward strand.
GGCAAGAGAAAATTATTACCAAACTATTTATTTTTTATTATTAAAAGAATATATTTAAGCAATAAATTATGTATCTTTAGCACCCATTGAAGCTGTATGCAATTAATGTGGTTTCATAAAGAAATTAATGTGACTATCAGAAATGTGTCATTTTTCTCCTGCGATAGGTAAAATAATTATTTAAAATTCTTTAAACTCTACAACAGGATATGTTATACATATCTAAAAGTAATTTCCTCCCATTTATTTTGTAGATTTGACTAAAAAATAAATAGTCCGAAAAAAATTCTGATAAATGGCGTTTATTTCATATATTTTAAATTTTCAACACTCTTGCACTACCTGGAGATTTTAAACAAAATAATTCACATTTTGCACGAAACATTCGGATACCAGGAGACAATTTCTGCTTTTTGTTACGAAAAGTTTCCGAAAAAAAAAAGGTTTTTTTTCATTCTGCTAGAGTCTACATGTTGTGTGCAAATCACACGTATTTTCATATTAAATATAGTACTCTCTACAGATTTTTAATTTCAATGTTTCACCTATCGCCACCTTTTGTGAATTCTATCTTCTCTAATTCGCCACTAGAGGCGCTACAAAGTTTCTCAATCGATAGCATATTGGCGCCTTTTTATTAGTAGATACTGTCATTACATTTCTAGAATACAAAAATGGAAAGTTAATTGGATGTTAAAGGGCTGATGAGGATCCTATATAACATTTGTGGAATCCTATATAGAATTTGTGGAACAGGCCACATTTTTGTATGTTGAAGACCCAGACCACACGACCAACCTAGGGTTTACGGTAGCAATATGTGTGGCCGAACATTTTTGTATGTGTAAAATATTTCAAATTAGGGATAGTGTGGTTTCATAATGAACGTTCCTAATCATTTCTAATATTAACTCCAAAATTAAATTGGAATTTAATAATTTAAAAGGTTTTTTTTTATGTGTACACTATAACTGAGTTAATATATGATCGAGATAAGGGAAAGTGGGACAAACCAAGCTGTACATGAATTATTTTCTCGTAAATTTATTTCTAATGTAAGGCATATTTCTTTGGGAACATCTCTGGAAATTCTGTGTGGTCTCTTTGTTTTTAGGTTTATGTAAGTTGTATACACCCAGTCACACAACTTATCTTCCGAGCTGTTGAGAAAGCGCTCTTGCGGCAAGTGCATTGCGAAAGTGCAGGCACTTTCTCTTTCAGATAAGCAAGTTTTATCGCAGAATGATCCTAGAATACTTCCCTCGTAATTTGCTTTTACACAGTATTCCGAATCGGCATTAATTGCATGAAATTCCACTTTTTTTGTGATTTGTTACATATGGAAGATTCCGCAGTAACGACAACATGAATACTAATTGTTTAGTAGTGAGTGGCGTTGTTTTAATGTATTCGTATACCGCTTACAGTTCGATCGAGAGTTGACCAGTGATCTTCAAAATGTCTGGACATCTATTTTACTAGAAATTAAGTGAAATGTGGCTGAACGTTATTTTCTCGTACAATAATTCACTTTTAAGTAGCTTTTTACTTTCCTTATATACATATAATGTATAAGGAAAGTATTGTGACGGGGTCGAAAATTCGAATTCGAGTTTTCGACGGGAGAGCACGTATCCCTGAACACGAATCAGACGTTTTTGAAGTGATGTCTGTGTGTGTGTATATGTATGTGTGTGTGTGTAAGTATGTGTGTGTGTAAGTATGTGTGTGTGTGTGTGTGTGTGTGTGTAAGTGTGTGTGTGTGTGTGTGTGTAAGTATGTGTGTGTATGTCTGTGTGTCATTGAGCCTGTGAAGACGATAACTGACGAACGAATGAACCGATTCGAATGAAATTTGGTACAAAAATTACAATCCGTGAATACTAGAAGCCTATTGTTTTTAAACGCAATAAAATGTGCAGAATACCCCTAAATTCTCGAGTGAAATTTTGAAAAATCCTCAGAAAACTCAAACCGTTAAAAATGTTACGCAAATAGACATTTCTTATGTAATTTTTCCTTAGAAAGCGATTAACATAAACTTAGAACGCTAGCACGAACCGTTCTCGAGATATTGCACATTTTTCAAAAAAGTTATGCAAGTTTTCTATGTGTCCTATATAAATATATCTAAATGTTGTGTCACATAAGTAGAAACTATGTTAAAATAAAATGTCTCCGGGGGAGAACGAACACCCGTCCCCGGGGGGATGGGGGGGAGCTTCGCCCGCCCTGAGGTATACATGAAAGAATCACTGAGTGAGGGAAGTAACTTGGCCCCTAAGAGTCTAACGAAGTCAACAATAAAAATCTCAGCTCAGCTATTTTTTGCAACAGTGATTGAAATTATTAAGTCTTGCGATCATTGAACCATAAATAAACCCTTTTATGCATGATTATGTCAAATTTTGAATTATGCCGCCATTTTAAATAATATATAAATTTTCGCTCGAATTCTATCTAGTTCTAGATTTTTTGATAACAAAGCTGAACAAAGTTTCGTGAAAATCCATTAATATTTGTGGCCGCTGTTATGTAGACTAGAAATCGACCACATACATACATACATACCGATAGAGAGATAAATTTACAGATATCACTACCAAAATAGTTAAAACGAATTCTGGAGGTACTATAAAACATATATTGATATCAAAGTCTCGAATTCGAAGAATTTCGCGGAAACAATAATTTATAAAATATTACAGAGAAAGTATATAATAGATAGTAGTATGAAGCTGTGAAATGCTATATTGTATGTAATAATATATAAATTGAATAATGCTTATAGTTACAGTTAATCTGATTGGCATTCATGGGCAATGCAGCAGTCACCGATCTGAATGTAATTGCAATGCGATTTACATGTTTTATTCATTTAAAAGAAAAAGTTTAAATACGAAATAAGTATTTAAATTAAAAGTATTTAATTAATAATCAAGCAATACACAATAACACATCATATCTGTACGTCATCGATATATTTTTATCATTCGACGAATATAAAAGCATTGAGAAAGCATTAACTGCCTTGCTGAAACAAATAAGTAATTCAGTTTTCATAGTTCCAGTAATGCTGTTAAAGTGTACTCACACGCAATATACAAAATATATAAATTACTCTTTAATATTTATCTTTAATAATCCATTACAAAGAAGTGTCACATCAAAATTAATATCACGAGCAACATTCAATTTTATAAAATGTCAGTCCAAGACATTTCCTAAACAGTGTTTGTTCTGCAAAAAATTGAAAAAATCTCCCAAAAAATTCATAAATAAATAAATGATATGGGTAATATTTAACCTTTTGCTTACGGGGGGCAGCGTCAATCCCGTTTATTATTCCCGTACAGCGTTATCCCCTTTGCAAGCATTGGCGTCCATTGGACGCCAATTTCTGCAAAGGGGAATCAAACTGTTTGTGATAGGGTATGTCAAATACCTGTCTTTTTGAGAGGTTCTCCGTTTGGGATTGAAGCAAAAAGTGAAATATAAATTAGCTGTGGTGCTTGCAGCAACCGACCACTAAATATAGCCACCTTCTATTTCTCTATAAACATATACAATTTTATAATTTTGCGGTATGAGACACAGAAATTCGAGGTTACGCACCCATACAGAAAAAAAAAATTATGCAAAGGGCATAAGAAGTAGAATAATTCATAAACTACATTAACATTTTAAAAAATCTGATGTGGGCAACACATGACTTTCCTTATATAATATAATGAATTTACTACTTTTAGAGTAAAAAAAATCTGATGTGGGCAACACATGACTTTAATGAATTTACCACTTTTACAGTAAAATAAATAGGTTTTTCTTATAGTAGATACTAATATTCTTTCCAAGATATTGAATTTTCGACAATTAGTCGTCATTTCATTGATTTAGCGTCATTTTTATCCATTTGGAGAGATTTTCGTTAATTTGTCAACATTTCAAAAAGTCGCCAAATTAGCGACATTCCGATAAAATTCGTCGCCAAAATCTCGCCAAGCATAATGGACAAAGAAATAAGTTATTCTTACAGCAGATAAATGAATATTGACGTTTAAATACAAAAGTATTACTCAAAGTATCTTTTTTCATGAGTGGAACGAGCTAGATCCACGAGAATGATGTCATCCAATATATCGCATGGTATTACTGAAAAGTGAACATGTCTCTCAAGAAGAAATATTTTTTTTTATTTTATATGACTTTCTGATAATTTTTTTGAAAAATGTGCAATATCTCGAGAACGGTTCATGTTAGCGTTCTAAAATTTATATCAATCGTTTTCTAATGAAAAATTACATAAGAAATGTCTATATGCGTAACTTTATTAGTGGTTTTGATTTTTTGACTATTTTTTCCAAATTTCATTTGAAAATTTAGGGGTGTTCTTAACATTCGATTGTGTATAAAAACAATAGGCTTCCAGTGTTTACGGATTGTGATTTTTGTACCAAATTTGGATCGAATCGGTCCATTCGTTTGTCAGTTATCGTCTTCACAGACTCTCTCACACACACACATACTTTCACACACACACAGACATCACTTCAAAAATGTTTGATTCGTGATCAGGGATGCTTGAAACGTGCTCTCCCGTCGAAAACTCGATTTCGAATTTTCGACCCCGTCACAATACTTTCCTTATACATTATGTATATAAGGAAAGTAATAGGATTTTCTTATAGTAGATACAAATATTCTTTCCAAGATGTTGAATTTTCGACAATTAGTCGTCATTTTCATTGATTTAGCATCATTTTTATCCATTTGGCGAGATTTTCATTAATTTGGCAACATTTCAAAAAACTCGCCAAGTTGGCGACATTCCGCCAAATTCGTCGCAAAATCTCGCCAAGAGTTATGGAGTAAGAAAAAAGTTATTCTTACAGCAGATAAATGTATATTGCCGTTCTAATACAAAAGTATTATTCAAAGTATATTTTTTCATGAAAGGAACGAGCTAGATCCACGAGAATGATGTCACTCTCACACACACACAATTTATCGCATGGTATTACATATGAAAAGTAAACATGTTTCTCAATAAGAATTTTTTTTTTTATGTGACTTTTTCATAATTTTTTTGAAAAATGTACAATATCTCGAGAACGGTTCATGTTAGCGTTCTAAAATTTATGCCAATCGTTTTCTAATGAAAAATTACATAAGAAATGTCTATTTGCGTAACTTTATTAGCGGTTTTGATTTTTAACGATTTTTTCAAAATTTCCTTCGATAATTTAGGGGGGTTGTGAACATTCGATCACGTATAAAAACAATAGGCTTTCAGTGTTTACGGATTGTCATTTTTGTACCAAATTTGGTTCGAATCGGTCCATTCGTTCGTCAGTTATCGTCTCCACAGACTCACTGACACACACACATACTTTCACACACACACACACACACACACACACACACACACACACACACACATACACACACACAGACATCACTTCAAAAATGTTTGATTCGTGATCAGGGATGCTTGAAACGTGCTCTCCCGTCGAAAACTCGAATTCGAATTTTCGACCCCGTCACAATACTTTCCTTATACATTATGTATATAAGGAAAGTAAAAATAGGTTTTTCTTATAATAGATACTAATATTCTTTTCAAGATATTGAATTTTCGACAATTAGTGGTCATTTTCATTGATTAAGCGTCATTTTTATCCATTTGGCAAGATTTTCGTTAGTTTGGCAACATTTCAAAAAGTCGCCAAGTTGGCGACATTCCACCAATTTCGTCGCAAAAATCTCCCAAGCGTTATGAACGAAGAAATAAGTTATTCTTACAGCAGATAAATGATTATTGACGTTCAAATACAAAAGTATTACTCAAAGTAGCTTTTTTCATGAATGGAACGAGCTAGATCCACGAGAATGATGTCACCCAATTTATCGCATGATATTACATATGAAAAGTGAACATGTTTCTCAATAGGATTTTTTTTTCTATTTTATATGACTGTTTGATAATTTTTTTGAAAAATGTGCAATATCTGGGGAACGGTTCATGTTAACGTTCTAAAATTTATGTCAATCGTTTTCTAATGAAAAATTACATAAGAAATGTCTATTTGCGTAACTTTGTTAGTGGTTTTCATTTTTTGACGATTTATTCAAAATTTCATTCGAAAATTTAGGGGGGTTCTGAACATTCGATTGCGTACAAAAACAATAGGCTTCCAGGGTTTTCAGATTGTGATTTTTGTAACAAATTTGGTTCGAATCGGTCCATTCGTTCGTAAGTTATCGTCTCCACAGACCCACTGACACACACACACACACACACACACACACACACACACACACACACACACACACACACACATACTTTCACACACAGACACCACTTCAAAAATGTTTGATTCGTGATCAGGGATGCTTGAAACGTGCTCTCCCGTCGAAAACTCGAATTCGAATTTTCGACCCCGTCACAATACCTTATGTATATAAGGAAAGTAAAAAGGGCTCTCTTGCATAAATACAACTATGTAGGTACCTTACACCTTTCTGGTAGGTCGGACGGTCTGGGTTTCAACAACAACTATGTAGGTACATGCCAGCAAAATTTCGTGCTCTTGCTATTGTTACTCTGTCCAGAGCGTGAACTCGCAGCTCAGATATTATGACTTTGTTATTGACATTTAATGTTTTTTTAAACCACTTTCCGATTTAACATTTATTTTATCAAAGCGCGTTCCCCCTAACATTTATCTACAAATGCCCAAATTTCATATTTTTGATGCTACAGCTTTTTAAACTCCAAAACGTGAAATATGCCAAACAGCGGCGGAGTCATCTACTTGTTATAATATAAATGTATCAAAAAAATATTTGTTTTATCATTTTCTTAAAAATATGGTTCTACATGATACTTTTATATGTGTTTAATGCTTAACATGCGAGAAACGATCATTAAATGCATTAGTGACATTAACATAGATTAGATTTATCACTGTCTTTACTTTCTTTTAATAATTTGATAAATGCGTCAAACTTTCAACTACTTCAGGTTTAACGGTTTGTTCCTTAGTCAGTTATTGGGAGATTTTAAATCCTCAAATCACTCGATTTTTGCACCAATATTTTAAGCTTGAAAACTTATGTGCAGTATATTAATGTACTTGCCCTCATTTTCAATAAAAACAGTAATACTGCCCGAATATAAATTAAATAACTACTTTTTCATAAATAACCTAACTTTAAAATCAAGCTCCCACTTCAGATATGACAGAAGAATCCAGGCACCGATTTTGAACTTTGTCAACGCCTCCTATAAATAAATGAACGAGGCCGCGCTCTAAAAATTGTGAGTCACAAACATTGAGTAAGCCAATCGTTATGATAGTTTAATGGGACGCAAGTTTCTCCGTAACTGCTTGCGATAATGCATGTGTTGCTATATTCACGTCGCGTATTACTATTACTATCTTAACAGTCTCTCAAATAAACTTCGGGAGTGTAAGATGAACACAATATTCCATAAATACTTAAAAATCTAATTTTTCAAACTTTTGTTCTGTGAAACTACCCATAATGCAAACAAATTTAAATATAACGGCTATGCAACAATGAAAAGTCTCCAAAATTTACGTGCTGATAAAAAGAAAATATTCGAATAGTTATTATGAAACTTTGCTAAAATAAACGCTTAAATAATGACCAAATGTGACACAATTAGAAAAAAAAATTTAAAAATTCCATGCATTATATTTCGCGCCATTTTGATGATAGCATCATGATCGTAGAATGAGCCTTAAATAATCCAAATACGAATTTGAGGAACATTAAAAAATGTTTTATGAAAAAAGATTTTTCGAAAAATAATAATTCTGAAATAAAAACTATGAAATGTATCACTTTTATATACAGTCATAAGAGTGATATCAGTTATAGATAGAAGATTTAAATACGCAGAGGAAATTTTCTAAATTTAAAAGAAAATAATTCTTGGCTAGAAATAATTCTTAGCTAAGATATTTAACAAAGGTATATTTAAAAGTTCAGATCAATTATACGTTCTTTATACAATACGCCACTTACTTCGCGTATTAGCTTTTGATTTTTAGTTGGATGGGTTCAAATTGAATTTTAGTTTCATTTACACGAAACAGTTCATGGAGGCAAAAAATATTAAACTGATTTTTCATTTAAATATTTAAGTACTGAAAGAGAAGAATAATAGCCATCATTGAAAAATGTTTTGGTAAATCTTTAACACAAATAAGCCGATTTACATAGCAAATTCTACGCTTTGAATTCCATAACTGGCATTATAATACTGACCGAAGCCGTCTTTGCAACATAAATAACCGTGGCTTTATTTACTTGTATGTTATTTGTATGCCCTCTCCAGCAGGGAATAGCTGAGGTCTGTCTCGACAGCAAGGATATTTGCAATGTACTATAATGTTGCAAATCTCTGAGGACCGAAATATTAAATCCTACCTCTTAGCCGGCATCAAATTTAATAAAAATTGAGCTCAGGATGTACCAGGCTATAATGATCATGTCCTAGCTCTCAGAGTCCTTAAAAAAATATTGCGGATATAGTGGCTGTGTGAGTGTAATCTGACAGTATTTGTGGTTTAACTGTATGACTTTTAAAGCATTTGAGAAAAGAATATTATTTTTTACGACTTCATATTAAACTCAATAAAAGTTTGCAAGCGATACATATATTTGAAATTTAATTAATAAAACATGTATCGATTTAGAACAGCAAGTTATCAATTGGCGTGGACGTTTGGTATATACTTCCATAATATTAAGAACCAGCCATTTCCGCCTACTCAAAATGGTATGAGGTTACTAAATGGAACATCTATACACTTAATAAAAGTTCTAAATATCAAACACCATTTCAAATTATTGCATAAAAATGGAGCACATTTTACAGTTTTTTAACATAAAAATGACGATATATAAAGCAAAATTTGATATCGATTTCCTTCTGTTGCCTTATTTTTATTTTTACCGGGCATATCAAACTAAAAATCAATCATTAATAAAAAAATCCTCAATTGTTTGATCAAAAAGATAAACAAACAAAAGACGATTTAGGTGTTTGAAGCGTTACTCTTACAAATGAAATCAAATACTGTAAAAAAATTTGAATTCCCACATACATGAAGTGTTTTAAGTTTCTATTTTTAGCAGTTTGTGCTGTATATTTCACCTCTTACATAGTCGGTCCCGGAGCCAACGGCCCTACCATGCTGAAAACACCGGTTCTCGTTAGATCACCGAAGTCAAGCAGCATCGGGCGCGGTTAGTACTTGGGTGGGTGTCCACCTGGGAACACCGCGTGCTGTTGGCACATTTAGGACGCGGTAGCCCGGTGGTTTTCGCGCTGGATTTGCACGCTGCCACAACTGCCGCCGTGTTCATGCGGAGTACGACCACGTTAAACATGTGGGTCCGAAAGTTCTTCCGAGAGGTTGATGGTAGTGGAAGGAGGGTACGATCCCTGTGGATGGCTCGCTCTGGGTTCCGGTCTAAATTGGATGGCACTTCCCGGCCGTCCAAGCGGTTACCTTACACCTTTCTGGTAGGTCAGACGGGCTTGGTCTCAACAACAATGAAGTATCGTGTTCTGTGGAACATAAATTAACCCTTCTATGCATGATTAAGTTAAATTCTCAACAGTCTCAACAACAACAACAACAACAACAACAACAGTCAGTCCCGCTTAGCTATGTGACATAGTATGATATATTGTAACTTTTCATGGCAATTCTAATAATTCTTTAAATTAAATGACAGTGAAAATTTTGTCAAGAAAATGCATTGTGAAATTCAATTAACCATAAAGCCTTTCGTACTGTCTGGTTTTTATCTTCAGTCCCCGAATTAAAGAATGTAATGTTTCCAATCTGTTTGGCGCTTAACGTGTCTTGATATTGATTTAACCATAATTTTTTATCATAGCGATGTAACTTTTTGTTCTCGTTTCCGAAGTAATATTTTTTTATCGACGTCCATCTTATTTTATTTTTAAACATTGAGAAGATTTTAGTTATCTTGAAAGGAGTGACGAAAAATAAAAAAAAGCCTTGATTATTATTATTTTTTTTATTTTAATGAATGTTCTTTTGAAAAAAATACATTCTATTTTATACTTTTCAATATTTTTTGCATGCCTAATGTGGGATTTTATTTTTGAAGGTATTATGGCATGAATGCTGGCATGCATTACAACAATGACACGTGCTTAAACTTTTCATCCGTCTTTCTTTTAATGATTGTATTCATTTGAATTCTTTATCGGAATTTAATTTCATAAAACTTCGTTTTTTCCTTCTGTATTTATCTTAAACTTTTCATTTTTATGCTAACGCATTAAAAATTATTTTAGTCCGTTTTTATGTGTGTATATAAGGTGATTAAAAAAAGATGGGCCAAATTTTACCAGGTGGTAATAGACACCAAACCAAGCATTTTTCGTCATAGTTTACTGATTCGGAAATGAAGTGTTAAAGGTGCGCTTACTCGTTGAGAAGCAGCATCTCTTCAAACTTAAAAGTGTCATTCTGGTTGTAGAAAAAAACCACGTATACAAATTTCATCTGGGGGAAGAAGAAGAATACAACCCTAACACCAAATGTACAGCTTTATCAGTTTGCAGCAGTGCAGCTCCACTTTTGAGACGATGAAGCCTCACGATCGCCCGATCTGACCGTATCTTGACTTCTTTTTTTGGGGATATCACAAGAGTATCGTCTATGGCACTCCCTTTGAACCTGAAGAGGAACTCGTCTCCAGAATTTCGGCCGCTGCTGCCGAAATGCGCAACATGGCTGGTCTGTTCGAAAGAGTTCGATAATCCCTCCACGTATACTATCACTCGTAATGTTTGGCTCAACTTTTTTAATCACCCTGTATAATAAGTAAATATAAAACCTTCTTGATTTTAAGAGTTATATGCGTCTTCAAAGTATTTATATCTGCAATTTGTTTCCATTTTTCTTATAACGAAACTGATTTTTATAATAAATGTTAGCGGCCTATTAAAGTGCGTTACATTATTTTTTTTCCGTTTTAATGTCCGTATTTAAATTTTGATTATAATGGTAAAACTTTCTACATTTAAAATTGCACAGTATTACACTTCTCTACGCATACTATTTATTCTGTACGTGTTTATATTTTGCTCATAGCGAAACTGATCTTTAAAATAAATGCTATTGAACTAGTAAAGTGTGTTAATGTCTTGCTTTTCATTTTAACACCCGTATTTTCATTTTGCTTATATTGATAAAACTTTATGCATTAAACATTGCACAGTGTTAAACTTCTCTAAGTGTTTTTATTTATTCTGTACGTGTTTTCGTTTTGATCATAATGTTAAAATATTATGAATACTGCATTAAACATTGAACAATAATAAATTCTTTACTTTGTCTAAAATTAAATTTAAGTTCCCTCTGTAGTAAGAAAACTAAAATATTTGAGTTTCTAAGAACTTGGTAATACTGTTCACTTCAGGGTGGCTCATAATTCAATTCTTATTTGCTTCAATATACTTGAAATGTATACTTACTACGTTAAATTTTTAAAAAGGTGTAGCAAAAGTTATAGGGCCATTTACGGTAACTTTATAGTATTTTGTGAAGGTTATTGTCATCATGTTTTCCAAATTATTTAATTAAGCATAATTTTAATACATTAAATTACCTTGAATAAACATCCTTAAATTATATTTAAAGTACCAAAAGCTATTTCAAAGCTGTGATCAAACATTAAACATATTTCTTTTTAATTATTTTTAAACATTAAACGGTCCATTTTGAATGTAGATTTTATTTTGATGATTATCACAGATAAGTTGTGTATTTCTTTCAGTAACTTGTAGTATTTAAAGTATTGAGGGGGGGGGGGTCTTGGAAATAATTTAATTTAATCTTTAATAGACAAGATAAATGTGCTTAAACACTGAATCAATATATAATTTGTTTATTTTAGAGCATTTATCTCAGTATCTAATAACGCAAATACCTAATTATGTTTGTGCCACCATATTCATATTTTTTTTGCTATTTGTCACTTACTATGTTTTCTTTAGAAAAGAAACAGAATATATATCGAAGCTAAATTATTTTAACAATAAATTTACTCACAAATATATATTTAAAACATAAAGAGAAAGTGAACTGTTAAAATTTAGGAGCTAGAGCAAAATGCCCATTATGACAAAAAACTTTCTGATTGCCATATTTATATTTTTATATTTTTCGCAAATTTTGTTATTTCAAATATTCTTCAATACTTATAGTTAGGAAATCTGAAGTGTAATAGATCATTAGTTTATTAAGATACATACAGTAAAACGTATCAAAAATTTCAAATAGCCAAATATAGAAAGTAATATAGCATTTATAAATAAAATTAACTACAACTTTGATTATTTATTCAGTGATTATATTTGAGCTTCATAGAATTTAATATGTAAATTACATATTTATAGGGAATTTAGTTTTATTAGAAAATACTTTCATCTTTTAAAAAGTACATAAAATGTTTAGATTTTCATATTTCCTGAATTAACTACTTATGTTAAGATATACATTAAATATTTATCATATAATTTCTAATGCAAGATAAATTTCCATTTGAGTTTAAGTAAATATAATATTTTAAGCTTTAGTTTCGGTACATTTATTGCCCAATATACCTTGGATATTTCAACTAATATTTCAATCTACAAAAAACTGTGTCATGTACGTGTTTTCCGCTGCTTGCACACCTGGATCTATTAAATTCGCTGGGTAAACTTGTCAATTACGCTTATCCTTTAAGAACGATCTATTGCATTGCTGCGTTTGAATGATTTGCAGCGAAATAAAATATAAAAGGCTGCTGTTACTATTAATAAAAATAATTTAAATTCTTACCAGAAAAATTCTTGAATTATTCTATTAAAAATAATATGATAATATAACTTGAAAATTGTTTATTTTATAGAGCAGTGTGCTATGTGCTAATGGATATCTTATATTTTCTTATTTATATCTTATTTGTCAAAATGGGTCGAAATTCCAGTCTTTTATCCAGTCAGTTACAAAGCTTAAAATTGGACCAAAATTCTTGACTGAGTTTCGGCTGGTCCCAAGCTGTTATTAACATATGCAAAATATTAAATTGGCACCATCTAGATTGCAGAACTATTCAGGAAAAATATTAAGCATTTCTCTTAGCAATGCTGAAAATGACAACACTTTTCCGTAAATATATCTGGATAATGTGTTCCGCAGAAGATGGTCTGTGGTTATGCTCTCTACCTATTTCAATTAGCTGCGCAATTCTCGTCGCAACTTTCTTGATATCTTTGTTGGGTGATATAGGACTAGCCTGCTGATTAAACGAAATGATATTTTATATAAAATATACTTCTATAATATTACTGGTATATATATATATAGGGGGTGCATAAAACAATTTCTCTTTCTAATATCCGTAATCACTGTAGACTTAAAATGGCAGAATAAGTGGAAATATGAATTTCACATTAGAAAGTTGTTTCAATTTCTGCATTATTCTTTGATCCTTTTAACACCTGTGAAGTGATTTAGAACGAAGTCGTCTGCTTAAAAATGTACACCAATACTTCATATTTATTACAAATAAATACTATTTCACTGTTTTCCCCAAACTTTTAAATGTTAAGATTGGGAGTGTACAAATATGGGCTTGATAATTTATATGACTGATACATGTCAAACCCACACAATTGAATTTTAAAAGAAAATTCTAAATAATGCTCATTATGTGAAATACAACACAATTGTAAATATTTCTAATTGGTTCGCTTGATTCGTTCGTGAGATATCGTCTCCACATATTCACTGACATACATACACACACATACTTTCACACACAGACATCACATCAAAAACGTCTGATTCGTGTTCAGAGATGCTTGAAACATGCTCGCCCGTCGAAAACTCGAATTTGAATTTTCAACCATGTCACAATATTTTTCTTATACATTATATACATACTATGTATATATGTATATACTATGTATTCCTTATGTACATACTATGTACGTAAGGAAAAATAAAAACTACCGAACATATTTTGCTGAATTTCTTTTATATTATTTATTATGGGATAATTTAAATATTTTCTAAAATTGTCTAAGTAATTTGTGTTAACATTTGAGCTTCGTCTTGTCAGCCCGGACTTTTACAACTTCTTATTTCGTTTTTTTTTCAGTCAAAGATTAAGGGAAATATGGCATAATATGTCCATGGATTGGATTTAGATCTATGGGTTAGACAGGAGGCAGAGAAGATGTCTAATATGATGTTCTGTGCCATGTTTGAGTAGCTCAGTTGGTAGAAAGCTGGTGCAAAGAATCATATCTAGGTTTAGTGCCCTTTTCTGACATAACTCTATACTGGTACTCGGAAGTAATTGTTGATATTAATTTAAGGCGCAAGGTATGGATAAAATAATTGGACGGATTGAAAAAGATTGGGAAAGCGAAAAAAATTTGGTTTGTTGAGGCTAAGAAGTTGGGACTTAAATTTATTGGGAGGATAACGTGATGCTACTTTCCACAATAGGCTAATTAATTTTGTCGACTGCTGATTATGAAATTCAGGGCTTTTACGTTGTTATCTGGGTTTCACTTTATAAACTTTCATACTAATATATAATTATTTTAAGTAATTTTTAAAAAGTTTTTAAAGTGTTGCATATTTTACACAGAAAATCACAAAACTAAGTACAATGAAGCGACTTCTACCCTGTTGAATGAATGAAAGTAGAAGCATGCACAACTCAAAAATATATTTCACACACTCAAGTGTTGATTTATTAATGGACTGTAGTAATAATACACAGATGGAAAACAAAAGCACAAAGATAATACACTCATGTATATACACACTGAAAACGCCACTCTCGAACTCAGATCCTCAAGAATAATAAAAAAAAGATGTAGTGCGGCTCATTTTGAGAAGCGCCATCTCGTGGCACCAAAAATACCCCCAGCCTTGAAGCCTCAATGGTTCAACACTTAAAATTAAACTGATTTTACTGAAAGAGAAGGAAACATAAATACAACATATAAGTTAAGTTAAATAAAAAATGTCACTAAATTCAGTTCACGAATAGTCAGTTCAGTGGCAAAGTACACAGTTTAGAAATAGGTCTTTTCAGTTCACCGTTAGCAGTACGTAATTCTACAACGCGCACCTTATTATCCTTGCCTGGACAAACATTAACAATCCTACCTAACTTCCAACGTAAAGGAGGAAGATTCTCATTTTTCACTAGCACTAAGTCACCCGGTTGAAAATCACGTTGGAGTTTACACCACTTAGGCCTTTCCTGCAATCTAGATAAATATTCGTTACTCCAACGTTTCCAAAAATGCTGGAATAGCTTTTGCATATTTCGCCATCGATCAATGTGACTTATTTTTTCTTGGGTTAAGTCTGATTCTGGAAGGGCACTCATTGATGCTCCGATCAAAAAGTGTCCAGGAGTCAGGACTTCTAAGTCATTGGGATCCGAAGAAGCTGGAGTCAAGGGTCTTGAATTTAAGCAGGACTCGATTTGTGTGATTAGCGTCAAAAACTCTTCAAATGTTGGTACGACATTCCCAAGACATATCTTTAGATGGTATTTTAGTGATTTAACTCCAGCCTTCCACAGACCTCTAAAGTGAGGCGCAGAAGGAGGGTTGAAAATCCACTTGATGTTTTCGGAAGACACATAACTATGAAGTCGATAATTCCGTTCAATATTTATAGCCATCTCAACTCCCTACTAGCTCCTTTAAAATTCGTTGCACAATCACTATGTATTTCAACAGGTTTACCTCTACGAACTATAAACCTTTTTAATGTCGAGATAAATGATTTTGTTGAAAGGTCTCCAACTATCTCTAAGTGAACTACCCTAGTAGAGAAGCAAACAAAAAGACACACATAACATTTAGTAATTTTGACTCCTCTACCAGAACGATTCTTGATATTAAAAGGTCCAGCAAAGTCTACACCCACACGAGAAAATGCTCTGCTTTGGGTAACTCTTGAAGCAGGAAGATCAGCCATCAACTGTGTTGCATTCTGGGCTCGAATTCTGCAACAGGTGACACATCGATGTAAGCATCTACTAACGGCATCTCTAGCGCTGATAATCCAAAACTTTTGCCGTAAAATAGACAGAAGTAATTGTGGGGCCAGCATGAAGATAAACTCGATGATAGTAACTGATGATCAAATTTGTAATATGATGATTCTTAGGTAAAATCATCGGGTGTTTTCTGTCGTCTGATAAGTTCGCATTTGTAAGTCTTCCGCCAACACGCATGACTCCTGAAGAATCTAAAAACGGAGTCAAAGATAAAAGCTTGCTGCTTGATTTCAAATGTTTCGCAGATTTTAGGCTAGTAAGTTCCCCGGAAAATGCAGATTGCTGTACAATCTTGACAATTAAGGATGTTGCGGTAAAAAGTTCCTCTGTTGATAAGTGACTCTAAACGATTTTCCGGTTGTTTAAAACAATTATTTCTAAACTTCATACACCATGCTAATATTCTGCATAGCTTTATCCACGAAGAAAATTTTGAAATTAAAGTTGGGTCTTGAACCTTTGAGACATGAGAATTATAACTCCTTTTCTTTTCCTTAAACACAATTTCACTGTACTCAGCGTCGATATCAATTTTTTGTTCTGTCATTTCAAGGGGTTGTTTTAGCCATTGCGGTCCTTGCAACCATAATGTGCTCTCCAAAAGTTCTGATGGAAGATAACCCCTTGTTCCGCAATCTGCGGGATTCTCTACCCCATGTACAAAGTTCCATTTGACATTAGGAATAGCTTCTTGAATTTTGGACACACGATTTGCAACAAAAGGCTGCCAACAACGTGGCTCAGAAGAAATCCACGCTAATGTGACACGTGAGTCTGTCCAAGCATAGACACAATTGATAATAATTCAATGTATGAGAGAACAACCTTCAAAAGGTTTGATAGCAACAAAGCTGCACATAGCTCTAGTCTTGGAGGAGATTGTATTTTTAAAGGTGCAACTCTGGTTTTTGCAGTTAACATATTCACATGCACTGAATGCTTAGAACTTGCAGATTTTACATATATGACAGCACAATAAGCTTTCTCCGAAGCATCAGAAAAGCCATGAATATCTATGACAATGGGATTGCAACACAAAACATAACGCGGAATTTGAAATTCTGATAATTGCGGCAACTCCGAATAAAATCTTCTCCACTTTTTGTAGATTTTCTCATTAACAGGTTCATCCCAACCAATGTCATAACTCCACAATTCTTGTATTAGAATTTTACCGTACACAATTACAGGTGTCAACGATCCCATTGGATCAAAAATCTTTGCAATTTCTGAAAGAATAGTTGATTTCGCTGAAGCATCAAAAACGACTCTTAACTTGGTAGTAGTACTGGATTCTTTCACTACATCATGATGGGGCAAATAGAAAGTAGAATCAGAAGACACCTCATTGTCAGGAACCTTTTCCATATGTCCTAAACTCTTCGTGTATGGTTTTTGAATGCTAGTGGATTCAGTAAAATGAAATGTATCGGTAGTTGGTTTCCAGTTAATTCCCAAGACCTTGACCTTTTTGTCACTATTAATTTCTATGGAAGTATTGTCTCTAAATTTTTCAGGAATATCTTCCAAGACTCTTGGCACATTTGAAATCCATTTCCGCAATGTAAAGTTTCCTCTTTTCATCATCTCAAACATTTGTTTAACTAAAAGTCTAGCAACCTCTTCACTCTGTGCGCCTGAAAGCAAATCATCAACATAGAAATCATGAATAGCTACATTAGCTGCCAAAGGAAAATTGTTTTGTTCATCCAATGCTAGTTGTTTCGTGGCTCTTGTAGCCAAAAAGGGCGCGCAAGCAGTTCCATAAGTAACTGTTGCTAATCTATAAGTATTCAACGGTTCGTTTGTATTTTCTCGCCACAAAATTCTTTGCCAACTTATGTCTTCAGGATGAACTTTGATTTGCCTAAACATTTTTTCCACATCCGTGCAAAATGTAATCTGATATGTTCTAAACCTAAGGAGAATGGGAAACAACTTTTGTTGAATTCTTGGACCTGTCATCAAAAGATCATTTAAAGACAGACCTGAAGCTGGTTTCGCTGAAGCATCAAAAACGACTCTTAACTTGGTAGTAGTACTGGATTCTTTCACTACACCATGATGGGGCAAATAGAAAGTAGAATCAGAAGACACCTCATTGTCAGGAACCTTTCCCATATGTCCTAAGTTGTAATACTCACTCATGAAAGACTTGTACTGTTCATACGCCTCGGGTTTGGATAGCAATGAATTTTCCAATGATTTGAATCTACGAATTGCTGATTGCCTTGAATCACCAAGTAAGCTTGGGGACGAATGGAAAGGCAATTTGACTACATAAAGTCCATTTTTATCTCTCGAAAAGGTAGATTTAAAATGATCTTCGCAGGCTTGCTCTAATTTTGTAAAATTAGAATATTCAGGTACACAGTCTAGCTTCCAAAAATTAGTTAGTAACTCTTGTGTTTCTAATTGAATATTATTCACATGAATAGTAGGTTTTAACTCAGAAGGAATAGTAACACTACCTGAAATAATCCAACCTAGATCAGAACGCGATGCAGTTGGCATATTCTCTTCTCCCTTAATGGTTACTCCTTTAAACATTAGCAGAGTGTCTACCCCCCAACAAAATGTCAATCGGTCCACTTCTAAAAAACGTTGGATCTGCTAAAGTGAGATCATTAAATAGCTCAATAAACTCCTTATCTAGAGTTAAATGGAGCAATTCTCCTATAATTTTATTAATTACAAACACTGGGGTTTTAAATGATAACTTAGTTGAAAAATGTGGCACAAAGTTAATTTCTGAAATTCCATTAGTTTTAGCATCTGCTGATCCTAGACATGAAATTAGAAATTTAGCTCTTTTCTTAGATAGACCTAACCTCTGCAAACAATCCTCAGTTATGAAACTAGCTTGACTTCCAGGATCGAGCAATGCTCGACAAATTTGTAACTTCCCAGAAAAATCCACTACTCTGATAAGGGCAGTACACAACAATACCTGTTTTTGACAATTAAAATCTGAAACACAAGAATTTATACGTGTAGGAACACCTTCAGCTATTGATGAATCTCTATAATTATCAGTATAATCAGTATTTAAAACAGGTGCTGATTGTGGACAAAATACCGTAGCATTTGCTGATAAAGAAGTAGAACTATTCGCACCTTGATTAATCACTTCAATGTTATTCTCAGCTTGACCATAATGCAGCAAAGTATGATGATTTTTAGCACATTTTTTACACTTGTAAACACTTTTACATTGATATACTCTATGATTTGGAAGTAAACAATTGAAGCACACATTATGTTTCTTCACAAAATTTACACGATTTTGAATGCTTAAGCTCAAAAATTTATTACACTTCAATAAAGAATGATTAGCCTTGCAATAAACACATTGGATATGGATCTCCGAAGCAAATGTTGAAACCTTTTGAGGAATGTTTTGTTTCCTAATAACCAGTTGTTTACTAGTTTGAAGAGTTCTTGAATGAGATTTTAAAAACTCCAACAATTCTTCAAGTTTTGGAATGTTATCTCCTTTCAGTGAACGTTCCCACCAACCTCTTGTCGATACATCTAATTTGAATTGCACAATAAACATTAAAATAGTATTTGAAAAATTCTCTACTTTATATTGTGAAGTCTTGAAAGACCGAATGCATTCTCTTGCAATATCCACTAGACTCAATATTTGTGAAGGATTTTCTGATTGTAATGAAGGTAAATACAAAAGTTTTCTTATTAAAGCACACATAAGTTCTCTTTTATGCGAAAATCTCTGTGAAAGTAATTCCCACGCAATGTCGAAGTTCGTATCCGAAATCGGTAGCGATTGCACAATTTTTAGAGCTTCACCTTTTAAAGAACACTTTAGATACTGCAATTTCTATCCACCAGACAACTTTTCATTATTCGAAATCGCAGCTTGAAAAAGGTCACTGAAAGATAACCATTCATCAATATTACCGCCAAAACTAGGAAGTGTTAACTTGGGCAGCTTGATATCTGCTGACTCAGAACATTTGGTTTCGTTATGGTTAACGAGAATATTATTTTTAGAATTAACTCTAGAAACTTTAAGAACCAACTCATTGATTGTATCACACAATTTTTGCTGCTCCGTAATGAAAGAATCAAGTTCTGATTCCTCACATGAATCGAAAATATTGTTAAACACATTAGTTAATTCGTCACTAATAATCGTAAGTTTTGATTTAAAAGGTTCAAGTTCTGCCGAATCAGCACTATCAACACAAGAAGTCACTTTATCTCTCAATTTCGTTAAATTAGCTTTAACAACTTTCTTTCTAGTCGTCAATGCTTTGAGATCCATTTTAAAAAGAAAAAGAACGATTACACTCTCTCAGCTGATGTAAATAAACTCCGGCTCGACGGACCAAATTAAATGTTGAATGAATGAAAGTAGAAGCATGCGCAACTCAAAAATATATTTCACTCACCCAAGTGTCGATTTATTAATGGGCTGTAGTAATAATACACAAATGGAAAACAAAAGCACAAAGATAATACACTCATGTATACACACACTGAAAACGCTACTCTCAAACTTAGATCCTCAAGAATAATAAAAAAAAAAAAACGATGTCGCGCGGCTCATTTTGAGAAGCGCCATCTCGTGGCACCAAACATTCCCTATAACAGGCAGTTACATACAGAGAAAGTGATCAACTGCTCATTCCTTCATTACTCTAATAATACCCTCATCTTCGCGTTTGTTTGAAGGAAATATTTTACATTGTCTACCAGAAAAATTCTAAAAGTCTTGTTTAAAATATTGTTCTGCTCTCCAATCATTTAAACAGCTATACCAGTGAGTTCATTCTTTTAACCCTTTTATGGAATATTTAGCACGTAAATATGTTTAAATCTAATTCTAAAATGATAAAATTTATAACGACATATAAAAGCTAGCCATAAAACGTACCCATTTTTGTCTATGTTTCTAATCATAAAGATTATCCAAGAGTTAGTAGCACTGTGCCAAAGAATAACTGTAACTATGAAACAATGGTTCAAGTGATTAGTGACAAGTTGAGCACTTTTCTGCTTTTAAAACACTAATATTGGAAATAATAATACTGAATGTAATGGCATACATAAAACTTTGAAAACTGTTTCCAGAATTCGACTTAAATATACCTATGAGGTATCTGCCATTCAGACTTTTCCCTTACAGGAGAAAAATTATTTTTACATCTCTATTCACTCATTAGAGTGGCCATTGATAGATATCACTAGAAGCTGATTACATGACGAAATACTTAGATAGGGATTCGCGATTAAAGGAATGTTATTCGTTAGGAAAGCATGTTCTTCTTGTTTGTAGAATGACATATTCCATTAATTTCGTTCGTATAATTAAAACGCTATATCATATAAATAAATGAATTAAATCGATTGATTTTCAGTAATAATTATTTAGATTTAATTGAAAATTAACAGTAATCTGAAGATATAATATTATTAATGATGTGTTATTAATTTTGAGTTTATTAATTCTTAAGATTATTTTTTTTTCATATCCGGAGATTATGTTATGTTCGCCAATGATTTGTTAATAACGAATATGAGTAATTTTCATTAAGATTAATTCTTTAGAGCAGTACTAGTTTATATACCTCCATAACTTTCAAAAGACTGATTTTATCATTTTCAATAGAGCCATTATTCACTGAAGACAGCAGATGTTGATTACTTGCCCAAAATATTTATTTAGATGGAAATTCAGTATTTTACGAATTCTTCTCTCCATTTCCATTCATAAAAGTTCTAGTGGGAGGAAACCTGATTTCTGAGAAGATTGTAAAATGATTTAGTTCTTCGATTTCGCCCGTGGAATTACGTAAATGTGCGAGAAATGTGATGTATCTAATAAATAAAGAAATCCAGCTGTTTTCATTTTAGTTTCTGGAATAAGTACAACTTGTAGGACAGTTCAACATGTTTTTATCATAATAATATCCAGCTGTATTTATAAATAATTTTAAAAAATCGCATATATAATAAATACACTGTTGATAGTTAACCTTTACACGCTTATCTTAAACACATTATTTTTATACGACTTCTTGTTTGGGAGTTTATTTTTATAATCCTAAAACTACATGTTTCTATTATTTTATTCTTACTTTCACAATTTTCATCAGCAGTTTTACAATCCTCAAATTCCATACATCCAGCTTACACCTCCTACCCCCTTGAACTCAAAATATATATGAATAAATGGAAGTAGGCTTGGCCATTCTTCTACCTTGATGTGTCAAATGTTTATCGCATCCATGTTAAGAAACGAATGACATTTGACTATTAACTTTCTAGATATAGTTTGCGTAATATCACTTTAAAATACTTCTTGTGAATCTGTAATGAGGACATTTAATCAATTGGAATCTGGGTGATGCCAAAAACTTAATTTTGGAATTACGTAATTTATTTATGCAACGACTTTATTGATTTACGTAACATTTATATAAAAAGGGACCACAATAAGAGCAAGTGCATTTACACATTATACGTTTCCGTTGAGTCTAATTGATTGCTGCAGGTAGCACTGCCTTTAAACAATGAAATTATTTATTTTTCTGTTGAAAATGCTAATTGGAAAATGTAACTAATACCATCTGTCAACATTTATAAATGGTAGTAAGGTGGTGTAAATCGTGCGAGCAGAATACCATATATTTAAGGTTAGTACTTTGCGGATGAGTGTACATATACAACTCAAATTCTGTATAGAATGTTTCATATTGTATGGTTTTCCTTTACATATATATGACATGTTTAATACAAATATGAAAATTTTCAACAATTTCAAACAATGTTCTGCAGTGTTTTTATAATTAAATTATTCCTACTTAACGCCATATAATGTGGTCTTTATTACCACATGTAAAGATGTTATATTTATGAATAAGATACTTCTGGGAATGCGAAGTCCTTTATTGCTATTATTGTGGTAACACAATTTTCCACTAAGAGGTGCAGAAACGATATTAAATATTAACTAATCACCCGAAGCATACAGAAGTGTTATTCCTTACTGGTAGCAAAAATTTTCATTTCAAGAACATAATTTCACTACAGCAAAATGATAAAACAAATAGTTTATGACGTCAATTTCGAACGTTTTGACGCCAATGTCGCTGGATCGCTGCTATGTTCTTATAACATACGTTTACTATTAAAGGGCGATTAAATAATCTTATAGTCTGCATCATTTTGTTTTTTATGATCATTGTTTGTTCATTACCCTTTATTTGCTCAATCTTCTGTCACTCAATAAATAGTATCCTGCCCAAAACAGACTATCAACATTGAATCTGAGCTGCGAAATAGACTTCTGATTTGCAGAACAAAAACACATCGTGTTAGTTGAAGTTACTCCAATACGGTAATGAAACCAAATAAAATAAGGTTTTTTTAAAAAATTAAGGTAATTTTACGTCTCCGCACACTGTTCATACCCTTCACACGCTACCAAATATCCCTATCTTTATACAGCTTTATAGGAATGAATTATGCAAATTATGTTTCGTTGTGCCTATGAGACCTGTGGCAGTCAATGTTGTTTGTAATTTATGACCACGCAATTGATTGACTGATCATTAGCCCAAACTTCCAGTAGTCAATGTTAATTTTATTTAAATTTCCTCTTTGTTTCTAAGTTGCCCGATTTTCAGATATAACTTCATAAACAGAGTTAAAATGCCCACCTCATGGCATGCAGTATTAATATTTTAATATAACAGTCCTGTACTTTCTCTACAACTTCTAGCAAAACATTGTTACTTGTATGTTATTTATGAAAGTAAATAATTTACGGATCCTATACATGTGCCGAATGTGTGCGCTTAATGCAAATATTCGGTTCTTACTGTAACTCGCATATATTCACAAAATTTGAAATGTAGTAAACATGAATGCTCAACTTCGATCGATTAATCAACAGACGGTTGGTTCTATATTTGGATGGGGGCTGTCATTCTGGGCAAATAGACGACGATTGTCGCTTAGAAACTCTTGTGAAGCGAATATCCTTTGTAGTGTGTTAAGTGACTCACTTCAAAATAAACTCTAGTCAATTAAAGAGAGCTAAGGGACTGTTACTAGTAGTATTTTAACTGAGTATGCCTAGTGTTTTGCACTTAAGTTTGTCCTTAGCTGCATTTTATATAATCAACTAGCGACTGGATGTGTGGCGAATTAGTTGAGATTAATATATAAGCATAAAATTAATTTTAAGTAATGTAGTTATAAATTTTATATAAGCCTTATAAAGTCGTGCGCTGCCGATTTGACTTGAATTCGCACTTCCTATCGGTGTTGAGGAAAACTGTTGCTTTGTCACTTCAAAACCGGTTTAGCAGTGCATATTTGCATTTATGCTGTATCTGCGAAATTTTGATATTATTTTAAAGTGGATTTTGGAGCTTTTCCTGTTAACTAAATATACTTTTCATTTCGTGCAACTTTTAGGTACGGTCACGCTCTGCAATTCAAATGATTTGAAATATAAGCATGTCTAACAGCTGGATAATGCATATAGATATCAAAGGCGCATTTTTAGTTATCATTAAATAACAATACTGAATAATATTTTAAGCACAGACCAGAAACGTTATTCCAGTAATTAACAATAGAATGTAATGCAATAAAGCCAAAAAATACAAATTCCGTAAGGTACCACCTATTCATTATATAAATTAAACTATATTTAGAAAATTACAATCTTACTACAATAAACTGGTAAAAGTATATGGTCTACTACACAAGTATCAAATCGAAGTCAAGAACTTCAAATAATTAGCAATTCTCAACAAGAAAAATCATTCTTGCATAAAACATTGATTATGAAACACTTTCCGACTACAACGCAATTTTATTTAAACATCTCTAAAATGCGATACATTTAGCGGTAATACTTTTAAAATTATCAGAATACTACAATAATTTATTATGTTTGAAAACAATATCGACAAAAATGAACTTTATTCAAATGCGGTCATTGAAATATAAATTGCCTGGCTCTCTATGAAAAAGCAATAAAAATTTCATTCATAAACATTTATTCTATTCCTTTCATTCATCACAATACTGCAATAACTTATTTTACTTAAAAACTTAAAACCATGAATGTAAAAGTATTTGAACTCTGTGCTTAAAACTTCACCGAAAAAGTCTGCTATAAAATCATCTGCTCTCTATGTAAAATCAATGACTGTTTCATTCATATCAACTATATTGCAGACTCCAGCGCTAAATAGACTCCAGAGCTTTTGCGTTAAAGAAATTAATCAATTCTTACACAAATCACCTTAAAGCTTGATGTGCTTACAATCTCCATAACTGAAAATTAGGCTTCGTTGTAGAAATAATCAAAGTTTGATGATCATTTAAACTCAAATATATTGTAATTGCGTTATTGTAGTTTTAGGACGAATACAGCACCACATATAAATCAAATTAACTTTTAAAATCAAGATTTTGACACAAGATGGATGCCATATTTTATTTTGAAGTGGGTCACGTGATTTTTTTATATAATAGTCACGTCATCTCTTTATATAATGGGTGTAATTATTATTTTAATTTTTATTTAAAGAACTACTGAATATATTTTTCTGAATTTTTTTTTTACATATTTTATGTGATAATTTGAATATTTTCTAAAATTTTCGAAGCAATTTGTGAATTTTAAATTCTCTAAAAAAATGTTTGAAATATTAGATCCTATAGGGTTCAATCTATTTCATTTTCTCAACCCGGGTTCAATCCAAAGATAATTGGGTGATATTATTCATTTATATTCCCATAGGTCTCACAGACTGTCTGAACAACGCATTAATGTTTCATTTACATAAAATTATTTTTACGGCAGTTATCGTGGTAACGGACAGACAGACAGACAGACAAACAGAATGAACAAAGTCATAAACACTTTCCAACTATGTAAAGTATTAAAAATAGATAAACCTTTGGAATCGCTATATAAAGAACAACCATTCAACAAATAGTTTCTCGTGTCAAAACCAGACTGCCGATTTATAACTACTGGATTAACATGCTCATTATAATGTTATTTAAATTAAATCATATTGTGATGAAACTAAATAAAATAATATATATTATTGTATTTGCAAAGAAATGCTCAAACAACGTAATTAGGCACAAATCAGTAAAGCAGCAGCAGTGCAGCTATTATGAGAAACGTTGAATATCCATTTTTAGTGCAAAGTAGACCAACAAATCTGAAGTCAAAAAAACAAAATGGGTACGAATGAAAGAACATAGGGATATATATATATATAATATATAAGATGGAAAATGGAAGTTATTAAAGATATTGAAGTGTTATAGCATATATGCGCAAAACAGCTACAAATACTATACACGATATAAATATAAAACGTATAAAAATAATTTGAAAATTTGAAAATTTTGAAAAGGGAAGGAAGGCTTAGCGAGAAGCTTACTTAATGGCGGTAAGGGGTTGTGACCTTACACCCCAGTTGTCAACAAGCTTGTCATAAATGTCGCGGCATTGCACTCCTGGACGCCAGCCCTGGCTGAAGCCAACCCCCGGAGTGACAATAACAATTATCACAAGACCGTTAAAAAAGAAAAGTCCAATGGTAATATGAAGACCATCACTGGATGAGCAACTAGTCCTTTAGACCACAATGACCTATATATAACTTCGTGTTATCGTTACCTCAATTTTTATGAAAGCCAATCACATCTTAATAATGAAATCATATACCTACGTTATGTGGATGATTTGATAGTCGGATATGAAAATGAAGATTATAGTATGAATTTTGATTTCTACCCACCAAACTTAATTTTGAAAGAAAATCCAGCTGCACTTAAAAATGTAGTGGGATTTTTAGATTTAAGTATAGATTTCAGTAAAATACCTGTAAGTTTTACTATCTATGATAAAAGAAAAAGTTTTAATATACCTATAAACGGTCTGATCAATTGGAATTCCAATCTTCACTTGAATATATTTAGGAATGTATTCTTGGGGGGAATGGCTAGAATTCAGAGAATTATCTACAATGAAGACATCCGTATTGATTTTGATCGGACATTTCTACAGCAAGCATATCTACAGCAATACCCCATTCCTTTTATGCTACATTATATCGATAATTTATACAGTAACAATAATGCTTATTGTTCAAAGTTAAAATCTATTTTATATCATTTAGCAGATGAAGGTTCGCATACTATGAATAACAGGACCGGAGAACGATAACACGAAGTTATATACAGGTCATTGTGATACAGTTACCTTACACCTTTCTGGTAGGTCGGACGGTCTGGGTCTCAACAACAAATCAACAACAGGTCATTGTGGTCTAAAGGACTAGTTACTCATCCAGTGATAGTCTTCATATTACCATTGGACTTTTCTTTTTTAACGGTCTTGTGATAATTGTTATTGTCACTCCGGGGGTTGGCTTCAGCCAGGGCTGGCGTCCAGGTGTGCAATGCCGCGGCATTTATGACAAGCTTGTTGACAACTGGGGTATAAGGTCACAACCCCTTACCGCCATTAAGTAAGCTTCTCGCTAAGCCTTCCTTCTTTTTTCAAAATTTTCAAATTTTCAAATTCTTTTTATACTTTTTATATTTATATATATATATATATATATATATATATATATATATACTACTGTTAGATTATATCCATGGACTGTTAATCCAAACCCCAGTTATGGATTAACAGTCCATCTGAAACAGTCCAGCCAATCAGTATCTGAGAATTAGAACACAAAATTGGACTGCCTCAATACACAGAAAAATATTCTAGCAAGACTAGAAAAGAGGAAGGGAGTACCAACGAATCAAAAATAAAACAAAGTGACACACAAAAACTAAAAATTAGGTAAAAATAACGAAGAAAAGATAGCCTTACAAGGCACCCGGCAAGACTGTGGAAATATATGGTACAATGGACAAGTCATTAATCAAATTAATAAAATTTTTCTGAATGACAAAGGCTTTAAAACGTCAAGATTATAGATCGATGTGCATTTCTGTGTAATCCTTGCGGAAGAAAATGCAAAACTGTGGTCAAAATTGATGTTGGTTTACTTTTTGTTTTTTTGTCTTATCACGCGCTGAAAAACATATCCTCGGTAAAGCTGTATAATGTTTTGTTTTATTTATATATTCTTAATTGCGATGTTTGTACACTTATCATTTCTACAATGCGTATTAACTGCACAATTAATTGCCAAATATGTATTAATTTTTATTTATCAATTTTATTTGGATTCGCACACTATCCACCGTTTCTCAAAACTATTGTCATATTTAATTTTTTTTATTCCTTTTTGAGAAATAATTTGTTTTCGTTTATGCATTTTGGTCTCCATAATGTCACTTCAGCCTCTTATAATTTTTCATTCATTTTATGGTAGTTAATTCTTTTATATTTTCGACAACTAGTGATGCGACTGTTTATCATGCTTTGCTGTCTCTTACCATCGAAGAGGGAAACTACTGTTTCTTGAAAATGTTGCGAATTAGAGATTGTCGTGGAAAGTCATATTTTAAAAACTTCTGACTAGATCTCAAAAAAACATTCAGAAAAATATGTTTTTTTTTTGCGTACACCAAACTTGTGTATGTTTGTGTTTAAGGTTTGGACACTATAATTCAATACATTTATACCTCTTATTGACACAATGCTATGACAACTTTATGCTGTTATGTAACATATGACAACTTTATGCTGTTATGTAACATATGACAACTTTATGTTATGTAACATATGACAACATTACGTTGTTGTGTAACATATGACAACTTTACGTTGTTATACAACGTATGACAACATTATGTTGCTATGTAACATATGACAATATTATGTTATGTAATATATGACAATATTATGGTGTTATATAATATATGACAACTTCGGTATATGACAACATTGTGTTATCACAATTGTATATCTATTAGCAAAGAAGAACAAACCTTTCTTTCATGCCTCAGTTGCCTTCAAATTAAAAATAAATGCAAGTATCACTAAGGGATTTTCTGTAAACCAGCAATTAAAAGTATTATTGAGTGTTTCGTAATCCATAGGATTGGATTAAGAAATGTTCTAGATTTCATATTTTATAGCTTTATTTCTAAGCAATAATTGTATTGTCTGAAAAATATCATAATTTGAACTGCACTTTATATATATATATATATATGTATATATATATATATATATATATATTAGAAAAATGTAAAAATAAAAATTCAAGTAAGATTAACATCACCATAGAAGCAAAACCACAGCCATATTGCCGACAAGAGAAAAACACAGCACCGGCCCAAATTTGAGGATTAATCAGAATTAAATTAATCTTCCAGTCTGAGTATTTAATTCTAATTAACCCAAACAAATGCCTGTTTCAGATTGAGCAATAGTACATTACTATAAATACTCAAACTCAGACTACAGGCATCAAAAGCTGAAAAGCTGAAAAAATGAAGAAACATTAAGGAAATTTGTATTACCACTTGGCATGAATCCTTCTTCTTTCACCACGTGTATACGCGATCAACCTCAGCAGAATAAATTATCCAGAAGCACCGGAAAGAACATGTCGAAATACAACCAGGGAGTAAGTGCGAACGTTCACAGCAACACTCCCAGACCCGTCCAGTGAGTCGGAGCAGGAGACTGGACAATTACTCGTATAAGCAATTCAGAATATGAACATGAAGCAAAGATGAAAATTCTTACTAAACAAGTGATTCATAGAAGAAATGGATAAACGAGAATGCTACTATACATCATTATAAGGGCGCTCAAATCGTAGTTTGAAACTGGCTAAAGTTACAATTTTTTAGCGAAAATAAAATTCAAAACAGTAATATTAATGTATCTTATTTTACGATTTTTTAATTTTTCTAAATTTTTTTTAGCTTATTTTATTTTTTTTCATTTTTATTTATTTATATAATTAATAAATATATATATATATATATATATATATATATATATATATATATATATATATTGTTAGCCACTATAATTGGGAAAGTTGTCTTATATATATATATATATATATATAAAGGAGTACTAAAATATTATATATTAACAAAAATATGTGGTATGCATGTTTCCAAGATCATTGCGTTACGGGTACTAACATAAAATTTTTATAAAATTTTATTGCCATAGTACATAAAGGCATGCAAAAGGACATAAAATTATGCAAAAAGTACATAAAAGCATGCATTTTTCACTGCGATATTGAAGATGGCGCCAAATGAACTCAAATTAGAAAGCTGCCCCATAATAGTCACAATTGAATGTTGAAATAAACAGTAATTCATATGTGATTAAAAGTACTGTAACTGAAATAAATTGCCTTTTCATATAATTATTGTGTTAATATGTTTTACTTTATGATTTTTCAAACGCACACAGATTACTTTGGCCAGGACTTAAAATTTGAACTGCATAACCAAACCATTACAAACATACTTGCGAACACAAGTCTTCCTTCGTAAAATGTTTATTCTGCAACGAATTACAAAACACTAAGACAAGCTGATAGATCAAATTTTCTGATATCGGTAGTAGTCAGACGATTACAACGAATATATTATAATACATGAGCTGGGCATGAGTAATTCTGAATCGGCAGTTGTCACGAGAATTCTTTCATTCTGCACATCGCCATTCAATTGAAGAACTTCCGCGTAGATGTTCATTTCTTTTCAAATAACATACCTCATTTGTTTTTTTTTATAAATTTAAAAAAAATGAAAATCCTCCGAACTTTATGTTTTTATTGCACTTACTTTGAAATCTCATACGAAAATGGCAAATTCAGAGATCAGATGACATTCGTTTCATTTACTAAATATCAATGTCATATCAATTATGCGCATGTCAGGAGTTTGAGTGATGAGTGGTTTTCCTTATGTTCTGATTTCTTATTCTCAAAGACGTTTTAGCGTTTGTAAGTCACGAGTATCGAAGTAAGGTCGAAGTTTGAATATTTTGGAAGATTTGTAGGAAATGTTTTCCTTATTATTTTTACGTTTTTATTCAAGACTAGTGTTTAAACTTCTTAGATATAGGGAAACTAACATTCTTAAACCACTTTGCATTTGAAATATGTTTAATTTTGTTTGACAAATTATGTTAAACAGAATCGAAATATTCATCATAGATAAAAATTGAATCCGTTAGGTTATACACTGTAGCCAGAACTATAAGTGTGGAAAGTTCCAGCCTTCTGAAGGATTATCGTAATTAAATATTGAGTCCGTTAGGTTTTATTCCGTAGTCAATACTATAAGTGTGCAAAGTTCCAGCCTTCTGAAGGATTATCGTAGTTAAAAATTGAGTCCGTTAGGTTTTATTCCGTAGGCAATACTATAAGTGCGCAAAGTTTCAGCCTCCTGAAGGATCAGATAACTTTTCGACACCTCCCTTTTTTCCATCCCTGTCGGATAAATTTAAACTCCACTTCTGTTAGAATCTGTCCTGCGTTTGATGCAATAATTCAGCTTTTTGTGTCATTTGGGGTCTACTGCAGGGTGTGAAAAGACTTGCCGACACGCCCCCTCGCATTTTCTCCGCCCCACTGGTGAGGTTCCGGCTCTAATATAATCTGTTTAGTGATCGATATTATAAGTATGAACGAGTCTGAAACTAATTTTTAAAAACCACTTCATTTTCTGAGCTTCCGCGAGGCAATCGAAAATCCGACTACGTTAGTTATTCTATCCCGTTGTCGATACCCTATGCTTGCAAAAATGCGGTTTTCTAAGTCACTGAGGAATTTCTGGGGGTCCTGAAAGACAGAAACATGTTAGACAATTGTTATCAATAATTATATAGATTTTACTGAGATTGCGCTCACATTGCAGATAATAAGATCTAAGAACAGATTCCGCGATTTTACACGCTAGTCCACAAGGAGTAGCATATACCTGTAATGACAGAAATCAACCTTGTTATATGTCTATAATTTTGCGAATGTCTCCTATATGTATAGTAAACAAATCTCCATGTAGGGTGTAATAAGGTAAAATTGTCCTTATCAAAAATTACTACACTGGGACTTACCTATGATGCCTTTTCTAAGGGTGGAGCATGTAAACTCCCGGTTCTCAAGCCGGAGAGACAAACACACAAAATATAAATAAACACACTTATCAAAATTGACCAATTTTATTTAATATTTTAATTTATAGATATCCATTGTAGCCTTGATTAATAATACTATTCATAAATCCATTATTATAATATATCTAACACTGACAATATTTTATTAATAATTATATTTACACACATAATATAATTGACATATATTTTGAAACAGTTTCTTTTAAGCTACCGACACTCAAAATAGTTCTTTTAGTTCAAACACTAAGAACTCGTTATTACTACATAGACTCATACGAACTAATTGTTCATTATTAGAATAACCGTTAAATGTGTGCCTTCCGTGCTAATTAGTGACAAGTGAAACCTATAATTACCTCTTCTCTTTTGCATTCAAAACTTTTTCGCGCAATCACTATGCTGTATGATACTATTGCACATCACATATCTGAACCACGCTTTCATTTTAGCGCTCACATTAGATATATTTTTGCACAAAACCAAGAGACATGTTGTTAGTTCGTTCGAAAATTGAAGTCTTCTGAACTTTTTTGAACAAAACTTTGGGGCACTTTTTTATTTCCCCCTTTGGTTTCATACCACTACTCTCTTTTGTCGTTGATGCAGAAGGGGATGACCACTGTTTATGTATGATTGTGTTGCAATTGGTTCCCTCTGCAGCATTTAGATAGCTCATTATATTTTCTTGGCATTTGTAATTGAGGTGGAACATGTAATATAAATATTGTATTACATAGGGTGCATTCCGAAAAATTCGGAATACGCTCGCATTGTTAATAACAATATCCGCATGGACCTGTGAGGATGAACTATGGTGTCGACAATGGTCTTGCACTTTGCTGTTTCGTGTAGTCTCAACTAAATTTTGGAAAAGTTTGAATCTGGCTACACGATAGATCAGAAATTATCAGTTCCCTTAGAGATCCCATAGAAGTTCGCAAAATTGTAGTTTATAGCAAGTTTCTTGCTGTAATTGCACATATTGGCTGTTCCATGCTGTCGTCATGCTCATTATGTCGCGGCTCTGGTCCACTGATGTTGTTGTCACAATCGGAATGTATTCCAAACTCCTATATATTTTTATTTATGGGACATCTTCTGTGAGTCCTGTCAGCATGAAGATTTTAATATGACTAGTTTTCGAAGGCTAGAAAATGAGTATAACAATATCACCTTTTAATCACAATAAGGGTCATTGGAAATACGGTAGAATTTTGATTTTTAATAGGAACCTACGGACCCTTAGAAGTACACACATTTTAAATTACAACTTAAAACTTTTAGTTTTATAGTTTAATTGCGTTTATTTATTTCTAACTTGGTGATAAATGGAAGAACCAAGAAATATTTGGTTATTTCTGTTCAAGAATATAAAATGCATTCTGAAGAGAATTGATCTCCGGTTTCTAGAATAAGGTTCACAATTTTTTATACCGAACTTTATGTATACATTAAGATTTTTTTGATACATTTTAAACCATTAATATAAAACCAAATTGCATATTTTAATCTAAATCTAAATTGCATGCCTAAAATGCTTTGTTCTCATAGGAAAGTCAAAGGTTATCTGGCATAATATCTAAATACTTAATTTAAAATTAACCAGAATTCAATACAGCGTATCTAATACATGTTGAGAATATTACCGCAGTATTAATACAGTTTTAATAATATTTTAAATGTAATAAACTATTTATTTATTAAATGTTATTGGACTTGCCTTTTTGATTCACTCTCTTTGGTTTATAAATCTGCATTTATATGTCCTTAATAATGATGATTTTTTCTTAAAGTTAATAGTGGTACTTTACGTCACTTTTTGTTTACTTTTTTCCATAGTGCATTTATTGATTTAAGCCCGCGTTTAAAACGCGCTTTTTTTTAACAATTCATATGCACAATAGCCTATCGGTGACCTGTAGAATAAATGATCCCATCTGCCCTGTAGGATAAATAAACTAATCTGTCCTGTAGAATAAAGTCTGTAGGATAAAATATTCCACCTTATATTTAGTTTTCAGAATTCCACCTGTCCTATACTATAAAGAATTTCATCAGGTCTATAGTATAAACAATTTCATTACACCTATAGTATAAACAATTCCATCTACCCTATAGGATAACTAATTCCAACTGTCCTATATTATACATAATTCCACTTACCCTATACTGTAGAGATTTTTTATCAGACCTATACTATGAAGAATTTTGATATTTAAAAAATCTAGAAATTTCATAATGTTATATAAAACAGAAATAGTACTGAAGTTGAAGAGAAAGAGAAACAATTTGCATCCAGCTTTTCGATTTCACGAGAATTTTTTTTATGAATATTTTCTTATCAACCAACGGATGAAATATCGTTTTTTACTAGCCATCCTTAAATTCAATTCTTATCGAAAAGAATGAAAATGAAAAATATTTATTTTATGAACCTCAACAATTTGTTATTCTTCCGGAGATGTGTCGCGTAATCTTTTAAAACGCTGTTGGAGGGCAAAATATAAACTTTTCATAAATATTTGAGATTGCT
Organism: Amaurobius ferox; assembly: GCA_951213105.1. NCBI lineage: Eukaryota > Metazoa > Arthropoda > Arachnida > Araneae > Amaurobiidae > Amaurobius > Amaurobius ferox. The sequence goes on from OX578137.1 coordinate 124,915,489, forward strand.
TTTTCCGGATTCTTGAAGGTATTGGCAGTTTTTGAAATATCTTCGCATTTGAAGGTAAAGAAATGTAACAGGGTTTCAATATCCATCATCGTTTCATAAATGCGAAAAATGTCATTATTTCAATATTGAATGTGGATGAACGGAAACTGTTATGCATACATTGACATTTATCTTATTATTAATCAACTCTGACAGTTCTATTTGATTTTGATTTTAAAATAATATGTTTAAAATAAATACAATGCACTAAAATAAAATGTACTTAGAATCGAATAAATAAATAATTCATCAAATAAAATAAAGCGTTTATACAAATATAATGAATAATACTGCGTGTGAGAATATATCTTTCTAATACTTATTTGAAGAAAACAGTCATAAGAAAGTTAGGTTGTGAACTATCTCCTCAGATCAAGAATAGTGTGCTCTTAATAAAGGGTAGAGAATGCATCGTTTTTCACCTGAGCATGAGGTATAATTACATCCTCGAAACATATATAGTATTTTCTTATACCTGCTTTCTTCAAGGACTTTCTTCAAGTTATAGAAGCATTTATCATTACTAAAATGTATATAAATTTGCACGTAATCTTAATTTCTACTTCTCATTTTAACATTCATGTCAATTATTTATAGAGGATGAGTCAGAACTCTTAAGCCAAACTTTAAAGGGTGATAAATCACATCTAAACAAGCAATTTTTGTCATACAAAGCAGGGTCGTAACACAAGAGGTAAACCGCTAGACGTCGCTAACATTGGACGTAGTGACGACTGCGTCAGAACTAGCCAGGGTTTAGGCTGATCGTCTGATCTCTCCAGTCTCGACTTTTTCTTATGGGGTCATACGAAAAGTCTCATTTACGATAGCCCCATCGACTCCGACGAGAACCTTGTTGCTAAGATTGCTGTTGCTGCCGGCGTTGTCCAAGATATGCCGGGTGTTTTTGCTAACTTTCGCCGCTCGCTATTTTTGTCATACAAAGCAGGATTGTAACGTAAAAGGTGAACCGTTAGGTGGTAGCTCGTGAAATGAGGAAATTATGACTCTGTCGTGAAAAGAGGAAACACAAAAATGATAGAGTAGTTACGAAGTATGTTTTACTGGCAGAAATTGCAGAATGCATGGACAAAGTTACAGAAACTGCTCAATGAGTGCGACCACCAGCACTAATGCTGGCTTCACACCTGCAACGTAACGAGCAGCGCACGTTAGTAAAAACACCCGTTATATCTTGGAAAACGGCGGCAGAAACAGCAATCCTAGAAACAAGGTCATCGTCGGAGTAGATGGGGCTATCGTAGTTGAGGCTTTTCATATGGCCCCATAAGAAAAAGTCGAGACAGGAGAGATCAGGCGACCAGCTTAAACCCTGGTCAGTTCTGAAGCAATCGTCACTGCGTTCAATGTCAGCGACGCGATAAGCCCAAAGGTATACCAATTCAGAAAGCTTCTCTCACATCACACGCCAAACGTCGTTTTATCGCCAGTTCTGGTACACTATTTTTGCAACTCCTGCACAAGCGGAGAGAAAGACGATTGTTTTTAATCCGCGATATTGTTCATGAAGACAGATTAGATACATTTGTTTCCCATTATTTAAATCATGTTTTATGTACATTTTGGTTTTAAAGTAATACTATGAAAATACATGTATTTTTAAGACCTTTTTGTACTGCACACAGATTCTTTGCAATGAGTGTAAGAAATGTTCCACCCACATTATTTGAATTTATTATTTGAATAAAACGTTTATATGCGAGATTTTGGAGTAAATATATGTGTAGGATCTGTATGTTGTTCAATACTTATATAGTACAACAATCAGTGACGAAAATTGAAGATTATTTGAAAGGAAGGAATATTTGTCATTTTAAAAATGCAAAATTTGTGACATTTTAAGGGAATTTGCTTGACATTTTCGGTTTGTGGGAGCAATAAATGTTACTTTTCTGACATACCTAGAATAATGCATCGTTTTTGAAGGTGGACTTTTCAAGGTTTTCGGAACCCTTGGGATTCCGCGAAGTGATAGTTTCATGCAAATAGTCTAAAATTTAATAACGTGTAAAATTTTGATGCATAATTTGGACAAATGGGGATATTTCTTATTTTGGGGTTCTACCATCAAATTAATTTTCAAAAGGGTTTCGTGAGAAAATAAATTTGAAAAACATTGATATAATGTATAGGGAAAGTATTATGACGAAGTTGAAAACTTGAATTCTACTTAGTGTTTTCGACGGTAGAGCTTGTTTCAAACATTTCTGAAATCGAATCGAATGTCTTTAAAGTGATATCTGTGTGTGTGTGTGCATGTATATTAGTGCGTGTATGTGTATTAGTGTGTGTGTATGTATATTAGTGTGTGCGTCCTTGAGTCAGTGGATGCGATATCTAACGAACGGATGGAACGTTTCAAACAAACAAAAAATTCGATTATTACAATCAGTGAATACTGAAAGTCTATTGATTTTATAAGCAATCGAATATTTGGAAACCAGCTCCAAACTTTCAAATGAAATTTTGAAAAAAATCATAAAATATAAGAACCTTTAATATTGTTACATAAAATATCATTTTTTATTTAATTTTTTATTAGAAAATTAATAACAAACTTTGGGATAATAGCATGAACCATTCTTGATATATTGTACGTTTTTCAAATAAATTTTAAAAAATACATGAAATTGAAACAGTGCTAACTACCGTAATATGTTTCCATTCCATGTACAATATTATGTGACAACGGTGTTAGCATCATTCTGGTAGGTTTTATTCACGAGACACTGTTTCACAATAGTTTTGTATTTTGACATCAAACAATTTGTCAAATGTAATTTATTAGTTTGTCTGTATGCTTGTAATGCTTGTCGATAAATTAACAAAATATCGTCAACTTGACATTTTATTTAAAATGTTTCCAAATTGGCAAAAATGACACTAAATTAATAAAAATGATGTCAAATTGATGATAGTCAATATCTTGGAAAATGACGTTTAATTTATTTGATAATTCCTGTCCCTTTGGGGAAATTAATATTCTTGATTTAAGATATGTTGAGTTTCGCGGTTATAATCGTTTCAAATACAATATTTGAACAAAATAAAAGTTAATTCGGTTAAGCTGTGAAGGACTCAAAGTCATTGATTGATAAAGTCTTTTTGACACTCCCACCCATTTTATTCGCCCTCGAGTGAGAAACAAAAATATTAAGCTCCGTTAGGTTCTGTCCCGTTGTCGATACTATAAGCATGGGCGCCCATAGCACTTTTTTAGAAGTTAAACTCAATGATATGTACAATATCGACTACCTTGATCCCCACATTTGGGACACTGAATGTCCAGGGGAGCGGAAGTGTCTCCTTTCCCTCCCCTATGGACGCTCATTGAAAAAACTCCCTGCTTATACTAGTAACCTCAAGACAGAACCTAACGGAGTTGAGTTTCGATTTCCCCAGGGGTGGAAAAATGGAGTCTTTCCAGACCCCACAAATATTTCCGTGTAGTCTAAAGCTTTACACACTTATAGCCACCCCGGCCACTCAAATAGCTGCTGTAAGCCCTCTGGGTCAGCCGAGTGGTTTGGGTCTGCAACACTTATAACCACAGAATACTATATTAGTCTGTGCTTATAGCCATCTCTCCCGGCCACTCAAACAGCTGCTGTAAGCCTTATAGGGCTAGTCAAATGGTCTGGGTCTTCAACATTTATAGCCATGGGTGCCCATTGGGGCGTTCAAAGTCACAAATGTAGGTATCAAGTTAGTCAATATTGTACTTCTCATCCATGAGTTTGCCCTCTGGAAAATGTTCTATGGGCGCCCATAGGGGAGCGCGAGGGGGCACTTTCGCTCCCTCGAACGTTTAAGGTCAGAAATGTAGGTATTAAGTTAATAAATATTTACCTCCTATCCTTGAGTTTGGCTGTCTCAGGAATAAGTTTTATGGGCGCCTTTGAATCCTACTCGTTCGAAACAAGGTCGACCTCTTCTGCAGTTACCACACTATATTTTGATCGTACTATATTTTGACACACACACAACCACACTCTTTCTCTCTCGCTTTCTGTGTCTCCCTCCCTCCTTTTCACCCGTATTTTAATCACGTTAATTACATGATGATCTACCTAATTCTAATTTTTTCAGAATGTAGCTAGATATAGAATTTCGTAGCTGTACGTACTCTCTCTAATTTAAAATCTCTAATTTGGAATAATGTTTTAATCCCATTTATTACAAAATATTCTACTTGTTTCAAATTTTCTACAGAATGCATCTACACATAAATTGTCATAGTGGTGCGTGCATTCGCACCCCACAGATACACACACTGATGGAAATATTTCCCAAAATGTTCGAAATGTGCTCATGGTGTCTTTAAGTGTTGAAGACCCAGACCGTCCGACTCGTCCTGAGGACTTAAAGACACCATTGGCCGTCCAAATAGATACTTAAGTGTATTTTTTCGTCTAAATGTCGTGATTATCCGTGAACTTCCTGTATACAATAGCATTAGAAAATAATAAAATTATTCTTTAATTGAGTCAATACTGAATTAATTTAATTCTAATCTAAGAGATAATGCATTTAAAAAGTGTCTATATTTCTTAATTGTAAGTTATATATCGGCGATAAGCCCATATTGCTTAATTGTAAGTTATATATCGGCTTCTTTAATCAAATCAATATTGAATTAATTTAATTCCAATCTAAGAGACAATCCATTTAAAACGTGTCTCTATTGCTAAATTGTAAGTTATATATCCTATAAAAAGATAAACCAAATTGCGAGAGTCCTTTCTCTTGATGGGGCTGCTATAGTAACCTTGAGAGAGAGCGCTCCTTCGCCTATCACGCTGGCGATAAAACGAAGTTTGGCGTCTGATTTGAAAGAAGGCTTTCTGGCTTAGTATACTTTCTGGCCTTCCGCGTCAGCGACGTCTAGCGGTTCACCTCCTGCGTCACGACCGTGCTTCGTATGAGAAAAATTGCTTATTTAGATGTGATTTATCACCCCTTAAAGGTTGGCCCAAGAGTTCTGACTCACCCTGTATATACTTTTAATAAAGCTAATTTTAATACACATGAGAGCTGTGTAATTTTACTTTGCCTTGTTTTCGTATGCATTATTACATGTATTTTAACTGCATGACAATCATACAACATTTACTATATTAGCTGTTGAACATAAATTCAGTACATGTTTATCGAAAGGGTTTCGTCCAGAAGAGAGCACCAGGCGCCTTTAATCTCCAATCTCTAGGTGTGGTTCTTATCTGCATACTGTGACATTATTTCATTTGCCCATAGTTCGAGGTTCGAGGTTTTTGATTTACTGTTTTTATTATTTGACTTAGCTCCTAGTGTGGCAGTTTGTTGCACATTTAGAGTTTGAGTAATTTTGGGGAATTGATGCAGATCTAAGGATTTCCTAGCAATTTGGCAGTTTAAGGTTTAAGAACATTTTTTATAAAACTTTGATCGAGTTTTTATTTAATATCAACTATTTAAGTTGGGACTTACCTAATTCCGATTTTCAATATTAAGTACCGCGCGGGGTCTCTTACGTGATTTGGCCTTGCGTTGAATAAAATATAAAAAAATATTATTAAAATTTAATTTTAAATTTCTGGAACTTATTATTTCAGATTCATATTATGGGTTTTATATGTTAAGAAAATGTTAAGAAAAATTCATTGGAATTACTGTCTAAACGAATTAAAAAAAAACACACTTCGTTAGTCACAGCATACATAGTAGACAGAAGGTATTAGCCGGTTTGGCAGTAAATATCCTTCTTCATCAGGATTAGTACGGCGGATAACAAATATGTGTAAATGCAAGATTACCTTTCATTAGTACTGGTGTTATGTCTCATTTAATATATTTGATTTTAAAGATACTTGATTCATACTCAGTAGTCTAGTGGGATCAGGATGTGGCCTCGGTACTTTTTTATGTAATCAGGGCGTGCCCTGACACACCTTTTCACCCGTAAACGAGACATTATACTACAGTACAGCGTGTTTTCTCCATCTTCTCTTTTAAAATGGCTCTTTTTTAACACTTTCCAAAATAGTTGAAAAGTGTTTATGACTTTGTTCATTCTGTCTGTCTGTCTGACTGTTAGTTCGCACGATAACTGCCGCAAAATGACATTATCATATTCAAATTTTAGTATGTTGTTGAGACTGTCTCTGGGATATTTGGGAATGTAAAAGAATAATATCACCCAATTAGTTATACATTGAACCCGGGTTCAAAAATTGAAATACATTGAAATCTATTTAACCTACTTTACCTAATATTTTTAAGCGAAGTTAAAATTCAAACTTTGCTTCGAAAATTTTAAAAATTATTCAAATTATCCCATAAAATACATAAAAAAAATCAGTAAAATAAGTTCCGTACTGTTTTAAATAAAAATTAAAATAATGATATTCTGGTCAACCTATATGATATTCTGGCCAGCGTAATTACAATATTTTTGAGTTTAAATGATTATCAAACTTTAATTATTTCTACAACGAAGACTAATTTTAATGGGTGCAGAATGAAAGCTAGTGATTGTAAGAAGAGTTTTATAAGAATTGTTGAATTGTTTTCACGCAAAATTATTTAGCTCTGAAGTTTGGAATGTAAGTGATATGAAAGATATATTCATTGCCTTTACGATTTATATTTCGATAATTTCATTTGAATTAAGTTCATTTTTCCGATGAAGTTTTAAGTTTTCAAATATAGTAAATTATTGTAGTACTGTGATAATTTAAAATATGAATGCTGAATGTATCGCATTTTAGAGATGTTTAAACAAAATTGCATTTCAGTTGGAAAGCGTTTCATAATCAATGCTTTATGCATGATTTATCTTTCTTGTTCATATTAATGTTGTCAATTTCTTAAAACTATAATGCACAACATAAAGTACTTACTCATCTTTAGAAATATATTTTGGGATCTTCCAAACCATGTTATACCGAAATGTTGTAAGTTGTTCAATGTTTGAAATAGTTTGAAATCAAATATTTAAGATTTTGCATTTCAAACCGCAGAGCGAGAAAATTTAAATTTAAAAATTAGTATTCGCAAATTTGAGTAGTGTCTATTAGATATATGTCACTGCGTATATATATTTATATTTCCTAATCAAGAACCCGATTATAGGAATCATTTTCACAACTAGGTTTGCGCTTCCATTTTATACAATAACATCCGACTTATCTATAGATGTTGTTTCCTGCAGTAAGATTGCTAGCTGAACATGCATTTTTACAAAGCTCGGTACCAAAAAAATTGTCCCGTAATTTATTGATCTTCGCTACTTTGCTTCCATTAAGAATTTCACTGAATTTGCAATAGTGAACATACTGCGTGACTTATTGAAAATACAAATTCATAAACTTTTCAGATTTCTATAAATTGATTTATTTAAATACGCATTAAAATACATTTAAAATTCATTTTAAAACAAAACCGCAATATTCGGAAGATACCGAACTTAAAGTGGTCGCAAAATCTTCGGTATCTTAAAAGATCTACTAAAGTGTCCTAAAATCCTTCTCACATGCCATATTTTTAATTTCCCTGCAATACATGGTAATGTATCGGGAAAGTATTGGAATCATACCGAAAATCACAACTCGAGTTTTCGACTGTTCTACACGTTTCGATACCTCTAGAATAAGAAAAAACAGTTTTTAGCGCGACGTATGTATGTGTGTGTGTCTGTCCGTCTGTGCAATGTATATATCCACTCTAACCAAAAAACTAATGGACCGAATTTCATAAAATTTTGTAGGTAAGTCACTTGAGCGAGACTCTGATGCCGATTTGTGTTTGGTAGGATTTGTAAAAACAGAACCCGCCTTTTTTTGCAAAATTGCCCTTAAAAATTTCATGTATCCATTCTAGCTAAAATACTAATTGACCAAATTTCGCAAAATTTGGTAGATAAATTACTTGTGAAATACTCTGGTGCTGATTAGAATTTGGTACGATTCGGAAAAGAACCACCTGTATATTTTTTTACGAAATGTCCCGCTAGAATCTCCAAAATCTGAAGAAAAGGCTAAGCAGTGTATGCTCAAATGTATCAAATAAATACATGTTTTATGCCCAATTTTTGACGAGGAAAAGAATATAACACACTCCATTATACTTTAGGACTAACCGTTCTCAAGATATTTGAGATTTCTTGCATTTTTGTTATGCTGATTTCAGAAAAATATCCAATTACCAAATAAAAACAAAAAATAAATTAGAAAGGTAAATTTAGTGTTATTTTGTGCAATTAAACTCAATTTAATGAAGTATAAAAGAAATGAAGAAAACATGAATATGAGTCGGCAGGGGAAAGTCATGTGCTGCCCACATCAGATTTTTGTTTTTAATTTTACAGAGGTTTCCCGAGATTCAAACACAACAGAATCCTTTCTTTTTGTTTTCCCTCGAATTTCTTTTAAATATTAGTTATTTCTTTAAAATAAAAAAAACTTCTTCGCCATGTTATTTACCAAAAAATAATTTGTTCATTTCAACTATCTTAAATCGATACCATCTCCATTTTGAAATATACCACGTGTTCTTGAAGCGTAACTCAAATATTGCATTTTTCTTTCAGTATTGAGTCCTTTCTCCAAGAATATAGTGAATACAAAGAAGATTAAAATCAAATAAACATTTTTCAGTCTATTTCTTTCCAAAAATTGCTTGGCCAACGCTCCTTTATCGGAACAAGTTACGTGACATAATCTCCTAGTCTATTGCAATTATTATCTGGGGTCATGTCTGGTCGAAAATATTCAAGACAAATAATTCTGTTAGAATGTATGGCGACATGTCTACACATTAAATTTTAGAGAATCACACTTTATAATGAAAGTATTTATTTGATCACATTAATAATTTAAATTTTTCGATGTGTAATCTGACAACCTGAATTCAAAATTTGTTCGCTGATTTTGACTGAGCATAAGAGCCTATGTACCTCCCACACCATTTTTCTTTTTTGCAATTGCTATTGATAATGGATATCTGACATGCAAAAGCTCTTTATATTTCAGTGTGATTTTCGGAAAGTCGGTTGCGAGTCTGAAAGCTTCACCTCCTACTCGCTGACTCTCTCTGAGCTCGCTTCGCGAGCTCTTTTTCTAAATCTGAAACTCAGCCGTAATACGTCCTTTAGGCTCCTACTCCTGTTTGCTTATACTCATCAATCTTATTCTCCGATGAACAATTTCACCCCGATCGGTACACAGCTATTTATAAATACCTTGGGTACACAGGATGTCCTTCATGCCCATTGCTCGTAAGCTCGCAGGATTCGGGGGCCTCGCCCTGTGTATTACGCGGCCCATAAATAGCAGAAGTTTGCTTCGCTAGGTGTTTTATTATGTCTTCTACGCAGATGTTGGAGCTTAGTCCCTATTTTGCTGACAGTCGTCAATCTTCGGTACTCGTTTCGCGACCTCTTTCACTCTTTTTTCTGGCTTAACGAGGTTCCAGATTAATCCACTCAGCTCCAGATTGCTAACGCTCGCCAACTCCCGGAGTTCGGGGGTTTCCCCCATGTCCGCCACTGCTCACTAACAGCCAGAATAATCTTAGCTATCTCCTATTTCCCGCCTGCTACGCAGGTATATTATGTTTGTTGAACTCAGTCTGTTGTTCTCTGAAGCTCTGAAACCTTGGGGCTCGATTCGCGAACTCTTTAAACTTGCTAATGCCGCCCCCCCCGTTCGCTGCCGCTCAGTAACCACCGGAACTCGCTAAGCGATTTCTTCACCCGCCTGCTACGCAAATGCAATACAATCGTTAGATTCCTTTTCTTGTTTGCTGAAGCTCTGCAATCTTCGGATCTCCTCCAAACAGCCCGTAATTTATATGCGAAGATAATAAGGTATATCACTGAAAAAGAAATTGCTCTAAGTGTACTAACTAACTTTGTAGTCTACCGTTTCCTGGCGTAAACGAGATGTTTCACGCATAAATCAATCTCAAAGATTATGAGAATTGATTGACTCATGAAATCTTTGTCAATAATGGGAATGCAAAATTTTATTATTAGTATTTAATTAGGTTAAAACAAAATTCTAAGCCCGTCTTTCACATTCACGGGAATATATGTAAAACTTCAGAACTGTTAGTTTTGCCATTTGTTCTTAATACAGCATACATGGGTATTACACCCCTTGGATTTTCGCCCAGTGTTACTTAGCCAGTATTACTTAACTTCGCTACCAGTGGTACTTGCCAACCACTTGAATTAGTTTCACGAGCTCTTTCTTTCCGCATGCTATGCAGGTGAAGTAAGACCGTTGCGGTCATCCTTTGATAGGGTTGCGCTTACCAACCCTGGATCTCGCTTCGTGAGCTCTTTCAACCCATCCGACACACCCCTCACAGCAAAGATCGTCACATGTGTGACAGTGACGTTGTAGTCACGTGACACCTGGGTCACAATGTGACATCATATTTGTGACTTCTATGCGACGATACGTATTAGTAACTTTGTAACTTCATTGTGACTATATTCTGTGACGTTTCCACAATTTCATTAACACGTAACAATGTGGCGAGATTGCAGTGCTAATTGCAATGTGACGTCACTGACAAGTTAATATGCGACGTCAAAAACGACCATGAAAATGACCAAAATGGCTTCGTTGTGACCTCAAAATGACATTGCCGAGACGTACTGCGACGTCATGTGACGTCCCAGAGTCACAGTGTGATGTAAATCTTATGTCACTGTGAAGCAAAAATGCTGTTAGGGACTTGGCGGCATTTGCGTCCCATGTACGCGGGTGCTTGCTAAGGTGTTGCTCGCTTCAACAGTTCTTTTATTACGGCTACTTTAATTTTTTTTTATATCAATGTTATATATTCGTTATAACATAACGAATTCCTAAGAATAAACTTTTAAAAATTAAAACAAAACTAATTTAATACTACCTGCAAATATTATATATTTGTAAAGGAAATGCTGTCACCAGCAGGGCAATTTAAGGCTTTACAACTTGTAAAAAGTAGTGAATATTTTATATTTGCAATATAAACAATAGTAGACAACGCATTTTTGACGTGGGTGTGTTAATAATAATTTAATGTAAATGACAAATTTGTATACGTTATGTTGGCTTACCTTTGATATAATGTATGATTTGCTAGGATAAATCTATGCATTTATATCTGGGATATATCGCATACAGATCTGTTATGTGAACACAATGAGCGTTTCAATCGATATGCGATCTAATTTTAACAAGAAAAAATTCCCAGACGTCTGATTTCTTGTAAATTGGCATAACAGCCAATTTCTGTGTATGGCATTAATGACATTTCGTTACCGGTATTCCGACTGAAATGTTTACAAACATTTTAGCGTTCTTCATTTATTCATACCAGTCATTCATCAACATCTGCAAGGTAGCACATTATAGTAACACGAATGCAAGGCTAAGCTTCCTTGTTCTAAAAATAGAACGTCGTCGACAACAAACTTTCAAATGAGAACAAAGAAACACATGGCCAACTGCCAAGGTCGTACAAATTGATGGAAAACATGTCTGTTATGCAAATAATTCTCCGGTAAGGTTTTACGTAATTTAAGGTAATTTAGAATGGTAGAATATTTTTATTGTAAATAAAAGAAAGGTCAACGTGACCATAAATTATTACAAAATTCTTTCGAAGTAGTTGAATTTTTTCTTGTGATAAATGTTTAATGTTGTTTTCTTGAAGGTTATCTAGCTGTTTTGACTTACGCACATTGTTGCGTTTCTTTAAAATTTGGAGGTCTAGAGATTTTAAATTATATAGAATTTTTAATATTTGACGATTTATCTGCATAATTACAAACATTTAATTATACGTTGCGTATGGTTTATTTTCCTGCACAATGAATGTTTTCTAAAAAGTCGATATTCAATATTTTTTATTTTTAATATTTATGATCATTTATGCGTCAATATTAAAAATCTGATGTGGGCAACACATGACAATCCCTGCAGACTCAAATTCATGTTTTCTTTATTACTTTAATAATTCACTAAATTGAGTTTCATTGCACAAAATAACACAAAATTTGTATTTTTAATTCAATTTCTGTTCTTATTTGGTAATTGGACATTTTTCCAAAGGCGGCATAACAAAGATGCGAAAGATCTCAGATATCTCGGAAACGGTTAATCCTAGAGTAATAGAGTTGTTATTATTCTTTTAACCGTCAAAAATTACGTATAAAACAAGCACTTAATTAATACATTTGAACATACGTAGTCTTTTTTTTTAGATTTTTGCTGGCCATTTCTATAAAAAAGGCAGTCTGTTTTTTCGAAACGTATCAAAATCTAATCAGCAGCAGCGTATCAAACAGGTAAATTATCTACCAAATTTTGTGCCTCCATGGACGCCAATACCTGCAAATGGGGATAGAACTGTTTGGGATAGGGTATGTCAAATACCTGTCTTTTTGAGAGGTTCTTCGTTTGTGGTTGACGCTGTCCCATCCGTAAGCAAAGATGCAAAAGATCTCAAATATCTCGGAAACGGTTAATCCTAGAATAAAGATGAATTAAATTCAGTTACTTCTTTCAAAGGAGTATAGATAACTTTTTACTTAGTAAATATGAAATGAATTTAGTAATTCTTTACAAAGGAATATATAGATAAGTTTTTACCTGATAAATATGAATTCAATCCTGTAAATATTTTCAAAAGAGTATAGATATGTTTTTACTAAATACATGTGAATTAATTTCAGTAATTCCTTAAAAAAATATATATAACTTTTTACTTACTGTGTAGTGTGTTTATAGAATTATGTGGTGAACAACTACGCGCGCGCGCTTGCAATTAGCGCTGTGTTATCTGCAAAGATGGCCAGCTTGACTTGAGGTATGCAGCATGGAATATCGTTGATGTAGATGTTGAAGAGAAATGGACTAAGTTTTCCTCCTTGAGGAACCCCGGCCTTGATTGGTCTGATAGAAGAGAGAGTTTGATCAACTCGTACGCGGAAATATCTATTAGTGAGATACGAGTTGATGATGGTCAAAAGTTGTCCAGAAATTCCAAGTCGCCCCAGCTTGGTAATAAGCCCGAGCAAGTACGTCTTATCAAAGGTTTTCGCCACGTCAAAAAATACAATAGAAGTATACTGCCTGTTGGTAGAGTTTTTATGGATAGTTTCTACAACCCGCATAAGCTGGGAATGCGTAAAATCCTCAGTTCGAAAACCATTCTGATTGGCTGAGATGATATTTTTCGAATGGCAGAAACTAGCCAAACGTCTAAGCAACACCAATTCATAAATTTTAGAAAAACAAGAAAGCAGGCTTATTGGTCTGTAAATCTCGGAAAGCGAGAGATTTTGAGAATATTTGGAATAAAACAAATAACGGCAGTTTTCCAGCTTTAAGGAGAAAAGCGATAGTCCAGCGTATAATTGAAGAGCATGATAATCCAGCATAAATAAAGATCCGCGAGGTTTTTAATGATGCGATTGCTAATCTTATCAAAACCGGGAGATTTTTTAAAATTCAATCCATCAACGATATGTAGTATTTCAGCCAGAGGATTCTCTCCAAGTCGTTTGGTGTTTGTAAGTGAAGAGCATGGTGATTGGTCTGTTGTAGGTTGCTTTCAGTTTCAGTGTATGTGTGGCTGAAGTTGTGGTCAATATGGGGTGAAAATTGGAGTTTCAAGCTGTCTGCGAAAACATTAGCTACTTCCTCCGCAGACTGGACGAGTCCTAGTAAGCCATTAATGGGCGGAGTTGTAATTTTCGTGGTTCGTAAGGTTTTAGTTGTTCGCCAGAGACTGTGATTCGTTGGTGTAAGTCCCTCAAGATGAGTACGCCAGCGTTGCTGTGTGTGTGTTTTAATCAAAGCCTTGATCTCGTTATGGAGTTTACAGAATAGTGCGCCGTGAATAGGTTATCTAGTGCGCTTCCAATCCTTCCGTAACCGATTACGTTGCTTAAATTTGTCCCTAATATCACCTGGAAGAGCGTGATAATTTGGTCGTGTTTTTCAGGTTTTGAGGCTGCAGCCCCTGCCTCAAGCAGTATATGGTTCATATTAATGACACATTTTTCTATATCATCGGTGCTGGCAATTTTGAGGGGGGGGGGGTGCTCTAAAATTTTGAAGAGCATGTTGATAGGCGTCCCAATTTGTGTGTAGCTCCGAAGGATGATCCAGAATTGTTTTATCAAAGTTTAAGGTCAGTATCACATGAAGGTGATCAGAGGACAGATTAACATCCGTTCTGATCGTATGATTAAAAGGAATGTTCCGAAAGACTGTCAATTCAATGGTGGTGGGGTTCCTTCCTGTGAAGAACTGAGTCGAGGTGGGCGGAGCTACGATCTTACAGTTGGTGCACTGGGCCAATCGATTTAGAGCAATATAAATGACTATTGGCGTTCAAAGACAAAAGCATTACCCAAAGTATATTTTTCCATGATTGGAACAAGCTAGACCCACGAGAATGATGTCACTAAATTTATCGATGACACTACTTATGAAAAGTGAACATATTTCACAGTAGTTAATATTTTTTTTATTTTATATGATTTTTTGATAATTTCCTTAAAAAAAGTGCATTGTCTCGAAAACGGCTCATGATAGCATTCTAAAATTGTGTCAATTGTTTTCTAAGGTAAAACTGCATAAGAAATGACTATTTACGTAACTTTAGTAAATATTTTGATTTTTTTCAAGATTTTTCAAAATTTCACTCGAAAATTTAGGCATTCGATTGCGTATAAAAACAATAGGCTTCCAGTATTCACAGATTGTAACCAAATGAAGATTGTAACCAAATGAAATTTTGAACCAAATTTCGTTCAAATCGTTCGAGATATATCTTCTCCACACACACACACACGCACACACACATCACCTCAAAAACGTTTGAATTGTGTTCAGGAATGATGGAAACGTGCTCTCTGGTCGAAAACTCGAATTCGAGTTTTTAGATACATTTACTCAAATTCGAGTTTTTGACCGCGTCATAATACATTTCAAATACATTATACTATGTATATAAAGAAAGTAAAAATATGCACATGTAATGAATGGTAAATGCTGAAAAATTGCTTGACAATATACGAGATCATTTTAAATCTTATTTTGAAAAAACTAAGCAGTTACATTTACTCTAAGAACAAATTACGTGGAAAAAATTTAATTTTGTAAAACAGTGGTTATTTAAATGAGTAAATGGACGTATTATACTCGTAGAATATATCTTGGAAATTTATTGTATTCGAAATTTCTGTAACTGCTAAAAAAATCAATTAATAATAAGTTCTTTTATTGAAAAATAATAGGTTTTTTGATCCCTTTTTATGCCATTAATTTAGGTAAAATAATCCTTTTTTTCCGAAACGTAAATTATTATTGGTCAGTGTTTATTGTATTAACTAGTAAAAAAGCATATGTTTTCTTTTTTTCGATAAAAGCATTTTGGGAAGAATACATTTTCTATGTGTTTTTCAAAATGGAATTCTTTTATATGCTCATAATGAATCTGAATTTTCATTCAATAAAAACATACTACTTTTTTCTTACGAAATTCTTCTAAAAAAATTAATTTTTTATCATCCACTAATTTAATAAATCAAAAAAATTATTTAATATAATTATATTTATATTTTGATAAAGATTCTTCAGGCAGTATGATAAATAACAATTAACAGTGGAATTGTAGGTAATTAACCTTCATTATAATATATGCACCTAAATGAAAAAAAAAACATGTGTAATCTCTCTCTAATGTATACAGAAGAAAAAATAAGGCTATCCAATTCCAACGGTTTTTACGCTATGTCTGGACTAAATAGGGAAAATATAAATACCAGTTAGGGAAAATAAATAAAAGTCCCCGTCGTTAATCCTTATTTATAACAATGTGCAGATATCTTGCATTCTGGATCGCAATTTCAATTCTCAAAAGGTGTATATATATATATATATATATATATATATATATATATAATCTATCTTGCATTGTGAAAGCATTGTGAATGAGCATTGTGATTGAGCCAAAGCATTGTGATTGAGCCAAAAGTTCGACTCATTTATTTTGATGGATGATTTAGTCGTTTTGAGAATTTTTTTAATGTAAGTCCCTTGATTATAGTAGAACTTAAATCTTCAATTTTTTTAAAACAATTTTACCAAAATCGTAAAAAAATATTATAAAAACAAGTATGTTAAAAATTGTTGCGAAAATATGCATATTATATGTAATTTAATATCTAGAAACGAATAAGAACATCTTGATCCAAAGGAGAGAAATGTTAATGTTTCTAAATATTTTCATTATTTCAATTTATTTAATAATCGAATTACATGAACATTTTGATTATTTTAATAAATAATGACGACAAGCCTATTGATTTCCATCGATATCTAATAACAGGGAATCTATAAGGGAATCAATAAGAGGGAATCAATCTATGCTATTGTGTTCCCTCTAACATGAAAATTTGTAAATCTGAAGGAAACGCAATGCGCTTGATGCACCAGATTTACTTTTAGTAAGTTTGGTGAAAGTTTTTCATACAATTGATTCCAGAAGTGGTGAAAGGGATTGATTTCGAGTGGAGTTCAATAATTAAGCTTTTAGAAACTACTGCTGAAGTTAAGTAATTGGTTTCTTTCAAACCCCTTATCTGTAGTACATTAATTTGGCTCCAGTTGGAAGCCTTCTATTTACAGCAGAACACCGTGTAGTCATCCATCACTCTTAGGATTATCTGTGGCGATAAAAGTTTCTCATGGAAACGTGAGAAAAAGTTTAAGTAGCTCATGGCATAGCGTTTAAAATTCTTTATGTAATATTATAAATTATATTTTTATGCTCATGGTACTTTTATCTTTTGATATTTAGATTTTGTTTTGAAATATTTATTAGTCTTAAAAGTGGTATATGAAATATCTCAATCGTGCATTCTAAATTTATAAATGCTATTTCAAAAATATTGCACCTAAAATTAGTCGTAGACCTATAGTTCCAATTTAAGAAATTATTTTATTAAGGTAGACGATTTGCAGAGTCCAATTCGACAAAAAGGGCTTGCAATTTCGTGCCAGTAGCTCAACGGTAGAGCATCGGCTGGCCAATTCGAAGTTCCAGGGTTCGACTCCCGGACTGTTCTTTACAATGACGCCCGAATGAATGAACCCTGTAGGTTAGTGCAAAATGTCGGAGGTCTGAAAGTGACCCTAGTACGACTAACACGGATTCAGTGGATTCAATATACGGTGCACCGATTTAAAATCGGGAGTATAAGAACCACGTACGAAGCTAACATGGAGGATAGAAACAAGAATGCTAACCTGAGGTAAAATGAGCAGGAGGTGGTCAGTCAGATTATCAGTAACAGGCCATTCTGACATTAGAGAGTGGCGGTTGCAGAGTCCCCTTCAAGAATATGAGAATGCAATTTCATACCAATAGCTCAACGGTAGAGCATTGACCGGCCAATCTGACATTAGAGAGTGGCGATTGCAGAGTCCCCTTCAACAATATGAGAATGCAATTTCATCCCAATAGCTCAACGGTAGAGCATTGACTGGCCAATCTGACATTAGAGAGTGGCGATTGCAGAGTCCCCTTCAAGAATATGAGAATGCAATTTCATCCCAATAGCTCAACGGTAGAGCATTGACTGGCCAATCTGACATTAGAGAGTGGCGATTGCAGAGTCCCCTTCAAGAATATGAGAATACAATTTCATCCCAATAGCTCAACGATAGAGCATTGACTGGCCAGTTTGAAGATCGAGGATTTGATTCACGGTTAGGACTGCAAGGTTCTTAACAAATTAAGGTATCATCGTATGCGCATTTTTATCATATGTCAACTATAGTAAAAAATTGTAAAATGTAACATTTATACGGGCTCTCTAGAATAATTTTTCAATTTTTAAAATATAATACTAAAATGATATTTCATTGTTATACCATCGCAATTACCCGCTATAACAGTTTTCCACGGGTAATCGGGGATTATGTAAAACCTTTGTTAGATGTAGGTACGCATGTCGGTGTTCGAATGAAAATTTTATCTAACGATTTTATCTATTTTTATCTAAAAAAATGTAACTGTTTGTACAAACTCTGAAAACAATGCTTTCGCCATCTTTTTTGATCGGGTTAAAATGGATTCAATCGTGTAAGTTTGACAATTTTCCTCGGATATTTTTGCATATTAGAGGAATTAGTTTTGCCTCATTTTTTTAAATGGATAAAAACCAATTTGTTAATTAGAACTTCCTATGTAGTGAGCCCAAATAAAAAGTTAAATTTTGTATTTTTGTTATTAAAACGTTTCACCTGGCTATGATTATCATAAGCTGAAAGTCTATCTTATTTGAAACATTTCTTAAATTGAAACCATGGGTTTGTGACCCGTCGTTGAAGTGGTATTTAGTAGTGTGCTATTTTTAAAATAATTAGTGTTTAACGTGTATCTGTCTTTCTATACGTTATATAAGCTCAAGGCAATCTAGAAGGCAGAAAATGTGTGAAATTAAAGTATGGAACACAGGTAAGAACTCATGAGAGACCTGATTTCAGATTCGTCCCGGGACGGCGCTGAGAAAATGGATTTCATGTTCATCCCGGAATAGGGTTGAGGAAATGGATTTCATGCTCACACTGGGATGGGGCTGAGAAAATGGATTTGATGTTCACCCCGAGATGGGGCTAAAAAATGGATTTTTTTTCAAAAAGTCTTTTCAGATCTTCCTGAAAACCCCTAGGCAGACCTAGATAGCTTAATATCTGTAATATTATAGTATCAACATAACGAATAGATTTTCATTTTGCTGCTGGGGATTTAGAAGTTTTTTTTTTCAATAGCGCTTTCCAAATCCTCCAAAAGCAATCCAGTTGAATTATAAGGCCGCATATATATTTTCATACATACTATCGACGACAGGACAGAACGGGGTTCTAGATTCACCCCGGGACGGCGCTGAGAGAATGGATTTCAGGTTCTCCTCGGGATGGGGCTGAGAAAATAGATTTCAGGTTCACCCCAGGATGGGGCTGAGAAAATGAATTTCATGTTCATCCTGGGATGATGCTGAGTAAATGGATTTCATGTTTATCCCGGGATGGGGAAGAGACAATGGATTTCTTTTCAGAAAGTCGTTTCAGATCCTCCTGAAAACTCCCGTGGAGACCTAGATAGCTTAATACTGTACGATTATAGTATTAACCATGGAATGAAACATAACGAAGCCAGATTTTCAATTTTCCACTGGGGATTTAGAAAATAAAGATTTTTTTTTTCAAAAGATCTTTCGAAACCCCCAAAGTTAAAACTATAGGGCCGTGTATATAATTTCACATATAGTATCGACAACAGGGCAGAACTGGATTTTAGATTTCTCTCCTGGGAAAGAAAAAAAAATGAAGGGAAAAGTATTTCGAGACAATATAATAGCCCCCCCCCCCACACACACACACCACCACCACCACTAACCCGTGACTTATAAAATTAAAACTTTGTACAGTTATAGTATAGACCACGGAATATATTTTCAGTTATCACGACTTATTCGGATGCTGAACGCCCTGTACTTTTAAACAAAACAAAATTTATTAAAAAAGTGGCTACTTAATCCTTAATTGTTTTTAATTATGTCTTTGACAGGCTTAAACAGTAGTATATTATAATTGAATAAAATTGTTTTTAAACAAGGATACCAAATGTTATTAATATGTATTTACACATATATTTCCAAAAGCTTATTTTTGTTGTTTATGCAGCTATATGTACCAATTGTGTAATATACTACTGAACTATAGTAATTGTAATACAATCGTGTGTAAAATATTTTAATATTTATAATATATTATAAGTATTATTAAGTGTTATATATTATATGTATATGTTATAAATATAAGTATTATATATTATATGTATATATTATAAGTGTTAAGTATTTATTAAATACTCATAATATATAATACTTTCCGTAAATAATACCATATAATATCGTTATTTTAACTTCAGAACAAATTTGGTCAATATGGGGCCTTTTCGACGTACTTTATCTTAAAATGGTGTAAAATAAAAATGGTGTTAAAATGGTGCAAAATTCTAAACATTTGAATGAGTAACATGCACTATTCAATTTGAAAATCAACATTTTGGAGGTATAATTGGAGAATGGAGAATGTTCCCTCATTTCTATAACATTATCTCTTGAAGTATGCCAAAAGTTTTTAAGACAAGAAATTTGTACAAGAATTTTTTATTTTAATATTTTTATTTATATTATCACAAGGAATTAGATTTTACGGTGCCATCGTGTTTTTTTTTTACTTTTCTATTTTATTTTAAAATATCACATAATATTCATAGGTTGCAAAAGTGGATATGAAAACTATACAAACATGCTGTTTTTCAGGTTAGCGCATTTTTGGTTTCTTAGCACTATTTAGTACGTAGCTTGTGGAAGTATTATAGAATAGAAAATTGGAATTCAAGCGTTCTACACATTTGCACATTTTGTTCATTGTTCATTCCAAAACATGAATCAATGTAACGCCCTCTACGTGTTCGCGCAGTTTGAAGTAGTCTGTATACACATCATTCCAAACAATATTTGTCCGACCTTCCTGAAATTTGGTCGAAATATCAAGCGCTGCCCTATAGCTGATTATATTTGTTAAGAATAGAAAACATACTAGAACTATCCCCATTGGCGTGTGCAACCTGTAGTTACTTTTGATGAGTCAAATCCTCTGTTCATAAATGCTTATCATGAATGTTTAATAATTTTCTGGTTCTTTATGGTGAGAAGTATAAAGGCAATTGCTTGTTAGAAAGTATTTTTAATGCAATTATATAGCCATGTCCAAGGAAGCCAAAATGAAGGGGGCCAAGATAACTCAATGGTTTTGGTGAAAGGGTCTCTGCACTTGTTGGACCCGATTTCAATCTTTGATGGGCATGATAAAAATGTATGTCTGAACGTCTTTTCGAGATTTTATGGGTCATGGGAAAGAATGCACGGTATTTATCACCCCCAATGATTGACGGTTAAAATTAAGGGTCACTCTCCCAGCCGTCCAGACAGTTATTTTACACTCTCGGGGAGGTTAGACTGTTTGGATAGAACGAAACCAATTTGAAGATGAGATAACAGAATTCTGGACCAAAAGCATTATCATACGCTTGACAGGCGATATCAGGATGATGTAAGAAACCTCCAACTTGCACGGCATTCAAGATCTTATAAGGTTATCACTTCACATCTTGTTGCATCTGAACAATTTAAAAAAAAAATTTTGACATATTTTTATAACTCCTAAAGGAGAAAGACAGTTATTTGGAAGGAAATATATTAAACCTTCAGACACTGCTTCCCAAGTTAAGTAATGAGGTTCCTTCAAACCGCTTATCTGTAGTTTCTTTGGTTTCACTCCTTGCTGGAAGCTATTTACATAGAGTGAAACATCAACATCTTACACCCATTCATCAATCTTAGGATTATCTCTGAAGATAACTGTCTTTTCGAACGACTAAGGGGTTATTGTAGTAGTGCATAATATAGCATTGGGAAATATTTATGAAATACATATTTTGAATCAATTACCCATTTAATTCTATAATGCTGATATATAATTCAACATTAGCAAGTATTTTAATTTGGTTTGCATTTTGATATCCACCTAAAGTATTTATAAAGTACTTGCAAATATTATGGCATATAGTAACTTTTCTTGCTGCTTGTGCAAGTATAGGCTTTTTCATACTCATGAGCACATATAAAACGCGTAAACGGGCCACAGATACTGTTATTTAAAATTTTTGAGCACAAGACCAGATTTGGAAACGCCCTTTTTAAAAGACTTTGTTAGTTTTTCTTCCCGCTTTAGATGAGTATAACTTTGCTGATGCAATCTCTATTGCAAGTACCAAAGTCTCCATAGAGTTCGCAGAATTGTAGCATATAGCAACTGTTATTACTGTTGCATGTATCGATTAGTCCATCTTGATGAACGAATAACAAAATCAAAATAAGTTTAACAATGTTGTTATCTGCAATACAAGAGCGATTATAGATACAGATTTTGAAGCCGTGGTCGATTGTTGGCCTTCAGAATCATAAAAAGTAGCAATGACCTCATAGCCGAATTGAAAATGCATATGTTTTTGAGAAACCTTGTTTTAAAATCCATGGATAAGCAAAGCTTCCTGCATTTTTAGCCCAAAATCCTAATATATTCTTAGCAAATTAGCAAATGTCTTCCATAGTAACTAGCCTCAACTTAAAATTTAACTACTATATGGATTTCTTGCGTATTTTATTCGACTTAATATATTAAGCATACTGTTTTAGTAGCGTAGTACTACATCAAGGTTCTCTAGGTTTTGACAACCAGTATTACTTTCCGACGGTTAAAATATAAAATGATCAATGTAAAAATTAATTTTGATGGAAGTCCTTAAATTTTTAGGTTTAAATTATTGAAAATTAATATCATAAATTGATGATTCAATTCCGTGTATTTTCTTAATTACTTTCCTTATATACATAATGTATAAAGAAAGTATTGTGACGGGGTCGAAAATTCGAATTCGAGTTTTCGACGGGAGAGCACGTTTCAAGCATCCCTGATCACGAATCAAACATTTTTGAAGTGGTGTGTGTGTGTGTATGTGTGTGTGTGTGTGTGTGTGTGTGTGTGTGTGTGTGTGTGTGCGAGTGAGTGAGTGAGTGAGTGTGTGTGTGTGTGAGTCTTTGGAGA
This sequence comes from Amaurobius ferox, assembly GCA_951213105.1. Lineage (NCBI taxonomy): Eukaryota > Metazoa > Arthropoda > Arachnida > Araneae > Amaurobiidae > Amaurobius > Amaurobius ferox. The sequence goes on from OX578137.1 coordinate 124,938,279, forward strand.
CGATAACCGACGAACGAATGGACCGATTCTAACCAAACTTGGTACAAAAATCACAATCGTAAACGCTGGAAGCCTATTGTTTTTATACGCAATTGAATGTTCAGAACCCCCCTAAATTTTCGAATGAAATTTTGAAAAAATCGTTAAAAAATCTAAACCACTAATAATGTTACGCAAATAGACATTTCTTATGTAATTTTTCATTAGAAAACGATTGACATAAATTTTAAAACACTAATGTGAACCGTTCTCGGGATATTGCACATTTTTAAAAAAAATTATCAAAAATCATATAAAATAAAAAAAATATTTCCTATTGAGAAACATGTTCACTTTTGATATGTAATACCATGCGATAAATTGGGTGACATCATTCTCGTGGATTTAGCTCGTTCCATTCATGAAAAAATATACTTTGAGTAATAGTTTTGTATTTGAACGCCAATAATCATTTATCTGCTGTAAGAATAACTTATTTCTTCGTACATAACGCTTGGCGAGATTTTGGCGACAAATTTGGCGGAATGTTGCCAACTTGGCGACTTTCTTTTGAAATGTTGCCAAATTAACAAAAATCTCGCCAAATGTATAAAAATGACGCTAAATCAATGAAAATGACGACTAATTGTCGAAAATTCAATATCTTGGAAAGAGTATTAGTATCTACTATAAGAAAAACCTATTTTTTTACTGTAAAAGTAGTAAATTCATTACATTATATAAGGAAAGTCGTGTGTTGTCTACATCAAATTTTTTTATTATTTGCGATTATAGTCACGTATTTGATGCGTGAAATAAAATATGATAAAATTAATGAAATTTTTTCGATAAATATATCTGTTTAAAACTTCATTTGTTCCTACTTCATTCATCGAGATTTATCCGACATTTTGAAAAATATATAGTTCTTAAACTTCGTATGGAATTAGCAAAACCTTTTTCATCAAACAGTTGTTATCTCATGGGAGCTTAGTAAATCCCTGCCGAATTTATAAGCACTTGTACAAAATATATTGCTACTACTTCATCAGCGAAACAATGTTCCGCCGATGAATCTCCTTAATTGGCAGTTTGGACATTGTCAGATCATCCATCTTTGTCTGATATATCCTGTGTATCGTGTTACTTAGCTCATTGTGTATCTATATCGTCACATTTATCTATAGCAGGCATATTCTTAATGAGGGACAAATTTACATTTCTAGATTTATAAAAGGAAATTCGTCTACATAAGCAACACATAATTTTCTCTAAAACCTTTATTAGTTTTCCATATTTATATACATTAAGTTTATTTTTGTCGCACAAAATAACACATTAATTGGGTATATTTTAAAATTACATAGAATGTGATTTTATACAGGGGACCACTGTTTTTACGCCCGGGGTTAAACGACTTACTCGGATATAACGCGGGTGTAAGCATGATTTGAATTATTTCCTTTAGTAACCCCGCCATTGAATATCCTCCACAAAAAGAGACATTTTGAATAAAAAACTTCATATATACAGCATAAAATGACACCTTATAGCTTTCAAAGAAAAATAAAAGGATGTTAATATATTACTACGTACGTATAGTAATGCTGCCGCTGTGTTGTTGAAGTTTTTTTACTAAAAGTATTAATTAAAATATGTGGAATACTAACTTCATTCTGTAGATTTCTTTGTTTAACAGATAACTAAATATAGACAACTGAATTCCCCCATTAAATAGGAAAGTATGAGCAGAAATAGTATTAAAATTAAAAACGAACAAATGAATTTTTGAAATATTTACAATAGTAGAAATTTCGGTTTAGGAAATGTATCTGTAACAATCTGTGGTTTCTTGTGCAGTTTCCTATTGTTGTTGTGAGTGATTCTCTCTAACGATTTTCTCTCTAACGGGAAAATTGCAGTGAAGACAGCCAATATTCTCATACGACAGCCTGGGTGAGTTACGAATCGAGAAAAGTTTCCAGATAGGAAATAAAAATGAATGTTCTCTGATGTGAATTTTCAAAATATATGCATTTATTGTAGCTTGAATACTACCTGTTTTCAATACTATTTACTCAGTAGAGAGCATTTCACGTTTTTCATGCATTTTTCTACAAAAGTTTACGCTATCTTAGCTCAGACTGACTGTTAGCGATGTCTCTACCCCTTCGCTTTCTAGCTGCATCGTTCCATCTCCCATCTGTCTCCTCCGTGTATTTTGACTGTGTACTGCAAGTATAAATCATAAACTGTTACATGTTTTGAACTGATATTATAACTGTTTATTATAACTTCAAAATCGATGCTTCATATTATTACTTTCCTTATATACATAATGCATAAGGGAAAGTATTGTGACGGGGTCAAAAATTCGAATTCGAGTTTTCGACGGGAGAGCACGTTTCAAGCATCCCTGATCACGAATCAAACATTTTGAGGTGATGTGTGCGTGTGTGCGTGTGTGTGCGTGCGTGCGTGCGTGCCTGTGTGTGTGTGTGTGTGTGTGTGTGTGTGTGTGTGTGTGTGTGTGTGTGTGTGTGTGTGAGTGTGAGTGTGTGTGAGGCTTTGAAGACGATATCTCACGAACGATTAAAGCGATTCGAATGAAATTTGGTACAAAAATCACAATCCGTGAATACTGGAAGCCTATAGTTTTTAAACGTAATCGAATGTCCACAACCCCCATAAATTTTTGAGTGAAATTTTGAAAAAATCATCAAAAAATCTAAACCTTTAATAAAGTTACGCAAATAGACATTTCTTATGTAATTTTTCTTAGAAAACGATTGACATACACTTAGAACGCTAGCATGAACCGTTCTCGAGATATTGCACATTTTTCAAACAAATTTATCAAAAAATCCCATAAATTAAAAAAAAATATTAACTGTTGAGAAACATGTTCACTTTTCATATATAATATCATGCGATAAATTTGGTGACATCTTTCTCGTGGATCTAGCTCGTTCTCGTTCTATTCATGAGAAAATATACTTTGGGTAATACTTTCGTATTTGAACGCCAATAGTCATTTATCAGTTATAAGAATAACTTATCTCTCCGTCCATAACGCTTGGCGAGATTTTGGCGACGGATTTGGCGTCATGTCGCCAACTTGGCGACTTTTTTTTAAATGTTGCTAAATTAACGAGAATCTCGCCAAATGGATAAAAATGACGCTAAATCAATGAAAATGCCGACTAATCGTCGAAAATTCAATATCTTGGAAAGAATAAAGTATCTACTATAAGAAAAACCTATTTTTTACTGTAAAAGTAGCAAATTCATTGCATTATATAAGGAACGTCATGTGTTATCCACATCAGATTTTTTTTATTTAACAGACGGTTGATATCTATATAAAATGCGTCTAGTTTTTGTTTTTGCTTAACAGAAATTTAACTATACAGAAATTATTTCAAAATACGATTTACATTTACTTTGCAAGTCGATATTTTTAAAAAGTAGCAGTAAGAAATGAAATCCTGCAAATTTGGACATTCGGATCACCAGTTTCGGAGCGAAATTGCTTTTGCATTAGATGTACATTCTATACGATATTTGCAAAATTAAATTTTTTACTTCGAGCTGCAATCGCCTGTTTTACAATTGTTTAAATTTCCATTTCGTAGTCAATGGCTGTTCGAAAACACTGATTACAACGTAATAACTTTCCCGGAATTCCATTGAAACAGAAATTTGGAAATAAAATATTTCCAAGTCTTCCTTTAAGGAAAGTTTTCTATTGAAAAATAATGCAAAAGATAAATACTTTTCTTCAGGATGATTCTGAATAAAATTTGAAACATGATTGCCCAAAGATATCTGTGCTGATTAAGGCATTATGTTTGAAATGGATACTCCTTAAGTACATTTTTTCCGCTTGATTCTTGCAATCAGTTACAATTCAAATTCCAAAAGTTGAATATATTTAAAATAGCTTCAAATTTTTCGCTAAAAGAAAGATTTTGTTGTGATACATTATGCAATTTTAAAAAAAAATATAACTTCATAGATTTTGAAGAGTAAAATTGTTTCACTTTTTTTTACGAATGCTATTTAAATTTCTTTAAATATTCAGAACTGTACAATGGAGTTTCTAATTCAATGTTTGACGATTCAATATTTTCTAATTTCAACAAAAATACTCTAGTGTAGTAAAATTACACTATCTACGGTATTCTTCCTTGAAGCACTGCCGCTGGCCATCCCTATATTCTGTGGCTTTTGAAATTATCGATGATAAAAACTGAAACATCATGTATGTTAACATGAATTGCATTTTTTACATTTGTACAATAATTAGCAGTATACTCGTTCTTCGTACCGGATATACATTATAAAGAAATGTAAAATTCACAATCGTGCAAATTCCCATGGTATTTTAAATAACAGTGTAATTCAAAACATTATATTGCATTATTTAAATTGAGGTTTCCAAAAGGAACTTTGAAAATCTATGTCCTCGCTGTACAGGATTATGATCACAGGCAGATCTGAAGAATAAATCACTCTGGTTCAGTTTATAAAAACAAATTACAGAAAATATGAAATTAAATTGATATATTCCAAAATGAAAACACTAAAATGATATGGGAAGCTATACGCGGGCTACTTATATTCTCGAAGATTAGAATATACTAGCTGAATACCCGTTGAAAATCAACGGTTTCACAATAAGCAACCCCTGAATAATGTAAATTTTGTATTCATTCGCGTTTGACATTTATACGACAAATCGAATATTTTGGTGTGCAGAACCCCCTAAAGAAGAAAATATTGGGAAACTAAATTTGAGCATTTCTTCCTTTCGAATTATCTACCCTTACACTACATTAAAGTCTATCTCATCCCGAGGCGCCCCTATATTATTATTTCTCCTTTGGAACTTTTTTCTGTGAAGCACATCCATAAATGAACATTTTTGAAAAACTCTGTTTGTCCTGTGTTTTTTATCAGATGATTGGCCCAAATACCAAATATCAAGCCTCTACCACATTTAAAAGGAAGCGTGCCTCATTTATTCGGAAAATCGAACATATTATTGCGCACCCCTTAAAGTAGCAAATATTGGAAATCTGAAATTTCACACTCTCTTCCTTTCAAACAATCTACCCGTACACCAAATTTGAAGTCGCTATCCTATCGAGAAGCATGTTTTTCCATCACTTCACCTTTCGAACGTTTTTCTGTGTAGCACCCCGTTAAAGAACATTTTCGTCAAACTGTATTCATCATTGGTTTTTTTGTCAAATGGTTCGCCTATATACTAAATTTCAAGTCTCTATCATATTGTAAAGGAAGCGTTTTATATTTGTTCGGTAAATCGAACATTTTAGTGAGCCGCACCCCCTACAATAACAAATGTTGGAAAACTGAAATTGCATACTTTCTTCCTTTCCAACTTTTTACCCGTACACCAAATTTGAAGTCCCTATCGCATCGCGAAGCATGCTTTTCTAGCATTTCATCTTTCGAATGTTTTGTGTGGAGTACCTACCACCTTAACTATATATTTTTGAAAAACTCTATTCTTTTTGTGATTTCTGTCAGATGATTTTCCCATACATCAAATATCAAGCCTCTATCGCGTTTTAAAAGGGGCGGTTATTCCGAAAATCGAACATTTTAGTGTGCGGCACCCCCTAAAGTAGAAAATATTGGTAAACAGAAATTGTACACTTTCTTCCTTTCAAACTATCTACCCTTATACTAAATTTGATATCTCTGTCTCATTCCGAAGCATGGTTTTTTATCAATTCACTTTTCGAACGTTTTACTCTGGAGCACCCCCCTTAAACGAACATTTTTGAAAAACTATATTTGTCTTGGGTGTTTCCGTCAAATGATTAACCCATATACCGAATTTCAAGCCTCTATCAAATTTTAAAGGAGCGTTTTCTCATTTATTCTGTAAATCGAACATTTTGGTGTGCGGCACCCCCTTAAGTAGAAAATATTGGAAATCTGAAATTGCACACTTTCTTTCTTTTGAACGATTTACCCATGTACCAAATTTGAAGTCCCTACCTTATCACAAATCATGCTTTCCTATCATTTTACTTTTCGAAAGTTTTAGTGTGCGGTACCCCCTTAAGTAGAAAATATTGGAAATCTGAAATTGCACACTTTCTTCTTTTCGAATGATTTACCAATACACCAAATTTGAAGTCTCTATCTCGTCGCAAAGCATGCTTTCCCATCATTTCACTTTTCGAACGTTTTGGGGTGGGGCATCCCCTCTATAGAACGTTTTCGAAAAATTCGATTTTTCCAGGGGGTTTTATCGAACGACCGAGCCGTGTACCAAATTGCAAGTCTCTATCTATTTGGGAAGTGCCTAAAAAAAGCGTGACAGACAGACAGACGGACAGACAGACAGACAGACAGACAGACGGACACTTGGCAATTAGTATATACTAGCCGAATACCCGTTGAAAATCAACGGTCTCGCAATAAGCAATCCCTGAATAATGTAAATTTTATAATAATTCGCGTTTCACATTTATTCGACAAATCGAATATTTTGGTGTGCAGAATCCCCTAAATGACAAAATGTTGGAAAACTAAATTTTCGCACTTCTTCCTCTGTTTGTATTGTGTTTCTTATCAGATGATTGGCCCATTTACCAAATATCAAGCCTCTATCACATTTAAAAGGAAGCGTGTCTCATTTATTCAGAAAATTGAACACATTAGTGTGCGCACCCCTTAAAGTAGCAAATATTGGAAATCTGCAATTCCACACTTTCTTCCTTTCAAACTATCTACCCTTACACCAAATTTGATATCTCTCTCTCATTTCGAAGCATGGTTTTTTATCAATTCTCTTTTCGAACGTTTCAAACGAATAGATAGAGAGACATCGGCACCCCCTACAATAGCAAATGTTGGAAGACTGAAATTGCACACTTTCTTCCTTTCCAACTTTTTACCCGTACACCAAATTTGAAGTCTCTATCTCATCGTGAAGCATGCTTTCCTAGCATTTCATCTTTCGAATGCTTTTGTGTGGAGTACCCACCCCTTTAACTATACATTTTTTAAAAACTCTATTCTTTTTGTGATTTCTATGAGATGTTTCGTCCATATACCAAATATAAAGCCTCTATCACGTTTTTAAAGAAGCGTTTCTCCTTTATTCCGAAAATCGAACATTTTGGTGTGCGGCACCCCCTAAAGTAGAAAATATTGGTAATAAAGTAGAAAATATTTGTACACTTTAGCCCTTTCAAACTATCTATCCTTACACCAAATCTGATATCTCTATCTCATTCCAAAGCATGGTTTTTTTTATCAATTGACTTTTCGAACGTTTTACTCTGGAGCACTCCCTTAAACGAACATTTTTTGAAAAACTGTATTCGTCTTGGGCGTTTTCGTCAAATTATTAGCCCATATACCAAATTTTAGGCCTCTATCAAATTTTAAAGGCGTATTTTCTCATTTATTCGGTAAATCGAACGTTTTGATGTGCGACGCCCCCTTAAGTAGAAAATATTGGAAATCTGAAATTGCTCACTTTCTTCCTTTCGAACGATTTACCCATACACCGAATTTGAAGTCTCTATCTCATCGCAAAGCATGCTTTCCTATCATTTCACTTTTCAAACGTTTTGGTGTGCGGCACCCCCTTAAGTAGAAAATATTGGAAATCTGAAATTCCACACTTTCTTTGTTTCAAACGGTTTACCCATACTCCAAACTTGAAGTCTCTATCTCATCGCAAAGCATGCTCTTTTATCATATCACTTTTCGAACGTTTTGGTGTGCTGCAGCCCCCCCCCCCTTAAAGATAAAATATTGGAAATCTGAAATTGCACACTTTCTTCCTTTCGAGTGATTTACCCATATACCAAATTTGAAGTCTCTATCTTATCGCAAAGCATGCTTTCCCGTCATTTCACTTTTCGAACGTTTTGGTGTGGGGCACCCCCTCTATAGAACGTTTTCGAACAATTCGATTTTTCCAGGGGGTTTTATCGAACGACCGAGCCGTGTACCAAATTGCAAGTCTCTATCTATTCGGGAAGTGCCTAAAAAAGGCGTGACAGACAGACGGACAGACAGACAGACGGACAGACAGACAGACGGACACTTGGCAATTAGTATATACTAGCCGCATACCCGTTGAAAATAAACGGCCCCACATTAAGCAACCAATGAATAATGCAAATTTTTTAATAATTCGCGTTTCTTATTTATTCGACAAATCGAACATTTAGTTTTGAGGCACCCCCAAAAGTTCAAAATATCGGAAAACTGAAATTGCACATGTTCTTCCTTTCGAACTATCTATCTGTACACCAAATTTGAAGTCTGTATCTTATTTGGAAGCATGTTTTTTTTTTATCAATTCACATTTCGAACGTTTTCCTCCGGAAAACCCCCTTAAACGAACATTTTTGAAAAATTATATTCGTTTTGGGTGTTTTCATCAAATGATTAGTCTATATTTAAAATTTTGAGCCTCTATCAAATTTTAAAGGGGCCGTTTCTCATTTATTCGGAAAATCGAACATTTTTGTGTGCGACACCCCCTTAAGTAGGAAATATTGGAAATCTGAAATTACACACTTTCTTCCTTTCTAACGGTTTACCTATATACCAAATTTGAAGTCCCTATCTTATCGCAAAGCAGGCTTTCCTATCATTTCACTTTTCGAAAGTTTTGGTGTGCGGCACCCCCTTGAGTAGAAAATATTGGAAATCTGAAAATGCACACTTTCTGTCTTTTGAACGATTTACCCATACACCAAATTTGAAGTCTCTATCTCATCGCAAAGCATGCTTTCCAGTCATTTCACTTTTCGAACGTTTTAGTGTGCGGCATCCCCTTTAGTAGAAAATATTGGAAATCTGAAATTCCACACTTTCTTTGTTTCAAACGATTTACCCATACACCAAACTTGAAGTCTCTATCTCATCGCAAAGCATGTTTTCCCGTCATTTCGCTTTTCGAACATTTTGGTGTGGGGCACCCCCTCTATAGAACGTTTTCGAAAAATTCGATTTTTCCAGGGGGTTTTATGGAACGACCGAGCCGTGTACCAAATTGCAAGTCTCTATCTATTCGGGAAGTGCCTAAAAAAAGCGTGACGGACAGACAGACAGATGGACAGACAGACGGACACTTGGCAATTAGTATATATAATAATAGATAGATACCCGTGTATTAGTGAAAGATTTCCCGTACTAGAATATATGAGTCTCAAACATCTTTGTCAAAATAAAACAGATGGTGTAATAAGTTCAAAATATTAATAATCCACTCAATCTTTAAGCCTGAAAGCAGTAATTAATATAACCCTGTCAAAAATGCAATTTCGATCAAATTTATTTAATATACATTTTCTTATTATTAAAATTTAAAAAAATGTAATAAAAATCGTCTGCCGTATAAACACATTGGATTTAAATCCATTACCAAGCTACATTATATAATGTTATTTAAATAAATTGACGAAAAATATATCGCTAGTTCATAATGCTAGTTCTATGGAAGGATTCATTGAGGGTTTTTAATAATAGCTCGATAGCCCTGGTCCTAGATGCTCGAAACATTCGCCAAATTTTACGTGTTGCTATTTCACGACAACCCTCAAAATGACATGTAATTCGGTGCAGCCGTTCTCGTATGATAATACAAACTCATATGTAGACAAACAGATTTTTAATTTTATGTGTATAGAATAACGTATTGAATAGATAAATGTATTAAAATGTATTTAAAATACTTTTTTTTAATTATTAAGGTTATTTAAATTAAAAAATAATAAATTATATGTTTGATGTATGCTTTCAATATTCTATAATATTTCAATAACTTTGTATAATGTTAAAAATATTTGAACAATCCCAAACTTCTTAATTTTTATTAATTGTAAGAAACAGATTTGATAAACATTTAAAAATATTTATTGCTATATCTATATTTTTAAAGTACCTAAGCTGATACATATTTCTAATTCCAGGACTCAAGAATTTATGTACTTATGCTTCATTTATATCAGATAGTATTTTTGAGGCAAAAAACTCATCTTCATATGAGTTTTTTGCCTCAAAAATGTACATTGTAAGACTAAACATTGTCCTTTTTTACAAATCAGTTCTATACAGAAAATACCTCGAAATCAATTATATACTAAATATAAGTCAAACATTTTTCTGTATGGGAAAGTGTTAGAATATAAGAAACTTTAATTTTTAAAGAAACAACGTTAATAAGTTTAAGTGAAATTTTCATATAATCTCTTTCACCGGATCAAAATGCTTAATAAAAATATTCTTTATGCACAATGTAGGCATTTTACTAACAATGAAGTAACTTTATGTTAATTACTCTTGCTATGCACATTTTCTCAGGTGTTCAAAGATGTACTTCAAATCTCACTATGCATAATTACAGTTACTATTTACGGAGCTCACCACTGTTAGTACAACTAAAGAATAGGTATTCACTGACTAAGGATATTTTATTTTTATGCCAATGGTAAAATGTACAAAATGCTAAAACAACAATTCCCTCAGATTTTTTTAAAAATTAGAATTTGAAAGCAAATTTCGAAAATTGTTTCAAACTTATGAAACAAAGACTGATTTGGTGGACAGTTTTAGTTAATGATTTTAATATTTTATATGAAACTCGATTTATGACTTACTCAACTTACAACTATAGTGCCGGGAAGGAATTTCCTCTGATCTCAATTCTCTGCAAATCCATTAAAAGAATAAAATAGTTAATAGGTTAAACAATAGGTATATTATTATCAATGAAAATCAGCATACCATATTTTAGGAGAATCGCTTCATTTTCCTTAGAAATTTAGTATCTGTACATTTCTGATTAAATTTATTTGGAAAACATGTATGATAATAATGATCATATTCAATTTGATAATATATATATCTATATATATATATATATATATATATATATATATAAATTTTAAGCCTTTCTCAATAACGCGCCCTTTTCTTTCACAGTTATCTTATTATTCCAAATTCCTATCTCATGGCCAGCACATATTGCAACTACATTAAATTCTATCCCACGCCACTAATATTAACAAGTCTGCGGACGCTTCCTCGTTTTCTCGATCATACCATATATGGTCACTAAACTTAACCATATGTGAACGTTCTCATTGAAATTGCATCCCCAATCACATTTTTAAAGTCTAAACAGCTAAGATAGCAGTCACATGCCTCATATCCTCCCTCCACCTCTGATGAAAATGTATTTTGCACGTGTGACGAACTACGCAGACGGCCCACAGGTTTGGTGAGAGATGGTCGACGATCAGGAGTCGTCCAGAACATGTAATTATATTTATTCCTAGTAGCATCGAACAAAATAGATTTTTATAACTTAAATTGTATCTTCCTTGGACTATTCAAGTCAAATATTACACAGCACAAGTCCTTAATTACCTCCGGGTTGGTCGTGTGGTCTGGGCCTTCTACAGCACAAGTCCTCAGAATGAGTCGGACGGTTTGGGTCTTCAACACACACACACACACACTTAGCCAACGGGGGACGCGGTAATCCATTGGTTAGCGCGCTGGAGTTGCACTCGGTAGGCCCGGGTTCGATTCCAGCCACTGCCAAAACTGCCGCCGTGTTCATGCGGAGTACGATCACGTTAAACATGTCGGTCTGAAAGTCCTTCCGAGAGGTTGGTGGTAGGGGAAGGAGGGTACGGTCCCTGTGGATGCCTCCCCCACTCGGTTCCGGTCTAAATTGGGTGGCACTTCCCGACCGTCCAAAACAGTTACCTTACACCTTTCTGGTAGGTCGGACGGTCTGGGTTTCAACAACAACAACACTTAGTCAACGGCCCTACCGTGCTGTAAAGCTGTAAACACCGGTTCTCGTTAAATCATCGAAGTCAAGCAGCATCTGGCGCGGTTAGTACTTGGGTAGGTGACCACCTGGGAACACCGCGTGCTGTTGGCACTTTTCGGGCGCTGCAGCCCGGTGGTTTGCGCGCTGGATTTGCACGCTGCCACAAGTGCCGCCGTGTTCATGCGGAGTACGATAACGTTAAACATGTGGGTTCGTAAGTTCTTCCGAGAGGTTGGTGGTAGGGGAAGGATGGTACGGTCCCTGTGGATGCCTCCCCCACTGGGTTCCGGTCTAAATTTGGGGACACTTCCCGGCCGTCCAAACAATTACCTTACACCTTTTTGGTTGGTCGGACGATCTGGGTCTCAACAACAACAACAACAACAACACACACACACACACACACACATATATATGACATGAGGGACTTCTGAAGTTGAGGAATTTTTCCTTGCTTGAAGTCTGTGTGAGAACATTTAACGCCATTTTAGTAATTTTAAATCGAAATAAGAACTCAGATGAAGGACGCTACATTTTTTATTTTTACCAGGATAAATTTACGACCAATAACTAACTCTATGGCATCAAAAGTCACGATGGCAACTTTGGGCATACACGATGCTTCCGGCAAGAATAACACAATCTCCATTAGCTCCATTGGAGCTAATCAGGATGCACTCCAACATCGCATAAAAGCTACGCCAACAAGAGTCGGGGGAAAACACATGCCAATGAAAGTCGGAAGAGGCGTAAATCGCTTCCACAGACTGAAAGACAGACGCACAAACAGGCAAACACGTCTAAAATTGCTTGATTCACCCTCAAGGATGCTCAGAATGTGTACACTGTGCATCCGTAATGATTCGAGACTTTGATTTTTGACGCCAATCACAATATTTTCAGTTTGCATATACTATATATTGTATAGAAAGTGAAGAGTTATTAGCATCGATATACCTTTGTTCTAATACATTTATCGCTTTCAAATATTGATCAAATTTTTTAGTGTTGATGCTGCAAAGGCGTATCGATTCTTCCATTTCAGCAAAATATTAAAATATACAGATATTCTGAAGTTGCTTTAATAAGCATTTTCTTTCATATGTATCTTCAAATATCGTGTTTTTCAAATGCAACATGTAAATAATTTTAAAATATCCGTTTCTTTTCCAGTAATCCTTTATTGAAAACCCATTCCATAAATGGAAATTTTGAAGCTGGAAACTTACATATTTCATAAAAATATTCAAGATTGCACTTTTTATTCGTGTTTTTAGGTTCCAGGGGGGGGGGGAGGGGTAAAGGGGTTTTGACACGTAAGGAAAGGAACTAAAATATAAAATAAATTGAGATGCAGTGTTATTTTAGTGTAGAAACAAGTGTTTTTTAATCTAATATTTGTTTATTGCAAAAATAAATATTGGTTTAAAAATATGATCTAAAATTTATTTAGAAAGTTAGGGATTGCATAGGTATGGTTATAAAATATCTGTAAATGTAGATTGGAAGTATTTTGTATAAAAATAGAATAGTGGATTTGAACTCTGGGACAGACGACATCGTATTACTATAAAACTGTAAAACAGTGTGTGTACCTTTTCTGCGGATCATTAGGTGTACGCAGAAACGTTAAAAAAGATATGCGGCGACGTTTATTGATGGTTCTCGGTAATAAAAGAGACGACTGATTGTAAAGAACGTGGAAAGACACTCTATCGAAGCACTCTCTCTGTGGGCACTATATTTAATTCGTGGCCAGAAAATACAGCCGACACAGAAATATGATTGTGTAGGTGTCACCGCAGAAAACCCGAGGCAGTCAGCAAATTTCATTGTTGCCAGTACAGTTTTCAACACCTTTAAAATAAATGGTCCCTTTTATAATATCTAACCCTTTCAAATAATTATTTTTAATGTCACTTTAAAAATTATTTTTTTCATATTGATAATAGACTACAGTCAAGGCGATTGATGTAATGCTTTTAAGGTAGTTAGTGTTAATAGACACAGTGCAAATTCGAATATTGTTCGTTTGTTTTAAGCGCACGAATTAAAATAATTTATCTGGTTAAGATGTTTACACAATTTTACTAAATATAAAATTTATATCGATATGCGCATTTTATTTTAGGTTGTGTGTACACATCCCAGCGTGCGTACACATATGCAATGATGTGCATAATTCTAAAAGCTTGAAAACTGTGCTGAGAGTGTTTTAACAAGTGCAAAACTGTGCTGAGAATATCTTAACAAGTGCAAAACTGTGCTGAGAGTGTCTTAACAAGTACTTTTAATACACAAACTTGAAATAAAATTATTTGGAACTGCAAATGTTCTTTATTGAATGGAATGAAAAGGTCAAAACAGGTTGTAGAAGGTTAAAACGAAAGATAAACAGAAGTATAGTGCCAATATCGTATTGCTGTGTTTGTTAAACGGTTTGAAATTCCAAATATAGTCGACTAGTATTTATATATTTTCTAATTACAATGCTTAAATATAAAATGACAATATATAAATAAATAGAAACATTTAGATGAGATAAATGTTCACATGTGCAATCCCACGTGTGAAAAACATTTATTCGTTAATACCTATTTTAAAAACTCGTAAAATCTTAATCTTTGTGTACATCTATTTTTACCAGAACTAGCAAATTCCCCCTACGAGTTACATAAAACTAAATTGTAACTGTGTTCCCAAGATAGATATTCTTTAGTACTTTTAACAGAAAACAGTAGTAATATTTACCTAATTTTTGTTTTTCCAAGAACTTGAACTTATCCGGTTCATTACAAATCAACACATGAACATCTTGCGCATATGAGTTTTAATGGGCTTGAATGTTTAATCGTGGGATCGCGACAAAGTGACTTTTCCATGAATCAAATGTATTTCGATTGGTGTCTTTAATCATTTAATTACACATAAAATTAATTTAAAATCATATAAAATTAATTCAAATATAATAGTTCCTATTATATGATTTTTAACCACTTGGTTTAAATCTTAGACTTCATAATAGTATATCTACTTTTAAGTTAAGAAACAACTGAACTTTAGTTAAGTCATCAATTTTTTGAAAATAAAAATGATTATCTTAAAGCAGCACTTTATTGTAGTACATTCCGTGAGTGATAATTTTAGCATATTGTAGCTATGATAACCTTTATATATATATATATATATATATATATATATATATTTTACAATATATATATATATATTTATATATATATTTTACAATATATATATATTTATATATATAATACATTATATATACGTTATACATATAATATATATAATACATTATATATATTATATTATATATATTAATTTAGTATATATAATAATGTATAATGTATATATAATACATTATATATAATGTATTATATATATATATATATATATATATATATATATATATATATACATTATATATAATATATATTATATATAATGTAATATATTTATATATATTACATTATTATATATAATGTAACCTTTGATGATTAACCCTTTCATCAAAGGTGCTCATAATCATGAGTGACTATTTAAATATTTATTATATATTTACAGTGTTATTTATAAACATTATAGAAGTTATTATATACTTGGGTTTGTATATTAGTATTAATCCGAAATAGCCATACCATGTTACATCTGTACTACGTTATGTTTCATGCAATATTTATCATTTACGATCTATTAAACCACATCATTTTTTTATTTTATATATCCTTTGCGCTGCCATATTACATGCATTATATGTTATTTAACGTCAGTATTATTTATCTAATTTATATTCTTTGATGAAAAGTAAACGAAGTTATCACGTGATTTTGCGTGACAGTAATGATACAACTTTCACTTAGCATGTCATAACGTTTCCTCAACTAAGTATTAGTCAACTCTATATCTTTAAGTGCGTGTTTTTTTCTACTTAAAATTCGAACTACATGAAATCAATCGCAACATCAGATCTACTCGTTCTTTAAATTTTAATTACGTTATTCCTAAAATAAACCATTCCATTTTACATAAGAGCATTTTACATAAAAGTGTGCGTCTGCGCAGCATACGGCTAAAGTGTGCGCCTGCGCATTGGGCTATGGTGCGTTCAGGTGCTTATTTAGAATGTAGTTTTCATTATTCATTTTGCGCTTCGTCGTGGTTTTAAATCATTGAATAGTAAAATATTTCTACTCTTTTAATAGATTTCCGAAAAATAATTCAACTCTGCATAACTTTTCGAAATTCTGGAAACCAGGTTACAGAATGGAATTTGAAGGTTTTAATTTTCTTATAAATTATTTTGACATTACAGAGGGATTACCCTTTTGCTATTTAACCGTATTGTGTTGAGTTGACAAAATAAATATTTCAAATACATAGTAATAAAAAGTGGTTTGTTTCTTTAACGCACAATACGCTAAGTTTGTGTACGAGGTTATGTTATAGTTTATGTACGAATTGCCGGCATATACATGTATTTGTACATAAACGTTCTACGCCGGTGTTTGTGATTCAAAGCAGTGAATTTAATTAAAAACTGCTTTAAATCACAAACAATGGCGGATGCATTGTATTGTCCTTAATAAATCACACGTCATAAAACAAGAAACAATATAACACAGTTTTAAATCGTTGCTAATAAATTATATTTGCCTTTTTAAGTTCACAGAGAAAAGAGAAATAAAATGGGTCAACATGGGAAGTCTTTATTTTCACGTAACTGTTCAAGTTTTTCTTTTGAAACTTTCAATCTAGAATACACCAGAGTTGCATAAGAGTTTTTCAGCATTTTTTCTGTTCATAGCGTTACCCAAAACTAAAAATAAAATGATAGACGGTAATATGAAATGCTTGGATTGCATACCTGTTTGTAGTGTGGAATTTAAAAATTAATCTGAGTGTATTATGGGTTATAGTTTAAATGTATTTGTTTCGAAAATGGCAATTGGCACGTATTTGCATTTGGCCCATTCCCCCCCCCCCGTTAGGTGACTGCAAGCGTTACATCTAAGAGTGATATGGTCGATGACATTATATCAATCTGTACATTAATTCTTTTAATTGAATTAATCTCCAAATTAATTCCATTAATCGAATTTATCTACAGATCAAGCCGATTAATCTGTAGATTAATCGAATAGTAGATTAATTCGATTACTATAATATATCTGTTATCTATACAAACTGTACAATTTAAAATATACTTACTTTTAAAAGTTAAAAATAAAATAAATAATATAAAATAAAATAATTGAAACCTTTCCCTTGATAAGTTGTATCATCATGACACACAACACGCAATAACATTTTCACTTTCGAAAAATGCGAAGGGATTGATGTTTTACATCAATCTATAACGATTAATAGAGTTAATCACTGTTTTTTACCAGATTGATTTATCGTTGTTATTTTAATTACATTATCTCCGTTATAGTGGGACTAGTATTTATGGAGAAATTTAAAACGCTATTAAATATTAATTTATGAAAAGTAAGTAAATCTACTCGTGTAATCTTTCTGGTTTTTAGTGATACGTTATTTTAGTGATATTTATTCATTTCATTTCATATAAAGGAAGACAAAAATACAATATGGTAAGCAATACTTATTATGTTTGCCACGATCACGAGGGGTTTAACCTGTCAAATTAGTTAATTTGCAATAATGAATAAATAAAGATTGAGATATCGATTACTTAATAAAGTTTATTTGATTACTTTTTAATTAGAAATTTCTGACTTACTCTCGTTTGATCTGGGTTGTCTGAGTTGATCAAAATTCATAAACAGTAATAGTCTGCGATTAGAAAATGAATGAATAATGTGGTAATATAAAAAGTTACAATAAAATTGCATTTGTAAGCAAATCGTTATGTAATCGCATTACGGAATTAGCCATGATCTGCATAATGACTAAAATATTTCGACCGGGATTGAATTATTTACACTAAAATTGGACCTATATAATGAATTGGTCAATATTATTTAGTTAAATTAACTTGTAGCAAATTTTATTTTAACGTTCAATTCATAAAATCATGTTGTTATTTTTAGTAAAATATTAATAATATGATTTTATTGCATATTTTTCAATATGTATATTCTATTATATAATGAACTTTAAAAATTCATAATTGTCTGCCAAGTAACGTATATAAGTTGCTTTGTAAGTCATTGAAGCCAATGTGGCCCATATTTTTTCAGTATTTGATGAAAATTAGCAGGTATATCTTGATATAAGAAGGTTTAAACCACATGCAGCTTACCATAATTATTAATGGTCATCTCTCTCTTAATAAAATCCAAATAAAATTTTACAGATCAAATGAAAAGCTGAAAGTTCCATTTCGATATTCTTTTAATAATTCTCTAAAGTACAAGGAATTAAATCATCTTTATTCTGTAACATATACTTACAACTTAAATCAGAAAATATGGTTTCTCTAAGGCCTGGGTAAATATATAAGGAATTTATCTTTACTTTCAGCGCACGCCATAACCTTCACAGCAAAGATCGTCAGATGTGTGATAGTGACGTTGTAGTCACGTGACATCTGGGTCACAATGCGACATCATATTTGTGACTTGTATGCGACGTTACGTATTAGTAACGTTGTAACTTCATTGCGACTATATTATGTGACGTTTCCACAATTTAATTAACACGTAACAATGTGACGACAAAGGCAATTACAATGTGACGTCACAAACAAGTTGATATGCGACGTCACAAACGACCATGGAAATGACCAAAATGACTTCGCTATGACCTCAATCTGACATTGCCGAGACGTCCTATGACGTCCCAAAGTCACAGTGTGACGCAAATCTTACTTCATTGAGAAAAAAAAATGCTGTTAGGGAAACTAGCTTCTTCTTCTTAGTCTTTTTATTCGACTTAGACCCAGACTGTCCGACCTACCCTAAAGTGTAAAGGTATCTGTTTGAACGGCCTCGAAGAGCCGTCCAATTTAAACTGGAACCCAAAAGGGAGTGACATCCACAAGGACCGTACCATCCTTCCCCTACCACCAACCTCTCGAAAGTACTTACGTAAACACATATTTAACGTACCCATACTACATGTGAAGACAAAGACGGTTTAGGCAGAGGTGGGAATCGAACCCGAGTCGCCCGAGTGCGATTCCCGCGTGCTGAGATGCCCCACCCCTGCAGCAAACAAATTTATATTATATTACAACCCACGCGCAAAGTAATCCCATATAGCGTCGTCCAAGAAAGTTAATTCAAATAATAAAACAATGAGGATTTGTTAAACATCTACTATATTTAAACATTCAAATCTGCGCTATATGAAAATATAACAAATTATATTTATCTAAAATCAAAGCCATATTAGCGTCTTACGACTATTATATCTCCATTCAGTGCTAAGTAGCGCGATATCTTAATTACGATAAAACTACTGTGGCAGATCTTTTCTGAATATAGTTTGAACATCGGCGGAGTTCCAGACAAATTTGGCAGCGATTCATTTGCGCATAGTAGTAAGTGACATTGAAAAAGAAATGAATTCGTTTAAAAGAGGTTCAAGGATATATGCTGAAAGTAAACAAGGATATATTTCCCAGTTATCTTGAAGAGTTCAAATCTAGAAGAAATGTTTATTTGAATATTATAGTAGAATAAAGGCAAAAACTCGATGATTTATCCCATTGCTACTACGGTGTACACGATTATGTTAAAAAGTCCAACTATGCATTGCAAATTTCTACTTATGTTATTGTTTCATTAATTATTACCATTTGTTCATATTTATGCATGGCATGTGTTTTATTTTTATTTTTGAAAATATGGGTTATGATGTCTATTATTTTTATGCTATAATTTGTTTGTGGGAATGTTACTAAAATGCAAGAAATACATCTAAAATTAGGGAAAACAAAATTACTACCACTTAAAATATGCGATAAAATTAAATTTAAAATTAATACACATTTCATTACATGGGCGCGGTAGCCCATTGGTTAGCGCGTTGGAGTTGCACTCGGTAGGCCCGGGTTCGATTCCAGCCACTGCCAAAACTGCCGCCGTGTTCATGCGGAGTACGATCACGTTAAACATGTGGGTCCGAAAGTCCTTCCGAGAGGTTGGTGGTAGGGGAAGGAGGGTAGGGTACGGTCCCTGTGGATGCCTCCCCCACTGGGTTCCGGTCTAAATTGGGTGGCACTTCCCGACCGTCCAAACAGTTCCCTTACACCTTTCTGGTAGGTCGGACGGTCTGGGTTTCAACAACAACAACATTTCATTACATATGCTATGCAAATTTCCCGGAAAACACCTCTTTATAGAATCCGCCTATATGGGGACGTTCTCACAGATAGAAGAACTATGCTCTCGTTGCCGGCAACGGTATCCATGTCCCAGGTTGTGTTTAGCGCTTATTCTAGGATTACCAACACTTGGATGAACCTTAAAGCATCAAAGCAAAAAAATTATAAATTTCATAGATGACCATTGTAAGTAGTTATAAACACCCATTTTATGGATAGATTTTGCCATTTTTTTTTATGCAAAAGGTTTCAAAAAATGGCTGAGTTGGAAAGATATAACACGGGCTTTTAAGTATGGAAAAGCTGATATCAATAATGACAGCAAGGATGTTCGCAATTTTGTAAAAACGAGTGTTACAATTTTGAAGTTCATAAAATTGTTTCTGCAATACTGTTTCTCAACAAGTTCCTGCCATTGCAGGCGCAAAACGACGAGCGCCAAATAAGAGGGAAACTGATAAAAGGATGCTGTTAATTGCAGTGGGAAATTGATCCAAACTTATTTTAAAGTAGAAAACTTTAATTCACATAGTTAAAAATATATTTTTCATATTTTTTGCAACAAAATATGCCTAAGTATATTTATTAACACAGTAAAAATTAGCACCAAAGCTTCCTTAGAATTATTTTTTTTATTATTTAGGTTGATATAAAGTACATATTTAAGAATCATAATTTTTGTCCCAGTCAGTGGCAAAATGGGAAAAATAATTTCGGGAGACTTAAAATCAGGGACCAATATTAGCAAATAAAAAGTTTCATGCTGCATATGTTAATAAGGTTGGAAGTAGAGTAATATATAATATCTGAATTAATGAAAATAAAGAAATAAATTAATAATGCAATTTTGTTATAATAGTTCATCTCCGGTTCCCGTTTCTCGTATGAAATTGATTCAAAAACTTTATATTCTGTAAACACAATACTCAGAAACGCTATTTTATCTATTATATAAATGACAGGGATTTCAAGTAAGAACATAAATTTAGCACTCAAGTTTTATATTTTCACTTATTAAAATTTTAATTAATGATTCACATAGTAAAATTCAGTTTCAAAAATGTGCTCTCTAAATTAAATTTGCTATTGACTTTTAAAATTACTCCCCCAAAGTCTTCAGTAAATTTACAATAACCAAGTACACTACACTATAGGTTTGCTGAAACATAGCAATTTAGGCAAAATGAAACAAAACAAAATTCTACTGTGAAGTAAGAAAGTGAATCTGTACTCCTCCAAAAAATCCCGCAGACCAGATACGTCTACTTGGGTCCATACATCGGTTAAATGATAGAATTGCGCAACCATTCTGTTTCGGTTCCATTATCAATGCGGGGTAGACATTTCCAGAGATTTTCTCCTGAGCAATACCCCGTCACTTGAGCGTCTGGCGCCGGTCGAATAAAAAATATGTCTACACCTTCCTTCGTGTTAACAAAGAGAACTTTTTATTTTGAAAACATTTTATTAAAATAAAAGTTTTTTGGTTGTAAATTAATTAGGTAGGCACTGTCTACATCTCTTGGTCTCTTCTGCTTTTGAAGGAGATTCAGCAGGCTGAGTTCTGAGCTGAACACACTGGATGGAATGTGGCGTCAATGGAACAGAAATTCGTGTTCTGGTGAACGCCACAGTTGTCTTCACTTATTTCTTTGTCTCTGCCTAGCGCCGGCGTTTTATGTGCTGCAGGAACTGTTTCAACGCCATTTATGGTTTTTCACTGTGAAGATCACATTCCAATAAAAAAAAGTAGGTGTTGCTATTTGAAAATTTAGAAATTGTGTTACAGTAACCCTAACTGTGATAGCAGCACTGTTGTTTTTTCACATTATTCTTGAGCGCATACCTTAAAATACCTGCATCCAAAATTTCTTCCCGTTCCATTGCACGGTATTTTCGCTAGGGTGTCATATATCGGCAATGTTTTATTATAATCGCCCTGTATATGATTGTAACCTTATAAGCATTCCCTCAAAATTCACGGTTTTCCGATAAAACATAAGCAGTTAGAGCTATTTTTTTGTCTTTTACTCTGAAGTATCTTTCTGAGAAAGGATGCATCCTGTCTACAATTTTCTACTAAATGATTTTTCGGTTTTTTATTGGAACTGTCAAATAGCTGTCGCCCACGGTAGTGGGAATAAAATTGCAAATTTCTAAAATTGTGAGTTTTACAGATAGAAATATTGAATTTTAAATGTAAGATTCTAACTTTATTTATACACATTCCCTTAAATGTTCACGATTTTTTTATGAGAAGCTGGATTTTTGCAATTCATGTTTTTAAAAAGTTATTTGATGCAATTCTCCGTTCTATTTTTTATTCTCTGTGAAAGGGGGCAAGGAATCCTTATTAAATGTTCGTTTTATCTATCTTAGCGATTCTTCCAATTGTTATGAAATTCTCACGTTGTTCGCAAATGACCACTCAACCTGCTCACGTTAAACTTGGATCACATTTTGTGCCTTTGCGAGTTTTGCGCACATGCACCAAGGGGGGGGGGGGGGGGGGGTCCGAGCAGTCAAACTAAGAAAGCTCCGAGAGGAGGTGGGAGGTTTGCAACCGCGTAGCACCGCAGAACTTGCTAAAAATATTGCTATAAAAACTGGTTTCTATAATAACGACTAACGGACAAAGCCCGCTAGTCTATTTAAATGGAGTTTCTAGGAAATCCTTAAACACCCTGATAACTTTGGAAGGAATGGTTCATGAGTGTGCTCGTCAGACCTATCTATAAAATTGACCATACTAGTTCAAATACAAGTAGTTTCAGCGCCTCTGGCGGAGAATATGAAATGTTGGGATAACGAAATTGAACACAGTCAATTTCAAAATTGTTGATTATTGTCTAATTAGTAGGAACAGACAGCAGGAAATGAAAAACTCGTGTATGGAAGGTAATAACTTCCTGTCAAATATTGTACCATCAGGTTTTCTAATACGGTTTCACCTGAAATGTTTCTTGAAGTATACGGCAATATTATTTCTGGAATTCAAATGTGATTTGTCGGTAACAGAGAGTTTAAATAGGTTTTATACTAAATAAAATACACATTTGTGCGAAGGATAACTAAAACTAGAGCTATGCAAATAAGCACAAATATCACGATAATAAAGCAAATTGTGCTACATTATCGTGTTATTTGTGCTTATTTACGTTGCTCCAGTTTTTCTTATCAGACTTT
The DNA here is from genome assembly GCA_951213105.1 of Amaurobius ferox. Classification (NCBI taxonomy): domain Eukaryota; kingdom Metazoa; phylum Arthropoda; class Arachnida; order Araneae; family Amaurobiidae; genus Amaurobius; species Amaurobius ferox. The sequence continues at coordinate 124,961,603 of OX578137.1, forward strand.
ACACCTTTATTCGATCGGACATGGTCACTTTACCATAGATAGACCTAAAGTGTAAATTCATGAACCGTTCTTTACATTGTTATTGAGTTGTTTAAGGAATTTACTAGGAAACCGGCATTATATTACCCATAATGAAAAAACTACCTAAAATATTTTCCTTATAAAAATGATGTAGGATTACAATAAACCCTACATCATCATTTTAAGAACAGTTTTCTTCTATCTCTATTCCTCATAACTTACGAGGAAGATTAAATCTGTCTTCCGCAGCAACTGGATACTATTGTATAGCTGAATTCTTAGGAAAAACTGATGTTCTTTTATCAGTCTCCCAAGAAATATGATACACAAAAAATATAAAGCGTTCTTTGTCCTATTACATTTTTGGAATGAATTATTAGGAGTCTGCGGTAAGCTTTCACCTTTCTTATCGGCGTGTATCGTGTTGACAATCAGTAGGCGAACTCTTCAGACAGTCCGTGTCCTTTCCTATTAAGGACTATTGGGTTGTTATCTCGTTTTCATGAATAAGGGTTTTTGCGAGATATTTTTGTTGGAAAAATAACCTGCATTTTGCTAAGATATTATTTATGAAGTACTATAAAAATTAGATATATATTTGAAGGAACGAGTTCTATTTAGTAAGGACTATATTATTGAAATCGTTAAAATGTTTATAGGCAAGAAATATATACATATTTGGAATATAGTATATTTGACATATATACGAATGTCACAAATTGCAGATATATTGTTTTTTTCCTTTTCTATATATTTTATTTTTATTCATTGTTTCATTTTTAACACTTTGCAACAAAGCTGAAAAGTGTTTATGATTTTGTTCATTCTGTCTGTCTGTCTGTCTGTCTGTCTGTCTGTCTGTCCGTTAGCACGATAACTGCCGTAAAAATGACTTAATCAAAATGAAATTTTAGTATGTTGTTCAGACAGTCTGTAGGACCTATGGGAATATAAATGAATAATATCAGCCAATTAGTGTTGGATTGAACCCGGGTTGAAAAAATGAAATACATTGAGCCCTACGGGACCTAATTTTTCAAACATTTTTTAAGCGGATTTAAAATTCCCAAATTGCTTCGAAAATTTTAGATAATATTCAAATTGTTCCATAAAATATATTAAAAAAAATTCAGCGAAATATATTCAGTAGTTTTTTTAAATAAAAATTAAAATAATAATTACACCTCTTATATGAAACGATCACGTTACCATGATATGAAACGATCACATGACCCACTTCAAAATGATATATGGCATCCATCTTGTTTCAAAATCGTGATTTCTAAAGTTCTTTTTAATTCATATTGAGTGTTTTATCCGTCCTAAAACTACTTTAGTTTTGCTTAAATTCTATGCATCTACATACTGAAACAACGCAATTACTGTATATTTGAGTTTAAATGCTTATCCAAATTTGATTATTTCTTCAAAGAATCCTATTTTTCACTTATGTAAAATGTAAACAGCAAAATATGTAGAATGAGTTGTATTAGAATTGCTGTATTTCTTTAACACAAAATAATTTAATCCATGGAGTCTGTATGGCTGATATGAATGAAATATTAATTGATTTTATAAAGAGAAGAACGATTTTTTTCGATGAAGTTTTAAGCATAGAGTTTAATTACTTGTAGCTCCATGGTCTTAATTTTTAAATAAAATAAATTATTATAGTATTGTGATGAATGATATGAATGGGAGAAAGTTATGAATGAAATCCTGTTTTTACAGAGAGATCCAGGCGTGTTATTTTCTATGACGTCATTTGAATTAATTTCAGTTGTTTTCGATGAAATTTTCAAATATAATAAATTATCGTAGTATTATGATAGTTTTAAAAATATTACAGTGGAATGTATCGCATTTTAGAGATATTTGAACCAGGCAATTTATATTTCAATGCCGTCATTTGAATGAAATTCATTTTTTCAATGAAGGTTTAAGTTTTCAAATATAATAAATTAATGTCGAATTGTGATAAGTTTTAAAATATTACCGAGGAATGTATTGCATTTTCGATTTTTTAAAATAAAATTGCATTGAAGTTGGAAAGTGTTTCATAATCAATGCTTTAAGCATGATTGATCTTATTAACGGGGATTTTATTTGTTTCCGGTTCCCTAGAAATTCTAAATGTCTATTGTACATATCGATGAACACAGTATTTTAATTATTTTTTTAAAAATATATTGATAACTGCATTTGTTCATTTATGCCTTCAATTTCCATATCAACACTATTGTTTATTGTTCTTCGTTATACACATATTGCTTATTCATAGTTAATATTGCCTAGAAATGTAACCATGGTATTGCATTTGGTCAATTTAAAGAATCGTCAGCATATCACTTTTGATATTTTGAAATCACTGTTACTTGCAGCCCACATGTCTAAATGTCTTCTCATATTTCATGTTAAGTGCCAAATTCCTATTTTTCAAATATACGACCTATTTTGGCTATACTAAACTCCATTAGCGAGTGGCAACAGCGAGCGAATTTTTTAATTATTTGTCACGAGATGAGTAGCTCGTATTGTTCAAAGACAATTTAATAAACATACCTGTCATTTTTCATAATTTCTGTTTGATTTTGTCTCCAGTTTTAACGCTATTTGGGACGCAAAATCCCCTTTTTGTAGATATAAGATAATTTATTGAAAATATTTTTGGGTAGTCGAAATGCTGAGGCATATTCTGATGGTTTCGCATATGTTTGATTCTCCATCCACTTTTTTCAGTTTTTAACACTTTACAATATAGTTGAAAAGTGTTTATGACTTTATTAATTCTGTCTGTGCTTTCTCACGATAACTGCCGTAAAAATGACTTTAACAGAATGAAATTTTAGTATTCTGTTGAGACGGTCTGGGGGACATATGGGAATGTAAATGAATAATATCACCCGATCAGTTTTGGATTGAATCCGGATTGAAAAATTGAAGTACATTGAATCCTATGGGACTCTGGATCTCATTTTTAGCAGACGTTAAAATTCACAAATTGTTTCGAAAATTTTAGAAAATATTGAATGCATCCCGTAAAATATATATAGAAAAATTTCAACAAAATATATTCGGTAGTTTTTTAAATAAAAATTAAAATAATAATTACACCCATATAATGTAAAAATGCCACGTGGCCCGCCTCAAAATAAAATATTGCCCCCACATTTTATTCTCTGTGTAAAACTCGTGATTTTTAAAGATTTTTTAAATTTGCATTTTGCGTTGCATCCGTCTTAAAACCGCTTTATTTTTGTGTATTTTCTGTGTATCTATATTCTGAGCCATCTCAATTACAATATTTTTTAGTTTAAATGATCACTAAACTTTGATTATTCCTACAACGAAGCCTAGTTTTAATGTATGCAGAATGTAAACAAATCAATCTGTAAGATGAGTTGAGTAAGAATTGCTGAATTTTTTTTAACGTAAAATTATTTAGCTATTGAGTCTGGAATATAGATAATATGAATTTATTTTACATAGAGAAACATACGATTATATATACAGCATTGCCTTTTTCGATGAAATTTTAAGCAAGGAGTTAGAAAGTACTGTTACTTCCATGGTTTTAAGTTTCCAAGTAAAATAAATTATTGTAGTACTGCGATAATTTATGACAATGTGGGCAAGTGATTTTAAGATGAGTTGTATAAGATGTTTTTAATTTTTTTCCAGCAAAATTTTTAACTCTGAAATCTGGAATAAAAGTGCATGAATGAAATATTCACTGTTTTCACATAGAGAGCCAGACGATTTATATTTTAACCAGGCGATTACGTCATTTGAATAAAGTTTATTTTTTTCGATGAAGTTTTGTGTTTTCAAGTAAAATAAATTATCGTAGTTATGTGATAAATAATAAAATATCACCTCTGAATGTATTGCATTTTAAAAATGCGGATTGTATTTTAATTGGAAAGTGTTTCATAATCAAAGCTTTATGCATGATTGATCTTTCTTGTTGATCTTTAATATGCTCTGTAAAATCTTCTTGATATTTCCATCTCCAAATTTTATTCTACCAGAATTGAGCCAAGGCTCTTAGATTACGGCAGTTATACAACCTTTTACACAAATCAGGCAAAGTTAGCAAATGGCTTACAATTCCTTACTTTTATTTAAAAACAGTTCCCAGGATTGATTCCAAATTATTGAGTTTGTAACGGAACTGGCAAATTTCGTTCAGATAAGAATTTGCAAATGCGGCGGTTGATTTCTGATTTGTTTCAGTAAATGTATAGCGATATAGTGTATTAAAATATTTACACAAAGTATCTTTATTAACGATGGTAAATATCAATATCATTTTTACAATATACGCCTGTCGGGAGCGTTGCCAAAGTAAAAACCGCATTTCTATTACAGATTACAACATCTATTAACGGCATTTGCATCTCCTCGGCATGAAATAGTCAATAACTTCAATGACAGGAAAATTATAGCAAGTTTTTACTTTCTTTATATACATAATGTATAAGAAAAGTATTGTGACGTTGTTGAAAATTCTAATTCGAGTTTTCGACGGGAGAGCACGTTTTAAGCATCCTTGATCACGAATCAAACATTTTTGAAGTAGTGTGTGTGTGTGTGTGTGTGTGAAACTATGTGTGTGTGTGTGTGTGTGTGAAACTATGTGTGTGTTAGTGTGTGTGTGAAACTATGTGTGTGTGAAACTGTGTGTTTGTGTGTGTGTGAAACTACGTGTGTGTGTGTGTGAAACTACGTGTGTGTGTGTGTGTCAGTGAGTCTGTGGAGACGATAACTGACGACCGAATGGACCGAGTCGAACGAAATTTGGAAACAAAAATCACAATCTGTAAACATTGGAAGCCTATTGTCTTTATGCGCAATCGAATGTTCAGAACCCCCCTAAATTTTTGGGTGAAATTTTGAAAGAATCGTCAAAAAATCAAAACCGCTAATAAAGTTACGCAAGTAGACATTTCTTATGTAATTTTTCATTAGAAAACGATTGACATAAATTTTAGAAAACGTAAGATGAACCGTTCTCGGGATATTGCACATTTTTCAAAAAAATTATCAAAAAGTTATATAAAATTAAAAAAAAATATTTCCTATTGAGAAGCATGTTCACTTTTCATATGTAATACTATGCCATAAATTTGATGACATCATTTTCGTGGATCTAGGTCGTTCCATTCATGAAAAAGGATACTTTGAGTAATACTTTTGTATTTGAACGCCAATGGTCATTTATCTGCTGTAAGAAAATAACTTATTTCTCCGTCCATAACGCCTGGCGAGATTTTGGCGACGAATTTGGCGGAATGTCGCCAACTTGGCGACATTTTTAATTGTTGCGAAATTAACAAAAATATCGCCAACTGGATAAAAATGACGCCAAATCAATAGAAATGACGACTAATTGAAGAAAATTCAATATCTTGGAAAGCATATAAGTATCTACTATAAGGATAACATTTTTTTTAACTGAAAAGTAGTAAATTCATTGCATTATATAAGGAAAGTCATGTGTTTCCCACATCAGATTCTTTTGTTTGCGTTATTGACATGGGCCATTATTGAGTACATAAATACTATGAAACCGTTTCATGGTTTCTGATATCTGCATTGGATGCTCGATTCTGAGGACCAACATATTTTACTCACTTGACTGTATGCATAATTTGCAACCGTTTCAATAACCTCCGCTTATCAGGTATTATAAGCTTTTCTAGTACGGAGCTTAGCTTTATGACTAAAAAACGTTAAAAGTACGACTGAATTCTATTAATTTTAACTTTAGTTCTGATTTTTAACTAAAATCCAGTTAATAAGCCGAAAAAATCTCATTTCAAATAAATTTAACTCTTAGATGCGTATTACTTTCAGTTAGAAGCGATTCCAAAATACGAAATCAAATTAGTTTTATATAAACACATATAAAATTAGTACCTAATTTTTGCAAAATGTATACTAGATAATATATATTGCATCTTTGTTTGCTTAACATTTGGTGGTTATTTAGCAATGCATTTGGCGCAGTATCACTAATTTTGTAACTTTGAGAAAATGTTGCCATGTTAACTTAATATTTATTATCTCTGAAAATTACATCCAGATCCCGTTTGTATACACTAAATGAAAACACTAAAATTGTATTAGAAGATATCTACTCTTTTTCAGTTTCAACAATCGGCTAATTGATTTTATTGGCTAAACACAATATATGAGTTTATTAGCTAAACACAATATACAAGCTCGGCCAAACTAACCAACACTCGTTGCCAAAATAAATGAAATGGTGTACACAGTCCGCAATTAATATAATTAAAAGTAAAATCAAACCGTTCATTCATAAGATAGTATATTTTTATATCCATTTATTTATTATATTAACAAACACATTTTATTTAATTGCGTTGCCGAGAAACATGATATATCCTCATAAAATACTAAAAATTAATTAACCATTTCATTTCTTAATACTTGCATCGTTGGGTAAAAGCTTGTGAAAAATAAACCATGCTGATAGATTTTCCATTTAAATTCATGTTGTCAAACAGATCATGATTTCAGAAAGTGACTATTTAACTCAAAAATCTGCCACCAAACTCAGAGATAAAAATGTAATTAATTTCCACGTTTTAAACAAGTGGTTTTCAACCTTTTCGTTTGTAGAACTCCCAGGAAAAGTTTCGTTTTTCATTAATATCTCGACAACACCTGGCCTTAGAAACTCGAAACTGGGACTAAATTTTAGAGGGGCTATTTTAAGGCTACCCACAAAATTTCATTAAATTCTGTTCAGCCGTTCTCCCGTGATGATGAAAAAAAACGAAAGTTTAGTTTTTCACTAATATCTTGAGAACCACTGGTCGTAGAAACTCGAAACATGGACGAAATTTTAAGTGGGCCTATTTCCAGGCTACCCACAAAATTTCCTCAAATTCGGTTTTATCAAAGACAGATAGACAGACAGATTTTCAATTGTATTTATATAGATAACAGATATCGCTTTATGGAAATTTGTAATTTGTTTGCCATTACTTGAAGTGAAAATATCTCATATGTATATATTCAATTATAAAAACTTGTTGAATTAAATCTTGCTAAATCTATGCTCTACCCACTTATTAAGTCTAAGTATTATCAGAAATATATATACTGTATAACAAAATTCTTGATAAATGTGACGATAACCTATCAATACCCCGAGAAATAAGATACACAAATCATATAATCCATCCTCTGTCCTATTATCGTCTGTCGTAATGAGTTATTAGAAGGATGTAGGAAGACTTCACTTTTTTATCGTCGTATATCGGTTTGACTTCATCAGTGCAGCAAGTCTGGTGCGCAGATAGTTCGTGTCCTTTCCCATTACGAAAGATTGGTTTGTTATCTTATTTTCCCAAACGGCGGTATTTCTCGATATTTGGTAGGACAATATAGTACATTTCCCAAGTAAAGTACTTTATGAACATATAAAAATGAAGGTATGTTATTATTAGTATAATGGATAGAAGAATGGATTTTATTTTGAATGAGACAAATGTGGCCACACGGCCTTAAAGAAAAGTTTTCATAAGAAACGCTTCTAAAATATGTTTTAATAAATATTATCTTGTAAGATAAATAAAATCAAATATTTTACGTGATAATCTGATTTTACGGTATAATGAATCGGATATTTTTTCATGGCACGCACTTTTATGTAAAATTCCTGCATAATATTGCATTAGCAACATAAACTTATAAATTCACTGGAGTTTTCAAACTTTGCAAATTTATGTACGCTATATTAGATACTAAAGACATACATTTTTACATGTCAAAAATTTTACGTGCAAAGGCTGTAGTAGATTCAGGAGCCAATACAGCATCTGACTTACGAGAAAAGAAGTAGACTTAAAAGCAAAAAAAGCAAATATTAGTCTTATGAGTGAGTCCAGTAGTTTTCTTAAATGCAAAATATATGTTCTGAAAAGCAAGGGCAGTATTTTTTTCAAACTGTATGATGTGCTTAATTTAGAACTATTCGTTTGACATTTGATCATGCAAAATATATGTGCACGTTTCGTATCTTGGCAATCGTTTACAGAATATATAAAACTGGTTAAAAATAAATTACCTAGTCAAAGTAAATTATGTTTTTTATAACCAGATTATCTTATAACGTCTTACATAACATTTTGATAGTATTTTATATTCTGCAACTATTTTTTTTTGTAACCAAACTCTCTCTGTTTTTGTAACCAGTTTTAAATAGTTATAACTGGTATTCATGCTATTAAGCATATGTTATCCATATAACTATCTCGTATGAGCTGATTAGCGATTAATGCTGTCAATATAGAAATATTGGTCCACAAAGAACTTGTACTAAACTACCTGTCCTACAATTATAGAATATCCTGAGTATGTTAACTCGGATGCAGGTTAGCATAGTGCTAATAATTCTGTAATATATAGTCAAATGACATTGCTAATATTACCACATGATTGCTTATTGTATCACCATTTATAGAAAGCACATGATTTCAACATAATGTTAATACAAAAATGTCTAAGTGCAAAGATTTATTGTTTTGATAGAGTAAAGAGATTTTTTTTTAAATTTAGTATATCGTTTGTAAGTAACATACGTCATTGATCTGTACTTAAATTATATCACAAGTCACTGCAATTTACTGGTATAAATAAAGTCAAACTGCCGAAAGTCGTGTCGAATAATATAATTCTAAAAGTATACAGGGTGTCCCAAAAAGATTGAAACGCGATTTAATTCTTTACATGTTAGAGATAATTGGGCAATGTAAATTGCAAAAATGTTGAAAGTAAGGTAGGAAATAAGACTACGTTAACGAAATAGTCCTCCCATTAATTTTCAAAAAGTTACACTTTTTAAATTTTTATGCGACCCCCCTTAGACAAATTTGGTCATTTAGAATGTTTTTATTTTTAATGCAACAAGATCATTAAAAAACACGCATATTTGTATTGTGGCAGCAGCCAACTCTGCTCCTGCCAAAATGACATCTATTGAAGATGCTAGGAATCAGTACCCGAATTATAAATTCGGAGAGGAAGCTAGCTTTTGCTCTAACCTTATAATGTCTGTCATGTAAGCACCGGGTCCCGAGTCCGGGCCTGGCTAGGGACAAACAACATCGATTCCTACAGTATCTTTAAAATCACCTAAATTGTGATAAAGGAATAATTCTGACTTATGCCACATTTTCGTACCATGTGAAAGAATGTTTCATCAGTAAAAATAGGGATCATAAACAAATTGACGACGGACATTGTTTAGAAAAAAAAGTATTTAATTACTGAAAAAGTACTTAGTTATTGAAAAGTACTTAAGAATCCGTGATTGTATAGTGAGCCTACGCGGAATTCGCAAAAATATCTCCTATGTATTATTATCCAGTTTTTATCTTTTTTGTGATATGTCACAAATTTATATTTCTAATTTGATATATGGTCCCCATTCAAAATGTTCAATTTTCAATTAAATACCACTCGCTTAATTTTAAAGATACAAATATGCGGTCTTTTTTAATGATCTTGTTGCATTAAATATAAAAATTTTCTGATTGACCAAATTTGTCTAAGGGAGTCGTATAAGAATTTAAAAAGCCTAACTTTTTTAAAATTAATGTTAGGACTGTTTCATTAACGAAATCTTATTTCCTACATTACTTTCAACATTTTTGCAATTTACATTGCCCACTTATCTCCAACAGGTAAAGAATTAAAACGCGTTTCAAGCTTTTTGGGACACCCTATATATTGGGTCATCCATCACAAAAGCCTCGATGCTAATAGACGAATTTTCTAAACTGCTTTACTCAGCTAAAAAGCAATATATTGAACATGCAACCACACACACACACACACACAGACACACACACACACACACAAACACAAACACATACACACACACACACACACACATATATATATATATACATATATATATATATATATATATATATATATATAGCCATGTCTTCCCACAGATATTGATTGATATATTATAATTCGATACAATGATTTTTATATATGTACGCTTCACAGCTTAAAATTAACGCAATCTAATAATACTAATGGACATACAAATCATTTTACTTTTTATCAGTAAATTTGATGTACATTAAGAACAATATTATATATACGTTGTCAAAGTTACAACACTTTATCATTAAGCAAATTTTCAATGAAAAGAAAATATCTGGCATTTTATAAAGGAACACATTTTTACACACAGTTTTAGACTACAACAATAATTGACAACATATTTTCGATTCATTTTCTGAATGAGGTTACATCTAAATAATACAAATAATGGCTTTGACTAGAATATGTATAGAATACTAGCGAATGTGATAGCATATTGTTATATCAAGCAACGATCAACCATTTAAAAAAATAGTTTTAATCTCACCTGATAGCACCCTGCTCCGAATATGTATTTTTAATGCACGTCTGGTTCTGCAGTTTAGAATTTTGAATAATTTACTAAGCAAAATGACAATAATAACTTTAAGGGGAGCTATAGGACTGTCTTTGGCGCATTAATTTTCAGCCATGTGGTTATGTATAACATGCAAAGTATATAGAACTGTAATTATAGATAAACTATGTGCTTGGTCATGATGCTAGTCATATCACCACTATTGTTAGCTAAGTAACGAGTCAGCTATAACCTATTGTGATGTCTACCACTGTATGGGGTGTTACGCGAATGTTGAGTTCAGATTAGTAAAGATAATGCCTTTACTCTTGAGCTTCTTAAAAGAGGGCCATCTGTGTGTTACATACTGGAAAATCGCAAAAGACTTGCACTTTTTGCCAGTAGAGTTTTAAATTATGGTCAGATACTCAATTCGATGTTTGAATCACAAGGTATAGCAGCAGATATCACAACCGCAGCTGATGGTTGGACGAATGCAATAAGTATTTACATGGCTGTTGTATTCATCTGTTACTAGTTTTGTTTCAATTTATAAACTCAGAATCAAGTCTATCAAGACTGTCTGGGTAATACACTGTAAAATATTCTGCAACCTTTGCTCATTTTTTTCAGATACTCTGTTGATCATTTGGGAAAACTATCAGAAAAGCCTTAATTACAGGCGTTCATAAAGTCCAGCTTTATTTCTGAAATATTCAGTAAATTATCATCTGCAGAATAGTTAATTATATATATATATATATATATATATATATATATATATATATATATATATATATATATATATATATATATATATATATGATACATAAATTTTAAGCCTATGCCTTTCCCAATAACGCTCCCTATTTTTTCATATTTAGTATTCCAAATTCCTATCTCATGTCCAGCAGATGTTGCAACCTCATTAAATTCTATACCACGCCACTAATATTAACAAGTCGGCAACTATTTCCCTCGAACATACCATATATGGTCCCTGTAAACGTTCTAATATGAAACTGCATCCCTAATTACATTTTATTAATCATATTATTATATATACATTATTATAATAATATAAAATTATTATAATAATATATTATATAAAATTATTATAATATATTTTATAATAATAGTTTTAATAAAATGTAATTAGGAATGCAGTTTCATATTAGAAAGTTTACAGGCTTAAGATTAATGACCATATATGGTATGATAGAGGGAAAGAGTTGCCGACTTGTTAATATTAGTGTCGTGGTATAGAATTTAATGAGGTTGCAATATGGTTGCAACATGTGCTGGACATGAGATTGGAATTTGGAATACTAAATATGAAAGAAAAGGGAGCGTTATTGGGAAAGGCTTCGGCTTAAAATGTATGTATCATATATATAATGTATATACAGGGTGTTCCAAAATCTTTGACCTCGGCTATTATTAACTACTGATCTTAGACATATACTATATTAAATTACAAGTTGCGTAAAAAAGGTAAACGATTTTATGAAACTGATTGAAATTTTCAGGGTATAAAATTTGAAGAAATACAAAATTTAAATTTTTATACGGCCCCCATACAAAAACATTTCCAATGAGAAAAATGTGCCCCATACACTAATAAGGTGATGTACAAAATTTCAGCACTTTATCATAAAAAGTCCTAGAGATACGTTTATACAAAGTTGGTGAGGTATTAATGACAAATTAAAATGTAAATGTTTACAGCAAGAGTATAAATGACACAATTCAGAAATACATCGTACGCAAATAATATCTGCCTCTTTTCTTTAATGGATCTTTGGCATGGATGGAAAATATTTTGAACAAGCTTTGTAATGTGTGTGCAAAGTCATTATTTCTAAACAGTGTAGATACTTTTGTACCAATAAATACCAAAATTGTTATTTATTTATGTAATCATTGTTTTCTTTCGTAATTTGTGTATGACCCCTGAAACGCGATCTGCCGGCATGACTTTCCCCCTCTGAGAACCCATGTATATATATATATATATATATATATATATATATATATATATATATATTAAATTTTAATATATTTATTAAAATAAGCTTAAAAAAATTGGAAAAATCAAAAGATTGGAAAATAAGGTACTTTAATATTAATGTTTTGAATTTTATTTTCGCTAAAAAATTGTAACATTAGCCAGTTTTAAACTACGATTTCAGAGCCCTTATAATGATGTATAGTGGCATTCTAGTTCATCCATTTCTTCTATGAATCACTTGTTTAGTAAGAATTTCCATCTTTGTTTCATGTTCATATTCTGAATTGCTTATAAGGGAATATCTGAATTGCTTAATTTGTCCTGTCTCCTGCTCTGACTCACTGGACGGGTCTAAGAGTGTTGCTGTGAACGTTCGTACTTCCTCCCTGGTTGTATTTCGACATGCTCATTCTGGTGCTTCTATATAATTCATTCTGCTGAGGTTGATCGCGTATACACGTGGTGAAATAAAAAAGGTTCATGCCACATAGTGATACAAATTTCCTTAATATTTCTTATCTTCATTTTTTCATCTTTTAATGTCTGTAGTCTTGAGTTTGAGCATTTACAGATATGTACTATTGCTCAATATGAAACAGGCATTTGTTTGGGTTAATTAGAATTAAATACTCAGAACTGACGATAAATTTAATTATGATTAATCATCGAATTTGGGCCGGTGCTTTTTTTTTCTCTTATCGGCAATATGGCCGTGGTTTTGCTTCTATGATGATGTTAATATTACTTGAATATTTTATTATTACATTCATATTACATTCATTACACACATACAATCACATGCACACACACACACACACACACACACACATATATATATATATATATATATATATATGTATGTATATATAATTATTACGGACTGCTAATTCCTTTGAAACTTTCAGTAACATGCTTGCTTTCAAATTACACATATGTATATATATATGTATATATGCTTGCAAATGTTTTACAGTATAGACTCGCTATTGTTTTACTTTAAATTATGCACACGGTTAATTTATTCATCAGTTTATTTGCTATTAAAAGACGTACAATTGCATTGAAAGAACGCGTTCCGATATAATCGTGACATTTTTAGATTTTGCTCGACACGTTTTCGTTATATCTGCAAACAAGATTTTTCGTTAAAAACAAACTGTCACGTATATGTCAAATAGATTTCAAGAAAATGCTAAGGACGGATGTGTGTAAGGAATTTAAAGGAGTATGTTATCGATTTTTCTGGCAGTTTTCGACAAATTTTTCGATAAGGAGATTTTGTTAAACAACAAACTATCATGCCAAATATATGTTAAAATGATTTGGCGAACATGCTGGGGAATAGAGGAGTGAAAGGAATTCTATTTAAATATATTCTTAATTTTTCCGACGGTTAACAATAAATCTGCATATAAAAAGGTTTCGTTAATAAAAAAATAACACTATCATGTACACAGGATTGATAAAATGAAACTAGCCCGGAAAAGACTTCTAATGATCTCCTTACTGTTTAGATTACGTTTTCGCGAAATTCCAAAAAAACTTTTCCGACCCAGTTTTATTTTGGCAACCCTGTATATATAAATACAGGGTAAAAAATAAAACTAGCCGTGAAAAGTTTTTTCGGAATTTCGTGAAAACGTAATCTAAACAGCAAGGAGATCATTAGAAAACTTTTCCCGGCCAGTTTTATTTTATCAACCCTGTATATTTCAAACATATATTGAGAATAGGCTAAGGACAAATGTGTGAAATAATTCATATTTAAATATGCTAACAATTTTTTCAACAAATCTAAAGCTAACTACATCGTAGTATATCAGTTAAAAAATGTCATTAAAATGCTGAAAACAGATCTATGAAAATAGTTCGAATTTAAATATGTTTCCCATTTTCCGACAGTTTTTAACAAATATGCCGAGCAAAATGTTTTGAAATGAAAAATCGGCCTACTATTGTTCCATTTTAAATAAGAAAATATATGCATTAAAGCCTCAGAAATAATTTAATGGTACGATAAACAAGTCATTTTTAAAAACTAGATTATGGGTATATAGCCGACGCGGTGGTCGAACGGTCAAAGGGAAGTTTTCCTAGCGATCGTTAGACTGCCGGGTTGTGGGTTCAAGTCCCACCTGCGGGCATGTATGTTGTGTCGTTGAGCGTAGTGTGTTCCGCTCCCACTGGTGCGCCGGGGGCAACGTCATGTAACGACAAAATGGTCCACGTTTCTGGCCGGTGTATAGGCGAATGATGAAAAATCAAGTGCCTGGCCATTTCCAAAAAAAAAAATGGGTATATATGGAAGAGTACATTTTTAACACTTTCCAACATAGTGGTAAGGTGTTTATGATTTTGTTAATTCTGTCTCTCAGTCTGCGGGTTCGGTCGCACGATAACTGCCGTAAAAATGACTTTATCAAAATGAAATTTTAGTATGTTGTTGAGACCTCCTGTGAGACATATGAGAAAGAAAATGAATAATGTAATGTCAACTAATAATTTCCGGATTTAACCCGGAATGAAAAAAATCAAATACATTGATCCCTATGGGACATAATTTTTCAAACATTTTTTTAAACGGAGTTAAAATTCACAAATTACTTCGAAAATTTTAGCAAATATTCAAATTATCACGTAAAATGTGTAAAAAAAATTCAGCAAAGCATGTTAGGTAGTTTTTTTAAATAACAATTGAAATAATAATTGCACCCATATTACATGAAGAGATCAAGTGACTCATTTCAAAATAAAATATACCATTCATTTTTATCTCCTGTGTAAAAACTGTAATGTTTAAAGATTGTTTATATTTAGTGTTGCATCCGTCATAAAACCGCATTATTTTTGCATGTTACCTGTCTATATAAATTCCGTGCCAACGCAATTACAATATTTTTTATTTTAAATTATTACTAAATTTTGTTTATTCCCACAACGATGTTTAATTTCTATAGCATGTAAAATGTACACAAGTCAGGCGATTGTAAACTGATTTGTACAAGAATTGATGAATTTGTTTCACGCAAAATTATTTAGCTCTGGAGTCTGGAATATAAGTGATATGAATGAAATATTCATTGATTTTGCATAGAGAAGCAGACGATTTTATCGCATTGCCGTTTTTAATGAAGTTTTAAGTTTCCAAGTATAATACATTATTGTAGCACTGTCATAATTTAGAAAATATCAGTGCTGAATGTATCGCATTTTAGAGAAGTTTAAATAAAATTGAATTTCAGTTGGAAAGTGTTTCATAATGCTTTATGCAATATGCATGATCTTTCTTGTTTGAATATGATGGGGTTTCTGATTCGAGTGTAAATATTGAAATTGCCAGCATTATTGAAACGAAATTCAAGTTCATTTCTGTTACAAAATTCTACTAATTAGATCCAATTGTCATATTTAGCGAAGTCATGCGATGAAGCACATCTTTATTATATAATTAACTAATTAAATACAGACTTTTCAATAATTTACAGTAGAATTATTTGTCGAAAATATCTTGCAAACAGTCATCGGATGTAAAAATTCTCAAGTATTTGCAAATTTGCAGCTTGAGACATATTGCTTAAAACAAAATCAAGGAAATAGGCTGATTGCATTTTCAGAACTCGCTGGGAATAGAACCGGTGTCATAATTAAATATAGATGATATTCTCTACGTTTTTAAAATTAAAAAAATATCTCCCTTCGGTTTTCTGCGGAAGATAAATATTTTCACAAAGCGCGACTAATATATTAAAATTAAGTGAACATTTTTCACATCGCTCTGCTCAATCTGTTTAACACGACAGCCTACTTTTAATCCTTTTCATTTAAAGTAGATACATTAATCTTGCAATATTATCCCTATCTATTTATTTCGAAAATTTATGACGGGGTGTTATTACTGACGTACTCAGATATTATTAATATTACAGTCTGCGCATTTTCTATTTCATAAACTTACCCCTGGAAGAATGTCATTTCTTTCCAAGATTAATTTCACCAAGCCAATAGCGAAACTATGATGAAGAAAAAAAAATTAATTACGAACTTCCGATACTTGTATCTTAGTTACAGAAATGGAATTCAATTTCTGTTATCTAATATATTAAATTAACATCTCTTGGGATTAATTCCTTTTTTGATTTTAATTTATCTTCCTTTTAAGGCCATCCATCATTATATGATTTATCGTTCGCTGTTAAAATTTCCATCTGTAAAGAAATACTTTGACACTTAATACATTGCCTAACCATGGGTGTCTTTGATTTTATAATCCGGAGCTTGTAGGCAGAGAAAGTCTAACTCTAGAAAAAGTTCCTTAATAGAAAGTTCATTTTTTGCTTGCTCATTTTCCCTACACGAACAGTATAATATATAGGGAAAGTATTGGGACGGGGTTGAAACTTCAAAATGTAGTTTTCGGTGGAAGAGCACGTTAACAGCATCCCCGAACATAAATCGAGCGTTTTCGAGGTGGTGTGCTTTTGTATGGATATATGGATGTGTGATAGTGTATGTGTGTTAGTGTGTGCGTTAGTGTTATTGTGTGTGTCAGTGTATGTGTGTTAGTGTGTGTGTTAGTATGTGTGTATTAGTGTGTGTGTGTGTGTGTGTATATGTTAGTGTGTGTTAGTGTTGTGTTAGCGTGTGTGTGTGTGTGTGTGTGTTTGTTAGTGTGTCCTTGAGTCAGTGTATGCGATATCTTACGACCAAATGCAGCGTTTTGAACGTAATTTGGTATGATTATTACAATCCGTGAACAGTGGAAACTTATTGGTTTTAAATGCTATCAAAAGTTCGACCCAGATTTTCTATTGGCTAATTGAAAAAATCATGAAAAATGAAGCTTCTAACGAAACTCAACAAACCACTGTAAAAAGTAAGTAAATCGATTAAAATACTTTAGAATTATAATTTGCCATTGAAGACAGAAAATATAGTTAATCTGAAGTTCGTTGTTCTGGAGGTACGTATATGAAGATAAAACAAATTTTCCTTGAACGTAGTCACGTTGCCTAAATTCAGATTTATAAAATCAGATTGCACATGCCCAGAAATATTTATCTTGGAAGCACATTTTAGCACAATTGTAAATCGGATGTTTCATTATGTTTAGAATCAACATTATGTACAGTTTTAGCAATGTTGTGTTTTGACTTTGTACAACGTTGTGTTGTTGAAGGTTCTGTACAACGTTATTTTTCTATTTTGTACTATTTTAATAATACTAAAGTGGCACATAGGAAAATTATCAGCCATATCCTTCCTCCCGTATAAGCTTAAAAACCAGTAACAAAGGTATGTATAGCCGTTGAGCTGTTCTCAAATTATAAGCGACCGTAATATACAGAAAGGGATAAAGATGTTGTGAAACCAGAAATCACGTAGACAGTTCCAGTCTAGGTGACGCCATTTTTACAGCGGTCCTGACCCGAGAGGTCAAAGCAGCCATAAAAAGGAGGCTAAAGGGATTCCACGCGATTGGTTCAAAGTTAAACAAATGAGAAGATGTGTTGTCGTATCGACCTGAATTCAGCCAATGATAACCGAAGAGGCGTATCAGACCTCAGGCAAAAGTATGTGGTAACCGAGAGTAGGTTCTACAGATTCAGATATAGAATCAATAGTGAGTAATATTCAAAGTAATGTAGTCAGCGATGTAAGATACAGTTGGAGAAAATAGTCGGAGATAACAACCAGAGTCGATAGTAGACATGCAAAACGTTTTACAGAAATGAACGACAGGTGCAACCGTCACAGGCCGTCATCACAGAGATGGTGAAATTCGATTATCAATCGAATACAGACCAAACGTCTAAAGACAACGTGAAGGTATGTGCAAGTCAGATTATAAAAGGTCATATTCAGTTTAGAAATTTTTGTTTAGAAAGTCTGGTCCCACATGTCCAATCTCCTCCCTAAATATATATGCTAATTAATGTTGTATTTAATTTAATAATGGATAGAATGCTCTTAATAAATAATGTTAATTTAAAGTTAAAATGGATCCAGTTAATTGTGTGTAGTATAATGTTAATATATTCTATTCCAGGAACTCTACTAAAGATTTAATGGTTAGTTAATGCGGCAGAATGCAATATAATACGACTTACGATCAATGGCCATATTTAGATGTTTAATTTAAATATATGCTTTGCATAATTGTTTATATTTCCAGCACCACAGATTAATTTAACTCTTGTTCTTTTTTAAGCTGCAGTGTGATAAAATTCATATCATAATATTATCTTCATGTCTTGAAATAGAATTCATTAAATTCTTCATCATGATTCAGGAAAAATATTTTAAAGAATATACTGAAAAATTTCTCGTTTTTAGATTTTTAATTAATAATTTTAGATAAAACACATGCTCTGTTTACTTATGTATTTTATTATGCATTTTCGAAAATACCCACACAGTGTCTCAGAGAAATGTTTATGGTCTTGTAGCTATATTATTGGAGTTTAGATTTCATAATATGTTTAGAATTAATGTTATGGAAAAGATTGAGATTAAATTAATTCTCATAAAGATCAAAAACAACATTTTAATAATTTGATGGCATTTTTAAGTTAAAAAAAGTGTTTCTATCTCCGGAGCTCATATACCGCTGTCGAAATAGAGTTTGGAGGTGCAGAAGGTATATGTTTAAGTGGTTGGCCGCAACTTAGTGTTCATGCTCAAACGATGTTGAAAACCTTTATGTACCAAATAACATACATTTAGAAAATAAATTATTTCTGAATATGTTATACAGAGAAAAATATAAATTTTTCCAAACATGGTATATTTTTGGAAAGCTTTGCCTCAGGTTCCTTTCCACCTTTAGAAAACTTTTTGAGGTGCTTTATACTCACTGCAGATAATTGGAGCCAAAAAAATTTTCAATTGATGTCATCTTTAACATATTGTTTGATGCCGGAAGTCTTAGTAAATATATTAACTAAAGTTGATTCAAAATTTTATGTGTACATAAAATATTTTTTTACGTAGACGTTTGAAGATTTAAATTCATTTCAAGATACTCAAATTATACAGAATTAAGCATAATTTTTAAATTTACAATTCTTCAAAACTGTCTTTACATTTAACACTGAACAAAATAATTTTAAATTTTAGTAACTTAAAAGTAACTTTTAGTAACTTAAATTTTAGTAACTTAAAACACACATTCTTAAAATCTAAAAATTCTAAATTAAACAAAATATTTCAATGTTTTCGTAAATAATAATAAATTTCGATTTTTATTAGCATAGGTTGGTTGCATTCGGCACGATTCGCTCTTGTACTACAAAAGTGTCATATAAAGTAAACTTTCGTTCCTGATCCCCAAAAATGCCGTACTATGTCGTACTACTCAGACCGTCTGATTTACCCGAAGGTGTAAGGTAACTATTGTGATACTGTAATCACATATCTTGATACGTAACCCTGGGAAAAACGGGAATGTATATTGTAAATATATTGAAATGTATACTATGTTTTGTGATTTATGTTTATAGCTAGGCCTTTGCACAGACGGAATTGGGATATTTTTGGCGCCGTTGGGTTGTGTGCGCACTGACATGGATTGTAAATATTCAGAGATTTAATTGCAGCAAAATGTCAAAGTTGAGCTACAAATCTTTGAAAATTTATAGCCCTGTCAGGTGTGGCGCGCGTCGGTGTCCGGTCTTTTGGACCACCCTGGTTTTGTATGCCCTCTGGTTCTTGTATTTTAGTGGAACGCATATAAAACAAGCGTCGCTTCTGAAACCAATGATGAAGCATTTTGGACCTCCTCTTTTTTTATAGCGTTTGGGAACAGCGAATGAGAGTTGGGGGGATTTCCTCCCTGTTTTTGTCGTTCCCCTCGTTTGTAAAATTCTGGAAGTTTTAGAAATGTAAAAAATAGTGAGTTGCTTTTCTGAGCTCGAGTAGAGAGCACTCCAAGTGCGGGGCACTTGTATTTCGGTGTAGCCCGACCCGGCATGTATTTTTGATGCATCTCTGAGCCGGCATCCGCGATTCCTATCTCGGGCGGCAATGCTTTTGCCGAGGAGCCGACGTGGTGGGTCCGGTATAGAAGGCGACTCGTAGCCAAATCAAGCCGAGCCTAACTCAGAGCGAGGGCGCATTTTCTTCGGGCAGTTCGACCAGAAAATGGAAGAAGGTCGTCATGTGTTAATTGGTTGCAGTACGCACAGCTCTACCACCAAAACGGCGCAGTATAGGATCTTTGCTCCTTTAGCTGCATTTAAGCCGTGGTTACGTAAATACTGTGTGCACGGAATATTGCGGAGCATCAATCCAGGACTCCTAAGCAGCAGTCAATCTCTACAAATAAAGTATCTGATCTCCACTCTTTAGGCAAGGACCTGTACGCATGCTCACTCAAGAGCCGCTGGGTCTAAGCCGCATTAAGAGGAGGAGAAGGAAAGTGAGCAGTATGCCCATCGTCATTTGTTTTGGTTAGTTGCAGTGCAACACAGCTCTACCACTAAAACGGCGCGGTGTAGGACCTTGCTCCTTTAGCTGCATTAAGCCGTGGTAACTGTAACACTGCGTGTAAGGACTGTTTGCGGAGCCGCAATTCCGGGATCCTAAGCAGCAGGCAAGCCTCTACGAAAACGTATATATATATTTGGCAAAACCTGTACGCATGCTCACTCAAGAGCCGCTGGGACAAGCCATCGTTTAAGAGGAGGAGAAGGAAAGTGGACAGTGTGCCCATCTCCAAAATAATACTTTTCAATAACTTATGACCTGATGATATGCAACCTAGTGTTTCCCGGACTGGTAGTGTTTTCCACGAACCATCGGAATAAATGAACTAATAAACATTCAATTAATTGTGCCACCCTTTCCTACGTGCAGAGGTCAGCTACAGCACTCAGTGAGAGTCCTATGTATGAAGGTATGGAAATTATATATTGATTTTAAAATGTGTACATGAATGTTTAAGTAACTGATGTAATCCAATAGTGTAAGGGCAGGGTTATGATAAATGGGAGTTTTAGCAAAATTGAATATACATATTGTGTTCTTAACAAAAAGTAATTAATTACAAATTTGGATTTTATAAATATGCAAATTCATGCAAAATAAATTGTACATCCCGAGGTCAAGTTAGGTAATTTGGGAACCCTTTTGTAATTGTGTATTTTGTATATTAATGTTTAAAATTAAGATTTCATGTTTTCTAAATAAATGGTTAATTGGCCACAAAAATGGGAGTGATTATTTTGATTGAGCAAACGCAATGTACTTAGGTCCAATCGGACCCCACTATACTTTAACGCGCTTGAGCCTGGTGGAACTATTTGGTGAGTATCTTTAATGTATTTATGTGTTTAAGTTTTATTATATTTATGTGTAAAATTCACCTCACCACATAGACCACCGAGACCCGTACTTGGTGCCGTGTCGTTCGGAAACGAACCACGGGCTTTTGGTAGATAAATTGTTGTGAGGGAAGCTTAGCCAAAATTGCGGGCCAGTACTGAAGTTACTGAAGTTGAGTATTTAAATATATATTTAGTGTGTAAATGATAGACGGGGTGTACTTAAATAAATTATCAACGCAAGTAAATAAAAAAAAAAATAGAAGTTAAGTAAAATAAATGCTGTATAAAAATACATACAGAGATAGGATATGCAAAGTATATGAATAACTGTGGTAAAGAGTGTTTTCATCTTTGGAAATATTGTGTATAAAAAGTATATTATGTGTGTGCAAATTGTAAATCATGTTGTGAAAAGCGTAATGCTATAACTCTCAGTAATATTTAAAATTACAAAATTTAGATCAACAAAAAATTAGGATTAACTTAAGCTGATTCATTATGTACAGAATTTGGACTAGCAAGTTCAGTGATTAGTTAAGTGAAATAAAATAATATAAAAAAGTAAAAAATTAAAATTGTCTGCTAAATTAAGTGGAAAAATTAAAATATTATAAAGCAGAAATAAATAGTAAGTGTATGCAAATAAATGCAGCATAAGGTGTAGAGCCAGTGAATTTAAAAATAAAATTTGGAAAAGTTTTACAGTAGGTGTAATATTATACAATAATGTTAAAATTAATTCAAATGATATTCTGCAAAATAAATTTTTTGAGTAGTCTACAATAGTTATTGAATATTTTAGAAGTGTTCTGCAATAATTTGTTTTTACGATTCTACAATATGTGTAGCAGTCTACAATGATTTTAAAAATAACTTAGATAGTATTGTGAAAGATTTTAATATCCTGCTATGATTTTAAAAAAAAATTGGAAAGCATATTGAAATAATTTTGGTAGTATACAGTAAATGTAAAAATTAAGTGGAAGGTAGTCTACAAATAGATATTTTTTGGTTAATGTAAAGAAAATGAATATAATTATAATAATAGAAAATTTATGTAGATAGAGCAACTAGTTAAAATTAAAAAAAAAAATAAGATATACAGCACAAGTGTATTACAAATAGCATATTGCCGCAATATGTGCAAAACATAGGGCAGCAAAAAATATTGATTAGTATTGTATGTATTGTGTATTGTATATTATGTATTGTATATTGTGTAAACTGTAGTATTGAGGAAAAAAGTGTAGTATTTTAAGAATTAGTGTGAGGATAGGCATGATAGTTATCCAAAATGCACGGTAGTCAACAAAATCGCAAAATAAAATAAAACTTCGGGAAAATTTGTCTGGAGGAAGGCAAGTCCAGCGGATAGAAATATTTAAATTATTAAATTTATGCAACAACAACAAAAAAAAAAAAAAAAAAAAACGGAACAATATGGAAGTATCAACGGTATCAGCAGCGTATAAATGAGTATCAACGCAGTACAACGCAAAAGTCTTAGCGCCAGCCATTTTATTAAAATTATCAGCGTTTCATTAAGTAGCAGTACAGCAAAATTAAAAAGTTCTAGATTCCCGTCCCATTTATGCAAGTAAACATATAAATAAATGAACGGACAATGATAAAAGATAAATAATTTATATGAAAATATAAGTAAAATAAATAAATTTAATCTTAGAAAATATAAGTAAAGTAAATAATTCAGTGGACGTAAAAATAGTAGATATCTGAAGTATAAATAATATGTAATACAATGATAATTTCAGGAAATTAAAATATTTGAGAACAAAATAAAACGGAGACTCGGAAAATTTTGAAGTGAAAGAAAATAGTAAAAAAAAAAAAAAAAATACGACCTGTTTTCAAAGCGGGGTGGCAGAGTCCTCAGGTGAAGAGCGTCCATTTGGACATCATATATGGCAGAAGGTATCGCTAGAAAATTTATATGAATCTGATAATATATAGCCAAAACAGATATACACAGATATAATGATATACATAAGAGTAGTGAATAGCAGTCGGCCAGTTGCAACTTCAAAAAAAAAAGGGGGGGGGACTAACTTGCAAGTAAATTTTAAATAACAAAAAATAAAAAGAATCAGTAATCAAAATAACAAAATAAGTAAATAAAGTAAAAGACATATATGTATAGCACAATAACAACAAATAAATACTTCACCATATACAAACCGGGCGGCCTTGATGACAGGCATTTGAATTAGGGTATTCAGATCGTTGATATCGCTGCAAAATATTTTAAAATCATGACAACGGATGTTTTAAAAGGTTTACATTCAAAGGTATACAATCAAAATAAATAAATAAATAATAAAAAAAAAAATTGGAAAGGAAATGTAAACAAGCTTTAAAAAATAAGAGCAGCTCCGCTTACAAAAAAAAAAAAAAGCTGACGGCCGGCTGATCGAAAAAGCCAGTGCTTTACATACTCCAAAAAGGTCGGACGCTTTCGGTAAGAAAAACTGGTTCCGAGACAAAGTATGCAGGCGGAAATTCAAGGTCATTCTCTTCAACGCGGGGGGAAGCTTAGCATATGTTCACAAATAGGCATGGAGCAAACACAGTAATACGAAGTGATGAACTCATAGTAAAAAAATGAATAAATATGTACAAGATTAGAGAATCACAGAGGAATAACAATATACAGATTTTAATGTAAATATAAGTGAATGACAATAAAAGATAAATTAAGAATAAAAATATAAATAAATAAATAAAACATATAGCTGCGTTAGAAGCATGATTCATGGTAGTGAACCAATACAGGTATTTAAAACGCGGGTCGTTCAATTTAAATACGAAACATTAAAATTATAAAAGGTGTCCTAGGTAAATCTATAGATGTTCTTCAAAAAAAAAAATTGGGTTAACTCGTGAATACATGAAAATGCGCAAAAAATAAAACATAAAATAAAAATTCAAATCACAGTAAAACAGACGTAAAGTTAGATTAAAAATAAGTAATAATAACATTTTGAAAGAGAGATCAGGGATTATTGTGACACAGTATCAGTGTATGTGACGATTTGGATTTCCCGCCAATGTAGCACGATGGTCAGATGACAAAGAGAATGAAGTTGACTTGTAAAAATTAGACAACCAAATTTCATTTCCACATCAAATAACTCACGTGTGTGAAAACACAGAGATTACATTGCTAAAGTACATGCTAAAAACATGCAAAAATACTTACCTGCTTTTGTGCCTTTGAAATAGAGAGAGAACTGGCGAGGAAAATGACCAGCACATTTTGTTCTATCGAAGGCAGTGTGCGAAGATCAAAAGGGGTGGGCAACTGGACTGCCGGTTCTACTCGCAGTTCGGGGAAAAACTAGTTTCGCCGTTGCCATGGCTTCGAACACATGTTTTGAGATAAACAGTGGGGGAAACGCCTGGACTGACAGTTGTTTTGTTGTGGTCGTATTGCGTTGTAAATTAAAATGTGTAAAGTAAAATTGTGAAATTATACAAATGTAGATCAGATAGACTTGTTGTGTGTAAATGTATATGATGCGTACTGTAAACAAAAAAAATTGTGAACTGTTGAGAAAAAGTGATGAAAAATTTGTAAACAAATAATGATGATGTAAAGTGTACTATGTAATATTTTGTAAACCTAGCTTGACTTCTTTTCTGTTCAGGGGGGTGTAAATATGTGATACTGTAATCACATATCTTGATACGTAACCCTGGGAAAAACGGGAATGTATATTGTAAATATATTGAAATGTATACTATGTTTTGTGATTTATGTTTATAGCTAGGCCTTTGCACAGACGGAATTGGGATATTTTTGGCGCCGTTGGGTTGTGTGCGCACTGACATGGATTGTAAATATTCAGAGATTTAATTGCAGCAAAATGTCAAAGTTGAGCTACAAATCTTTGAAAATTTATAGCCCTGTCAGGTGTGGCGCGCGTCGGTGTCCGGTCTTTTGGACCACCCTGGTTTTGTATGCCCTCTGGTTCTTGTATTTTAGTGGAACGCATATAAAATAAGCGTCGCTTCTGAAACCAATGATGAAGCATTTTGGACCTCCTCTTTTTTTATAGCGTTTGGGAACAGCGAATGAGAGTTGGGGGGATTTCCTCCCTGTTTTTGTCGTTCCCCTCGTTTGTAAAATTCTGGAAGTTTTAGAAATGTAAAAAATAGTGAGTTGCTTTTCTGAGCTCGAGTAGAGAGCACTCCAAGTGCGGGGCACTTGTATTTCGGTGTAGCCCGACCCGGCATGTATTTTTGATGCATCTCTGAGCCGGCATCCGCGATTCCTATCTCGGGCGGCAATGCTTTTGCCGAGGAGCCGACGTGGTGGGTCCGGTATAGAAGGCGACTCGTAGCCAAATCAAGCCGAGCCTAACTCAGAGCGAGGGCGCATTTTCTTCGGGCAGTTCGACCAGAAAATGGAAGAAGGTCGTCATGTGTTAATTGGTTGCAGTACGCACAGCTCTACCACCAAAACGGCGCAGTATAGGATCTTTGCTCCTTTAGCTGCATTTAAGCCGTGGTTACGTAAATACTGTGTGCACGGAATATTGCGGAGCATCAATCCAGGACTCCTAAGCAGCAGTCAATCTCTACAAATAAAGTATCTGATCTCCACTCTTTAGGCAAGGACCTGTACGCATGCTCACTCAAGAGCCGCTGGGTCTAAGCCGCATTAAGAGGAGGAGAAGGAAAGTGAGCAGTATGCCCATCGTCATTTGTTTTGGTTAGTTGCAGTGCAACACAGCTCTACCACTAAAACGGCGCGGTGTAGGACCTTGCTCCTTTAGCTGCATTAAGCCGTGGTAACTGTAACACTGCGTGTAAGGACTGTTTGCGGAGCCGCAATTCCGGGATCCTAAGCAGCAGGCAAGCCTCTACGAAAACGTATATATATATTTGGCAAAACCTGTACGCATGCTCACTCAAGAGCCGCTGGGACAAGCCATCGTTTAAGAGGAGGAGAAGGAAAGTGGACAGTGTGCCCATCTCCAAAATAATACTTTTCAATAACTTATGACCTGATGATATGCAACCTAGTGTTTCCCGGACTGGTAGTGTTTTCCACGAACCATCGGAATAAATGAACTAATAAACATTCAATTAATTGTGCCACCCTTTCCTACGTGCAGAGGTCAGCTACAGCACTCAGTGAGAGTCCTATGTATGAAGGTATGGAAATTATATATTGATTTTAAAATGTGTACATGAATGTTTAAGTAACTGATGTAATCCAATAGTGTAAGGGCAGGGTTATGATAAATGGGAGTTTTAGCAAAATTGAATATACATATTGTGTTCTTAACAAAAAGTAATTAATTACAAATTTGGATTTTATAAATATGCAAATTCATGCAAAATAAATTGTACATCCCGAGGTCAAGTTAGGTAATTTGGGAACCCTTTTGTAATTGTGTATTTTGTATATTAATGTTTAAAATTAAGATTTCATGTTTTCTAAATAAATGGTTAATTGGCCACAAAAATGGGAGTGATTATTTTGATTGAGCAAACGCAATGTACTTAGGTCCAATCGGACCCCACTATACTTTAACGCGCTTGAGCCTGGTGGAACTATTTGGTGAGTATCTTTAATGTATTTATGTGTTTAAGTTTTATTATATTTATGTGTAAAATTCACCTCACCACAACTATATGTTTAGACGCCCGTAGGAAAGCCACTGAATTTAGACTTGAACCTAATGCACGCAGCAACTGAAGCTGCCGTACCATTCTTCTCCTAATCCCTCATCACTTGCATGGAATTTCGGATCTAATTATTTTTCGTACCCATACTCCGTATACACAAGTGTACTTTTGTGTGGTGCCTCGAATCGAACACACGTGCACTCGTCCAGCCATAACCACTGGGCTATTCCGGTCCAGTCAAAATATCTCATAACTCTCATGCCTTGATTCAAGAGGCGTTGAGTTGTTCTATGAAAATGTCTTCATGAGTTATAGAAATTGATAATAATGAGGGGCGAGGATACTTGTATGGAATTTTGCCCCTTTATTAAAGTAACTTCACTTTTTATATTACTTAAATTTTGGCTATTGTATTATGAACTTTGACGAGCAAAATTTAAATATTCATATAATAGTATATTTTTGATCACTAAATTTACCAGTTACACATTAGTTTATCACTAAATTTTTTAGTTGCATCCAAAATATTTGGATGATTGTCATTCACTACTCCTTTGACCAGTCTCTGCAATTTAAATAAATAAAATGACATTTAGAGAGATAGTCGGAATTTGACTGGTATTAAATTTCATACATACTATTAAGTAACTGGAAAGTTAAATTAAATCCATTTTTTTTGCATTTATATTTTCCGGTGTTCTCTTATTTACTAATGTGAATGCTATATGAAAGATGTCTTTTCACTACTGTGAATATGAAATGTATATGTTTACTTCCGTGAATATGAAATATATTTTTTTACTAATGTGAATGCAATGCAAAATATATCTTACTTTTCAGTTTACGCGTGTGTTAAAACTATGTGCTCAACTTTTCTGTGAAAATATCATTGCAGTTGACTGGTAGGATGTTAAATGAAGTAAAGGAGGATGTTAAATAAAGTTAAATCTTGTTAAATAAAGAGTTTATCTTTCGGTCAGGGATTTGAAGTTTTTGGATTAAACAGTATCAAATTATATTATTTTAGCTCATTAATCTTCTTTTGTTCGCATGATAACTACTTTGAATGGGATTTACATTTGAAAGTGGATTTTAAAGCATTTAGGTATATATATTGTACCCAAGGCCTTCACTTGTGTGACCGGAATTCGAAGCAGACACCAAAAGTCTTTAGAACTAAATCGCGAATCTTTTGATTACACATTAATCTTACATTGCAAATCTGAAAAAAATATCCCAATAAATAAAAATATGTCTTTGGTTGTAAATTAAATAAAACATATGTCTTTGAATGTAATTTTAAGCAAATGTAATTTAAACAAGAAAGATCAATCATGTATAAGCATTGATTATGAAACACTTTCCAACTGAAATGCAATTTCATTTAAAAATTTCTAAAATGGGATATATTCAGTGGTGATATCTTTTACATTATCACAGTACTACAGTAATTTATTATACTTAAATATTTAAAACTGTATCGAAATATAAATCATCTGATTCTGTATGCAAAATCAATGAATATTTCATTCATATAACTTGTATTCCAGACTCCAGAGCTAAACAATTTTGTGTGAAAAAAATTTAGCAATTCTTATGTAACTCACCTTGCAATTGCTTGAGATATTTGCATTCTGCATAAGTTAAAATTAGGCTTCGTTGAAGAAATAATAAAAGTTTAGGGATCATTTAAAATCACAACTATTGTAATTGCATAGGCACGGAATTTAGATACACAGATACACAGATAATATATGTGTGTCTGTGTATGTATTCAAAGTATTGAAATCGTGCCGAAGATCGGAACTCGAATTTTCGAAGGATCTACACGTTTTGGGACTTCTAGAACACGAAAAAACTATTTTTAGGAAGACGTCTGTGTGTGTAAGGGTGTATCTGTGTATGTTTCTGTGTGTCTGTGAGGATATTACATCCACTCTAATTGAAAAACTAATGGACCGAATTTCATAAAATTTGGTAGGTATGTTTTTTGTGGGAAATCCTGATGTTCATTAGATTATAGTATGATTCGTAATAAAAGAATCTGCCTTCTTTGAGAAATGGCCGGCAGAAATTGCCTTTATCCACTCTAGCTAAAAACTAATGGAACAAATTTAACAAAATTTGGTGTATAATATTTCAATAACCTACAAGTGATTTATATACCAATTTTAACAAAATTTGGTATATAAAACATTTGTAGGTTATTCTAGTACGATTCGGGAAAAAGGAACGGGCTATTTTTGCGAAATGGCCCGCAAAAATCGTTAAATATAAAAATAAAAGATTATAAAGATAATAAAAGATGCTCAATTATATCAATTAAATTCCTATTTTATACGTGATTTTTGACAACAAAAAGAATAAGACTAACCCCATTACTCTAGGACTAGCCGTTCTTGAGATATTCTAGTTTTTTCGCGGTTTCGCTACGCCACTTTTGACAATAAGTCCAGCTATCAAATGAGAACCAAATTTAAGTTTAACGTGCAAATTCAATGTCATTTAAAATACTTATGGCTGTTATTTTGTGCAGATAAACTCAAATTATTATTGAAGAAATAAAGAGAACGTGAATATGAGTCTGCAGGGAAAGACAAGTGTTGCCCAAATCAGAATTTTTAACAATATTACAACAATGATTTATAGAAGTGAACGGGGATTATTTGCAGGCCATTTCGAAAGAAATGTATGACCTATATTTAAAGATCCACCAAATTTTTGTAGAATAAAATGTTCAACAAATTTAAGCTGTGTACCAAATATTAACTCTCTAGGACGTAGGAAAGTGCATTAAAAATGCCATCAAATAAGTATATCATGAAGAGATATATAAAATTTAAAAAAAAATTTGAAAAATTGTTATCTGCCAAATTTATTTTTTAAATGTGAAGCCTCTCTCATAAACAAAATGACTAAACTCTTGGAAAGATATTTATTATATACTATATATCTTTTTTCTGTCTGGAGGATATCCCAAAAGTCAGAATTTAATTGAATATGTTTTTTTCCCTATATTAAATAATTTTTAATTAAAAAACTACTTAATATATTTTACTGAATTTTTTTTTATATATTTTATGGGATAATGTGAATATTTTCTGAAAATTTCGAAGCAATTTATGAATTTTAAATTTGCTTAAAAAATGTTTGAAAAATTAGGTCCCATAGGGTTCAATGTATTTCATTTTTTCAACCCGGGTTCAATAAAAAACTAATTGGGTGATATTATTTATTTATATTCCCATAGGTCCCACACACCGTCTGAAAAACATACTAAAATTTCATTTTGATAAAGTCATTTTTACGTCAGTTATCGTGCTAACGGACAGGCAGACAGAATGGACGAAGTCATAAACACTTTTCAAATTTATTGTAAAGTGATAAAAACTAATGGACCGAATTTCATACAATTTGGTAGGTATGTTTTTTGTGGGAAATCCTGATGTTCATTAGATTATAGTACGATTCGTAATAAAAGAATCTGCCTTCTTTGCGAAATGGCCGCAGAAATTGCCTTTATCCACTCTAGCTAAAAACTAATGAACCAAATTTAACAAAATTTGGAGTATAATATTTCAATAACCTACAAGTGATTTATATACCAAATTTAACAAAATTTTGTATATAAATCATTTGTAGGTTATTCTACTACGATTCGGGAAAAAGGAACGGGCTATTTTTGCGAAATGGCCAGCAAAAATCGTTATATATAAAAATAAAAGACTACGTGTGCTCAATTATATCAATTAAATTCCTATTTTATATGTGATTTTTGACAACAAAAAGAATAAGACTAACCCCATTACTCTAGGACTAGCCGTTCTTGAGATATTCTAGTTTTTTCGCGTTTTCGCTACGCCACCTTTGACAATAAGTCCAGCTATCAAATGAGAACCAAATTTAAGTTTAACGTGTAAATTCAATGTCATTTAAAATACTTATGTTGTGCAGATAAACTCAAATTATCATTGAATAAATAAAGAGAACGAATATGAGTCTGCAGGGA
This sequence comes from Amaurobius ferox, assembly GCA_951213105.1. Taxonomy (NCBI): domain Eukaryota; kingdom Metazoa; phylum Arthropoda; class Arachnida; order Araneae; family Amaurobiidae; genus Amaurobius; species Amaurobius ferox. Next base: position 124,993,051 of record OX578137.1, read on the forward strand.
AAGACATGTGCTGTCCACATCAGAATTTTTAACAATATTACACCAATGATTTATAGAAGTGAACGGGGATTATTTTCAGGCCATTTCGAAAAAAATGTATGATCTATATTTAAAGATCCATCAAATTTTTGTCGAATAAAATGTTCAACAAATTTAAGCTGTGTACCAAATTTTAACTCTCTAGGACGTAGGAAAGTTCAATGTATTTCATTTTTTCAACCCGGGTTTAATAAAAAACTAATTGGGTGATATTATATATTTATATTCCCATAGGTCCTACAGACCGTCTGAACAACATACTAAAATTTCATTTTGATAAACTCATTTTTACGGCAGTTATCGTGCTAACGGACAGACAGACAGACAGACAGACAGAATGAACAAAGTCATAAACACTTTTTAACTTTGTTGTAAAGTGTTAAAAAAATGAAAAATTGTTATCTAACAAATTTATTTTAAAATATGAAGCCACTCCCATATACAAAACGTTTAAACAAATGGAGAGATATTTATTATATAATATCTCTCTCTTTTCTTTCTGGAAGATATCCCAAAGTCAGAATTTAATTTAATTTGTTTTTTTCCCTATATTAAATAATTTTTTTAATTAAAAAACTACTTAACATATTTTACTGAATTTTTTTTTATATATTCTATGGGATAATGTGAATATTTCCTAAAAATTTCGAAGCAATTCGTGAATTTTAAATTTACTTAAAAAATGTTTGAAAAATTAGGTCCCATAGGGTTCAATGTATTTCATTTTTTCAACCCGGGTTCAATAAAAAACTAATTGGGTGATATTATTTATTTATATTCCCATAGGTCCTACAGACCGTCTGAACAACATACTAAAATTTCATTTTGATAAACTCATTTTTACGGCAGTTATCGTGCTAACGGACAGACAGACAGACAGACAGACAGACAGACAGACAGACAGAATGAACAAAGTCATAAACACTTTTCAACTTTGTTGTAAAGTGTTAAAAAAGTTTCATGAGTATGTAAACTTTATGTTTACTACGATAAATCGTATAACTTTACATAATCGTATAATATGAAGGGACTTTGGCATTCGTAAATCGGATAATAATTTATACACAACCAAATACACAAACCAAATATAGCAAGAAAGATCAATCATGCATGAAGCATTGATTATGAAACATTTTTAACTGACATGAAATTTTATTGAAACATCTCTAAAACACGATACATTCAGCGCTGACATATTATACATTATCACAGAACTATAATAATTTTTATATTTGAAAACTTTAAACTTCATTGGGAAAATGAACTTTATTCAACTGACGTCATCGAAATATATATCGTCTGGCTCTCTATGTAAATATGTATATTTCATTCATATGCATATTTCATTAATATAACTTATATTTCAAACTCCAGAGTTAAATAATTTTGCGTGAAAAAAAAAGTCAGTAATTCTTATGCAACTCAACTTAAAATCATTTATTTAGATTCTGCATCCATTAAAATAAGGCTTCTTTATGGAAATAATCAAAGTTTGATGATCATTTAAACTCAAATATATTATAATTGCGTTGGCACAGAATATATATGCACAGAAAATAAGAAAAAATAAGGCGTTTTTAGGACGATGCAACACTAAATATAAATTTAAAAGAACATTAAAAATCACGATTTTTAGACTAGGAAAGAAATCGAATGCCATATTTAATTTTGAAGTGGGTCACGTGATCTCTTTACATAATATGGGTGTAATTATTATTTCAATTTTTTGTTTCAAAAACTACCCAACACATTTTTCTGAATTTTTAAAAAAATATTTTAAGTAATAATTTCAATATTTCGAGTATTTTATGTAATAATTTCAGTATTTATTTATAATTGTTTTAGTTTTGAATCAATTTGTGAATTTTAACTCCGTTTAAAAATGTTTGAAAAATATAGTCCTATAGAGTTTGTGAGACCAGGAATTGCGTTCACACCAGATTTCGGTGAGACAGTTTTATATTCAATATTTATGGTTTTCTGCAATAGCAAACAAAGCATCAGACTTGGGGATGCCAGTTTTATGGCTCCCTGACCCGAAAGGCCAAAGTAAGCAAAACACTGTGGAGGTCAAGGTGAAGTCACGAGAGGCCATAAGAGTGGTAAAAATGTAACCAATATACTAAATATCTGGTCGCGTTGCCCATAGTCGGCCAATCAGTGCCAAAGAGGCGTGTCAGACATCAGGCAAAAGGAGGCGGCAACCAAGAGATGATATTACACAACTGCTACGAAAAAGTCAGTAATATGTGAGACCAGGAATTGAGTTTACACCAAATTTAGGTGAAACAGCTTTATGTTCAATATTTATGGTTTTCTGCAATAGCAAACAAAGCATCAGACTTGGGGACGCCAGTTTTACCTGGATTCGAAAAGTCAAACCCTGATTCGAAAGGTCAAAGTATACAATAAACCGTGGAGGCCAAGACGAAGCCACGAGAGGCCACAAGAGTGGTCAAAAATGTAACCAATATGCTAATGTCTGAAGGCATTGCCCAAAGTCGGCCAATCAGAACCAAAGAGGCGTGTCAGACCTCAAGGAAATTGAGGCGGCAACGAAGAACTGATATTACACAACTGCTACTAAAAAGTCAGTAGTTATGAAAGTAGTTATGAAGTTAGTCAGTCAGTATATGATATATTACGCAGAGATTCCGGAGAGAATAGCAAGAGATGAGAGATAATTCCAGAGAGTAAGACGTCAACGAGCAGAGAGACTGCCGTGATGATTCCATAAAAGTGTGTGCCACAGAGTAGTTCGGAAATAGTCCACAAAATGTGTCCTAATATGCAATTTTACGACAGTCAGAATCCAAGGAGCTTCAACAAAATGAGCACAACCAGTGCAAATAGCAGTACCATACTTCGAGTTGGTACCAGTACAATGTACAATGATGCAAGCGATGTGGTCAGGTATGTGCTTATTAAATATTGTAGCAGGTTTTAGATTATGTTGGTAATAGTAATTGTTCTCACATTTTGCAACTCTCCTCCGCAAATAATATACACTAATTGTTGTAATGAATTCAATAATTAAGAGAATGTTTTTAATAAATGATTTTATTTTAAAGTTAACAATGGTGCAATTAATTGAGTAGTATTAATTAATTAATTGAGTAGTGTTAATTAATTAATTGAGTAGTGTTAATTAATTAATTGAGTAGTATTAATTAATTAATTGAGTAGTATTAATTAATTAATTGAGTAGTATTAATTAATTAATTGAGTAGTATTAATTAATTAATTGAGTAGTATTGTTACAGAATGTTAATAAATATTCTGTTACAGAGCTCGCACTGAAGAAACATAAGGTGGGTAATAGCGACACACAACGCAATATGTTTTAAGGTTTTACGGTTACGATAATTACGGCTATGTGCTCAGATTAATTAAATATATATTTCTTAAATGTAACTTTAAAACTCGTCTTTTTACCGCACCACAGAGTTTATTGTATTTCAGTTTTTAAACCAGGAGTTAAATCCAAAACTAACGTGATGATATTATTCAGTTTTATTCCCAGACATTCCACATACCGTCTCAACAACATACCAGCATTTTATTTTGATAATAACGTTTTTACGGCAGTTATCGTGCGAATGGACAACAAACAGACACACAGACATAAAGGTAGACAGAATGACCAAAGTCATAAACATTTCTCAACTATGTTGGAAAGTGTTAAAAGACGAAAGTATAAACTCGATCTGTTTTGAAAGTACTTGTGACCTTTTACATTTATGTAAGAGGAAACAATTTTTTTATTTCAAGTTTCATTTTGAGTGGATTATTGTCTCATTCCCGAAGGAAGAAAACCCCTGGGTGGATTTAAAGATGTAGACATTTCCTATTCCCAAATGTGAGCATTCGTTTATATCAAAAGAGTAATTCGCTGCAAAATATGAAAATAGAAAATTGTCTTAGAGCGAAGACAAATATTTATCCGAACATCATCCGGAAAAGTGTAAAACCGCTTCTACGAGAAACTTGAAGAAAAACACAGTTTGCGGCGGCATTGCTGTCACTCAAATTCTCCAGAGTATATCCACCTTCACATATTTCATAAGGAAGATGAAAATATAATCCAGCATTGTTTCTTAAAAAATAACTCTATGTTTATTGCTGAAATACTGCAAGGTATGTTTAGTTTTCATTTCTCCCAATATAAAACTTTTATTTTATAAGATATTTTGCACTGACGTGTTTTGCAAATAATATATAAATCATTATCTCACTGAAGAAATGACTCGAGAAGAACATATGAAAATACATATAAAGATTGCATGCGAATCTTTTGATCGTGTTCTGTACCTAAAGAATTCTTCATATAGTGTACAGAAAGATACATAAAAATGTTGACTTTTCTGTTTTGTATTGCATCTTTAGCTCGATAAATTAAAAGTCATGTTAATTTATCGATCAAATTGATCTGTTAACATGAAGATAGTATTTATCGCTCGAAGGTGATGTTTCGAAGATTGTGCTTTTTTTAACCAATTATGCTGCGGTGAAAATATAATAGTAACGCGCACCAAATGGGGTGAAAAGGATTGATTACAAGCACTAAAATGTGGCGTGATAATTAAAATAATATATAATATATTAAAGTATAGTGATACATTAATTTTTCTTATGCTTTTTACAAAGATGCGTTGTGAACAACCCTCCACTTTTCATCTAGTTAGAGCGAATTACTTAACTTGTTATGAAGTAAAATCCAAATCACCACTACCACCAAGACTATTTATTAATATAATATTTAAATTCATTTTTATTTAATTATTCCTAGATTTACCGTATATTTATAAAGAAAATATGTAAGATATTATTTATACCACTTATTATTTATAACACTATATATCTTGCGGTAGAGAGATAGGGTGAGAGAGAGAGTGGAAGAGAGGGATATATATATAGCGTGAGAGAGAGTGAGAGATATGGCAATAGAGAGAGAGTGAGATATATGGCGATAGAGAGAGAGTGAGAGATATGGCGATAGAGAGAGAGTAAAATAGCGAAAGAGAAAGCGAGAGAGGGAGTGAGTGAGTGAGAGAGGCAGATAGAGAGGAAGTGAGTGAAAGAGACAGAGAGAGAGAGGGAGTGAGTGAGAGAGACAGAGAGTGAGTGAGAGAGACAGAGAGTGAGTGAATGAGAGACAGAAACAGAGAGAGAGAGGGAGTGAGTGAGAGAGACAGAGAGAGGGAGTGTGTGAGAGAGACAGAGAGAGAGGGAGTGTGTGAGAGAGACAGAGAGAGAGGAAATGTGCGAGAGAGACAGAGAGAGAGGAAATGTGCGAGAGAGACAGAGAGAGAGGGAATGTGTGAGAGAGACAGAGAGAGAGGGAGTGTGTGAGAGAGACAGAGAGAGAGGAAATGTGCGAGAGAGACAGAGAGAGAGGAAATGTGCGAGAGAGACAGAGAGAGAGGGAATGTGTGAGAGAGACAGAGATAGAGGGGGTGTGAGAGGGAGAGAAGGAGTGTGTGAGAGAGACAGACAGAAAGAGAGACAGACAGGGAGAGAGACAGAGAGATAGAGACATGGAGAGAAAGACAGAGAGATAGAGACAGAAAGAGAGAGACATGGAGAGAAAGACAGAGAGATAGAGACAGAAAGAGAGAGAGAGAGAGAGACCAGCTTTGTCTGTGACATACTTAAAGCCAAAATATGTTGTAACATTTCTCGCCTAAGAGTATATAGAATTCGCACACACCGTAGTACTGTTTAAAACCTTGATTTGCAGTGTTGCATCGATTTAGCGTTGGCACTTGCATGGAATCCGGTGAACATCGGTATATTTTACGCTTTTTCATTAGGTATTTTTGATCCCGAGTTAAACGCGGTTGCTTATCACGGAATATTTTACTCATCTCCACTGCAACTTCTTATCTCAACTAGTCAATTGCAACAACTCAGCTGAACTCCAACAACAACACTGAACTCGCTTTTCCACTCTTGAACTCACTTTTGTATTGTTTATTTGTGATATTTGTTTAACGTCTTCCTTCAAGCCCCCCAAATTTGATTGGTGAAGTAGCCCTTCTTCCCCAAAAGCACATTCGATTTATGGATCATCTTGAATAGATAAAGTAGTATCTCCCACTTCATGACGGCGGAACTTGGACTTGATCTTCTATGAGAGTTGGATGCTAAGATTGCGTGAGCGTTACCAGTTCCATTTATTGGTCATAAACAACTGTCCAATATAACTCCAGTTTAGGTGCCATTGCGGCTAACCTTTTCTTTTACACACAATTCCTCTTGTCATTTTCTTCTTCAATTTTATAGGCTTTTTAATCTGTCTTTACTGTCTCATATATGTATATGGTTGATTATATATAAAATTCAGCATAACGTGTTTGATTTATTCACATAAAGTGTAAATTAGCCACATTAAGCTGTATTTTTTTTATTTATTACAAAAACACTTAGACAAATTTCGTTGTTATGAATAAAGTACACTAATTCACGAATTTCCTGACAAAACTTCTAGTTGGCGAATGGCCACAGATGGCTTTTAGAGTACCTGAAAAAGAAAATTCGGAAAGAAATAATCTATAGAGAATTATTCTACAGAGAATAATCTTGGGCCAAAGGCCGTACCGTGCTGAAAACACCGGTTCTCGTTAGATCACCGAAGTCAGGCAGCATCGGGCGCGGTTAGTACTTGGGTGGGTGACCACCTGGGAACACCGCGTGCTGTTGGCATATTTCGGGCGCGGTAGCCCGGTGGTTTGCGCGCTGGATTTGCACGCTGCCACAACTGCCGCCGTGTGCATGCGGAGTACGATCACGTTAAACATGTGGGTCCGTAAGTCCTTCCGAGAGGTTGGTGGTAGGGGAAGGAGGGTACGGTCCCTGTAGATGCCTCCCCCACTGGGTTCCGGTCTAAATCGGGTGGCACTTCCCGGCCGTCCAAACAGTTACCTTACACCTTTCCGGTATGTCGGACGGTCTGGGTTTTAACAACAGCAGAAGATAATAATCTATAGAGAAAAATGGAATTACACTGCAAATATTTCCAATATATTTGGAAATATTTGGCTGCCAATATATTTGGAATATATTGGCAACCAATACTAGCTAAATATTGTGTATAAATTGGCGTGCAATATCGGCTATAATTAGTCAGCCAATATTGAGTCAATAAGTTTAAAACGCCCACATTTTCATATTGGTTCAATATTGGGTCTATTTTGGCTGACAATGTTGGCATGCTACTAAGAAAATGATTCAATTATACAAAGGATAATAGTTTCCATTTATATTATTTTGTAAAAAGTATATATTTACATATAATACTTTTACTCTAGTAAGTTACAAATCTGTTTGCCATTTATTGATTTTAAAGTAACGTAATTAAATTCTATGCAAAACTAAAAATTGAAATAAATTTCGCCAACGCAGAATAATTTTACGCCAACGTATTCCCATATGTATACTTCTATCCATTTTCCCATATGCATTTTTACTGTGTCTGCACTATGGATTATGCTATGCAATTAAATCACATTTGTGTTTTCTGTTGCAAGTGTTTGACCAAATAAATTTCATTTAGATTTTTTATAGTAATGTAGGTGTAGTTTGTAATAATTATACTGAAATTAACTCAACATTTTGCTTGAAATACTCATTACCGTTAGTAATAACTTTAACCGTACTTTTAAGTGTCCAAATTCGGTATAAGTATATTTAAAAAGCCTGACGAAGGATATGTAGAAAATACATTTAAACCTGGTTATAAATATTATCCATATCGGTAAACATGTCCATAATGATATTCGTCTTATCAAACTTGTCTATAACGATAATTTGCTTTTGAGTGAACCTGTATAAAACGATAATTTTCCGATTTAAAATTTTTGGCCATATGATATGTCCAAGATTTTTCAAAGCACTAGAGCCATTGACAATCTAGTAATGCTGAAGAATATCGTACACAATGTTAGCTGGTCATGGAATAGGGACAACATATTTCAAAATTCAGTACTCCGTCATATGACGGGTATACCTTCTAGTATATAAAAAAGCTCCTATCCCCGTTTGTCTGTAACGTTTGGCGACATATTTGGTTAATTTGGCGAATAATCCTGCAAAATATCGCCAACTTGGCGTTATTTCGCCCCAAATGTATGAAAATATCGTCAAAATTGAAATAATGACACTAAATTATTGAAAATGACGCCAATTTGATGAATTAATTATTTAAATATTATAATATATGGGATCTATTGATTATTTAAGAAGCTCTCAATATTGATAATTGCTAATTTAGAGTTGAGTGAAATATAAATTAAGTGGATACTTCGAAAAAGGTTTGCATGCTGTCATCTGAAATGTACAAGTCAGATGACATGGTGCTGCCCTCGTGCTGTTATCAAATGTACAATTCAACGTTAAAAATGCAGAAATGCAGTGTCGTAGGTTTTATTTTCTCATTGTGAAAGAATTTCATCGCATTACATACACGGAAAATTGTGTGCTGCTCACATGATATTTTTATTTTTGTAGGGAGTAAGTCACATTGATGTACGATTCTCCTTTAAGTATTTCTATAAATTAACAGTATTTTTTTTAGCAATTTACTGAGAACAACAATGAAATTATTTATACAAATATGATTTTTGTATAAATAAATAAATAATAAATAATTTGGCAGCACGTCTGATGTTATAATAGCAAAAATTAAGCACAATCCGCAACAGAAGGTCTTTATTTTACTTCCTATAAGACTTACAAAAGTTTAAAAAAGCCTTAAAAGATCGTTTGACTTAAAGGTCTAGTTTTCCATACAATCCTCGGATTTTCTGTCCCTTTATCCATTTTTGTTCTGAGTTTGGTTTCAGACCTGCACATTTTAATATTTCTTCTTTATTTAACCGTATTCCATCTGATATACTAGATGATAAGGATGACTTTAAAAGCTTTGCTGGGGTGTATGTTGCTCCCCTGTTGTCCACCGATGGTAATTTTAAATTTTATATTAGAAGTACTAAACGCACCGTTGGCATCCGTTTAGCAGAACATGCTCAGAATGTCAGGGATAGTAAACTTTCTACGGCTCTTGCTCAATTTGTTGTTAAAGATAATTTTCAGCCTCTTTTTGAAAAGACTTTCCTTTTGATGCGTTGTAATAACCCTCGTGATATTCTCCTTTTTGAATCCCTTTTTATTTATATTTACCGTGAGCCCGTTTGTAATTTTGACCCTGTTATGCATTTGAGTTACGCTTGGCGACTCATTCTCGACTCCATGAAATTCAAGTCTCTGCAAAGTTATCTTTGACGTCTTCATCTTTGGGATTATGCTTGATCGCCACCCCCTCCCCTTTTTTCGATTTCTGTAATTAAACTGTAATTTAATATGCTGTTCCTTTGTTGTTGAAATTTTTGAAACTCTAAAAACATACTTTATGGTTTATCCTTGTCTAAACGTAGATTCTTTTGCAAATTGTATTTATGCAAATTTTGTCGCTATATCTGGTCTATATATGAGCGATTCAAATTCCATTTCCGTGTAGCCCCTGATGAAGAGCGTACTTATGCTCGAAAGCGCTCTGGCCTTTTTTAAACTTTTGTACGTCTTATAGGAAGTAAAATGAAGACCTTCTGCTGTGGATTGTGTTTAATTTTTGATACGATTTTTGTAATTATAAAGTGCTATAAATGTTTTTTTTTGTCCTTTAAAATGGTTATCAAAAGCAGTATTATTGACTCGTGTTAATTTTAAACTTTTTACAATAAACATGTTTTATTTCCCAGTGATTATGCATGAATTTCTAGATGTGATGGTGGATCCGTGTTATTGTGGTCACGACACAGACCCCTTGAATATTGGCACTTGGCTGCAGAGTGGTGTTTTTGTCTTTAGCTCACATGGTCTGGACGGACGCCACATGCTAAATTTTCATGGTTTTACGTATCATGTTATATAACTGCTGTTTCCCAAAGTAAATCACTTAGAACAAATTTCCCACCCATGCCGGTCATTACTTTATCTGGCCATTTTCTAATAAAATATACCTCCATCCTACATGTTAGATGTCATTATTCTATAAAAATAAATATTTTACAAACATGTCTGAAACGCTGTAGTTTTTTCAAAATGAAAATAAGATTTCATACGTTGGTGAGTAAAAAAAAAAAATATGGGTCCATGTTAGATTTAAGATTCAAGTCTCGAAAGGAGTAAATCCAGACCTGATTGTTAGTAATCATTTCTGTGATCAAATGAGGCTTTCATTTTAATATTGAGATTTATCCGTACTCTATTCGAAGATAGCATAATCTAAAACTGCATCTGTAAACTTCAAAACATTCAAGATAGATACGTCAAATGCACGCCTACCGCCCATTTGCATGAAAATTAATATATTTAATTTATTCATCTTTCTTTTCGGATGTTTAAAAGTGTATTCATAATTTACCTTCAACTTGAAACTCTTGAGACAGCGATGCTAAGATCAATTAAAAAAATTTCCAGATATATGAATAAAGCACTTACTGAACAAAACCTGAACGCTCGTATTTCAACTGCTAAGTCGATGTACTTCTGACTGCCTCAGCTAAATTATTCATATACTTTATTAAAATAGTCTTAAAATTAGAATAAATTAAAGACGGGAAAGAGACGGTAATTTTGAAAATAAATAACTTTTTTCTGACGACTAGCATACAAAATAAGATTTTAATCGCAACCAAAATTTTAAAACATGAATTTGAAATATGTATTTGCTACCAGATACATGTATATATTTCTTTATCAATCTGTATATATCGAACATGTGTCTATAATTCATATGTGCCTATATTTGTACAATAAAAGCACTTATCCAGAGGATAAATGTAGCAATTAGGTGTATAAAGTCATAGTTAATAAATTATATTAAGCTAATAAAGTATACTAAATTATACTGATTAGCTTAGTTTTGTTTTGAAAAAAGTGTTCTCGTTATTTATATTATTATAAATAAAAAAAAATTTAATCATGCATAAAGTATTGATTATGAAACAATTTCCAACTTCCATGCAATTTTATATAAACATCTCTAAAATGCGATACATTCCTTGGCAATATTTTCAAAATTATCCCAATAGTACATTAATTTATTATAGTTGAAAACTTAAAACGTCATCGAAAAAAATGAACTTCATTCAAATGACGGCGTTGAAATATAAATTGTCTGGTTTAAACATCTCTAAAATGCGACTCATTCCACGTTTTTTTTTTAAATTATCATAACACTACAATCTATATAAATAAAATTGAAAATCTGTCTGTCTGTCTGTCTGCCTGTCTGTCTGTTTGTCCCATCATCACGGGAGAACGGCTGAACCGAATTTGATGAAATTTTATGGGTAGCCTAGAAATATCCCCACTTAAAATTTAGTCTGTGTTTTGAGTTGCGACAAGCAGTGGTTACCGAGATATTAGTAAAACACGAAATTTTCGTTTGTCTCATCATCACGGGAAAACGGCTGAACTGAATTTAATGAAATTTTGCGGATTGCCTTGAAATAGCTTCCCATAAGTTTAGTCCAAGCTTCGAATTTCTAAGACCAGGGATTGTCGAGATATTAATGAAAAATGGAACTTTTTCCTAAGAGTTCTACTCTCCAACTCCGTGGTTTATACAAACGGAAAGGAAGAAAATAGTTTGTTTAAAACGTCAAAATGAAATAAAACTATATTTCCGAGTTTGGTGCAGGATTTTTGCATTAATTAGTCACTATCGGAAAACATGAATTGTTTAAAACATGAATTTAAATGGAAAAATCTATCTCCGTGGGTTATCTTTCACAAGATTTTACTCAAGGATAAAAAGTATAAAGAAATCAAAATGACTATTTAATTTCGCATTTTATGAGGAAGATTCTATCTTATATCATGTTGTTCGGCAACGGAATGAAATTAAATGTGTAGTTAATATTTATTATTATTTTTCTATTTGAATAATAAATTAATGAATGTAAACATATATTTTATAAATAAACGGTTTGATTGTTCTTTTAATTATATAAATTGCGGACTACGTACATCACTTTCATTTATTTTAGCAAAGAGGTTTCAAGCTCATATATTGTGTTTACCCAATAAATTCATTTAGCCGATTGTTGAAACAGAAAAAGAGTAAAACGGGTGTATCTTATACAATTTTAGTGTTTTCATTTAGTACATACAAACGGGATCAGGATATTTCATTCCTCAGATCTGCAAATTCAGAGCTACGAATTTGGTGGAATATCGCTAACTTGGAAACTTTTCTGAAACTTTACCGAATTAGCGGAAATGTCTCCAAATTGATAAAAATAACGCATATCAAAGAAATTAAATTTGTTTTTTTAGAATAGAGTACTGAAATGATGTTTCGGTAGCATTTGTCGGTCAGTCCATCCATCCTACTTAGTAACACATTTAACAAATTTTTTTAATATCACCAAATTGATAAAAATATTTGTAAATCCATAAAAATATCATGGAATTGATAAAATTGCGCTTAATAAAAGAAATTAATTGTGTTTTGTTAGGGGATAGTATTGTGAGGATGTTTCGTCAATTTGTTTCAAAATGGGACTATCCGTTCTACAGTTCCACTTGGCGATAAATTTGACGATTTTTTAAGTTATCGCGAAATTGGCGAAAATGTCGATAAACCTTCTATAAAGATAGCATTATTCAGACGATATGATTTCCATCAATTTATTTGAAGCAAATGCTATCATGTCGCTTAGCAACGGGTCCAATGTGTTATGTGCCATACGATTTTTATTAAATCGTTTCCGATTTGAATAATAAAGATATGTACATAAAATAAATTATATGGACATTGCATTTTTAACTGGATAATATCAATTACGGTCTTCAGGTTTAAACATTATTATCATTGATATTTTCGGGGACTGTTGATTCAGGGATTATTGATATTTTCAAGTTATGTATGACGAAAATTGTTGAAACTCATATATAGTACGTTGTACGAGTAATCTTCTACAAATGCACGGATATATCTTCTAATCTACGAGAATTTAAGTAGTACATGTATATTGTCATATATTGGAATCAACTACGACCTTCTGGTATAAAGATTACGGGGATTATTGATATTTTCAATTTATTACGTCATATCTTTTATTTCGGCAAATATTTTTGAGACTTATATTGTAATACGGGTAATCTTATACTAACACACTGACATATTTTTTAATCTGCTACAATATAAGTAGTACGGGGTTGCATATATTGATTCAATTCCTTTTTTTTTGTAAATTTGCTTACAAAAGGGGCCAGGATGTTTTATTCTTCAGATCTGCCCGTGAAGATAATTTTGCATAGTGAGAACAGATATTCCTAAACTTCTCTTTGGGAGCAATAAATTTAATATTTTAACAGAATTTGCACATGATTGCGAATTATAAGTTTCTTTATATTATATATTCCGTACGAAGAACGGGTATGCTGCTAGTAATTTACTATATTTGAAAACTTTATCGTAAAGAAATGAACTTTATTCAAATGACGTCATCGAAATATAAATCACCTGGCTCTCTCTATAAAAGGAGCATTTCATTCATATATTTTTTCCATTCCTTTCATTCATCACAATACTATAATAATGTATTTTATTTAAAAACTTCAAACCGTGGAGATAAAAGCAATTTAACTCTATGCTTAAAACTTTATCGAAGAAATCGACTGGGTTCTCTGTGTAAAATCAATGAATGTTTCATTCATATCAGCTATATTTCAGATTCCATGAGCTAAATAATTTCGCGTTAAAGAAATGCAGCAATTCTTATGCAACTCATTCTACAGATTTTGCTGTTTACATTCTCCATGTGAAAATTAGGCTTCGTTGTAGAAATAATAAAAGTTTGATGATCATTTAAACTTAAATATATTGTAATTGTGTTATTTAAGTATATAGATGCACATAAATTAAACAAAGGTAAAGCGGTTTTAAGACGGATGCAACACTAACTATGCATTAAAAAGAACTTTACAAATCACGATTTTGACACAAGATGGATGCCATATTTTATCTTGAAGTGGGTCACGTGATCTCTCCATATAATGGTCACGTGATCGCTTCATATAAAGGATGTAAGTATTATTTTATTTTTTATTTTAAAAACTACTGAATATATTTTGCTGAATTTTTTTTGTATATTTTATGGGATAATTTGAATATTTCTTAAAACTTTCGAAACAATTTGTGAATTTTAAATTCGTTTAAAAGATGTTTGAAAAAAATTATGTTCCATGGGATTCAATGTGCTTCATTTTTTAAACCCGGGTTCAATCCACAACTGAATGATATTATTCATTTATATTCCCGTAGGTCCCACAGACCATCTGAACAACATACTAAAATTTCATTTTGATAGTCATTTTTACCGCAGTTATCGTGCTAACGGACAGATAGACAGACAGACAGACGGAATGAACGAACAAAGTCATAAACACTTTTCAACTATGTTGTAAAGTGTTAAAAATTAAAACACGGTATTGAAGTAGTCACAAAATTGTCTAAACTTAATTTTGATTCGATTTATATAAAGCAAACGAATACGTCAAAATTGTGCAATATGCGGAACACTATAGAGTCAGATGAACATCAAATAGGTAAATTTGTTTTCTAATAATTATGTAAAAGCATATAATTGATTCACAGCGAGATAAAGTTAAAATTGCAATATAAGTCCAGACTTGTCATCGGTGTACAGTTAATTTCTTAGGAAGCAACAAAATGTGTTTGATGCGACAAGTTTGACATTACAGTGATCCCCTGAGTTTCTACCTGTAAGGTTTTATTATTCATATAATAGCGTGATTTATATAAGGAAGTATTCACATTTCTAAATCAACTTTGAACTGTGGTTTCATAGCTTTTTTCCGTTCATTGGCATAAAGGAGGCCGGTGTTTTTTACTTTCCTTATATACATAATGTATAAGGAAAGTATTGTGACGGGGTCGAAAATTCGAATTCGAGTTTTCGAAGGGAGAGCACGTTTCAAGCATCCCTGATCACGAATCAAACATTTTTGAAGTGATGTCTGTGTGTGTGTGTGTGTGTGTGTGTGTATGTATGTATGTATGTATGTATGTATGTATGTATGTGTGTGTGTATGTGTGTGTGTGTGTGTGTGTGTGTGTGTGTGTGTGTGTGTGTGTGTGTGTGTGTGTGTGTGTGTGTGTGTGTGGAGACGATAACTGACGAACGAATGAACCGATTCGAACGAAATTTGGTACAAAAATCACAATCCGTAAACACTGGAATCCTATTGTTTTTATACGCAATCGAATGTTCAGAACCCACCTAAATTTTCGAGTGAATTTTAAAAAAATCGTCAAAAATTCAAAACCGCTAATAAAGTTACGCAAATAGACATTTCTTATGTAATTTTTCATTAGAAAACAATTGACATAAATTTTAGAACGCTAACATGAACCGTTCTCGAGATATTGCACATTTTTCAAAGAAATTATCAAAAAGTTATATAAATTAAAAAAAAAATATTTCCTATTGAGAAACATGTTCACTTTTCATATGTAATATCATACGATAAATTGGGCGACATCATTCTCGTGGATCTAGCTCGTTCCATTCATGTAAAAATATACTTTGAGTAATACTTTTGAATTTGAACACCGGTAGTCATTTATCTGCTGTAAGAATAACTTATTTCTCCGTCCGTAACGCTTGGCGAGATTTTGGCGACGAATTTGGCGGAATGTGGCCAACTTGGCGACATTTTTACTTGTTGCCAAAGTAACAAAAATCTCACCAAATTGATAAAAATGGCTCTAAATCAATGAAAATGACGACTTATTGAAGAAAATTTAATATCTTGGAAAGAATATAAGTATCTACTATAAGAATAACATATGTTTAACTGTAAAAGTAGTAAATTCACTGCATTATATAAGAAAAGTCATGTGTTGCCCACATCAGATTTTTTAACTTTATGAGTCCACGCAGTCCTTGGCCAAATACATTTTTATGCGACTTCCCTGTGGCTGTAAAACTATTGAAAAACTATCGGTAGTCGAAAACATACGGATGTTTAATATTTTTGAGACAAAATATGATAATCACGTCCATTACACCACAATGGTGGAAAACAACTAGAATAAACAACGTAATAACTTAAAATCAAAATATCTTATATACGAAGATCCTGTAATTTTTCTGAAGGATTTTTGAATAGTTACTTCCACAGAGAGAGTCTAAAACCTTAGTTTTGCCTTGTTTACACATTTTAAAAGCTATAACAATGAATCAATTTTGCTAATTAATGAATCAATTTTGCTTGTTCTATAGACTGATGTTTTTTAATCTGGGGGCCTAAAGTGTTATCAACAATTAATAGAGACAATGAGACATAATACTATCCATGACAGTCGTTGCCTGTAAGTAAATATTTTAAGTCTTTAAGTAATTATTTTAAAACTTTTAACATATAAATTTCTACCATTCTTGATTAAAATAAATGTTGTGCTGAACTTTTAATCAAATCGCCTACCTCCTACTTATGAATGGTACAGATGTCATAAAAAAAGAAACTTTAAAAATATATCAGGTGGGATTTTATGAACAGCAGGTGTGCTTATACGTTTTATGTAGTGATTGAAAATACGCGCTTGTATCCAAGGAAAATCTTCTAACTCTGTTTCTGAGTTAAATTTAATGCGTTTATTAAACGTTTCTTTTTATTACATTATGTTGTTAATTAACTGATTCGGCGTAATTTAAGAGTGTTAAAATGTTGATCAAATTCGTATTTTATTGTTTAGAGTTAGCATAAGTAAGCAGCTGACACTGAAGACCGAGAAGATTTTGTATAGAACTTCGTGATAGCATTTAATAGAATAAGTAAAGTCTTACAGACTGGTTCTTCATTTTAAAGACTACCAAGCTACTGTTTTCTAATGATCATTTTTTAAATGAACAAAATGATTTCAGTTATACTGTTTATTGTATTGGAAAAGAATGTTCAACCGTTAAAATGCCACCATTCCTCAGTATTTAAACCGAAGATCAAATTCATTATTTTTGAAATTTTAAGTCAAATATGTGTAGTTTATTTTGATTTTATATGTCGTTCTAAAGGATTTTATACGTCGTTCTAAAGGATTTTATACTTTATATTCAGAGTACATTTTTGGATAAATCATGCCAAGACCACGTGAGAACTTTACCAGGAACAAAATAAGAAGTTTCTATAGACAGCACTATACACTTGCATTGGAAATCATAAGAAGATGCTCTTTGAAATATCTTTCTCGTCGAAAATATTTCTTTACTTTGTTTATAAAGAGTCAGATTTAAATAAAAACTCAAAAATACAAAAGGAAAATGATTTTTGAAAATAAATGTTCTTTTGCTCAAGAAAAGAATGGTAAAAGTATTTGATTCAACTCACAAGCCAAAAGCTTAAATTTGAATAATTCGGTGTAACAAGTATGTTTATATAAATACATGTAAGAATACAAGTAGGTGAATGTACAAAACAAAACAAAAATATATTTTCAAATATATTCAGTAATAATAAAACCGAACAAACTCCTTTTGTGAATTTTTTGAATATTTGAAATTTTAATCTGATATTTAAAAATAAATTATAATCTGACCTTTCTTTCCTATGATGGGCTAGAATCAGAATATTAGTAAGGACTTGTATTTTAGTTTAATTCTTGTTTTTCGCATTTTCTAAAGTGCTTCTGACTGATTTCTGCTGAAATACATATTATTCCCTAGAGATATAATAAATATGCTTTTAATTATCTTTTGTCATATTTGGTATATATCGAGTCTAAAAATATAATAGGTTCGTCTGTAAATATATATATATCATTCATAGAAGCTGCTTAATATGCATCGGAGAATTCCGCTAATTATTAAGGCAAGTACACAAACCAAATATAAAAATTAACGATGTAACTTTTAATACGCAAGGGAAAGTTATTTTATACACGTTTATGTATATTTTTACAAAATGCTTCCCTCGATGATAACATTTTGGCGGAAATTCGAATAACAATTATTTATGAAAGTGTTGCTACAGAAATAATCTAAATTTTACGTTTTATAACAGAAATAAATTGTCAGAAGAACGAGTATATGTTCTTTGTTTTAATAAATGAAATCCTAACCACACAAATGCAATTGAGACATAAATATGTAAAATTAGATAGTAACATATATTGGCGTATGAAGAAGCAAAAAAGAATGTTTGTTTCATAACACAGTGATAATGTACTAAAATATGAAAATCAAAATAAAATATCACAGGTGTGATTCTGGGGTTATCGTGCACACAGTGTTTCTAGGAAAACACTTAAGTGCTCCATAAACTTTATAAGGAGAGGTACATGTGTATACTCCTTAATTTTGTATACACCTCTATAGTAAAATGACGACCGTGCTTGATTGAATAAAAATGATTGCAGCTTCCGTAGCGAATAATTTAAAATTTCAGGATAACAAACGTGATGTACATGTTAGGATAACAAGGATTAAAAGTTGCAGAACATTGTCGCAGTAGTAGGCATTCACGTCAGAAATGCCAGTAACGTATATATGGAAGACAATGAACACCTGTACTGATTCACTCATTGGACGAGTAATACGATATCTGAAATTATGACGAGCACTTTAATTCACATATCCCATTCAGCATTTGCAGCATTTTATCTCATTGATTCAACGTCACTAGCATTATTTCTATACGTTCGTGACTTGTTAAACGATTGAGTATGATTTGTATTAAGTATGTTTATTATTTGTTGCCTTCCTTACAGTGGCGAAGCGTGATAAAATAACTTGCGATGATGGGAAAACAGAGGATCAAGTTTTGCAAAAGTTCCATCATATACAGGGTGTCCCATAAATATTGACCTCAACTTTTATTCCACAAATATTGATTCTAAACATATATAATAAATTACAAAGTTGCTTAAAAAAATGGTAGAGAATTTTATGAAATCGATTAAAATTTTCAATTGAATTTAATTTTAAGAAATACAAAATTTAAATTTTTATACGGCCCCCCGTATAAAAACATTTCCAGTGAGTAAAATGTGTTCCATACACTAATAAGGTGACGTACACAAATTCAGCATTTTATCATAAAAAGTCCCAGAGATATGAAAAAAAGAAAATGCTGTCTTAAACCACTTTTCGATGCATGGACATGGGTTCTCAGAGAGGAATAATCATGTCGGTAGATCGCGTTTCAGTGGTCATACAGAAATTACGAAAGAAAACAATGATTACATAAATAAATAATAATTTTGCTATTTATTGGTACAAAAGTATCTACACTGTGTAGACATAATTTTGCACAAAGATTACAAAGCTTGTTCAAAATGTTTTCCATCCATGCCAAAGATCCATTAAAGATTAGAGGCATATATTATTTGCCTATCATGCATTTCTGCTTTGCGTCATTTGCACTCTTGCTGTAAATATTTACATTTTAAATTTGCGATTAATTCCTCACCAACTAAATAAAATGTTTAAATATATCTCTGAGATTCTTTAGGATAAAATGCTGAAATTTTGTACATCACCTTACTACTGAATGGGGCACATTTTATTTATTCATTGGGCATGTATTTGTACGGGGGACTGTATAAAAATTTAAATTTTGGCATTTCTTCAAATATAATCAATTTCATAAAATTCTGTACCTTTCTTTACGCAATATTATAATTTATTATATATGTCTAAGATTAATATTTAAGGAATTGAAACCGACGTCAATGTTTTTGGCACGTCCTGTATTAGTTAGGTTATAAATAAAACCCAGATGTTTATAGCACATGGCTGTCCTTATACAATGCTTACTTATTTCACCATGAAAAACGAAGTATAAAATCCACGGCACTGTTTTTTAACACTTTGCAACAAAGTTGAAAAGTGTTTATGACTTTGTTCATTCTGTCTCTCTGTCTGTCTGTGTGTCTGTCCGTTAGCACGATAACTGCCGTAAAAATGACTTAATCAAAATGAAATTTTAGTATGTTGTTCTGACGGTCTGTAGGACCTATTGGAATATAAATGAATAATATCTCCCAATTAGTTTGGATTGAACCCGGGTTGAAAAAATGAAATACATTGAACCCTATGGGACCTATTTTTTCATACATTTTTAAGCGGATTTAAAAATTCACAAATTGCTTCGAAAATTTTAGATAATATTCAAATTGTTCCATAAAATATATAAAAAAATCAGCAAAATATATCCATTGGTTTTTAAAAAAAAAAAATTAAAATACTAATTACACCTCTTATATGAAGCGATCACGAGACGATGTTATGAAAAAATCACGTGACCCACTTCAAAATGAAATATGGCATCCATCTTGTCTCAAAATCGTGATTTTTAAACTACTTTTTAATTCACATTGAGTGTTGTATCCATCCTAAAACCACTTTATTTTTGCTTAAATTCTGTGCATCTACATACTGAAACAACGCAAGTACAATATATTAGAGTTCAAATGAGCATCCAAATTTGATTATTTCTACAACGAAGCCTATTTTTCACTTATGTAAAATGTAAACAGCTACATATGCAGACTGAGTTGTATAAGAATTGCTGTATTTCTTTAACGCAAAATTATTTAGATCATGGAGTCTGCATAGCTGATATGAATGAAATATTCATTGGTTTTACAGAGAGAAGGACGATTTTTTCGTTAAAGTTTTAAGCATAGAGTTTAATTACGTATAGCTTCATGGTCTTGATTTTTAAATAAAATAAATTATTATAGTATTGTGATGGATGAAATGAATGGGAATTTGTTCATGAATGAAATGCTGCTTTTGTAGAGAGAGCCAGGCGTGTTATTCTTTCTATGACGTCCTTTGAATGAATTTCAGTTGTTTTCGATGAAGTTTTCAAATATAATTCATTATTGCAGTATTACTATAATTTTAAAAATATTTCCGAGAAATATATCGCATTTTAGAGATGTTTAAACTAATCAATTTATATTTCAATGCCGTCATTTGAATGAAGTTCATTTTTTTCGATGAATGTTTAAGTTTTCAAATATAATAAATTAATGTAGTATTGTGATAAGTTTTAAACTATTACCGAGGAATGTATTGCATTTTAGAGATGTTTAAATAAAAGTGCATTGAAATTGGAAAATGTTTCGTAATCAATGCTTTAAACATGATTGATCTTACTTGCTTAACGTTGAAGTGTACATATAGCACGTTTCCAGATGCCAACATGTAAAATAATTTCGACGTACCCAATTTACTTATATTTCATTCAAGTCTAAATTGACAATTATTAATATTGATACATTCTCAATATACAGTAGAATCCATTTATTAAAATATTCAAATAAATAATACATTTATTTGGCGTTATTTTCGTTAACTTGGCATCATTTCTGCAATTTTGACGATATTTTCGTTAATCTGGGACGGAATAGCTCCAAGATGTCAATATTTCGCTAGATTATTTGACAAGTTTGTAAATGCATTGCCAAGTGTTACGGACAATCAGAGAGGATATCTTTCTCTATATACTAGAAAGTTTGCCCTTCATATGGCGGAAGTCAAAATTTGCAAAATTTTACCTTTTTTATCAATTTGGAGACATTTTTAGAGATTAATATTTTTAGAGATTTTTTGGAGATTATTTTTTTAACATTAAACAAGAAAGATCAATCATGCATAACGCATTAATTATGAAACACTTTGCAACACCAAACCAATTTTATATAAACATTTCTAAAATGCGATACATCCTCGGGAATATTTTTAAAATTATCACAATACTACATTAATTTATTATATTTGAAAACTTAAAATCTTATCGAAAAAAATGAACTTCAACTCAAATGACGGCATTGAAATATAAATTGTCTGGTTTAAACATCTTTAAAATGCGATACATTCCTCGCTAAGATTTTTAAAATTATCATAATACTACAATAATTTACTATATTTGAAAACTTCATCGAAAACAAATGAAATTTATTCAAACGAAGTCATCGAAATATAAATCGCCTCTATATAACAGCAGCATTTCGTTCATAAACTTTTTTCCATTAATCACAATACTATAATTATTTATTTTATTTAAATACTTAAAACCATGGAGGTACAAGTAATTTAACTCTGTGCTTAAAATTTCATCGAAAAAATTGTCTGGTTCTCTGTAAAATCAATGAATGTTTCATTCATATCAGCTATATTGCAGATTCCATGAGCTAAATAATTCTGCGTTAAATAAATGCAGCAATTCTTATATAACTCATTCTACATCTTTTGGTGTTTACTTTCTCCATGAGCTATGTAGACTCCATGAGCTAAATAATTTTGCGTTAAAGTGCAGCGATTCTTATACAACTCATTCTACATATTTTTCTGTTTACATTTTACATAAGTGAAAAATAGGCTTCGTTGTAGATATAATCAGATTTTGATGATCATTTAAACTCAAATATATTGTAATTGCGTTGTTGCAGTACGTAGATGCTTAGAATTTAAGCAAAAATAAAGCGGTTTTAGAACGGATACAATATTAAATATGAATTAAAAATGTAGTATTGTGATAAGTTTTAAAATATTACCCAGGAATATATTGCGTTTTCGACTTTTTTAAATAAAATTGCATTGAAGTTGGAAAGTGTTTCATAATCAATGCTTTAAGCATGATTGATCTTTCTTGTTTAACACTTTATAACATAGTTGAAAAGTGTTTATGACATTGTTCATTCTGTCTGTCTGTCCGTTAGCACGATAACTGCCGTAAAAAGGGCTTTCTCAAAATGAATTTTTAGTATGTTTTTCAGATGGTCTGTGGGACCTATGGGAATATAAATGAATAATATCACCCAATTAGTTTTGGATTGAACCCGGGTTGAAACAATGATATGCATTCAACCCTATGGGACCTAATTTTTCAAATGAATTTTAAATTCGCTTAAAAAATATAAATTGCTTTGAAAATTTTAGGAAATGTTCAAATTATCCCATAAAATATATAAAAAAAAATCAGTAAAATATGTTAGGTAGTTTTTTAAATAAAAATTATTTAATATGGGGAGAGAAAAACAAATTCAATTAAATTCTGACTCTTGCTATATCCTTCAGAAAGAAAAAGTGATATATTATATAATAAATATCTTTCCAAGAGTTTAATTATTTTTTATATAAAAGAGATTTTACATTTTAAAATAAATATGATAGTTAACAATTTTTCAATTTTTTAAGTAAAATAAATTATTATAGTATTGTGACGATGAAATGATTGGAAAAATGTTTATAAATGATATGCTGCTTTTGCATAAAGGCGATTTATATTTCGATGACGTCATTTAAATAAAGTCCATTTGTTTTCGATGACGTTTTCAAATATAATAAATTATTGTAGTATTATGATAATTACAAAAATATTACCGAGGAATAATCTCATTTTAGAGATGTTTAAACCAGGCAATTTATATTTCAATGCCGTCATTTTAATGAAGTTCATTTTCTTCGATGAAGTTTTCAAATATAAAAATTAATGTAATATTTTGATAATTTTAAAAATATTACCGAAGAATGTATCGCATGTTAGAGATATTTATATAAAATCGCATTGAAGTTGGAAAGTGTTTCTTAATCAATGCTTTATTCATGATTGATCTTTATTGTTTAATTTGGAGACATTTTTGTCAATATGGCAAAATTAAAAATGTTGTAAAGTAGGCGATATTCCGCCAAATTCGTAGTCAAAGTTTCTCTACTCGTCACGGCTAGAAAAATAAGTTATTTTTATAATATATAAATTACTGTTGGCGAATTGTTAGGTGACAAAATACAAAACTGTTACCCAAGGTATCGTCTCTTGTGAATGGAATGAATTAGTCCCACGAGAATAATGAAAATAAATATCGTATAATATTTACTACAATTGTTATTTTTACGTTTAAGAACCACTACAATTTTTATGTTTATGTTTAAGAACTAGAACATATATATTTTAATATAAAGTCTCAATATCTATCAACATATTATTATATTAATTCCAATTTAAATTTATTATTTGTAAGAAGTTTGAAAATAAAAATTTAAGTTATTTAATTTTCTAGAGTTTTCAAATAAATGTTTTGGTTTTTGTGTGTTTGAATATAGAAAGACAAACAGATGCCTTTGTCACGCAAAACAATTTCACAAATATATACTTTTATTTTAGCGCGTGGGTGAAAAGTACATTTCATATCCACCTTTTGAGCAAAAAATAAGTTATTTTCAGAAATGATTTCCTTTTCAATCTATAATTCATCTTGTTTTTTAAAAGATGGCGCTTTCAGAGATGTGTCATATTTTAAGAAACAGAATAAGTTTCTTGAATATCTTAGCTGGGAAAAGATTCAGAAATACATCGTCGTAACAATTATAAATGCAACATCTGGTGAAGTTCTTAGTTTGTTTTCGGGAAAGATCAGGAACTTTAAGCTTCCTTTTTACAAGCACTTCTAGTTGAATGCAAATTAAGGAAACGCTGAAGTCCACATGTGAAATAGAAACAAAAAAGTTTAACATTTTTGACAATGGTCGATATAAAAATTGCTTATTTTACTATTGGTCCTTTCAGATGCATTTTAAGCATCTATAATAATAGAGGAATATGTTTCTGTCGTCTAAGTGAAGTACGACCATAAAATTTAGTACATACGTACTTCATGATACCAAAAGGTTATTTCTGTATTTAAATTTTGAATTCATTTCAGGTATTTTATGTTTTAGCACGAGTTTCACACAAATGAGTTTCTTAACGACTGAAAATATTATTTCAGAGTTTCCAACCTAGCACCATCGGAAAGATAAAAATTCATCTTCCAAACAAACTTTAAACGGAATCTACAGGTTAATAGTCGAATGTTTATGAATTTAAAAATAGATTCCTTTTACGCAAAACGTATATATCTTCAATTTATAATAATAAAGGAAGATGCCTGTCTGTTTCGTCTGTGACGGAAAAAATCTAAGCGACGTACAGCCATAGGATTTTATATATGCAGGTACTTCAGAAACCAGGAAGGTTCACCTTTGTGTTATTTTTTTCCTTAAATTTGAATTAGGGTTTTAGTTAATTTATGTTTCAGTACGATTTTGAAAACAACGTAGACATTGTTGCGTATTTTTCTGCGTTGTTAGAAATGTATATTTTATGTTCTGAGCACGAAGTATGGCAAACTATTTTCGATATAGTGCTTATATTTCACAAAAAAATGGCAGTCACGTTATGATTTTATTCTTAATTTACTTTCTTACTTATTGACTTTTTCCTGTAATCTAAAAATACCAAAGTTGGGAGTGTAACAGAAAAAATGTCTTGGTGTGTTAGGCTAAATCTTTTATAAATCCGCTGTAAGATTGGCAGTAAACTGGAATTCGTCAGTCACCATAAGAACTTTGTAAAACATCACGACTTTGGCAGCCATTATAGTTAACGGTTACTCATAATCCCTATTGGCATAATATAAGCTATACAAAAATAATGAAAATAAATAAGGAATCCTTTTAGATTATGATTTAATTTTCATATAACTAAGGATAAAACATTCATATAACTATTAAGAAAAAGCCTTTATTGTATTACAATAGCTTAAAATCAGAGTTTCACAAGTCATTCATATTCTGTTTATTGTTAGAACAACTGCTTCAAAATGTTTTGAACATGAAATTTGAGGGAAAACTTTTGCCTCATAAATTATGACAACCTCTTCCTTATAAAGAACCCCCTTGGTTCCAACCGGTAATCGAATTACAGCTCTTCGTATGAGCCATATGATGCCCTACCACTGAGGTACTGGGGCGGAAGTTCAAACTGCTATCGTCGAAGTGAACTGTACTTAAACTCCCGTTAATGTCAGATTGGCATGAAACTTGATAATCTGACTGACCACTTACTTTTGCTTTTACATTAAGTTAACCTCCTGATACTATTATTTGTCCAGGTTAATATCCTACGAGGTCCTTGTCCTCCTGATTTGAAATTTAGCCTAATATTACAGAATCCACTGAGCCCGTACTAACCGTATTTGGGTCACTTTCAGCCCGCCAATAACACTGCACTGATTTTCAAGATTAATTCGTTCGGACGCCAATGTAAAGAATATCGCTTCCCTAACCGGGAATCGAACCACGGTTCTTCGAACTAGCCAACCGATGCTCTACCGCGTAACTACCGGGACGGAACTGCAAGCTGTTATCGTCCAAGTAAATTCTGTTTTAAGTGTTGCATATCACCCAGACATACTTTGACTCGTGAAATCAAAGGAAATATGTCGTCATGTCTTAGTCCGCTACTTGTGACGAAAAAGCATATCTCTCCCTGAAAGGCAAGTGACTTTTTTTTTTATAAAACTATTAAACTATCCTAAGACAACTTCAACATTTTTTGTCAGCCTATTTTAGTCAGTTTCTTACTTTTAATTAACTTTATAGTATATGGCACTACATACGTTTAATAATACTTTCCTCAAGCGTAATCCGCCATTGGGAAATTCTCATAAGAGCGAAATCATTGGCGCATGCATCGGAATGTAAATTAACCATCAATGCCATTCATATTATTTACTTGCCTGTCACGTGTGGACTTTCTTTTATATGATATAATTTTTATTCTAAACTGAGTGGTAGATAAATCTGGTTCACGTTAAACATTGCATTCTTGCTTTTCTCCTTAGTTCTGCTCATAAATGTACATGTGATGAGACTTGTAATCGTTCTTTTCTTAAGAAAAATGGAATCAATCATTTCTAGACATGGCAAAATAACATATTTTTTACAAGAAACTCATCGATCAGTGACAATTCTGTGTATAATTTGATTAGAGAATGGTAATTGGATACATTGACCACAAATATACATTCTGATTGAAATTGCCAAACATTTTATATTTCTTTCTTCAAACATATTTGAATTTTCATGCAAGGATATCAAGTTCGATTGTTTTTTCATCAAATAAGCATTCTGAGATAATTTTTAAACTTTTATTTATAAATAATCGCTAATTCTGTCTTCTTGCCCTTTTAGCTAACGGGAGGCCATGACCTGTTTTGCAATTTTGACAACGGGCGTTACACATTTTATAACAAAGAAGATCAATCATGCATAAAAGCATTGATTATGAAACACCTTTCAACTGAAATGCAATTTCATTTAAACGTGTCGAAAATGGGATACATTCATCTGTGATATATATTTTTTAATTATCACAGTACTATAGTAATTTATTATGTTCGAAAACATCAAATTTCACCGAAATATAAATCGTCTGCCTCTCTATGTAAAATCAATGAGTATTTTATTCATATCACTTATGTATATTCCAGACTCTAGAGCTAAATAATTTTGAGTACAAAAAATTCAATAATTCTTATACAACTCGTCTTGCAATCGCTTGATTTGCTTATATTCTGCATACGTTAAAATTAAGCTTCGTTGTAGAATTAATCAAAGTTTAATGATAATTTTAAATAAAAAATATTGTAATTGCCTTGGCACATAATTTATATACATAGATAATACGCAAAAATAAAGCAGTTTGATGACGGATGCAACACTAAATATAAATGTAAACGATCTTTTAATATCACGACCTTTACACAGTGGAAAAAAAAATTGGATGTCATATTTTATTTTGCAGTCAGTTACATGATCTCGTCATATATCATGGGTGTAATTATTATTTCAATTTTTATTTTAAAAACTACCTAATATAATTGCTGAAAATTTGTTTTATGCATTTTATGTGATAATTTGAATATGTCCTAAAATTTTCGAAGCAATTTTTCAATTTTAGCTTCGTTCAAAACATTTTTGAAGAATTAAGTACCATAGGGTTTATTTATACTTCATTTTTTCAACCCGGATTAATTAGTGATATTATTCATTTTCATTCCCATATGTCCCATAGACCGTTTCAACAACATATTAAAATTTTAGTTTGATAAAATCATTTTACGGCAGTTATCGTGCGAAAGAACATGCATACAGACAGACAGAATGACCAAAGTCATAAACACTTTACAACTATGTGGGAGAGTGTTAATAAAAAGCATTTTCTTCATATACCAGTTTATAATACCTCCAGAGGAAAGTAAGTGTCAGTTTATACAAAAATTAAAAAAAAAATATCTAAAAGTGTTGCAATACAAATTCGTGTCTTGTAAGATATTTTTACTAATTCAGGAACATGGAAATATGCTTTTCCCTCAATGTTTTAATTTACTTTCAATACTGTATTTTGAAGGCTAATTTTGTCTCAGCTACATACATGTAATCACAGAATAAAATATATATTGTATATTTGTCTTCTGTAGTATCATAACGAATTCAGTACACGTTTGTACATCTACCATCAGTAGCAATATTACCATATTTTCACCGTTATCTGTAAAGCAGAATTTCCCAAGAGTACTGTATTTCTGGTATGTACATTCCTATGAATGTGCACATAAGAAATATGTTTTCTGTCTACATGGCGTTTGCGGAAATTAAAGCTATTGATTGATGTCCTTTTAATAAATAAATAACACCAGACGACACATTTTTACTTTCCCTGCAATACATGGTAATGTATAGGTAAAGTATTGCAATCATGTCGAAAATCGCAACTCAAGTTTTCGACGGATCTACACGTTTCAAGACCTCTAGAATACGGAAAAACTATTTTTAGCGTGACGTCTGTGTGTGTCTGTCTGTCTGTCTGTGCAGATATTTTTCCCACTCTAACTAAAAGACTAATTGACCGAATTTCATGAAATTTGGTAGGTAAGCCATTTGTGCTGATTAGTTTTGAGTACAACTCGAGATAAAAGAACCCGCCTTTTCTTGCGAAATGGTTCGCAAAAGCTTGTATCCACTCTAGCTGAAAAATTAGTGGACCGAATTTCACAAATTTCGGTAGATAAGTCGCTTGTGGGTCAGTCACCCTGGTGCTGATTAGATTTTGGTACGATTCGGAAAAATATAACCTATATTTTTTGCAAAATGGCCCTTCAAAAATCGCCAAAATTTAAAATAAAAACTACGTATGCTCAAATATATCCTTTAAATGCTTGTTTTAATTCGTAATTTTTAGCGAAGAAAGGAATAAGACCAACCCAATTACACTGGGACTAGCCGTTTTCGAGATATTTTAGATTTTCTGTATTTTCTCTCCGCCACCTTTGAAAATACGTCCAGTTATCAAATGAGAACGGAAATTGAATTAAAAGTGAATTAAATTTAATTAAAATAAAGAGAACGTGGATATAAGTCTGCAGGGAAAGTCATGTGCTGCCCACATCAGATTTTTGCTTTTTGTGTACATCTAGGATTAAACCAAGTTACCTTTATATTTCATGGTCTGATGGATAAGAAAGTGACCGATAAAGCATAAGATTGGCTGTAGTTTTTAAAATATCTATAAAACAGGTTTTATAAATTTGCCTATTTAAAATCGCCATGCAAGAAACCTGTCTCTTATAATATTTTTTTAGAGAATCTCCCAACAGGGGTCCAACATCAATTTGCATTGATGCATTCATTCCATTTGATTTAGCAAAATGTTTCAATAGTCAGTATTTCCTGATAATACCGCTCCACGATCATCACAGGGAGATCAGTTTGTCGGGAAAAAATCCATGTTAGGGTTAAAAGTGCATTTTCACTAACATATTGTACCCTAGCCACTCGTAGTGTCTCTCGTAGCTCTGTTAGAGGGTTTTTTTTTCAAGAGGTATATATATCATCTAATCCCACTGACCCCACTCCCTTTCGTATTTAGAAAACTAGAGCTAATCCACAATTTTTACTTTCCTTATATACATAATGTATAAGGAAAGTATTGTGACGGGGTCGAAAATTCGAAGTCGAGTTTTCGACGGGAGAACACGTTTCAAGCATCCCTGATCACGAATCAAACATTTTTGAAGTGATGTCTGTGTGTGTGTGTGTGTGAATGTATGTGTGTGTCAGTGAGCCTGTGGAGACGATAACTGACGAACGAATGGACCGATTCGAACGAAATTTGGCACAAAAATCACAATCCGTAAACACTGGAAGGCTATTGTTTTTATACGCAATCGAATGTTCAGAACCCACCTAAATTTTCGAGTGAAATTTTGAAAAAATCGTCAAAAAATCAAAACCGCTAATAAAGTTACGGAAATGGACATTCATTATGTAATTTTTATTTAGAAAGCGATTGACATAAATTTTAGAACGCTAACATGAACCGTTATTGAGATGCTGCAGATTAAAAAAAAAACATAATCAAAAATCATATAAAATGAAAAAAATATATATTTCCTACTGAGAAACATGTTCACTTTTCAAATGTAATACCATCGGTAAATTTAGTGACATCATTCTCGTGGATCTAGCTCGTTCCATTCTTGAAAAAAGACACTTTGAGTAATATTTTTGTATTTGAACGCCAATAATTTTGGCGACGACTTTAGCGGAATGTCGCAAACTTGGCGGCATTTTTAAATGTTGTCATGTAAAGAAAATCTTGCAAATGAATAAAAATGACGAGTAATTGAAGAAAATGCAATGCCTTGGAAAGAATATATGTATCTACCATAAGAATAACATTTTTGTTAACTGTAAAAGTAGTAAATTCATTGCATTATATAAGGAAAATCATGTGCTGCCCACATTAGATTTTTTAGTTTATATTCATGATCTGAATGTACAAATTAGTCAAAATTAGCTACTTTTATCTTAGGGGCATTTTGGCATTGGCAGATGTTCAGTGTGATGATTAAAAGAAAGTTATTGCATTACCCTTAGTAGAGAATGTTAAAAGTTACATAACGAACTATGATCTCATATTCAACTAGGTCGACTCAAGTAGACTCAAGAAGTTGTTCCAGATCTGCACCAGATTAGCTGAGATAGCAAAATACTCTTCAGAAGTTAGTAGATTTACTTATGTTTTATGCTGACGCGTACTCTTTGCTCTGATTTATATAAATTATCAATCAGAAACCTAAAACAGTCAACATGCACCCCACTCGTTTAGAGTAAATCGTGAATCCAGAGTTTCTATAAAAAGAACTCAAAGGTAACAAAAGTGTGTAACTGCAACAGAGAGACATACTTATGGCAAACTGCCAAGGTCGCGTCAACTGATGAGATTCCTGACGTCACGTCGTGTTTTGCAGTGTTCGCGAATTTTACCTGTCATAAACGTCATAAACCATTCGTGCTTTAGTTCTTTTGAGGAGGCTATTGCGGTGAAATTTATTGTGTTTTGAGATTAACTCTTGTTTTATAACTCTTTTCTACTGCAAACATTAAGCTGATTTTAAATCCAATGTCAAGTAAACACTTTTTGCATAAGCAGTAGAGTGGTGGATGATAAGATAAGTACTTTTTTAGTTTTAAGTACAAGTAATATTAAACGATTGTGCGAACTTGTGTATTTTACTTTTCTGGTTCTAAGATATATTTAATTTGTGGGCTCTCTCTACATACCTTTTAAATCATTGAATATAAATTAAAGATGCTCGTAAGTTTCTAATTGCCTATACGTTCAATTTAGAAAATATATAAAATGACCGTGTACGATCTTATCCTTTACATATAGGTTTCATTTGAAAGTTTTTAAGTCATCCAATAATTTTGCAAGGAAAGGGCCCATGAGTGTATACATAGCTCTATAGTTAGTAATGTGAACACACCTGATCAAAAGAAAGTGATTGCAGTACCCTTGGCAGAGAATGTAAAACGTTACATAACGAACTCGAGAAAATATGGGGAAAAGGTCAATTAAAAAGTTTTAGAGCGTTGTTTGTGTCGTAGGATTCGATAAGGAAACTGTTTGATAAGGCATTTGTTTGACATAATATGCTTGCTGTTATAATGAGAAGCAACAGTGACGGCAGAATATTTTGGGGGGGATTTTGGTAAACAAATGGTTTATTTCTCATTTCTCTAATTATTATTTTTTCTAACTTCAATGGGTTCAATGGATTCCTATAGCATATGACCCCCGAATTTGCCCCATGAGTACCATATAATCAACACGTATGATCATGAGTACTGCGTAAATAAACAACACTTATGTTCATGAGTACTAAATAAACAGCACTTATGCTCATGAGTACTAAATAAACAGCACTTATGCTCATGAGTACTAAATAAATAGCACTTATGCTCATGAGTACTAAATAAACAGCACTTATGTTTATGAGTACTAAATAAACAACACTTATGTTTATGAGTGCTAAATAAACATCCCTTATACGAATACTAAATAAACAACACTTATGTTCATGAGTACTAAATGAACAACGTTTATGTTTATGAGTACCAAATAAACAACAATTATGTTCATTAGTTCTAAACAACACTTGAATGAACAGGAATCTAATATACAGCTTATTCAAGATGTCTTCCATCAGGGACAATACATATTTGAATTTGAGAAAAAATATTATTGCGTATTTTGACAAGCATAGCAGATGTCACCGTGTTGCAG
Source organism: Amaurobius ferox (assembly GCA_951213105.1). Lineage (NCBI taxonomy): Eukaryota > Metazoa > Arthropoda > Arachnida > Araneae > Amaurobiidae > Amaurobius > Amaurobius ferox. The sequence goes on from OX578137.1 coordinate 125,025,586, forward strand.
CATCTAGCAAATTATGAAGTATGCGGACATTTATTTCTTTATGTACATATTTTGTGTATTCCTGATGTGTATTCCCAACAACTAAACAATGTTCTTTAATTTTATAATTGTCATTTTATTCTATCTCACTTTGTTGCCAGGTTTCTGTTCCTGACTACTTTAATTCTCCACTGAGGCGTTGTAATCATTTTTATTTAATGGGTCATTATCATCTTACTATAGATAAACTTAACCTGTAAACTTAGCGACCTTTTATTCAGAACTACTTTAAGTGATTTAAGTGATTAAGACTTTAAGTGATTAAAAGGCTCCTTATATGCTTATATATATGACCCCTAAAAATTATGTATATAAGTATAGTTCGATCCAAGATAAATAAAATCGGGTAGACATTTCATATGGGAAAATTCGAGCATTCGAAAATGTGGGGTAACACAGCCGACGAGTGGCATAGACTATATTTCTTTATTTTGGGTTTTATCGATCTGATTTGAATAACTTAGTATACGTTGTTAGTCCTGTCAGACAGGTACATGACTTGTACTGCGGCGACCTAAGCGGAGTATCCTTGTTAGATATTTTACAATTTCTTGTTTTATCGATGCAATTTCAACGATATTTGTGCATGTAATTATCTGTGACCTACCCGCGTAGCGGACGGACTCTGGATGCAGCAATTAAGCGGGTGTAATTTTCTATTTACAAGGTATGTTCCGGGATACATGGTGGCGTAGTGAGCGGGTATATTTACAAGGCATGCACCAGATGGATATTTAGAACTATGTATTTCTCTATTTTCTATTCTATGGGTCTGATTTCAACAATCTTAGTGTTTACAGCTCGCCATGACCTGAACAAGTAACAAGCGGTCATAGAGGTCTACTCCTTTGCTACTATATTGAAGTCATCTCAGAGCTTCTGAAAATTAAGATGTCAAAAGATGACATAGTTTCTGAAAGCAGATAGTAATTCAAAAAGCTCCTTTTGATGCAATTATTATTTATAAAAATACTATCGCATTTTACAGAATATAATTCTTAATAAGTGAATAAATATGACCTTTAAAGTAAAATTAATTTGCTCGTATCAAAAACTTCATTTGAATTTGAAACATATTTGTTAAAAATAAATATTTCACCCCTTTCATTCCCTGTTTTGTTCACCTAGAGATGCCATTCCGAATTCACAAATTTAACAAACTTAATTCAGCAGCAAACCTGTTCATCGAATCGAAATTTCGGAAACGCAATCTGTTGCCAGATATAATGCTCCTGTTTTAGCTTCAGGACTGTTGCAATTCAATTTGTTATCGTCAACGTGTAAAACTATTTCAGGGAAAATGGAATAAAATCCTTCGCAGATAAACATCCGAGGCGAGATGGGGCAAGTCAAATGCCACTAATTTATTTTACTAACTATTCTTCGATATCATCGTTGCTGCAAGAGGTTAAGTCCGAGAGATATGCAGTATTACTTTCCTTATATACATAATGTATAAGGAAAGTATTGTGACGGGATCGAAAATTCGAATTCGAGTTTTCGACGGGAGAGCACGTTTCAAGCAACCCTGATCACGAATCAAACATTTTTGAAGTGATGTCTGTGTGTGTGTGTGTGTGTGTGTGTGTGAAAGTATGTGTGTGTGTGTGTGTGTGTGTGTGTGTGTGTGTGTGTGTGTGTGTGTGTGTGTGTCAGTGGGTCTGTGGAGACGATAACTGACGAACGAATGGACCGATTCGAACCAAATTTGGTACAAAAATCACAATCTGTAAACACTGGAAGCCTATTGTTTTGATACGCAATCGAATGTTCAGAACCCCCCTAAATTTTCGAATGAAATTTTGAAAAAATCGTCAAAAAATCAAACCCAATAATAAAGTTACGTAAATAGGCATTCCTTATGTAATTTTTCATTAGAAAACGATTGACATAAATTTTAGAACGCTAACATGAACCGTTCTCGAGATATTGCACATTTTTCAAAATAATTATCAAAAAGTCAAATAAAATAGAAAAAAATATTTCCTATTGAGAAACATGTTCACTTTTCATATATAATATCATGCGATAAATTGGGTGACATCAGTCTCGTGGATCTAGCTCGTTCCATTCATGAAAAAAGATACTTTGAGTAATACATTTGCATTTAAACGCCAATTTATCTGCTGTAAGAATAACTTATTTCTTCGTTCATAACGCTTGGCGAGATTTTGGCGACGAAATTGGCGGAATGTCGCCAACTTGGCGACTTTTTGAAATGTTGCCAAATTAACGAAAATCTCGCCAAATGGATAAAAATGACGCTAAATCAATGAAAATGACGACTAATTGTGGAAAATTCAATATCTAATAAGTTATATAATATATAAATATATAATAATAGTTATATAATATATGTCGAAAATTCAATATCTAATAAGTTATATATATATATATATATATATATATATATATAACTTATTTCTTTGTCCATAACGCTTGGCGAGATTTTGGCGACAAAATTGGCGGAATGTCGCCAACTTGGCGACTTTTTGAAATGTTGCCAAATTAACGAAAATCTCGCCAAATGGATAAAAATGACGATAATCAATGAAAATGACGACTAATTGTCGAAAAGGCAATATCTTGGAAAGGATATTAGTATCTACTAGAAGAAAAACCTATTTATTTTACTGTAAAAGTAGTAAATTCATTTCATTATATAAGGAAAGTCATGTGTTGCCCACATCAGATTTTTTTTGTTTTGCTTTGTGCCAATTTTAGAGTTTCTAAACGTATTTAATTGAAGTTTATTCAAAATAGTTTATCGTAGACATGTCAAGTTTAAGGACAGATTCAGTTTGAAGTCATTGAAAATGTTTGCATTTCTTCCAAATTTCATTTTGTACGAATGTAATATAAAACTTTTCTCATTATTTATACTTCGTGGCCTTGTACTGATAATAAGACTGTGACTGTCACATTAACCCATTTTCTGCCGGCAATAATGTTTGTAGTATAAACGAATCAGGTAATGCTGGGTTGATACGTATTTCGATATTTTATGACAGTATTTAAATAGAGCAGAAGTTTATTTAAAATGTTAAATATAAAATGTAAGGTTTTCAAATGGATGTTATAAATGTAACGTTTCCTATATAATCGTACTTAATATTATTACTTTCCTTATATACAATAATGTATAAGGAAAGTATTGTGACGGAGTCGAAAATTAGAATTCGAGTTTTCGACGGAAGATTACGTTTCAAGCATCCCTGATCATGAATCGAATGCCTGTAATTGTGTCTTTTCTTACAGTTTGTCGAATTTATCAACAAAGTAGCTGAACAAAATGAGCAAAGGTTGCAAAATATTTTACAGCGTATCAGAGCAATATTATTTTTACAAAAATGCTAGGTGAATAAGAAAATGCCCAAAATTTCTATCCAGTCTATTAACGATCCTCATATGTTTTATTTTACTGAGTGAATATGCATGAATAAAAAATTCATAAACTCTTATGCATAACTAAAACGTAAAATAATGGATCTATACAGAAAGCTCTAATATCTGACCAAAAGTTCTAGGCAGTTTTTTAATAGAGGTCTCAATTTACACCAAGAACTCAATGCATTCTCTTAGTCATTAAGATTTATCTTTGTTTTCTTTTTTTCTTCATTGGTGAATTCAACATGCATGCTTGAAATCGGCATGTACATAATTTGAACTACACAACCGCATGCCCGTCTTGATCGACAAACTGTCATTGATCAGTTTGGAAACCGTTTACCTATTCACTTATCTCTCACATTGAAGTGCATTTCAGGTCCAAAATGCTTTATATAAACTCCAAACTTTTCATATTCCCTTAACACCTTGTCGATTCCATATGAAAATTTATATGTAATTGCTTGACTATGGTTCTAATATGTTAATCTAATATGTTAAACTAATTGTTTAATATGGTAATCTAATATGTTAATTTAATATGTTAATATCTTATATGTTAATATCTTATATGTTAATCTAATTTTCATTACATGCGTCTATTTCAATAATTCTAGACGTTAATAGTGGTTTTCAGATATATAAGTACTCCACGAGATTTTAAAGTAAAATTTTATCAATTGATTTTACTTTTGTATTTAAAAATTATCAATTATTTAAAGACAATTTTAGTGCATTTGTTATACATTCATTTTTAAATACATTTCCACTTATTTTTTCATGTGAGTGCGATACATATTCATCCATATGAATATTCCAACAGATTAAATGAAACAGTAATAGTGTTTATAGAAATTATAAATGTTTTCTGATATTCCTATTATTACTTTCCGTATATACATATTGTATAAGGAAAGTATTGTGACGGGGTCGAAAGTTGGAATGCGAGTTTTTGACTGGAGAGCAAGTTTGACAAGTTTCAAGCATCCCTGATCACGAATCAAACATTTTTGAGGTGATGTCTGTGTGTGTGTGTGTGTGTGTGTGTGTGTGTGTGTGTGTGTGTGTGTGTGTGTGTGTGTGTGTGTGTGTGTGTGTCAGTGAGCCTGTAGCTACGATATGTCACGAACGAATGGAGCAATACGAATTGGATTTGGTACACAAATCACAATCCGTGAATACTGGAAGCTTATTGTTTTTAAACGCAATCGAATGTTCATAACCCCCCCCCCCCCCCTCTAAATTTGCGAGTGAAATTTTGAAAAAATCATCAGAAAGTTAAAATCTTTAATAACGTTATGCAAATAGACATTTCTTATGTAATTTTTCATTATAAAATGATTGACATAAACTTTAGAACGCTAGCATGAACCGTTCTCGATATATTGCATTTTTTTCAAATACATTTATCAAAAAATCCCATAAATTAAAAAAAATATATATCAACAATTGAGAAACATGTTCACTTTCCATATGTAATATCATGCGAAAAATTGGGTGACATCATTCTCTTGCATCTAGCTCGTTTCATTCAGGATAGAATATACTTTGAGTAATACTTTTGAATTTGAACGCCAATAGTCATTTATCTGCTATAAGAATAACTTATTTATCCATCCATAACGCTTGGCGAGATTTTGGCGACGAATTTGGTGGAATTCGCCAACTTGGCGACTTTTTTAAATGTTGCCAAATCAACGAAAATCTTGCCAAATGGATAAAATGAAGCTGAAAATGACGACTAATTAACGAAATATCAATATCTTGGAAAGAATATAAGTATCTACTATAAGAATAATCTATTTTTTTACTGTAAAAGTATTAAATTCATTGCATTACATAAGGAAAGTCATGGGCTGCCCAGATCAGTTTTTTTTAGATGGGAGTATATAAATTAAGAAAGAATGCACACTTGATCATGATGTTTTATATTTAGTCGGTTTATGTAACCATTACATATATTTTTGAATTTGAATAAATATAGAGCACTTTATTCACAGTTTAATTTCTTTAAAAATGTTATTCCTCATGAAGACATATCTATAAATAATTACAGTAGTAAAATCTATACTACCAAATGATAGTTTATGCATCTAAAACATAATATAGAATATATTAACACATATCAGTCAAATGAGTGGACTTTCTATAGCTATAATTATACTATTATACGTTGCCAACTTAGCAAATAAATAGGTAAAATATTTTAAGTACTTAAAATAATTTGTAACTTTTTAGAATTATTAGCACTATCAGAGTTTTATCCAGAATTAACTTCCATATCTCTTTTCGTAATATTGTTTGTAGAAAATAATTGCACTTTTCTGTTTTTAGGAGTGAAGTTACTCACCAGATATAGATACAACACTCATTCATGATAGGCGCTCTCTTAACCAATCGCAACGTCTTCCCTTGATAACACATCCTGGGAAAGGTCACGAGATACTGACTTGATGTTTTGCTTTCTTATCACATTATTAGTTCTACTTGATTGAAAGAAAGGAAATGGCAACAATCAATTCTTTCATTCGTTTTTCTTATTGAGAATATTTAGTTAAGAAATCATTCTTCGTCTGATTTTATCTGGTAGATGTATGGGAGGAAGATGATTGTTTTCACTACGTGATATAGAAAGTTAGGCAAGGAATCAACCTGAGCAATAATTAAAGATGCTTTTGAAATATATTGAGCCAGCATATGTATTCGGTATTGGTTTAAAATATGTACAAATTCAAATGGAATTCTAAATCGTTTTGATCGTCAAACAATTTTAATTTTTACTTTCCTTATATACATAATGTATAAGGAAAGTATTGCGACGGGGTCGAAAATTCGAGTTCGAATTTTCGACGGGAGAGCACGTTTCAAGCATCCCTGATCACGAATCAAACATTTTTGAGGTGATATCTGTGTGTGTGTATCAGTGAGTCTGTGGAGACGATATCTCACGAACAAATGGAGCAATTCGAATGAAATTTGGTACAAAAATCACAATCCGTGAATACTGGATAAAGCCTATTGTTTTTAAACGTAATCGAATGTTCAGAACCCCCCTAAACTTTGAAGTGAAATTTTGAAAAAATCATCAAAAAATCAAAACCTTTAATAAAATTACGCAAATAGACAATTCTTATGTAATTTTTCCTTAGAAAACGATTGACATAAACTTTAGAACTCTAGCATAAACCATTCTCGAGATATTGCACATTTTAAAAATAAATTTATCAAAAAATCCCATAAATTAAAAAAAATATATTAACTGTTGAGAAACATGTTCACTTTCCATATGTAATATCATGCGATAAATTTAGTGACATCACTGTCGTGGATCTAGCTCGTTCCATTCATGAGAAAAGATACTCTGAGTAATATTTTTGTATTTGAACGCCAATAGTTATTTATCTGCTATAAGAATAACTTATTTCTCCGTCCATAACGCTTGGCAAAATTTTGGCGCCGAATTTGGCAGAATGTCGCCAACTTGGCGACTTTTTTAAATGCTGCCAAATTAACGAAAATCTCGCCAAATGGATAAAAATGACCCCAAATCAATGAAAATGACGACTAATTGACGAAAATTCAATATCTTGGAAGGAATATAAATATCTACTATAATGAAAATCTATATTTTTATTGTAAAAGTTGTAAATTCATTGCATTATATTAGGAAAGTCATGTGTTGCCCACATCAGATTTTTTAATTTTTAATTACCGATAGAAAAAAAAATATTAAAATATGTGTTCTTGCTGAAAAAAATCATTTTGAGGGACAAATTCAAAGCATCAATTATTATGATACTGTTTGAAAAGCAATTTACAGATATATGGAAATTGGTGCAACGTCTAAATAAAGATTAAAAGCATTTATTTTTTTATTCTACATATTTAAAAGTTCAGAGAGAGAAGTAATCTGAAAATAAATCTTCATTGAAGAATATATAAATAGTTTTAAAGGCAATAAAAAGCCTTTTCCCGTTAGGATAGATGAGATAGAGTACCAGTACCAAATACGACAATATCGAAAAATGATTGAATCGCGTGTTCCAGTTAGGTAATTTTTGTTAAACAAAATTTTGAAAAATAGAAGGCAAAACCTTGTAATAAATAAAAGTTTGGAACTGCATTCTTGAATGAAATTCAGGAGAGCAACTAATATATAATGATACACGAGCAACACCTAAACAGGTGCACTAAACCTATTTTAAAAATACTTAAATAAAAAATTAAATGAATAAAATGAATGAATAAAAAGTGAATGGATAAATGGAATGAATGAATAAAAAAATGAAAAAAATCGGTTTTAGAATCTACATAAGCTTCCTTCATCAAAAGAAGCAAACTTGTGAGGATTCTATTATTGTATGCAAATTCTACTGTTAATTATGTTAATTTATGCACGAAATGTCTCAACTCTGTATTCGAGAGTCACGTACTCACGACCGGCCAGGACTATAAATGCGGCAAGTGTTCATTAATGGAAGCACGATGTTCTTTAATGGAAGATTCAAGATGTTCATTAATGGAAGCACGAAGTAAAAAGATGGTCTCTACAATATTATGAGTATAGATAGCTTTGTTTTAATAGTTGGTTAGTATTGATAATTAAGTTCAGTAACGAAAGGTTAAGATTAGGTCAAGGTATAGATATGACAGTGCTAGCTTGTAAATATTCTGTGCATGTAATTGTATATTGAGTTGTCAGCGAAGTTAGCTTGAATAAAGTATGTGTTTGTTAAATGTTGTAGAGTATTAATGGAACTTAAGTCAGGTAAAAACCTTTACAATATCGCCCGCACAGAGTAACTCAGAAAGTGGAACTTTACAAACTACTATTAAAAAAACTGCGGATAAGCGTCAGTGTTATTAATATATTAAGAAAGATAACCTTCTAATCGGTTACAGAAAAGTTATGTAGCATGAGTTATTTTATCAACCAAATAAGATTCAATGAATAGTTATTATTTCGGAAATATTGTGTGCAAGTAAGAAGAGTAACGGAATCTCCGGTTATATCAGGGAATTCTGTATTGCAGTGCTTAAATATATGTTTCTATATCGTTTAAATTTCTACCAGCTAGATAGTAAAATTGACCATGGTTAGATATAGTCGCGCTTCGAAAGGTAGGATACTTTTCGCGAAATAATTTTTAGGGACATTTGCGCCTTACTTATGTTACGTGAAATAAAAACGACACTATATTACATACGTAGATAACGTCCAATTACAAAATCCATTCATGTCCAATTCTAAGACTGAACTTTCGCTTCTCTGTTTAATTTTAATATTTCAGATATCTGTGGTCACTATACCAAATAGTTGAATGTTTCGACTATTATTTCATTTTATTTCTTTCACTAACGGAAAATATTGTTTTCTAATTAACATTTATTTTTTCTATTCCTAGCCAATATACTGAATATTCCAAAAGATTAAGCTTCTTTCTCATTTACATAGCTCGCATAGTAGCTGGCATACATGCAATAAATCTGTTCGAATAGTATAAAAGCTATAAATATGTTTCATTCACATTGGATATGTCCACACACGCTCCAAATATTCTGAAATTTTTGGCGGAGCACCAATGCGACCAATTGCACCAACCTGTTGCAAGAAAGTGTTTCTTCTAATTGGCAATATATTTGGAATAAGATTGACTCTAAAATAACTTCTATAATTCTTCAACCGTTCTTTCGAATTTCTAAAATTGCTCAAAAAATCACAATTCCAATTCTTTCAAAATTCAATCGCCTCTGAAACCCCATCGATTAAAGTACTAAATTCTAGGTTAAATCTCCTAAATTCATCCACAGGTGTCGTGATCAGAGACATAGTACATGTAGATAGACAGAAACAGACATCGTTAAGCAATATTTATTCTTATTCAAGGTTGCATAAAACTTCCAAATCCATCAAAATAAGCATCGAATTTGAGTCCAATCTTAACAACTTCAACAATCTATATTTTTACATATACTATGTAAAATAGTGAAAGTATTAGAAGGACTATTTTAAATAATACTTGTACATAAATCGTGTATATAATTTATTTATTATCTTTATTTCACGAAGTATCTTAAATTTAAATAAATTTGTGAGATTAAAAAAAACTGTTCATTTAGAAATGTCGGTGCTTAATAGAAACTTCGAATTAGAAGCTTTTGTGTCGACAGCACCTTAGCAGGATTATTTCCAGTTAAAGTTATCATTAATCTCATGGTCTTTAACTAAGGAATTAATGTAGAATGAGATCAAGTGTCGGGGGACCGAAACATAACTTTGAATAGAACATAAATTAAATATAACTGAGTCTGTATTTAATTTATGTGTTTCGAAAAGAGATTATATCAAAATGAGAGAAGTCGTGTTTAATATTAAATTCCGAATAAATTATTGTGAATTAAGAAATATCCATGAATATAAAAATATTCTACTATGCAGCAATACTTTGCGTAATTTCTAAAATGCATTAAAAGCCTTATATTATGTTAAGTTTAGGCATATTACATGTTTAAGTTTAAATTCTCATACATTGATTTTTAGGCTAGCTATTTATAAAGATGGTTAAAATGTGATACAGCGGTCTTAAAAAGGACTTATAAGTTGTTAATAATTACAAAAGCGTCAAAATGGCACCAGATATTAGACAAGTAAGCCCCAAAGTTCATAATATGGGTGGACAATTATTTATGATCACAGTAAATAAATGGTGACATTACGGCACAAGAGATTTGCGAACTCAGTCGATTTCACGAGAGACTCTCAGATAGAATCCAAGACGAGGCTCCTCGCTAAGAAAAATTTGTTTTATCACAAAGCAAAGTATTCTGCATATTTCATTGATACGGAAATGTGTTATTTAAATCGAATTGCCCTTTCTAAGACTTTTTGTAATATAAATTTCCGCGAAAAGGCATAATTTTTAATACAAAATTTGATGAATTCTCCCTATGGTTGCTTTCATAATTCCTACATTTTGAAGGCCACATTTTCTACCGTTCTGATTTTATTGTTCAGTTTTCCCATAATGCTTTTATGCTAAATGAAGTAAAACGATTAATTTGTTTGCTCTAAGTTGTACTATTATGCGTACATTGGTATAAATCGGCTATAAATGGAAAATGTATATTGAATTTCTATATGCACTTGCCTCCATGATAGTGATATGTGTTAAAGAAATGTATAATTCACTTTATTGTTGTTACAAATCCTACACGGTCTAACCAAGCCCGGTCGTCCAATTTGTTGCTCTAAGTCCTTTGGACGAGCCGGACGGCCTGGGGCTTTCACGTTCCTTTCACGGTCTAACCAAGGGCTAGGCCAGGTCCATAGTCCATGTATCCCCATGAAATCACACATCAATTAAGGACTCTGAAAAAGATCATCGTTAGATAACCCCAAATAGTACACGAGATGATCGGGGGCGGGTTCAATAATGCACTTGGTCATGCTTGAATTTAAGACACTTTATATGTCCAGTAACAATTCTTATTTTAATATCCTGTAATATTCTACTTAAAAAAATTGTTTTCAAATGATTTATTGGTTTCAATTTAGACAAATGGGTATGCGCGTGCTGTACAGTCGAATTGTCAAGATTTATGAATCCATTTTCATTTCAGAACATATATACCATATTTGGTCTTCATCAATTTAGTGGTTTTGGATATGTTACATAATGAAGACTATGTATGAAGCGTATTACACACGACGCAACAGTTCCAAAATAATCACAAATCTCTTTCGTGATTCATAGCAGAACACAGTTGTGTACGAGATATTAAAAATACTGCAAGGTTCTTGAAACTCGGTGCGGAAATTCGCAATATGTATGGCAGCTGAAAATTTGAAAAGAAAACCGTATAACCAAGATTTTGTATTGATGTACAAACCTATCCGTACTGAATTCGTTTAAATCGGTTATTATAGTTGTGTAGAAAATCCAGTTACATAATATCGAAAATAATATTCTGACTGAAGGAATGAATGAAAAAACATTTCTTCGTGTTTCATATACATTTTATATCAAATAATCTTATATATCTTATATAATATAATAATATTAAATATAAGAAGAATATTCTGACTGAATGAATACAAAAATTATTTTCTTCACGTTTTATACACATCTTAAAATATGTAGATTCTAAAATAATTCAGATGAAAAGTGCTTATGGATACGGAACATGTTTCTTTAATGAGAGAACTAAATATATACTACACTAGAAAAATGCCTACCGTTTTACAGGATAATATAGAAATAAAACTATGGTACAAAATATAATAGCCATTGTACAAAATATAATAAAATATTGCACAAATATGGTACAAATATGGTACATATTTGTGGCACTAATATGGCACAAATATGTTACAAAATATAGTAAAATATTGCAGCCATTTAACTTTTTCCAATTAAGTTTCATAAATCTGTGTTTAAGCTGTTTTCAAGAAATAAGCGGTAATTAAAAAGAGACAAAAATACATATTTTATTTCCATTTGCTTCGAGGCAAAGTGAATTATGTTAAAGCAAAAATATTCCTTAGATTTAGTCTTATAGCTTGAAAATAATTCTTCGAAAGATAGCCTGTATTTAAGGAAGTGTTTGGAATCATATTTTCAAATTTTCGCTCTTTAGAATTAACGAGGTTCAATATATGTAATATGTTATCCATAAAACTGTTCTGAATGTACAAACCAGTGAAAAAAATTATGTGAATACTCTGTGCCGCTCCCGCCTCCCATCTCGAGTTATGCGCAGTCCAGAGAAACTTACATAGACCGGTTTCAATTATCGTTATGTTGTATTTTGTAGAATTATAAAACTTACGTCTGGATATTCCTTGAAATAATATCCGTTCTCTGTAAATGTTCATAAAAATATAATGCATAATTCAAGAGAGATTTGTGTTAGAAGCATGTATTAGGTAAGAGAAAATGAAACATAATTGGTTTCCATGATGCCACGATACTCGTTACTAATCATTCTCATTCTCTGTAAATATTCTTAAAAATACAATGCATAATTCAAGAGAGATTTATGTTAGAACAAACGTATTAGGTAAGATAAAATGAAACAGGCTCCCTTTTCCATGGTGCCACGATACTCCTCACTAATGATACTCGTTCTCTGTAAATATTCTTAAAAATACAATGCATAATTCAAAAGAGATTTGTGTTAGGCGCATGTATTAGGTAAGAGAAAATGAAACATGTTAGGTTTCCATGATGCCACGATACTCGTTACTAATAATACTCGTTCTCTGTAAATATTCTTAAAAATACAATGCATAATTCAAGAGAGATTTATGTTAGAACAAACGTATTAGGTAAGATAAAATGAAACAGGCTCCCTTTCCATGGTGCCGCGATACTCCTTACTAATGATACTCGTTCTCTGTAAATATTCTTAAAAATACAATGCATAATTCAAGAGATTTGTGTTAGACGCATGTATTAAGTAAGAGAAAATGAAATGTGTTCGGTTTCCATGATGCCACGATACTCGTTACTAATAATACTCGTTCTCTGTAAATATTCTTAAAAATACAATGCATAATTCAAAAGAGATTTGTGTTAGAAGCATGTATTAGGTAAGAGAAAATGAAACATGTTTGGTTTCCATGATGCCACGATACTCGTTACTAATAATACTCGTTCTCTGTAAATATTCTTAAAAATACAATGCATAATTCAAGAGAAATTTATGTTAGAACAAACGTATTAGGTTAGAAAAAATGAAACAGGCTCCCTTTCCATGGTGCCGCGATACTCCTTACTAATGATACTCTTTCTCTGTAAATATTCTTAAAAATACAATGCATAATTCAAAAGAGATTTGTGTTAGAAGCATGTATTAAGTAAGAGAAAATGAAACATGTTCGGTTTCCATGATGCCACGATACTCGTTACTAATAATACTCGTTCTCTGTAAATATTCTTAAAAATACAATTCATAATTCAAGAGAGATTTATGTTAGAAGTATGTATTAGGTAAGAGAAAATGCAACAGGCTCGGTTTCTATGGTTCCACGATACTCGTTACTAATAATGCTCGTTCTCTGTAAATATTCTTAATTTTGCAATGCGTATTTCAGGAGAGATTTGTGTTAGAAGTATGTCTTAGGTTAGAGAAAATGAAACAGTCTCGCTTTCCATGGAGCTACGATACTCGATACTAATAATACTCGTTCTCTGTAAATTATCTTAAAATTACAATGCGTAATTCAAGAGATATTTTTGTTAGAAGTATGTATTAAGTAAGAGAAAATGAAACAGGCTCGTTTTCCATGGTGCCATGATACTCGTTACTAATATACCTCGTTTTCTCTAAATATTAACAATGCATCATTCAAGAGAGATTTATGTTAGAATTACTAGTTAAGAAAATATGAAACACGCTCGCTTTTCCATGTTGCCTCGATACTCGTTACTAATAATACGCGTTCGTTCTAAATGTGTTTAGAAATACAATGCATAATTTAGGAGATATTTGTGTTAGAAGTATGCATTAGGTAAGAGAAAATGAATCAGGCTCACTTTCCATAGTGTCATTATACTCGTTACTAATGTACCTCGTTCTCTCTAAATATTCTTAAAAATACAATGCATAATTCAAGTGAGATTTATGTTAGAAGTATGTATTAGGTAAGAGAAAATGGAACAGGATCGCTTTCTATAGTGGCTTGATACTCGTTACTAATAATACTCGTTGTCTGTAAATATTCTTAAAATTACAATGCGTAATTCAGGAGAGATTTGTGTTAGAATTATGTAGTAGGTAAAAGAAAATGAAACAGGCTCGCTTTCCTTAGTGCCATGATATTCGTTACTAATGTACCTCGTTCTCTCTAAATATTCTAAAAATACAATGCATAATTTACGAGAAATTTGTGTTAAAAGTATGTATTAGGTAAGAGAAAATGGAACATGCTCGTTTTCCATGGTGCCTCGATACTCATTACTAATAACACTCGTTCTCTGTAAATATTCTTAAAATTACAATGCGTAATTCAGGAGAGATTTGTGTTAGAAGTATGTCTTAGGTAAGAGAAAATGAAACAGTTTCGCTTTCCATAGTGCCATGATACTCGTTATTAATGTTCCTTGTTCTCGCTAAATATTCTTAAAAATACAATGCATAATTCAAGAGAGATTTATGTTAGAAGTATGTATTAGGTAAGAGAAAATGAAACAGGCTCGGTTTCTATGGTTCCACGATACTCGTTACTAATAATGCTCGTTCTCTGTAAATATTCTTAAATTTACAATGCATATTTCAGGAGAGATTTGTGTTAGAAGTATGTCGTAGGTTAGAGAAAATGAAACAGTCTCGCTTTCCATGGTGCTACGATACTCGATACTAATAATACTCGTTCTCTGTAAATAATCTTAAAATTATAATGCGTAATTCAAGAGATATTTATGTTAGTAGTATGTATTAGGAGAAAGTGAAACCTGCTCTATTTCCATGGTGCCACGAAAAAAGGAGTTGGGATATTAACAATGAACGTCAAAAACCACGGTGGAATAAAAATAATGCCACAAAATAGAGACTAGACACAAAGAAAAAATTAACTGAAGAGTGGCTCAACTCAACTTTTTCATGCCGGAATCGTTTTTCCGTAGCTTTATTTTTACAAGAGAAATTTTGAAAACTCGTTATGATGAGTCCAAATGATTACAATTATAGGTTGTTACTCTTCACTTTAAAAGATTTGAAAAATTAATTTGATGTATACCATACTTGACAATGTACATCTCGTCCCGGGAGGGGGTAACTTTCCCCCAGATGGGACTGATGACGTCACGAATAAAAAACTGTATCACAGCAATTTTTCGCAATAATGATTGAAACTATTAAGTCACGTGATAGCTGAGGTCTAAATGATCCCTTTTATGGATCAATATGTCAAATTTTGTGGAATGCTCCCATGTTGAAAAATATAAAATTTCGAATAAATTTAAAGTTTTTGTTCGAATTTCAAAGCTTTGTTTTTGAATAATGTATTGCCTTTTATACTTCACCATATCGTCATCGTGGTCGTCATCACCGTATCGTCATCATATATATATATATATATATATATATACACGCGAATTTAGCGCTTCGGCATACGATAATTAGTTGAATATTTCATAAATGAAGCTGGAATTTTCATGAACGCCTGTAATTGTGGCTTTTCTTATCAGTTTGTCTAAATTATCATCAAAGTAACTCAAAAAATGAGCAAAGGTTGCAAAATGTCTTAGTGTATATGCAAAAATCTCTATGTATTTACCATACATTTATATACAAATTATAATATTTTATTTATAGGAAACTGTGCAGGCTGTTTCATAAAGGATTAACAAAAATCATTATATTTAAAAAATAATAATATTAAAACGTCTATGGTGCTCTTATTTTATAACGATCTTAAAAGTTGAACGAATTCACGAGCAAAAGTTTATTTTCTGCCGGCAGCAGCTTAGATAATTTGTACGAACAAGTGTAATTATACTAAACTTTAAATTAAGGATTGCGATAAAGCGGGTCTTTTAATGAGATTTCGACTTTAAGCTTTTGGTGAGTCAAACCAAGAGCGGCTATTTTTAAGGATATTAATTTTCAGTTTCACGCTGGCTTCGCTTAAGGAGTATTCCTGAATGTGATACTAAAGTTAAAGAATACTTCAAAGTGGACAAATGTAATATACATATTGAATTCCAGCATACGATTTTGTATATTTAAAGATTTAATTATTACATATAGATGGAGAATGTCTTGTTTAACAAGGTAAAAATTTATCTGGTTTCTCGTAATTTATTTATGAATATTAATTCCAGGTAATTCCGTGTCGTGAATACTTTAAGACAAAATGAATATGTCACGGAAGAAAAGAGTAACATTCGCCTATCTCTTTTGTTTGTCGATTGCATGGAGATATAGTAGAACCATTGTTATCATTTTGTGGCGAGATTTAGTCATTTTTAGGATCATTCAACACCCAGGATAAATTAAGCCACAAAATTTTTACATCACTTCAAAATGGTTGGTCAAGTTGAAAATCTTGCTATTTGCCAAAAGTTGTCTTATTGACAGATTAGTCACATACTATGGACCACGGAAGGTTGATGCTTGCCGGGACATGTTAAGAATATGCAAATTGCTTCACTGTGCTTTGCCTCTCAGCAAGGAGAAAACACTTTTTCGGGCAACCATAGCTATTGCATTAAAGTAGGACTGTCAAACTTGGTGATATTTTCATGTCATTGATGCAGATATCCCCAACTTGGCGACTTTTGGTGAGTGTTCGATTCAGATGAAACTTCCTCAAGATAACCATTTGTTTCGATGATACCGCTCTCTTTCTAGAAATTTCTATGAAGCCTATATAAGTAAGTCGTCGTTCAGTTGAAGACAGATGACTTCAAAGTGAATTGTGAAATATGTTAGGAGTCTGAGAATGGAATCGACTATTTTGTAAAATACTGAATCATTTAATTTTTGTTTTATTATACCAGACAGTTGTTTAGCGTTCTTGTTAGATAATTATCGAGATGTTCGATGTATATGTTTCCTGTTTGTATAAATTGTTCATTAATTATTTTGTAAATATGCCATGCACATTCCATTTCCAGTTATATGTGTGTTTTTTTACTAAATTTATAAAATCCTAATATAAGTAACTATTAGTTTTGTAATTGAGTCGCGAGTAAGTGACAAATATCAAGTTTCTCAAATCCCAAATATTAAATATATATACATATTATTTTATTTAACACATAATATATATATATATCCATTAAAAATCCATTATATTGTATTTAATATATCATTAATACATATGGACCATTTTAAATGAGCCGTAACAGCATAAAAATCTTATTAAAAGTAAAAGAATTTTAAAATTAAAAGGACATTATAAATAACAATAAATAAAATTTGAAACACTATTTCATCGTTAAAACATATTGAGATTAAATAATTTCTTCGAACAGCTTAAAAAGTATTATATGGAATATTTTAATTTGAAAATATCTAAAATTAATTATTATGAACATATTTTTTTAACGTCCACTGTCCTTTTAAAGATATTTTTCTGTGAATATCCATAAAGTTTTCTGAAAACCAACAGAAACCTTGCGAATATCCTTAATTAGAATAACCTTTTGATTACTCATCAACAAATGTTGCTGGGATTTTAAATTCCTGTGGAATTCATATTTTACTGTGAACGAAAAACCTACGCGACTGATTCAAGCAAATCCTAATTGATGCAACATATTTGATAACGAGCGCCCTCTTTCGGCGACTTTTAGAACTATTGATTTAAAGACAAGCATGCTTGCGTCTGTGATTAATATGTGGATGTTTTTTAATCGTAACATTATATATTTGCCTTCATGCCGAAAATATGTTTAAGAAAATGAAAATGCAAGCAGTCATTGGAAAAGAAACATTTTCCTTATTTTATTAGTTTGTTCTGTTTGTTGACTTTTGAATAAAAAAAAATCTTGGAAAATAAGAAGTTGATTGATTTTGCTGCTTTAAAATTGTAATGGCCGGAATAATAAAACAAATTCGTGCTTTCTATTGTCCTCTTTAACACTTTCCAATATAGTTGTAAATTGTTTATGACCTTATTCATTCTGTCTGTCTGTCCGTTCGCACGATAACTGCCGTAAAAATGACTTTATCAAAATGAAATTATAATATGTTGTTTTGAAACACTCTGTGGGACCTTAGGGAATGGAAAACAATAAACTCATCCAATTAGTTTTGGATTTAACCCGGGTTGAAAACATGAAATACATTGAACTCTATGCGACTTTATTTTTTAAACATTTTTTAAGCGGAATTAAAATTCGCAAATTCGCGAAGAGATCACTTGACTCATTGGAAAATAAAATATGCCGTCCATTTTTATCTGCTTTGTGAAAATTGTGATTTTTAAGGAACGCTTATATTTATATTTACTGTTGCATCTGTTTGAAAACCGCTTTATTTTTTAATATTACTTGTGTATCTAAATTCTATGCCTACTCAATTACGATATTTTTGGTTTTAAATGATCACTAAATTTTGAATAATTCTACAACTAAGCCTAATTTTTAAGAAAATGCTGAATGCAAACAATTTAAGCGATTGTAAGATGAGTTGTATAAGAATTGCTGATTCTTTTTTACCTCGAAATTATTTAGCTCTGAAGTCTGGAATATAAGGGATCTGAATGAAATGTTCATTGATTTTGTATAGAGAAACAAATGGTTTTACAGCATTGTCTTTTTTGATGAGGTTTAAAATTTCCAATTAAAATAAGTTATTGTAGTTCTGTGATAATTTAAAAAAATATCACCGCTGAATTTATCGCATTTTCAGAGATGTTTAAATGAAATTGCATTTCAGTTGGAAAGTGTTTCTTAATCAATGCTTTATGCATGGTTATTATTTCTTGTTATTAGCAAGGAACAGTCTGTACAACAAGCTGCATTTACATCTGCATTTACAACAAGAAAACTTGTAATGTGTTTTTCAAACATCTATGGTGACTTAAATAGTCAACCATTAAATGCAGCGGCCGTCAAATTTATATATTTAACTCAGACGGTGTGGGGTGGGTTATGGGAACTATTATCATTCGTCATTTCAAACATGGTGATTTCCAAAATCAATTTGACAATTTGAGCATTATTTTACATACTGCTTTACTACATAGACGTATGTAATTATATGTAATTAGCATTCTCAGTGATGATTTAAGTTTAGAATGGATGTATAACTTGTTTAAATATGTCCTTATATACTAGATTCCGCCCCTTTTTACACTTAAACCACACATTGTGCCCATGAATTCAAAGTTACAGCTGAAACGGAAAGCAAAAATATATTGAGCTTCTTTTTCTTTTAATCTTTATTTTAATTCTTCAAAAATAGAATAAGTAATTTTGCTAAACTTGCGAAATGTAAAATGAAAGAAATTATAAAATACATTTAATGGATTTAGATAAAAAATTTGAAATGGATTTTGATAAAATTTTGCAAAAATCGAGTGCGGCTCAATTCGTTTTTCTCATACCAGAATTCACTTTTTTTTTAAATTTTAGAATGAACAATTTAAAACATTGGTGTCGTGGATCTAAATGTTTACAACTGTAGCTTAAAACCCTTAACTGTATAGGGCTTGAAAAAATATTTCGATTGTTACCATACTAGACAAATGTACTTCCTAGAGAATAACTTGCTCTTTCCCAAGGAGTGGGGGATAATGACATCATGAACAACACAAATTTGTATCGCGACTTTATTTTTCACAAAAATGGTTGATACTCGTAAGTTGGGTAAAGTATTTTGCAACTATAACATGATACCCTTCGCTTTAAAGGGCTTGAAAAAATATTTCGTTTAATACCTTGCTCGATAATGTACCCCCACCCCCCACCCCCCGGCGGTAACTTGCACCTCAAGGGGGACTAATGGCGTCATGAACAAAAAAAATCTGATGTGGGCCACACATAACTTTCCTTATATAATGTAATGAATTTACTACTTTTACAGTAAAAAAAAATAGGTTTTTCTTATAGTAGACACTTATATTCTTTCCAAGATATTGAATTTTAGACGATTAGTCGTCAATTTCTTTGATTTAGCGCCATTTTTATCAATTTGGCGAGATTTTCGTTAATTTGGCAACATTAAAAAAAGTCGCCAAGTTGGCGATATTCCGCCAAATTTGTCGCCAAAATTTCGCCAAGCATTATTTATGGAGAAATAAGTTATTCTTATAGCAGATAAATGACTATTGGCATTCAAATACAAAAGTATTACTCAAAGTAACTTTTCTCATGAATGGAATGAGGTAGATCCACGAGAATGATGTCACCAAATTTATCGCATATTACATATGAAAAGTAAACACGTTTCTCAACAGTTAATATTTTTTTTTAATTTATAGGATTTTTTGATAAATGTGTTTGAAAAATGTGTAATATCTCGAGAACGGTTCATGTTAGCGTTCTAAAATTTATGTCAATCGTTTTCTAAGGAAAAAATACATAAGAAATGTCTATTTGCGTAACTTTATTAGCGATTTTGATTTTTTGACGATTTTTTCAAAATTTCACGCGAAAATTTAGGGGGGTTCTGGACATTCGATTGCGTATAAAAACAATAGGCTTCCAGTGTTTATGGATTGTGATTTTTGTACCAAATTTCGTTCGAATCGGTCCATTCGTTCGTCAGTTATCGTCTCCACAGACTTACTTACACACACACACACACACACACACACACACACACACACACACACACATACTTTCACACACACACACCCAGACATCACTTCAAAAATGTTTAATCGAGATCAGGGATGCTTGAAGCGTGCTCTGCCGTCGAAAACTCGAATTCGAATTTTCGACCCCGTCACAATACTTTCCTTATACATTATGTATATAAGGAAAGTAAAAATGTATCGTAACCATTTTTTGCAACAATGACAGAAACTATTAAGTTTCGTGATTATTAAGCCATAAATAAAGCCTTTTATGCATGACTATGTTAAATTTTGTCCTGTGCTGCCACGTTAAAAAATATAAAATTTTGAATAAAATTCAAAGTTTTTTCTCTTATTTAAAAAAACTTTATGTAGTTCTAGATTTTTTGATAAAAAAGCAGGATATAAAGTTTTGTAAAAATCCATTAATATTTGTGACTGCTATTGTGTACATAAGAAATCGACTAGAGACATTAGACAGACAGACAAATGGACATAACTTTTAAAATAATCAAAACGTGTTCAGTAAGTCTTAAAACATAGATGGGCATCAAAATATTGAAATCGAAAATTTTTGTGAAAACAATACATTCTCGAAATTACAACTTTCTTTTACTTTCTTTCTAAACAATACTCTCTCTAATACTCGTATATATTTATAACTAGCAGCATACCCGTTCTTCGTACGGAGCATAAAATATAAAGAAACTTATAATTCAGAATCATATTCAAATTATGTTAAAATATTAAATATATTGCTCCTAAAGAGAAGTTTATGAATATCTGTTCTCATCATGCAAAATAATCGTCACGGGCAGATCTGAAGAATAAAACATCCTGGCCTCTTTCGAAAGCAAATATACTATGAAATTGAATCAATATATTCAAAATAACGGTGCTAAAATTGTATGGGACCCATAGTATTTATATACTCGAATATTAGAAGATATAACCTGTATTAGTAGATTACATGTATAAATTGAAAATATCAATAATTGATTTATTGAAAATATCCGTAATTGATTCCAATATATGCCAGAATGAAAGCACTAAAATTATATGGGAATATATATATATATATATATATATATATATATATTTATATATATATATATATATCCCCATACTACTTATATTGTCGCAGATTAGAAAATATGCCTCTATGTTAGTAGAAGATTACCCTTCTTACAATATGAGTCTAAAAAATCTTTGCCGAAATAAAACAGATGACATTATAAATTGAAAATTTCAATTATCCCCGCAATCTTTATTCCAGAAGGTCGTAATTGATTCCAATATATGCCAATATATATCAAAATATATGCCTATATACCTGTACTACTTATATTCCCGTAGATTAGAAGATAACACGTGCATTTATAGAGGATTACTCGCACAACGTACAATATGTGAGTTTCAACAATTTTTGTCATAATAAAACAATGGTATAATAATTTGAAAATATCAATAATCCCTGAATCAATAATCCCCGAAAATATCAATAATAATAATGTGTAACCTGAAGACCGTAATCGATATTATCCAGTCAAAAATGCAATGCCAATGAAATTTAATTTATATACTTATCTTTATTATTCAAATCGGAAAAGATTTAATTAAAATCGTATGCCACATAACACATTGGATTTACATCCATTGCTAAACGATATGATATCAGGTGCTTCAAATAAATTGATGGAAATCATATCGTCTGAATAATGCTATCTCCATGAAGGGTTTGGCGATATTTTCTTCAATTTAGCGATAACTTAAAAAATCGCCAAATTTATCGCCAAGTGGGACTGTAAAACTGATAGTCCCATTTTCCGACAAACTGACGAAACATTATCATAATATTATCCCCTAACACAACACAATTAATTTCATTTATTAAGCGCAATTTTATCAATTTCATGACATTTTTATAGATTTACAAACATTTTTATCAATTTGTTGATATTTTAAAAATTCGATAAATGTGTTACTAAGTGGGATGGATAGACTGACCCACAAATGCTACCGAAATATCATTTTAGTACTGTCTTCTAAAGAAACGAATTTAATTTCATTGATTTGCGTCGTTTTTAGCAATTTGGCGACATTTCCGTCAATTTGGCAAAGTTTAAGAAAAGTTGCCAAGTTAGCTATATTCCTCCAAATTCGTTGCTCTGAAATTGCAGATCTGAAGATAAAATATCCTGATCCCGTTTGTATATACTAAATGCAAACACTAAAATTGTATTAGAAGATATACCCTTTCTACTCTTTTTCTGTTTCAACAATCGGATAAATGAATTTATTGGTAAACACAATATGAGTTTATTAGCTAAACACAATATAAAAGCTTAAAACTCTTTGTCAAAATAAATGAAAGTGATGTATGTAGTCCGTAATTAATATAATTAAAAGAAAAATCAAACCGTTCATTTACAAAATATATTTTTACATCTATTTATTTATTATTCAAATAGAAAAAATGATAACAAATATTAAGGAACACATTTAATTTAATTGCGTTGCTGATAAAGAAACTTCCTCATAAACTGCGAAATTAAATAACCATTTTGATCTCTTCCCCATAAAATGCAAAAATAATAATCATTTTGATTTCTTTATACTTTCCATTGTTTAGTAAATGCTTGACCATGGAGTTAGATTTTCCATTTAAATTCATGTTTCAAACAATTCATGCTTTCAGATAGTGACTAATTAATGCAAAAATCCTGCACTAAGCTCAGAAATGAAGTTTTAATTCACGTTGACGTTTTAAACAAATGATTTTCATCCTTTCCGTTTGTATAAACCACGGAGTTAGCGAGTAGATCTCCTAGGATAAAGTTTCGTTTTTCATAAATATCTCGACAACCCCTGGTACTAGAAACTCAAAACTTGGGCAAAATTTATGGGGGGGGGGGGGTATTTTAAGGCTACTCACAAAATTTCATCAAATTCGATTCAGCCGTTCTCTCGTGATGATGAGACAAACGAAATATTCGTTTTTCACTAATATCTCGAGAACCACTGGTTGTGGAAACTCCAAACACAGACTAAATTTTAAATGGGGCTATTTCCAGGCTACCCACAAAATTTCATCAAATTTGGTTCAGCCGTTCTCCCGTGATGATGGGACAAACAGACTGATAGACAGACAGACAGATTTTCAATTTTATTTATATAGATGTTTGCTTTCAAAATATGAGAATTTAAATAAAATAAATATTTAAGTTAATTATGTTTATTATAAATATTAATAAGTCAATTTGCAATATTAATAAATTTAAATTGAGAAAGTTCATCAACGATATTCTACAGACTGGAATTAAAAAAATAATTTTGATATTATCGTTAATGCCAGTCGAAAATAGCTGTAGTTTGTACAATATACGACCCCGTCGAAACCAACTGATATCGATTGTGTCTTGCCGGGCAGAAGACAGAATAAAGGATTATCCTTATAATTAGGATTATGGACTTAACATTAGCGAACTACTCAGCCTCATACCCAATTTAATTTAAGTAGTTTAATGAAATATTTGCGCATTCCTGAGTTGCATTGTTAATGATGTTTTAAGTGCACTTGGATTCTTAGAGCAGGTAATAAAATTTATAGGACATCATTTGGAATTGTATTCAAGTTAGATTTTGTAAATTTTAGTTTCAACAGCGTTTGTGGACTTATTGAGTTTCTATCGACGATTAAGGTGTAGTTATATAAAACTTTGCAGAGATCACTTCAACTATAAGAGCTGGCAGGGTTTGATTCCCGGTTAGGGCAGCAAGGTTCTTTACAGTAGCGATCGAACAAATCAACCCTGTAGGTTAGTGTAAAGATGTCAGGGGTCTGAAAGTGACCCGACTAGTACGGATAAAGGACTCTGGAAGATTGAGCGCCTATTTCAAATTTAGACGATAACGATCACGCAAGACACTAATGTGGGTAAAAATAATATTAGCAGGAGTCTAACCCGAGGTAAAAATAGCGGGAGGTGGTTAGTCATATTATCCGTTGTCCGCCAATCTGACATTAGAGGGTGGAGAATGTAGAGTCCAATTCGAGTTCGTCCCAGTAGCTTAACGGTAGAGCGTCGGCTGGACAGGTAGGATACAGTGTTTCTTTAAGGACTTTATGGCCGGAGGGGGGGGGGGGGGAATGAAATTTTAAGGGAGCAAGTTTTCTATTTGTCCTACATAAATATATCTAAATGCTTTATCCCATAAATAGAAACTAGGTTAACATAAAATATCGCCGGGGAGGGGGGACGAATACTCGTTCCCGGGGGAACTTCGTCCCTCCTCTACCCGTAGGTATGTCTGAAAGAAACACTGGTCGGAGATCCAGGGTTCTATTACCGGTAGGGGCAGCAAGGTTCTTTACAACTTTACAGACAAAAAAATCTGATGTGGGCAACACATGACTTTCCTTATATAATGCAATGAATTTACTACTTTTATAGTTAAAAAAATGTTATTCTTATAGTAGATACTTATATTCTTTCAAAGATATTGAATTTTCTTCAATTAGTCGTCATTTTCATTGATTTAGCGTCATTTTTATCAATTTGGCGAGATTTTAGTTAATTTGGCAACAATTTAAAATGTCGCCAAGTTGGCGACATTCCGCCAAATTCGTCGCCAAAATCTCGCCAAGCGTTATGGACGGAGAAATAAGTTATTCTTACAGCAGATAAATGACTATTGGCGTTCAAAAACAAAAATATTATTCAAAGTATTTTTTTTCATGAATGGAACGAGCTGGGTCCACGAGAATGATGTCACCAAATTTATCGCATGGTATTACATATGAAAAGTGAACATGTTTCTCAATAGGAAATATATTTTTTTTTTATATAACTTTTTGATAATTTTTTTGAAAAATGTGCAATATCTCGAGAACGGTTCATGTTAGCGTTCTAAAATTTATGTCAATCATTTTCTAATGAAAAATTACATAAGAAATGTCTATTTGCGTAACTTTATTAGCGATTTTGTTTTTTTGACAATTTTTTCAAAATTTCACTCGAAAATTTAGGGTGGTTCTGAACATTCGACTGCGTATAAAAACAATAGACTTCCAGTGTTTACGGATTGTGATTTTTGTTCCAAATTTCATTCGAATCGGTCCATTCGTTCGTCAGTTATCGTCTCCACAGATTCACTGACACACACACACACACACACACACACACACAGCCAGACATCACTTCAAAAATGTTTGATTCGTGATCAGGGATGCTTGAAACGTGCTCTCCCGTCGAAAACTCGAATTCGAATTTTCGACCGCGTCACAATACTTTCCTTATACATTATGTATATAAGGAAAGTAATAAGTTTTGTCCAATAGGACAAAAGGAGTGAATTGATGAATTTAAATGCAATATAAACTTGCATTATTTTAAGAAGATGTAATATTTTTGTTGTGTGTGCACTCTCTTAATTTTATGATTATAATATTATTGTCTTATCTATATTTATCATCTAAAATGTAATAAAAATAAATTGCTTTTGAGAAGAATAGTTTGAGAAATGTGTACTGTAAAATATATCTATCAAATGTGTACCGTAAAATTATCTATCAAACGATATTTTGTTAATACCGAAATTATACACATTCTTCTTACATATTAAAATATATTTGTTCATGTTGTTTCTTGCAAAAAATCAAACTGTGAAACAACAACGCAGTTTAGTGGAGATGCACTTTAAGACCTGGTAAAATATGACTTAGTGATTTTTTAAAAAATTAATTAGTGACTTTGTTATTTTACGTTTTAGTACGATTTTGAGCTATTTTCATACAAATCGATCCCTTAGCAACCGAAAATATATTCATGGCGTTTTTATCTTAATATTATCGAAAAGATCGAAGGGCGTTTTTTCCATCGATATATGACCCAAATCCGTAAGATACTTATTTCACATGTATTTATTTATTGTAAATACATAGAAATATGCATTTTTTCGCCGCAACGGAAAAAGCAAAATTGGTACAATTCTATATTTTGGCAATAGGTTGTGTTAATCTCTTTGCAATCTAACAAAAAAAATAATTACTGCATTGTTTTATTTGTGTGTCTTTTTAAATCAAACGCATGAAAATTGAGAACTTTGACTTAGCTTGCGGAAGGGCTTCTTTACTGCCAGCCGGTGGAATTTCCTTCACATGTCTGCCTTGGAATTCACAGCGAGTTTGAAGCCTCGCCTTCGATACCGTTGCATTTTTTTTATGCTGACCCAGTAGCCGTCATGCCTAAAGCAAGCTGTTCCTCGGGATCTACCGACTGCAGGGTCGTTGGTTCGATTCCCAAATTGATGGATGCTGTGTCAATAAAGGGTGGCTTCAACTTACCGTGGTGCGCCGGGGCCACGTTTTGTGACGGCAGAACGGTTCACGTTCCGGTCGATGTTTCGGCCAATGATATATTAACCTTTTGCAGATCAAATTGTTTGAGATAGGGTATGTCAACTACCTGTCGTTTTGAAAGGTTCTTCGTATGGGATTGACAATGTCTCACCCGTAAGCAAAAGCCATGCGTGCGTGTGTGTGTGTATGCGCGCGCGCATACACACGCGTGTCTACGAAATTTGGTACTACGGTACTTCAGTTGAGATTACATGGTTCGGTGAGATTTTTTTTAAATATCAAATTAGCTTTTAAGTTATATCATGTTGAAGTACGATCTTGAGCAATGTTCACAAATCCACAATGATCGATATTATTATCAAAGTTTTTCCATCTTGACATCATCGTGACGAACGAAGGGCGTTTTATTTAATGATTATTTAACCACATATGCAGGACAATTTCTTCATATTTATTTTAAAATTCTAAAAAGGAAGATTAGCACAATTCTGTAGTTTGGCAGAAAGACGGACGTACATTCTAACAAAAAGTAATATTAATTACGTTATTTTTTTATTTCTGCTATCTGATAATTTGTAACTCAAACCTTAAAAATTTTGTGCTTAGATACAAAGATAAGTAAAGTTATTTATCTCACCACTTAGAGGGTTGCTATACAGTGGGCTGGCAGTTGCTATGTGATGCTTCTGCGCATGCGTGGTGGCAAATAGTAGCACGATTATACATGCATTTAAACTAAACGATCTGGATTGGAAAGAAATGATTAAATTATTTTGGTTCAAAACGGATGGTTTGAAAATGGAATGTTGTGATCTGTATATCTGTATGTTTAAGTCGCGGGCGCTAATTTAGGACCCGGGCATAGGTGGGTAATCCATTCTAGTAACTAATAAAACACTTACGTATATACGTATATCGTTTCCTTATTTGTCTTTTCTACCTTTATTAGAAAACCAATAATAAAATCCCTCATAAGAAAGTTTACCTTCCGACCGTTGTATATACCGGTATCTTCAAAACAGATAGTGGTCACGAATAACGTGATGTCCAATGTTTGTTGAGGTGTAAGTATACACCAGGTGCACACAAGCAAAATAAAAGTTTCTGAAATTTCGAGATAAGATCTCCGTTCGGCTTGAATCCAATTTTATATATCGAAATGGAAACGGGGATTTGTTTCCTGGAGTGGAAATTTCAATCTCTGCTGGTAGTGGACCATAAAGTTATCTACTCTGACGGACAAAATCCGTAGGCATATTTCTCCGGCTGTTTTTTCTTTGCTCGGTTCCTTTGAAGGTTTGTTTAGGAATGGAACGTTTTTAGAAGAAAAAAAAATTTTAACTCTTCGAAACAATGTTACTTTAGTTTCGCAAGATGCAGTTTCGTTTTGAGAGAAGTATTTAGATTATGTGTTCAAATTTAAGTTTTCGTGGGGGTTTAAAGAACTGTAAAAGGCTTTGGGAATTGAGAGATTGTATATACTTTCAATTTATATATACTTTCTGTCAGTAGAAAATTATTATATTATTTTTCTCTCTTTTCCCATAAAATGCATTTAAATATATAGGGAAAGTACTGGAAAACGCTTGAAAATTGTAATTGGGGATCTTGATGGACACCTTTTGAGCACTCGAAACGATGTAGTCTATTTCAGAATTATAATTGCACATTTATTACACGATTTTTAATGAAATCAAAATGAAATAATACGTTTATTTATTGAAGTACTAACTTCAAGCAAGTGCGGTTACTTATATTCCAGTATGTCACCTACTCGTTTATGGTGTCGTTGTACTCCAATGAGAACGAGTGCGTTAAAGTTTCCGTATTTAAGTACTTTATTTTTTACATTGTATATAATCTTTTACTTACTTAACTTTTAAAATCAGTAGCTAATCTTTTCAGTGTTAATCATGTGGGTAATTTTCGTGATGAATATCGTATCCGAATGTTCCAATTATCCTATAATTGGAAGAGCTGAGATATATATTTTCCGATTTTGGCACTATTTTAATATGCTAAAATCTCTAAATGTAAATTAAATGGTTTTAAAACCTAAAATTTTCGAAATAATTTTTAAAAATTTGAAGTGGGCAACGCATCACTCGTCTGCAGACTCAAGTTTATTTTCTTTTGTTTTCTTTTACAATTCATTAAATTGAGTTTAATTTTGAAAATTTTCACGGATATTTATTTGAAATTAATCATAATATCTTTGCTAAAATTTATCAAAAGTTTTTTCAACCCTTTTCTAGTCTTATTCCTAATAATGATCGTTTACAGTTTAAAGCTTGTTGTCCTTACCATCCTAAAATTTTTCGTCCACTTTTATATCGGTAGTACTAAACGTGCGGTTGGTATCCTTTTGTCCGAACATGCCAGAGACATAAAAAATGGTAAATTAATGACTACCCTTGCCCAATTCGTGAATAAAGATAATTTTCGCCCCCTTTTTGAAAAATATTTTCTTTTAATTAGCTGTAATAACCCCGTTGTATCTTACTATATGAATCCCTTTTTATTTTCATATATCATTCTTCTATTTGTAATTCTGATCCTGTTCAGGTCTTAAGTTATGCCTGGCGACTCGTTCTCGATTCCCTGCATGTTAAACCTTTGCATAGTTACATTGATTTATAATTATTTTCTAAAATACTTATTTTTTAAACTGTTTTTCGAAGTATTTATCTTTGAACTTTGTAGAAATTATAGTTTAAATCTGATGTATAATCCATTATTTTATGTGGTTGACATTTTCATGATATGCAAATTTTACTTAAAAGTATTGAATTGTATTTAAGCACGTTGGCATGTATTTCTAATTGTATTGCCACTGAAGATGAACGGGGAAGGTGTTCGAAAACCCTATGGCTATATTTAAAATTACGTATGTAGGATGTTTTCATAATAAAATGACTTTTGGATTTGTTTGAGATTTGTCATTTGTTAATGATTAGTATTTGAAATTAAACTGGTTATTTACAGTTTTATTTCTATTTTTGTTTCCATTTGACGGCTGGACGTATTTAAAAAAAAACGAAATAAAATTACTAAAAAGCTAAAATATCCTAAGAACGGTTAGACCTCTAGATATGAGGTTGGTCTTATTTTTTCATCGTCAAAAATTACTTATAAAACAAGCATTTAATTCATACACTTGCTTAAACGTATAGTAAATTTAACCATCACCAGTGTAATCCACAGATGACTTGCCTAAAACAATTTGACAAAATTTAGTAAATTAGTTTTTTAATTAGAGTAGAAAAATACGTCGCACAGACAAACAAATACATACAGACACACACACAGGCGCTACGGTAAACATAGGTATTTCATGTTCTAGAGGTCTCAAAAAATGTAAATTCGTCGAAAACTCGAACTGCGATTTTCGACACGATTCCAATACTTTCCTATAACATTACCATGCATTGTAAGGAAAGTAATTTCGTCATGTGTTCGAAAAAAATCAGCGAATATATATATAAAAAAATTAAAAAGCGAGCAAAAATTTGCCAACACACAGAATGTTATCTGTAGAGTATATCAGGAGATAACCCTATAATACACAATAATATTACAATACGCAGTACTGCATATAGCAAATATTTTAATGGTTTCGAAAATTAGAGCTCAGAGTTTCGATAAATTTACAAGATTGGGACACTTAGAAACACGAATAAAATATTCATAGTATGACGTGTGTTCTCTGTGTACATATGTCTGTGTACTATATGTATTCAGTTTTTCTCGAAAGCCCTCCAATCAAATGACAGGCAATTTGGCATTTAAAATGGTGTATCCTTTATCTTAGTGCTGATTAGATATTGGGACAATTGGCAAAATAGAAATAGCCATATTTTAATTAAAAATAATCTAATAAAATTAAATAATAAATATTCTTAAATAAATTTATTGTAGGATTGTTGTATGCACAATACTTCATAAAAAGATAAAACAATATCAAAATATTTAGGAGTTTTTATTTAAATCCCAGTATTTTCTGAAATTTTGAAATCGGACAAGTTGCAATAACGGTTGTTATATTAAACATGCATAGTCATTAAATTCCGATTAAGTATTCAATTCACAATCTTAAAACTTAAATTAACATATATATATATATATATATATATATATATATATATATATATATATATATATATATATATATATATATATACACTGGCGGAAAATAAAATCCCAACACCAAGAAAGAGTTGTGATAGATAAACGAAATTTGGGAGCCGCGTTTTTGCACATATGAAATATGACGCGTATTCAAATTTCGCGCTAGACGAATAAGAGTGGCTCTAGTAGCGCTACTATGATCATGCAAATCACGTTTGCTTTAAATACGCGATATAAACTTCGTGAGTGTTATTTATCGTCCGGATTGGACTTTGTGAGCTAGGTTTGAGTCAAGAATGCCTTTCGGGAGACAAAGAAGGCAGTATCAGCAGCTTAGTGAGTTTGAACGAGGCCGTATAATACGGATACGAGAAGGTGGATTTTATTTCCGCTATTTTGCAGAAAGACTTGGCAGGGATGTATCCACTGTGCATGATTGTTGGCAGCAGTGGTCACGGGAGGGTACTGTCTCAAGAAGACCGGGGTCCGGCCACACATGGGTCACTACTGAGAGGAAAGACCGCCTTATTCGCTGCATGGCTGTGGCGGATCGTACTGCGTCTGCAGCAGCATTTACAGTTTCTGTTGATCCCAGAGTGACACAACGAACTGTAATAAATCGATTACTTGAGGAACAGCTCCGAGCCAGATGGCTTGTAGCGTTCATACCACTAACTCCGAATCCCTGCCATCTGCGACGTCGGTGGTGTCAAGCTGGAACTCATTGGAGGGTGGAGTGGAGATCTGTTGTATTTTGAGATGAGAGCCATATCTGTCTTAGTGCCAGTGATGGTCGTATGTTGGTAAGAAGGAGGCCAGGTGAACGCTTGGAAGCAAGCTGACTGCGGCTTAGACACACTGGACCTACACCAGGAGTTATGGTCTGGGAGCCATTTCCTATGACAGCAGGAGCACTCTCGTCGTTATCCCAAGCACCTTGACAGAAAATTTGTACACCAGACCAGTTCTGCTGCCATACATGAGCGGTATTCAAGAGGGTGTTTTCCAACAGGATAGCGCTCGTCATCATACCGCTGCTGTTACCCAGCGTGCTCTACAGAGTGTCGACCATGTTGCCTTGGCTTGCGAGATCACCAGATCTTTCTCCCATCGAGCACGCATGAGACATTATTCGAAGACAAATCCAGCGTCATCCGCAACCAGTATTAACCGTTGCTGATTTGACTGACCAAGTGCAACAGACATGGAACTCCATCCCACAAAATGACATATGGCACCCGTACGACACAATGCATGCACGTTTGCATGGTTGCATTCAAAATCGTGGCGACTACAGCGGTTATTAATGTACCACCATTTCACATTTGAAATGGCTCTTGTCGCGCATACTTTAACCTGTGGCATTGAAGCTTTAATCAAATAAATATGTTACCTACACAATTGCTTTACCTAAATTTTATTCCTTTAAAGAAATTTCTTCTTGGTGTTGGGATTTTATTTTCCGCCAGTGTATATATATATAATGTGTGTGTGTGTATAAAGAGAAATGAATTATATTATGTAGAAGATGTCACTTGCTGTCTACATCATCTTTCAAGTGTGCATGAATACATATATTAATATATATTCTTATTTCTCAGAATACCAATATTTCAAAACACAGCTATGTCAAAATCAATAAAAAATGAAAGAAAGTAACTGAAAATAATTCTCACAGGAGATATTTTCATTATCAATAGCGAAAAATTATATCCAATTAATTACATTATGGCAAGAAATTCTTAAGTGTTACGCAAAAACTACTGAACGATGCATATAATGATGCATGTAAACCCCATTGCGTCTCAATAACTCTATTAGTGAGAAACACATCACTAGAGGCACTAATGAAATTAATGTCGTGTTTTGAAGTGATGTAATCTTGTAACATAGTAGTCTTTGCAATAATGACATTAAGCTATACCGTGTTTGGGAGGCATTTATCCAGTGCTGTAGTGTTATGTAACCATAAGAACATCAATTAAATATATACTCCATCTATATAATCTCTCTATAGATGTGCGTAGTGATAACACATCAACTCTATAAATAATATACATGTTTTATTGGATGTTTTATGGATGTTTTATTGGTTATATGGATGTTTTATTGGTTATTTATGCTCGTAAAGTTACTTAGAAAAGCAACGTGAAAACCCAACAAACTAGTTACAAATGTAATTATATTGATTAGTATCAACAAATTCGATCTTAAACTTACTGGCGTAAATTGAATAAAATAATTATGTGGTTTTAAATATGAAATAATGGTCGTAAGTCTTCTATATTAGGTATATATATTTATTTATTTTATATTGGATAATATGAAAACTTGCAACTATTTTTTAAACCTGTTAAAACAGGGATACTAACGCTGTTAAAAATTAATTTGAAAATTTGTGTAATACGTGTTATTTTATTTAAGAATATATAGCGCTTAACGTCGGAAATAGGTGTTTTATACGAAAATTGGCTCGTTTACGTTCTTGCCACGATCTATAATTTATGTTTGCAAATATTCACCTTTTTAATTCACTGATTGGGCGCCTGAAAAGACCTCACTTTTTGGAACACCACTAGAATTTCTCTGCTACTGGTGAGGAGAAGGGAATAAATCGAAAAATGTTAGTTTCTGTCGTGGTATAAGGCTCCTAAATATAGATGCTGACGAAACCGCCATTTTGACACCATCCAGTTTAGTCAGTTATTGTGTGTCTACACTATTTCAATAGCGCGCGCATGTCACATGATGCGCAATTTAGCTGTAAAATAAGTACTTCTACTTTCAAAAAAGTGTTCCTATCATTCAAGAAAGTGGTGTAGAATGGTTTAATTTTCTATCGATCACGAGAGGACAATGAAGTAACGCTTTTTCGTCATGTGCAGAGATCGCTTGAACTGGGAGTCAAGATGGTCGATGTTGCGCCATCCAGTATATTTAGGAGCCTTAAGGTGGTCTATGCGATGGATTTGTAAAGACTCAGACTTCTTGCTTATAAGAAATAGTGGCTTCCGGAGAGTCAGAAAATACTTTTCGGAAAAAAAAGAATGTATTGTTTCCGCCGCCGTTGTAGAGAAACAAAAAAATCCTGCTTCGTTAGATACTGCCTCATGGTCGATACTGAAAGTGTCGAAAGCCCAGACCATCCGACTCGTCCGTAGACTTAGAGCAGCTATTTAGATGGCCGGGATACTGCAAGTGTGTAATGATTTACACATTTATGTCACTGAGGTCTTCTGGGAGGTCTGAAAAGGAAGAAACACTTTAGGAAATTATTATATATGTTACCTGCAATGTATGAAATGCCGGCATTCTATAGAATAACTAAGCATTTTATAGAATACTGGCCGTTTTTTGGCAAAGTATGAAATATGAGAATTATTATATACTTTCCCTAGGCATTATATATAATACCTAGGCATTCTATGGAACGGCAAATGCTATTTAGGCAAAGTATGAAAAAAGGAGTGAATCGGAGATGTATTTCATACTTTGCCAGTTTGTCATTTGGCATTCTATAGAATGCCTAGGAAGTGTATGAAATGTTAATAAGTGTATGAAATGTTAATGTTTCATAGATTGCCGACCAGTTTTCAGTATTCTATATAATGCCTAGGTATTCTATAGAATGCCGGCTTTCATACATTGCCGGTCATGTTACCGGCAATGTATGAAATGCCGGCATTCTATAGAATACCTAGGCATTTTATAGAATACCGACCTTTTTTAGGCAAAGTATGAAATATGAGAATTATTATATACTTTCCCTAGGCATTGTATATATTACCTAGGCATTCTATAGAATGACAGATGCTATTTAGGCAAAATGTGAAAAAAGGAATGAATCGGAGATGCATTTCATACTTTTCCAGTTTATCATTTGGCATTCTATAGAATGCCTAGGAAATCTGTGAAATTTTAACCGTTTCATAGATTGCCGACCAGTTTTCGACAATCTATATAATAATGCCTAGGTATTTTATAGACTACCGGCTTTCATACATTGCCGATAACATATACA
The DNA here is from genome assembly GCA_951213105.1 of Amaurobius ferox. NCBI lineage: Eukaryota > Metazoa > Arthropoda > Arachnida > Araneae > Amaurobiidae > Amaurobius > Amaurobius ferox. The sequence continues at coordinate 125,060,776 of OX578137.1, forward strand.
TAAGACTTGGGAGGATTTATGTTCATAGTAATATAAATCATCCACGCATAATTTACTTTGTAGATTTACTATTTACTGAAGTAGGCGACGTTAATGATTCAGTGCTATGCAAAAAATATATAAGACTATTTTGAAAAACTTAAAAAATATATAAGGATATTTTAGTATTATTTAAATTTAGACGTTATTAATAGACACGGAAAACAATTTGCCGAAATAAAATGTTCATTAAAAAAATGTTAAATAATTTATTTTGGGATAAACGGAAAATAAGTAGGGAATTTACTAACACTCAAAGTTGGAATTCATTAAAACACACATTAAAAGGCTTTTGCTAAAGAGTAAAATTGTCATTAGAACTAAATGCTAAATAATCTATTTCCGTATAAATGAACAGCGATAAAAAGAGTTTTACCATATATGAGCGGGTTTACACTGAGTTTCTCATGATTTCAAGTATGTGTTAATGCGAACATTCAATAATCAGGTTTGTCTTCGAAAAAATCCAGTAAAAGCATTCAATGTTACTTTCCTGTTAAAAATATTCGAATGCATATTCTCGCTGTCTTAAATTGCTTTACTGCAAGCAAATTTGAAAAATAAAGCATCCTGGTCGTTTTTGAAAATCAGTTTATAATAATGTTTTGAAAATCAGTTTGTAATAAAGTTTGAAAATCAGTTTGTAATAAAGTTTGAAAATCAGTTTGTAATAAAGTTTTGAAAATCTGTTTATAATAATATTTTGAAAATCAATTTATAATAATGTTTTGAAAATCAGTTTATAATAATGTTTTGAAAACCAGTTTGTAATAAAGTTTTGAAAATCAGTTTATAATAATATGAAACTTAAGATGTGCAAGATGAAAATGTTGAATGTGCAGCAGGTGCATCTTTCATTTGGTTTAAATAATCAATTAGATAGAATTGGAAGCATAGGAATTTGAAAAACTTTTGTTAAAAAAAAAAAAAAAAACTAATATATCTTCTCCTACATGTTAATAAATTTTGATTTTATGTCTGGGCGAAAATATTTTAATTTAAAGCTTTCCTATTACCAAATGTCGCTAAAATCAATGTGTTTGTTGGTGTTATTGATTAAACTTAGCATACCAAAATTGGCTTGCAAGTTAGTGTGATTCTAATACTTATTTTGAGGAATATTGCATATAGAAAAGTAAATTTTCTACTATCTCGAGAACGACTCATATAATAAACACTAGGCAATAGTGTCGTATTATGTGTTATTAAAAGTACTTACAAAGCTTTGGTTGCATCATAATATCGAAAATATTTTTTTTTTTTTTGTTTTTCTCCATTTTATATTAAATAAGCAGCATATATCAATAACAATGTAGGTTACAGCTCTGTAAGTTGTGCTATTCGCTTCTTAATACAAATGTATCTATAAAAGACTAGTTTTACGAAGGGAAAAAAATCGGCATACTTTTTTTTACGTTTTTTTTATTTTCGAAAAAAAATGTTCGAAATATTGAGTGTCTTTCCCTGGTTTGAGCTTTTCGATATTAAGTCTTTTGAGATTTCTAGTTTGGAAAATTCATACTTTATTGCTTAATTTGTTTGTCAGATTATCTGGAAAAAATATTACTTCATTCAGAACGAACGCCTCATGATCATTTCTAAATAATGGCATCCATATATGTCTAAATTAAATTATTTACAAATTTCAGTCATTTTATAACAACGATTTTAATTTATTTTTTATGAACTTTCCTATTTTATATGGAAAACAAATTATTTCTTGAAAATGATGCATTTAGATATTTTTTTAGAGAAAGGTATTCTCTTTCAAATAAAGCATCACGTATTAAATATCTTACTTTCATAAAATATTTATATTTAATTACATTTACTCGATTTTTGGAAACAAGTGTTCGAAATATTGAGGGCCTACCCCTTTGGCGTTATACTGGAAATATTGGCGTTATACTGGAAGTATTGGCGTTATACTGAAAATATTTCCAATATTTGGAATATATTGACGACCAATGTGTAACTAAATCTTGGGTATGTATTGGCAGCCAGTATTGGCGCAACCTTGTCAAAATGTCCACATTTTCACATTGGCCCAACATTGGATCTATATTGACTGCCAATATTGAGTCAATATTGGTGTCTATATGGATTCAATACTACTAGACTCCTAATCATGCTATTTGGCGACTTCGTCATAGACTTTGTTTCGGATGTTACCCCACTTTTTAAACTATTCGGCACGACCATTTTTCAAAGAAATCGATCGTCTTATTGAATAGAACATGGTCAATTTACTGCAGATAAATCTATCGCACTTAATGACCTTTCCTTACAAGATTACTGGGGTGTTTGAGGACTTCTTTATGAACATTTCATGTACTTATAGTAACCCTTCATACATTGTAAAAGATTTATAAGCATGTTACTGAAAGTTTCAGGAGAATCAGATGTTCGTAGACGGTAATTAGCTGAAAATTTCAGAAATGAAGCTGGAATTTTCATGAACGTCTGTAATTGTGGCTTTTTTTTAATCAGTTTTCCGAAATTGCCAAGTATCTGAATGCATATTTTTTTTACAGTATATACTTAGTCGAACTCTTCGTATACTTATAGGAACCCTTAATATACTTTGCCCTCATATACTTATTCCTAGGAAATAAACTAAAACTCAAAGAAATGCACTTAGTTCAATAGAACTTCCTAAAAATGTATTTTATGATATTTACTATATGTACACTTAAGAACTGCGAACATTGCTCAACATATATAACAAACTTCCTTTACGGAAACCTTTATTGACTGCGACAAAACTTTCGAACCTATAAGAAATATCACATAATCCTAATAACAAAGAGCGGACAAGAGAATTGAAGAAAATAAATATACCAAAAGTTAAAGAACTATCTTTCTCTCTCTTCGCATTTATACGTAATCTGTACCGAGCGCAAAGATCCTCTTAACACTAACAACATATAAGTCCTTTTTGTTGATTTGAGACAAATTCTTATTACGATCGTCTGTAAAAAAATAAGAATTTTTCTTAGACAGAGAATACTTTTCTATAACGTTTTTAACACTTTACAACATAGTTCACTTTGTTCATTCTGTCTGCCTGTCTGTCTGGCTGTCCGTTCGTACGATAAATGCTGTAAAATGAATTTATCAAAATTAAGTTTTAATATGTTCAAAATTATTTCCGAATTTCTTTAATGCAAACACGTAAAATGAATTTAATACCATATAACATTTATTCAAATATAATAGTTTCTATTATATGATTTTTGAACACTTCGTTTAATCTTGACCTCATAATAATATATCAAACTTTTGGTGAAGAAGTACTGGAACTTAAGTTATGTCAATTTTTTTTTTTTTTTTTGAAAATAGAGATGATTATCTGAAAGCAGTACCTTATTGTAGTTCATTCTGTAAAGGCTAATATTGGTACATTGTTCAATTTGAACCCTCTCGTGAAAAGTGCTCATAATAACGAGCGACTCTTTAAGTATATATTATATATTTACACTATTATTTATAAACATTATAGAAGTTATCATATAATTGAGTTTGTACCGGGTGATTCAAAAGTTCGGAGCAAAAGTAAAACGCTATAAAAAATATCTATGAGTCGGAGAGACATGCGGTTTGCAGAACAATATTAACCGTGGTGGGTGATTTTTTATGGCATGAAACAAAAATGGTTCAAAATCTCGACACCAGGGGAGCGCTGCTGCAAATAAAATAATGCGATGTAATAATTGTGAAATAAGATATTTTATTTCAGCATGATTTACAGCTGCAAGTGCTCAATATGGCCACCACCACATTCCAGTACTGAGTGCAGTCGCGGTATTACGGCTGATACAGCATGAAACAGCGTATTAACGGGGATGTCTGCTACCTCCTGCTTTAAGGCCCCTTTCAGTACTGGTAAGAACTGGAATTTTCCTCTACAGACTCGTGGTTTTAGGTATCCCCACAACGAGAAATCACAGGGTGTGAGATCTGGGGATCTCGCAGGCCAGTCATGTGTGCAATCACCTCCATGCATAATAAGTCAGCTCCATAGTTTTAACTGCCGCAGCCCTCCGAGTGCCGATAGTTTGAATTATTCTTTTTTTCATACCATACAAAATCCCCCACCACGGTGAATGTTTCATACGATATTTATCATTTGCAATCAATTGAACCACAGCTTTTTTAACATTTTTAAACATAGTTGAGAAGTGTTTACTACTTTGTTCATTCATTCATTCTGTCTGTATGTCTGTCTGTCCGCCCGTTCGTACGATAACTGCCGTAAAAATGATTTTATCAAAATGACATTTTAATATGTTATTAAGACGGTTTGGGGAGCATATGCGGATGTAAATGAATAATATCACCCAATTAATTTTGGACTGAACCCGGGTTGAAAAATTGAAATACATTGAACACTATGGGATCTAATTTTTCAGACATTTTTTAAGCGAATTTAAATTCACAAATTGCTTTGAAACTTTTAGAAAATATTCAAATTATCCCATAAAAGATATAAAAAAAAATCAGCAAAAAATGTTCGGTAGTTTCTGAAGTAAAAATTAAAATAATAATTGCGCCCATATTATATGAAAATATTACCTGCCCCACATCAAAATAAAATATTGTGTCAAAATCGTGATTTTTATTCTTTTTAATTTATATTTAGGATTGCAACCATCCTAAAACCGTTTTATTTTTTTTCTGTGCATCTATATACTGCGCCAAAGCAATTACAATATTTTTGAGTTTAAATGATCATCAAACTTTAATCATTTCTACAACGAAGCCTAATTTTCACGTATAGAGACTGTAAACACCTCAAGCTGTAAGATGAGTTGTATAAGAATTGTTGAATTTCTTTAACGCAAAATTATTTAGCTCTAGATTCTGCAATATAACTGATATATATGAAAGAAACATTCATTGATTGTACATCGAGAAGCAGACGATTCCATATTATTGCTTTTTTGGTGAAGTTTCAAGCATGGAGTTGGAAAGTAATTTTACCTCCATAGTTTTACATTTTAGAGTAAAATAAATTATTGTAGTATTGTGATAATTTCAAAAAATATCGCCGCTGTGTGAAAGAAATGGAAAAAAGTTTATAAATGAAATATTCACTGCTTTTATATAGAGAGCCAGGCGATTTATATTTTGATGACGTTATTTGAATAAAGCTCATTTGTTTTCAATGAAGTTTTCAAATATAATAAATTGCTGTAGTATTGTGAGAATTTTTAAAATGTCACCGCTGAATGTATCGCATTTTAGAGAATAAAATTAATTAATAAATTAATTTTAAAAAGTAATTAATTTAAATAAAATTGCATTTCAAATGGAAAGTGTTTCATAATCAATGCTTTATGCATGATTGGACTTTCTTGTTGGTATATAACAAAGGTATGCAAACTACGGCCTGTGAGTCACATGCAGCTCACGATGCTACTTTATGCGGCAACCGAGACAATATTAATAATATCGAGAATATTTTATATGTATTTTTTTCTATTTATAAATGCAACTTATATTTATACTTCAATCTTGCCGAATATAGGGAAAGTAACACTCTTAATTAACTGAAATTTGGCTCAACTCGTTTTTCTCATAACAGAATCTATTTTTAGCAACTTTTTTTTACAAATTTTACAAGAATTGTTTTGAAAACTCGGTACTGTGGATCCAAATGATTCCAAATATAGCGTGTTACTCTTCACTATAAAGGGCTTGAAAGTATATTTCGCCAGTGTGTGTGTGTGTGTGGGGGGGGGGGGTACTTGGCCCATAAGGGTCTAACGACATCAGGAACAAAAATCGCAGCTATTTTTCCCAACAATGAAATTATTAAGTCTCGTGATCATTGAACCTTAAATAATCTATTTTACGCTTGTTTATGTCAAATTTTGTTCTATGCTGCCATGTTTAAAAATATACAAATTTTCATCTAAAAACATCCTATCTAATTCCAGATTTTTTTATAACAAAAGTAGATATATAGTTTCGTTAAAAAACCAATAATACACTCCAAGACAAAAAAAATCGACGCACTAAGAAAGAATTATCCAAATTAGACAAAATTTTGGTATGCGTACTGTGGATGAACAGAAAAAGAAGTGATTAGAATTTCAGAACAATTGGGTGATTTAGTGCACTGAAAGATTTAGACAAAATGAGCACGCCAATATGGCGTTGGTCCACCTCTGGCCTTGATACAAGCTATTACCCGACATGGCATTGATGATTGCCAGATGGTGTTCTGAGGGATGTCGTTCCAAATGACCTCCAATTGTCGAGCTAATTCGTCTACATTCTGAGATGGTCGCAGGCGACGCTCCTTCTCAGCCTAAATGTGCTCAATAGGCGAGAGATTTGAGGATCTGGCTGGCCAAGGAAGTGTGTCGAAAGCACGCAGACAATCAATAGAGAGGCGTGTCGTGTGTGGCCTGGCATTATCCAGCTGGAAAGTTAGCCCGGGATGTCGCGAAAGGAATGGCAATACAACGGGTCGTAGAAAGTCTGCAACGTACCTCTGTGCTGTGATCGTGCCACGGAGAACTATAAAAGGGGTCTGACTATCAAAAGAAATGGCACCCCAGACCATAACTCCCTGTTTTCGGGCCGTGTGACAGTAGGAGCAGGATCCTGATGATATCCGGGCTGTCTCCAGACACATCTGCTCTGGCCGCCGGGACTCAGTTCGAAACGGGACTCATCACTGAAGACAATTCGTTCTCAATCCGAACAATTCCACGTTGATCGGGCCCGGTACCATTGCAATCGCTGTTGACTGTGCATACTGGTCAGTGGGAGGCGGAGTGATGAGCGCCGCGAGTATAGATACTATTAATGGTCCGGGTGGTCACTTCCGTGTTTGTCACACATTGGATGGTTGATAACTTCGAATATTGTGCTGTCACAGCTGCTCTGATATTCGCTTTATCTTCCCGTTCTGACGTCGCTCTAGACCGTCCGATGAAATCTGTCATTTTGGATCAATTTCTGCCAACATCGTCTAATTTCTGCATAGCTCCTACCTAAATGCCGAGCGATTCGTCGGTGCGCCCATCCAGCCACATGCAGTCCGATCTCACTTCCTCTTTCAAACGCCTTCATATATTTATAGTGGCCGCGAATTCGCAGTCGAGGCATTGTTACAATCAAGGTACGTAAACGCAATCGAAATCCACTGCGCGTTTTGTTCCTGAGAGCGAGGTTCGCTCCTTATATACACCAGCATGGTTCTCAGTTTCAATGCGCTTTAATTCCGACTATTCATTCATTGGCTGCGAATTTCTGATCGTTTGCATATTAGGTCGACACGTGTTTGCATGTGTAGTTTCATTACTATCGGATTATTTTGCGGCGTGAGTCGAAATTTTTGTCTTAGAGTGTATTTGTGGCCGCTAACTACAAGCACATAACTAACGTACCGTTAACTAACAAGAAATCAACCAGAGACATGCAGAGAGATAGATGGGCAACACTCCAAATGTAGTCAAAACGTGTTCATTAGGTCTTAAGACGTATATTGGCATCAACATCTCGAATTCGGAAATTTTTTAGCGAAAACAAAGATTTGTATTTTCTTCGAGTATCTTACATGAGAAAGCAAAACTTTAGCTATAACTTTTTAAGTAAGTTTTACTTTGTTTAACAATGTATGGTGTTTAGCGTCGGAAACAATTGTCTTAATCGAAATTCTGCTGAACTAGGTTCTGCCACAAGCCCCAGTTCGACCCTTTTATGTCCCCCGAGCAGGTTTTGTAAGGGTTTTAAAAAGCACCCCTAATTTCACTAAATGAAGTAAAATCGAAAAATCCAGCTGCGTTTAGGTCTAGTCCATTGCTGATACTATAGGTGTGCAAATATCCTTCTATACCATCACGGGGCTATAAAAGGATCCAGAAAGACTAAAGATAATCAACACAATTTCTGCCTCTCTTGAGAGGCGGACGGAAATCCTATTATGTTAGACATTGTTCGTTGGTCGATAGTACAAGTGTGTCTTCTCTTTCACCAATGGGACTTCTGGAGTATCTGAAAATACTTTTCGAACACTAAAACCCATTTTCTCCTCCCCCGGGGGGTAATAGAAAATCTGTCTATGTTCTGTGTTACTCGTTGGTTGGTACATTTTACTTTCTTATACTATGTAATAATATAGAGGAATTATTGTTTTCATGAAAAGTTTCGAATTTGAGAATTTGATGCAATAGGTGTTTTAAGACCTCCTGAATACGTTTTGACTATTTTTGGAGCGATGCCCGTCTGCCTATCTCCCTTTATGACTGAGTTCTTGTGCAGACGATAGCAGCTACAAATATTAATGGGTTTTCACGAAACTTTATACCCTGCCTCGTTATTAAAAATTCCAGAACTAGATAGAATTTATTTTAATTAGAGAGGTAATTTTGAACTTTATTCGAAATTTTATATTTCGTAATATTGCAGCATAAGACACAATTTGGCATAATCATGCATGAAAAGGTTTATTTATAGCTGAAAGATCACGAGGACTCGATAGGTTCTATCATTGTTGCAAAAAATCCCGCGATACAAATTCTGTGTTCATGGCATCATTAGCCCCCTCAGAGGGTAAGTTACCCGCCATTATCAAGCAAAGATCAATCGAAAAATGTTTTTCAAGACCTTTAAAGTGCGAGGTAACAGTCAATAATTGCAATCTGTAGTTTGGACCCCTAAAACCGATTTTTCAAAAATTTTCATGTAAAATTCGAAAATCAAATTCTAAAGTGTATTCTAGTATGCGAAAGTCGAGTTGAGCCACACACTAGTTTAATTTTTTATTTATTATTCAGGCTCTCTAACTCACCTAAAAATTGTAGAACATAGACAATCAATTCCAACAGAAAAACAAATTGTAACTAGATTATTGATAATAAATACAAAAATAGATTTGAATGAAAGGTTTGAAAGAGTCGAAAGAAGTGAAAATATTGAAAACGAAAGATAAAATTGTTACTAACAAAAAGTTGAACAGTGTAAAAATGTAGCCCGTGATCCTTTGATTAGAAGATAATAATTAATTAATACCAGTAAATCAGTTAATACCATCGCAACCTCTTTATGAAATAAGAATACAGTTTTTAAGTATGTCGATATATATATTATTTTTGGAAATACTTGGAAACCATAATGATTGCTTAGCAGAAGATGGTTTAGATAAATGGAAAAAATGTAGTATAAGTAAATATATAATTGTCAAAATCGCCAAATTGCTTGCAAGTGCAATTAGACGATAATTTAATATGGATTGAAATATGACTAATCTAAAAGATGTCGGTGACCTTTTAAAAAGTATATAAAGAACTTTTTGAAAATGTGTAGTTTAGAATAAAAGATTGGAATGAATAAGTTAACACTAGAAGGGACATGATTATGAGGGGAGATATATTCATACAGATAATTTTGCCAAAGATCAATTTATGAATTTTTACAAGACATTTTTAGACATAAGTGGGATATGAATGTTATCAGATACTCCAGGTCGATAATATAAATGATAATATATGGTCGATAATATAAATATTCAAATATTCAGCTTTATTGGTCACCAGGGAGCTTCTAGGGGGGTCCTAAAATATTTTCAGAATTTCCCTTTTCACCGTCTCCCGGGGATGGGTGTAATTGAAAGTTTGCCTCCGTGAGATTTTGTGGCGCATTTGATACTATGCGTGTGCAGATTCGGCCTTCATTGCATCCAGGGGGCTTGTGAAGGAACTGGAAAAACAAAATCACATTAGACAGTTATATATAGTGATTACAAAATATAAAACTGATGCTTGTGAGAATAACACAATTAGTACATCCTTAAAGAGAGCAGACATATACAAATTATGAAGATTGGTTTAAGTGAGTTTTGAATCCTCTTCTTCAGAGGTCAAAACAGTATATTTAATTAACAAAAGCCAAGCAATATCTATATCTTGCTTAATATAATATGTTGATAAAATCAACTAGTTACATATTTATATTGAATTGTCAATTTTAATCACTTAATTCTTATTTGAAAATTTTCATTCAATTAAGTTATTGAACAAAAACATTGTCCAGAACCAGTTAAGAAATTGAAATGTTTTTGTGTTAGACAATGATGATGATCCATTATTAAAGAATCATACAAAATTTCAACCGAAAATTAAAAAAAATCTACGTTTAATGATCAAGGGCAAATAATGATATAGGTATTATTGATGGCGACGTTTTTGCATTATTATTGTTTTTGCCTTGAAATATCAATTTTCCAGGGTGTGATAGAGATAGAGCTCAGATAATGAAAGATTCAAAATGAGCATCAAATTCTGGGGAAGAAGGGGGGGGGGGTGTTCATTCAGGATTTACGCTTACGTTTATTTTTCTGTTTTCAGTTCAAAAATCTCTGTATTATTTGATACATCTTTTACTCATGATTGGCTAGAGAACTTTGATTATCACTGATATGGATTCAGTATTAAATCCAGGAGGAAGTACAGCGGTTCACCAAAGATACCCACTAACTGTGTTTCACTTCCAGTTAAAAATGTCCTTCAAGCATCTGTTTTTCGGGTTGGCATAGATAATGGGGTTTGATTGATGATGACTGATGATGACTGATGATGACTTGACAGTTGAGCATAGATGATGACTGATATGGGTAGCATATAATTTTAGAGAGAACAGGGGAGTGGAATGTTCCCTAAAGATTTTCTCTTTCAATTCTGGAGATGACATTTTTGGTTTGCTGGACAACTAGTAAGACAACTCGAATAAAGTATGTAAAACAGAATAAAAACACTTTTCCGTCAAAAATTAAATATGTGCACTATATGAAAGTCATTTCATGAATTTCTTGTTTCTGTTATTATTTGACTAATCTCAATGCCTCCTTTCTGAGCAGAGTATTGTATCTCGCTTTTGAGCATAACATTTTACTTAGGTTCATCGCCATGATTTATCATCTTAGTTAGCCGGAATATTTGTAAGTTATCGAGATTTCGAATCAAGCGGTAATAAGATATTTTATGTTCTTCAATAAAGGAAAACAGCAGTCTCATTATTATAGGGAATATCTTCATATTCCTTATACAGATAGGGAATCGGCATTTACAAACAACTATTGTAATTTTGTGAAGGTTCGAGTCACTTGACTTTGGCGACTAACATGGATTTCTTGATAAAAAATTCGGTGAAATACTGCCAACTTGGCGACTTTTAGTTAATTTTAGGAACTTCTCGAATTTTGTTGGTTTGGTTAAGAATTTCGGCAGTTACGTTGATTTTTCGTCATCTTTCCATAGAGGGTATATATGCCTCAGTTAGATTGCGTTGGCTTAATATAGTAAAAATGTGAATTCAAATATGCCAGTATTTCGAGAAGGCCTGTTTAATGAATTATTTGAACAATAATTTGCTGCTTTATTATGACTGACAGAGTTTTTATGATCTTTTAGGATACCTAGAGAGATACTAGCTGTGAATTATTCCTTTTCACGCTTATCGGTTCTTTTAAAAAAGCGTTATAGTTATCCAGAAATCTGTCTGATCATCTGTCTGTACTGTGAGTACACCCTTGATTCCAGAGAATACATTGTAACATTGTTTACAATGTGTACATTGTTTGCATTGTACTATACATTGCATACAATGTAACAATACATTGTAACATTTAATACATTGTATAAATTATAACAATGTATACATTGTTTACAATGTACATGTTGAAAGTTTAAAATATAACATAGTTTTTATGTCTTATATTTAAAAGTAGTTGCTACAGATATTTGTGCTTGAACTGATATGTATATATACTATATTCAAAGCAATATGTTTCTGTTGAGTTCAAAATTACCGACTATTCAATCTGTTATCATAAATTTTCTTATCACATATTAGATAAAAATAAGATGTTATTGCAAATATCCCCATATTGTTAACATTTTATATATGTATTGGCATATACATATATTTCAGTTCTTACAAAATAGGCAAAAATATTTCTTAACAAACTGAATGTTTGATGTACAGTTTTTTATGACTCGAACCCCTTTCCCTGATACTTATAATAAACAACAGTATAAAGAAAGCCATACACTTTCCCAGTGCAATAATAAAAGACAGGAAACAGGGTAATAAAGAAGACAATTCTTTTGGACGTCACATTCAACATCGATATTCTGGAGATCGCACGGACTTATAACGAATTGAATTGTCCATTTCAGAAAAATTGTCGTCGCTGTAAATAATGAAAATAAATAAGAACTATGTTCTCTAATATTATTTCAATTTGACATATAATAAAGTATTTCTCGTTTATCTCGAAAGCTATTCGATGTAAAATGCAGTTAAAAATCACTAGGCATGTATTTTGGATAAAAAAAATTGTGTACATTGGTATCAACGCATATCAATGACCTTAAAAAGCAGTGTCTGTATGTCAAAGCACCAAATGCAATCCCGTGGGCTGAAAGACCTCATTTGTAATAATTCAATCATGCTAAATCTAATTCTCAAATCCTTTTCTTAAACTAACCCTTGGATCTAGAAAAAAAAGCCTATCAAAGCTAGGTATTTTTTTTCTGTTTATAATTTCACACCGAAGGCGCTGCCACAACATAATGCAATTGCATGGCCAAGAGACTTTAATTCAGCTCATGGAGTTTCAAGCCAAAGGCATTGCCACAACATAATGCAATTGTATGGCCGCAATACTTAAATTCAGCTCTGGAGTTTTATTTGAGTCACCTCTACAGTTCAACTGGATAGAAAATTTGATATTGAGCGCTCATCCCAATTTAAAAATTCTGAATATGAATTTTTACACCATGGAGTTATATACTTGCTTCGTGCTTTATCGTCATATTCATGTTTAAAACAATGCAATTAATGCAAACTCTGTTTATAGATAGATTGATCGGAGTTGAATAGTATGACACATAAGTTTCAAGATAGTTAGTCTGTTTCTTCTCACGGTATGGCATAATAGTTTTCTATAGCAAAATAAAGTTAACCGTTCGTAGAGTGCCTATATATTAATTGATTGCAAGTTAGAAATTATCGTAATTTTCCTCATTTCCATTACACGCAACAATAAAGTGACCCCTGATGGATTTTTAAACGCAATGTTTTATTTAAAAAAATCGCTTAAGAACGTTTTGGAAAAAATTTCTGCAAAGTTCGAATATTATTAGATAAGTCATCAAAAGTCTCTGAAGAGATCTAATTTAATTACGGTCTCCCAGTATATCATTATTATTGAATGCTGGATACCGGTCGATCATAAACCAAACCGTCTCGAATTCTGAATGTGCCTCAGTGTGGGATCTCCAGACTGTGGTAGAGGTTCCAAACCACTAGAGATATTGCTCGACTACCAGTACCAGGTCGGCCAAGGGTAACAACTGCTCAGGAAGACCGATATTTGATGATAACTGCGCGACGTCAGAGGAACCGTTTTGCCAGACAACTGAGTTCAGCCCTTACACCCTTCACAGGAGTCACTGTTTTGAGACAAACTGTTAACAGAAGACTCAGACACGTTGGTTTCTATGCCAGACGACCAGCAGTTTGCATCTCCTTGGCGTCTGCACAGAAACGCGTAGTTTACAGCGGAGTTTGGAGCATCGGCAGTGGAGTGGACAAGACTGGGGCAATGTCATATTCAGTGACGAGTCCAGGTTTAGCCTACAAACTGATTCTTGTCTTACCGCGATCTGGAGAGAACGTGGAACGCATTTTCTTCAGGGAAACATCACACGGAAAGACATATTTTTCCATTTGGGGGAGTCATGATCTGCGGGAGTCATGATGGACGGCAGCACAGATCTCAACAACTTTGACACGGGGTCAGTTATCGGGCGCGGTAGCCCATTGGTTAGCGCGCTGGAGTTGCATTCGGTAGGCCCGGGTTCGATTCCAGCCACTGCCAAAACTGCCGCCGTGTTCATGCGGAGTACGATCACGTTAAACATGTGGGTCCGAAAGTCCTTCCGAGAGGTTGGTGGTAGGGGAAGGAGGGTACGGTCCCTGTGGATGCCTCCCCCACTGGGTTCCGGTCTAAATTGGGTGGCACTTCCCGACCGTCCAAACAGTTACCTTACACCTTTCTGGTAGGTCGGACGGTCTGGGTTTCAACAACATCAACAACGGGGTCAGTTATCGGTCAAAGATACAGAGACGAAGTCTTTGAGCCTACCGTTCGATTGTTTCGAGGTGCTGTTGCTCCTGATTTCATATTCATGGATAATAATACGTCTCCTGACCGGGCAGCTTTGTTCGACGACTTCCATCAAACTGGAGATATCCAGCACATGTAGTGACTTGCCAACTCTCCTGATCTGAATCCAATAGAGCATGTGTGGGATATGCTCGGGAGACAACTTGCAGTTCTCAACTACCCTTCAAGCTCCGTTCTGGGATTGAAAACTGATCTCCGTGAGGCTTGGAATTATTTGAGCCTACAACTCATGCAAACCCTCATCGAAAGTAAGGGATATTGTTGTGCAGTATGCGTGGCTATCCGAGGTTCCCACACAACGTATTAAACTGCAGCATCACATTGTTTTAATCATTATGTTTCACTGATGTTGACACTCGCATTGTGACCTTTTTTGCTTTCAACCCTTTTCTTTAGATAATAAAAGTCGATATTTTCCTTGTTTTGCATTGTTTTCTTCTTCTACAACCCTATTACATTCGCATACTGCGTTTCCTTTCATTCCGATGTAGATTTCCTGAAATTTTTACATAAACAGCAACTATGCTTAACTTTTGGACATGAGTGTATATATATATATATGGGTGTGTGTGTGTATATATATATATATATGTGTGTATATATATATGTGTGTGTATATATATATATATATATATATATATATATATATATATATATATATATATATATATATATATATATATATATATATATATATATATATATATATATACATATGTACACACACAGCTGTGAGCTCATCCTGTTAAATCAACGTGGGAAAGTAAAAGATAAACTCATAATATACAATTTTTGTAAAAGATTAAATTCACAATTAAAATTTAATCAATAAAGGGTAAACAGATTTTAAAAAAACAATGTGCATTATTTCAAATTGTACAAAACGTCATATTCACTATGACACTACCTATTTCAATTAGCTGCGCAATTCTCGTCGCAGCTTTCTTGACATCAGAATGGCGTTTCTGTGAAATTAATGATTAATGTAATGTGCATCGTAACGGAGTCCCCAGTCGAATGACTTCTACCTCCAATCTGTAAACAATATGTGCATTCTTGACATCATTTGAGCAGAATAGAGTTGACTACAAAAAAGAAAAAAGAAAAATACTGCAGAATGCAGTAGCACCTTCCAGAGGGAAGGAGAGAAAAGAGCTGTGGTAGCAGAAGTGCAGCCCTTTGTTATTAATCAGAGGCAAAAAAGTATGTGTATCAATTTAAAATATAAGATTTAAGATTTGACAAGTAAAAAGGGATCAGAAAACTGATGAAAAATTTAAAAGATGAGGATGTGGAAGGAGAATTTAATGTAAATGCTCACGGGGGGTCATATAATACTGCCCTGGGACGCTTTCTACAAAGTCTGGGATCATAGTCTGGGAGGTTGAATAAAGTTTCGTTATGTATACTAGGAATGTTCTGCAAAATTTTTTTGCTTGCTTTCTGATGGTAAATTTTATAGTTTTGATTTTGAAATCTTTTCTAATAATATCATTGCGAAGAAATCTGGGAGCTTTTCTGATGATGCGAAGAATTCTGTTTTGTTCAATTTGTACTTTTCCAATGGAAGTTTTGCAGGCAAATCCCCAGACTGGGCAGGCGTAAAGCAGGATTGGTTGAATTAAAGATTTATAAAGAATTTTATTGCTGAGATCTAAGTGGTCTGAGTAAATTAATGATTAAATGAAATAATGTTTACTATAAAATATACTTCTATATAATATTACTGGTACATATAGACGTTGCATAAAACAATTTTACTCTTTAGTTTTAGTAATTACATGAAGATCAATAGAAGAATGCAACAAACGGTATGTTTATTGTGAAAGCTGTAAGAATTTTTACAGACGTTTCGAAAAAGTAGTTACAAAAGCTGCTAACAGATGGCGCTGTAATCGCAATAAGTAATGCTTATAAATAGTGCTCCGAAATCCCACAATATGACCCCCTACTGCATCGAAAGCGGCCTAGAGCTGTTCTTTATGACCCACCTTAGACTTTTAATTTGCCTTCCTTCCAAATCCTCAACTAATCTAACACTTTAAACTTGTTCATTCCGAGTTATTCAATACATAACTCGTATCTCTTAAAGATTTTGCTTCTCATCTTTCATCTCATCTTGTCACTCTGTGCAACCACAGGTGGCAGCACCGTAAACTTAATTTTTTTTTAAAATCCCCTTTGTTTTTCTTGAAGGAATTTCATCATTGTGATGATTCTTTTCTTTTTATTATTACTTATTTTACAAACCTTTCTTCTCAAATGATGTCATGAGTACATACATAGTTGTTGTTGTTGAAACCCAGACCGTCCGACCTAACAGAAAGATGTAAGGTAACATAGTATCATACCGGAGGTTAAATTCACACTGACTAGGGACTCCGTTAAGCTTCATATTGGATTGGCAGAGAGATCAGTTCTACCGTTCAAACGTGAAAGCAAGTTAGCGTACCGAAGGAAGAGGTTGAAATCATGTATTCCATTGAAGAACGCGTGTTTCTGGTACTGGAATATCACAGGTTAGACACACAGTATTACGGCAACAAGACGCAGTTTTCAAACACGATTTAATGTTCCACGAGGACCCGATGTGAAAACCGTTCGCAAGCTCTTCGCCAAATTCGAATGGACAGGCAGCCTGGCTGATGTTCTAGTGGGGAATGTTGGTCCCAGGCCAACTGTAGTTACTCCTGTAAATATCTCCACAGTTTCTGGAATTATTCAGCAACATCCAAGGACATACGTCCGAAGAATTGCAGCATAGACTGGTTTGAAGCGTTCCAGCACGCATACAATACTAAGAAACAGTCCATACATGTTTTTATTCAAAATCCAATGTTACCAGGTCATACGCGTTCCAGCTGCGCGACAAAGGGTTGACTTTGCGAACCAGATTCTCACAATGATTGATTATGAAGAATTTGATGTTGGCTGCATCTGGTTCACAGATGAAGCACACTTCCACCTGAATGGATACATGAATAAACATAACTGACGATTATGGGATTCCGAAAATCCCCATTTGTGTAAAGCGAAAACACTGCATTCTCCGAAAGTTACTTTTTGGACTGCGGTATGCAGCAGAGGTATTATCGGCCCTTTTTCATGCAAGAAACGATAACTAGCGAACGTTACGTTGCAATTTTGGAACATTTTGTCGCCACACAGCGAGCGTTTGAGGATCGACCAGGCACCGAGTGTATCATGCAAGATGGGGCCCGACCACATCGCACCGGACAGGTATTTCGCTTTCATGATGACTACTTCGGGAATAGAGTCATTGCGTTGGATTATCCTAAATTTACTAGGGCATGCATGGATTGGCATCCATATTCGCCCGATCTGACTCCTTGTGACTACTTTTTGTGGGGCACATTGAAAGACACTGCCTACAGGAACCATCTTACCACGCTGGACGAGCTTGAATCATCGACCTGTGTGGCATTTGAATCCATTTCCGTTGAGACACTACAAGATGTGATGGCAAATTTCATTGCTCGTTTGAGCCACCTCTGTGCTGCGAGCGGTGGACATTTTGAAAAGAATGTGATGTGATTGAAAAGACTGCTTGCAGAGGACGAGTTTATTTATGCATGCTGATACGAGATGCACAGCGTACAGCGCCATCTGTTAGCAGCTTGTAACTACTATTTCGAAACTTCTGTAAAAATTCTTACACCTTTCACAATAAACATACCGTTTGTTGCATTTTTCTATCGATCTTTGTTTTCATATTATTTAATTTTAAATTCAGTGAGTCCTTTGTTGGACACCCTGTATATATATATATATATATATATATATGTGTGTATTTTGTACTAGTTTCACCATTCTTAAATAAAAACTATATATTTTAACGTAAGCATGGATATTTTTATTTCAGAAATGTGCTGATTCAGCTGATAAAGACATATCCAACAAGGACTATAGATATCATTTTGCAAGAACATATCCTCCAAACACTAAGGTAAGTTTATTTTATTAATAATATGCTTTTCTAATAAAATATGTGAACGAATTTTCGGGTATTGCTTGCTAAGTGACCTCTACATAAATAATATAGATGACCCCAATCAATTTCCAAAAAACCCGCTTAAAACGAAGCAAAAAAAAAAGAAAATACGTTCTATATTTTACCATGTGCTCAGAAAATTATATAACGCATATATCTGGGGAAAGAAGTTCTTGATGCAATCCATCCCCGTCCTCACAATTGATCTAAAATCAACATTTATAAACCAAATAAAACATTCATAGAACAGTCATACGTTTATTAATTAAGGCAAATCATAACAGCGGATATATATCTCCATATTCACGTAAATGTTTAGAATTATATGAATTTCAAATTTCGGCGATGCACGAAAATAAGACTGAAATGGCCTAAAATACACGTATTTAGATTTAGTTTTAAAAAATTGCATTTGCAGGAATCGCCCTACGGTTCAATTATCATTGGGAAAATGGTGCTCCTAAAGTTTCGATGGTGTTTAGATGGTAACTCTGAGATTTTTATTGATCGCAAACTAACCTATTTGTGCGAAAATCGCCCAAAATCACTTCAGTAGATAATAATAAAAAAAATCGAATTTTAAAGAAATAGCTCATTGTTCTCTGGTAACCTGATCTAAACTCACTTTACCGAATATCAAAGATATGAGTATCTTAGCTATTCTTCTATGCAACCTACAGACAGACAAACAAATAGACAAACAATTTTATTATTATTATTATTGATACACAATTATTATAGTTAGATTCAATACCTATTATTTAGTCACTGAACTCTCTCTCCTATAGAGGTCTTTATTAATGTATGAATCTAACTCATAGTGAAGGAACCAGTATACATTGTTTGTTTTTGCACTTTTTAAGTCTCTAACGATTACTGCATTAACAACGAGAAAACTAGCTATGTGTCACAATTTAGAAACGCTTGGTTAACTGAGAAAATGAATCTCAACACGCATCCTGCACAAATTTTAAGAATATTGAACTTCAATTGCTAGAGGCAGCAATTTTCGCCCATTGGCAGGCTGCATGGTTGGGCTTACTTCATCTATTACCCCACAGCTTTGTAGAATTTCGACCCATAGTAAGCTTGTGAAATGTTCTCCTATACTGTGTTGAAGAGCACTAACTACAAAGCGCAAATTAAGTGCAAGGTAACTATACCAGGAACCTATCAACCAATACTTGAATCACTGATTGTGCGGTTTCAAAAATTAATGCTGTTTTAAAAACAGTTTCCATTGGTAAATAAATTTCCCATTAAATAACCAACAGCTTTTCATTGTTCTAGTGTTCCAGAAGACCATGCTTATTTCCTTGAAATGTCTTTAAGCATCCCGATCACCTTTTAAATAAAGATTCCTTGATTATATCGAGTCCCCTTATGAAGTACCGTTGCCAAATCGAACGATCGTGTTTGAAGTTCCCTCCTCTTAGTTAAAATTGAAGATAGGGATAAAAGCTCGCCAATAAGGCAAGATAGAAGAGAAATATCAATTACACAGTTGTAGAAATATTGTTTAAAGAATAAGATTTGGCATAAGTAACGTACAGAACTCGGATATTAAAAAAAGTAAACACTTGTTATAATTCAATTACTGCTAACTATAGACGTTAATTATAAGTAATAATAGTATGCAATCCTTTCTCGACTTCAAATGTGCTTAATCTATGATGGGAGACATTATTAACAGGTTTTATGCTAGATTAATATGAATATGTGTTGTTTATTGTAACATTTCAGCAATCCGTATATATATATATATATATATATATGTATATAAATCAATTCAAGTAACTACGAAATATTAAAATCACCAAAGCATTTAAACCACGCCCACAATGCCGAAAAGATGCCAATGTACAGCACTGGCTTAATTTTTAATATTAATTAGACTAGCCTCTTTTTCAGGTTGGAGCATTTATCTCTAATTAACCCAAACACATACTTGCTTGTTTCAGGTTTGGCAATAGTAAATTACTATAAATGCCAAATCACAGACTACAAGCGTTAAAAGAGGAAGAATTAAGAAAAAATAGGAAATATAGTATTGCCATGATCTATGAGGACGTGTGAGTGCGAGCAGCAGTAAATGAATGGAAAAAGTTGAGAAGCATCCGGAGGAAGTATAACGAAATAGACCATGGGAAATAGAACAAACGGTTGCAGTGACCTTATAAATGCTTCATATAACCGAGTTAGTCAATTGATAAGATTTAGACAATGTCGTACAATTTTGTAATTGTTATTTTTCTTCTAACTCGCTTTGCTGCCGAGTTCGTTTTACTAGCTTCTTCACTTTATCAGTAGGGATACTGTAATCACTTTTACTCGCTTGGAGAACGACACTTTAATATAGATATATCTAACATGTATACTGCTTAAGGACTGGGATGCTTAAGGACTTTGCTAGAAGACCTGTATATTACCCATGGAATCCATTTCATTACATTTAAAGTCATCGCTAAAGAACCTAATCTTTTTATTGCATATCTAGCAATAGGTAAAATGCAAACATTTTGTCTTTTTTACTTTGTCCTTTTACTTTGATTATTTTCGGAGTGATGTCCGTCTGTCAGACTGTCCGTTAGTCTATCAGTCTGTATGTCTGTGGTCGGTTTATGTAACACGATAGAAGGCACAAATAATAATGGATTTTTACGAAACGTTATATCCGGCTGTGTTATCTCAAATTCTAGAGATTTATAGAATTAATTTAATTCGAGCAAAAATTTCGGAATTTATTTGAAATTTTATATTGTTTTTAACATGCCAGCATAGGATAAAATTTGACATAATCACGCGTAAATGTGTTTATTTATGGCTCAATGATCGCAATACTTTACAGTTTCAATCGTTGTAAAAAAATAGCCACGACGCAATTTTTTGTTCGTGACGTCAGCAGCTCTCCTCTGGAGGCAAGTCATTCACTCCCCCCCCCCGGGTACATTGTTAAGTATCAATCGTATGGTATCAATCGAACGTTTTTTCATGATATTTAAGGTGAAGGGTAACAAGCTATAATTGTAATCGTTTAGACCTATATAATACCGATTTTTCAAAAATGTTCTTGTGAAATTTGAAAAATAATGGCTAGTAAAAAAAATGCTGGTATAAGAAGGCCGAATTCAGCCACGCTTCAGTTAGTTTAAAATATATGATATATATATATCATGAAATAATGCATATTTTTAAATGGAATACACTTTTCCTTTCAAATGCAAATTATTTTTTTACATATATTAAAAAAAAAATTATGAATCGCTCAAAAGCTGCTGCAATAATAATACAAAACTCTGATGTGAGCAGCACATGACTTTCCCTGCAGACTTATATCCACGTTCTTTTCATTTTAATTAAATTTAATTCACTTTTATTTCAATTTTCGTTCTCATTTGGTAACTGGACTTAGATAACTGGACTGGTAGGGTAGAAAAAATACGAAAAAACTAAAATATTTCGTGAACGGCTAGTCCTAGTGTAATGGGGTTGATCTTATTCTTTTTTTCGTTAAAAAATTACGTATAAAACAAGCATTTAATGAATATATTTGAGCATACGTAGTTTTTATTTTAGATTTTGACGATTTGTGCAGGCCTTTTTTTAAAAAAAGGCAGGTTATTTTTTCCGAATCATACCAAAATCTAATCAGCACTAGGGTGACCCACAACCGACTTATCTACCGAATTTTGTGAAATTCAGTCCATTAGTTTTTCATCTAGAGTGGATACAGACTTTTATGGGTCATTTCGCAAAAAAAGGCGGATTCTTTTATCCCGAATCGTACTCAAAACTAATTAGCACCAGATTGTCCCAAAAGTGACTTACCTACCAAATTTTATGAAATTCGGTCAATTAGTTTTTAGTTGGAGTGGATACAAAATCTGCACAGACAGACAGATAGATACACAGACACACACACATACGTTCAGCTAAAAATAGTTTCTACGTATTCTAGAGATCTCGAAACGCGTAGATCCGTCGAAAACTCGAGTTGCGATTTTCGGCATGATTCCAATACTTCCCCTATACATCACCATGTATTGCAGGGAAAGTAATAAATAGACAATACAGCATTATTTTTTACGAATTTCATTTTTGTATCTCTGCTGATCTTTTAATATTTTTATTGTGTAATTTAATCTTGTTTGGATATCATTAAATTAATTTCCTCGTTTAATTAACATTCCCAATAGAAAACAAGAATTATATTTTAATATATAAAATATAATTCATCATCTATAATTTTAATTTGAGCATATCTTTCGACTGCGATGTGGTTATTAATCAAGATTGTCGAGATCTAAGAAATTCAGCTTCCCACTTATTAGGTTTATTTATCATTATTTTCCATGATTTTCCATTGTTTCCTGTAAAATTACTGGGTAATTTCATTACTTCTAATTTCATTAACATAAACTATTAATTTTATTTTTTAATTTTTCATAAAGAAAAAGCATTTATTCATCATGTAATATTTTTATCTCTAAAGCTTACAAGATTTGTTAGCCAGTGCTTTTCTGAGCTTGAGCTAGTGATTATACGATTACTGAATAAGAAATTTAAGAATCGCTAAAAATTTTGTGTATATACATTATAAACTACATCTTGAAAAAATTATGCATTGTTTTTATAATTAAGAAGCTCTAATTATAATCCGCAAATATGAGTAGCTGTTTATATAATTTCGTTATAATTTTATTTACTGATTGTATTTTTACTTTTTAATAATATCGTCAGCAGAATTCACAGTGGTGCTAAACACAATTGCTTCATCCATATATTTACATGAATTTGATGAAGAAAAATGATAATAATACAGTTTAAAGTGATGTTTAATACTGATAAATATACACTGAAGAGGATGATATACAGTAATTACAAACATTATTTATTTGTGAATGTATATATGTGATTATTCCAAATCAATGAGAAATATGTAGAAATCTTATTTTATTGAATATATAATAATAAAGAGAAATATGCGACATTGTTATTTTATTAAATATTTAATAGTAGAAATATATATGTGTTATCCTTATTTTATTACTTATTTAATAATAAAGATATATTTATGACATACTTATTTAATAAAATATTTAATAGTAAAGAGATATTTGTGACATTCTTAATTTATTAAATATAAAATAGCGTTTTTCATAGTCAAAACATATTAAATTTTTGAGATGGAATAAAGTAACGTTCAAAGACATATAATAATGGCTAGGAAATTTTCATATACGGGCCCAAGCACGAAATATTTAATACAAATTCGGGTATATTATCGTACATAAAATTTTTACATTGGAAATACTGAATTTTTCGGGGTGTTGCATTTTTTTCAAACACCACTGCGTCGATTTCCCGAAAATATTTAAATTTGATATCCTGACAGAAAATCACGTTTCATGAAGTCTGCATACCATCTCGAATACTTTTGAAACGATACTCATCTGTCTGGCATACGATTACTGAATAATAAATTTAAGAATCGCTAAAAATTTTGTGTATATACATTATAAACTACATATAATTTTCGAATTCGATTGAAAATTATGTACCGGATGGTCAGAATTAAAACAGCCCTACTCTGAGCTCTCTATACATCGAACTACTCAGTGTAAAGTAAAGGCTCCAAAATTGTTGAACCTACTATTCAAGACATGGGGAAAGGAAATACGCGAAAAAAATTAGTTCCAGGAACACCGATAGGTGGCGCTGTACAACAGAAAATATGCTGAAAGGCACAAAATAATCACAAAAAAACAAACACATGCGATATGGAATTTTTCCTTTTTAATTTCGTTTGCTGATATGAAAAAAAAAGAAGATAAAAAAGTGAAGAAACTTAAACTGTCATTGTAACTGCAATTTCGTACTGTAAGCACAAAAATTTGCATAAACCCTTGGTTTGCAGCTACTATGTTCTGGGCATAAAAGGGGATAAAACTGGAAAATTTTTATTCTTATCAGCGATGGCTGTCACACTGCCAAAACGCGCTTTGCTTGTGAAGCTGTTTTATGAAAATAAAGGACATGCTGCAGCTGCACTTCGAGAGTTTCGTCGACTTAAGAATTTGCGCAAAGGACCATTACTTCCACAAGCTCTCGGGAATGATCGCTCGATTCGAGAAAACTGGACATCTTGGAGTTCAGTCGGGTCGAAGATGCAAATCGACTCGTTCAGATGTCATTGACGATGTTGCCACCGCTATTGTTGAACAATCAATGGATAACGTTATAGTCTGCAGTAGTGCACGTGGAGTGTCACGACACTTGGGTGTTCCCTACAGCACAGTGCGGGACGTACTGAGAAACATAGTGCATTTTTTCCCGTACAAAATTAGTCACAATCACCACTTGCTGACCATCGACAGGGAGAAGCGACTGACCTTTGTATTGACATTTCTGGCTAGAGTTGAAGTGGATGCATCGTGGTCATGGCAGATTCTATGGAGCGATGAAGCGCATTTCCATCTAAGTGGAACAGTGAACACCCATAACTGTTGCATTTGGGACACGGAAAACCCTCATACCTTCCAAGAGATTCCACTTCACTCACCGAAAGTTACAGTATGGTGTGGATTCACAGCTACATTCATTCTTGGCCCTTTCTTTTTCGAAGAAGCTACTCCCAATGGCTCTGTGACATGCACCGTGACGGCCAGGAAGTACAAAAACATGCTCGAAAATTTTGTTGTACCCCAACTGCAACAGCACCATTGTCTTGATTCAATTATCTTTATGCAAGATGGAGCGCCTCCACATATTGGACTCTGTGTACAGCAGTTTCTTCGGCAACATTTTACTAATGGTAGAGTAATTAGTCCTGCGTTTCCGACAACCTGGCCATCTCGTTCTCCAGATCTTAATCCCTGTGATTTTTGGCTGTGGGGATGCTTAAAAAGTCTTTTTTTATCGAGGATGTCTGGTAACCTTGGCAGATTTGAAAGACAGTATCACTCTGCATGTGAGAAGCATCTCAATTGACCAATTTACGATCCGCAGTTGAACAAGCTGTCTCTACAGACTGCAGATTTTACATCTTGAAGAAGGGAACCATATTGAGCAGCATTTCCTGCATCGATAAGGTCCTTGTGATATGGATGTTTGGTACGTTCGAATAAAATGTGTTACAAATTTGTATTTTGTGTCTTTTCAGCATATTTTCTGTTGTACAGCGCCACCTATCGGTGTTTCTGGAACTAATTTTCTTTTCATCTAATCCCTTTCCCCATGTCTTGAATAGTAGGTTCAACAATTTTGGAGCCTTTTCACTGAGTAGTTCGATCTATAGAGAGCTCAGAGAAGGGGGTGTTTTAATTTTGACCACCCGGTATATTTCAAATTTCAGATTTTCATAATAAAATTTCCCGAAAAAATAAATAATTCACGTAACAATGCTGAACTTAGTAGAAAATGATAGCTTGAACCACAATTTAATCCATTAGCCTTGTCCCGAATTTAATCAATTTATCTTCTTTATAAACCTGTTGTCAACCTAATAAAATAGGTTTTACAAGCTATTAAAAAATTTTCTGTTAGAAAGCTTATACAAATATTAATTTATTTTCATGATATATAATATAAATGGGTTTGATATGGAATATAGTATATGAAAGACGAGTGGAGCCTCATTCTATAATGTATTTTTATTTTTATTATATATTTTAATTATTCTACATCATGTAGAAAAAGTTATTGTTTTAGAATACTAGATTTTAATGTTTATCAGTTGATTTAGTGTTATTTTTTTCAATATGTTACAATTTATCAAATTATTTTTAGAGTATAATGTTGTCCCAAATTATCTTTATACAGGGTGAGTCGGAATTGTTTTTACAAAAGCAGAAGGGTGATACTACCCCACCAGACGAGCAATAATTATCATGGAACATAGGGTCGCATTGCACTCTGACAAGCAGAAAAGAGGCGCGTCGAGCATGATGCAGTCAACGCCTCGGACGTCATTGTGTACCTGGCTACGTAGTATCTCCTACGCCAGACACGAACGCAGTTACCGTATGCAAATGTTCAGGGAGCCGAATCAGCATAACTGGCTCCTAGTAGGTTCCGGCGATAGCCAATCAGAGCACACGTTGCCCTTTAAAAACCGGCACAACTTCAACGCTGCAAGTTATTCCCACTGGACTTTTTCTTCTGGGGCCACATGAAATCTTTAGTGTACGAGACGCCTGTGGACTCGACAGAAGATCTCGTCGCGCGCATTGTTGTTGCCGCAGACCACATTAACACAACACCCGGAATCTTCGAGAGGGTGCGTCAGTCATTCCTTCGCCGGTGTGAATAGTGCAACGACAAGTGTGGTCGCCACTTTGAGCACTTTGTGTGAGTTTGTCGCTGCACAATAAATCTATTTGTGCATCGTTTGGTATCGTATATTCGCGTTCTCAACACTGGTGTACGTGAGGTTCTTATTCTAATTTTACTCTTTTCTGCCTCTCTGATTGCAATGTGACCCTATGTTCCAGAGTAATTATTGCTCGTCTGGTGGGATACTATCACCCCACTGCTTTTGTAAAAACAATTCCGACTCACCCTGTATATATAAAAATAAGCCGCACAAGCGCTGTTTATTAAATATATTTGCCTTCAAACTTCTGCAATTCAGGATTAGATAGGTGTTTGTTCAATCAAAACAGTATTTTATGGCTCCGAAGTGTCATTTGGAAAGAATTTTTGAGGTAACGCGATGTTGGTCGTTTAGAAGCTGATCAGATATTGACGGAGATAGAAAATGTTTTCATAATTAGCTTTGAATCGTATTTACTCATACTCAATTTTCCAGCTTGTATTTATATATTATAATGCTATGTAATTCCCCTAAAATAGTTAATTCAATTATATTGAACAATTATTGAGAAATTTATTTACTTTGTGCATGTCAATGATAATTTGTGCCACCAATGTATTTTTATTAATTACTTAGTTAATATATTGAACTAGTTTTTAATCTGTTGGTATTATTTATGGAGTAGTTACACTGTAATCACTTCTTACGTCAAAAAATGTAACTTGGGACTGATATTTCTTGTGTTTGATCCTTTTCCTACGTTCATAAAACAGTAGACAATTTTATCAATAATAATTCCTGAAATGTGGTTCCATGTCGCGTATTATTAAATCTGGAAACGTAACTAAGAGGAAATGATTCTTATCATTGCTGTCATGAGTAGATACAATACAGCCGGGTCTGTCCAAATGATTCCGCAAAACCTTGAGGAAATAAATACCTCATCAGCAGATTTAATCTGAATTTTCGTGATCATAATTTTAATTTTTCCCGTGTGTGGCCAATTGTGTTTTGTTTCCGACACATTTTTTAAAAATTCCGTTAGAAAGAAGAAATTTATCATTTCGATTTAGTTTGGACAGATAACATAATTAGGTAACTTTAAGCTTAATTAGTACGCAGTCCTCGTTTCTTATTGTTACTAATTACGAGTTGTCCAAAACTTTGAAACTAAGGTCACGTTGTTGGTTAATTCTCTTTTTCTTTGCTATCTTGAAGAAAGTTGTATATTTATTATTTCCACAATAGTTAAGATACAATATTTCGTTCTAAATCGAATACCGTTTGAGTAAATTAATTAATGACTTATTAGTTTGTTACACCATTTATTTTATCACGACTCTTGCCGATTTAAATAAAAAAATCTGATGTGGACAACACACGACTTTCCTTATATAATGTAATGAATTTACAACTTTTACAGTAAAACATAGGTTTTTCTTATAGTAGATACTAATATTCTTTCCAAGATATTGAATTTTCGACAATTAGTCGTCATTTTCATTGATTTAGCGTCATTTTTATCCATTTGGCGAGATTTTCGTTAATTTGGCAACTTTTCAAAAAGTCGCCAAGTTGGCGACATTCCGTCAAATTCGTCGCCAAAATCTCGCCAACCGTTATGGATGAAGAAATAAGTTATTCTTACAGCAGACAAATGACTATTGGCGTACAAATACAAAAGTATTACTCAAAGTATCTTTTCCCATGAATGAAACGAGCTAGATCCACGAGAATGATGTCACCCAATTTATCGTATGGTATTACATATGAAAAGTGAACATGTTTCTCAATAGGAATTTTTTTTTTTATTTTATATGACTTTTTGATAATTTTTTTGTAAAATGGGCAATATCTCGAGAACGGTTTATGTTAGTGTTCTAAAATTTATGCCAATCGTTTTTTAATGAAAAATTACATAAGAAATGTCCTTTTGCGTAACTTTATTAGTGGTTTTGATTTTTTGACGATTTTTTCAAAATTGTATTCGAAAATTTAAGAGGGTTCTGAACATTCGATTGCGTATAAAAACAATAGGCTTCTAGTGTTTATGGATTGTGATTTTTGTACCGAATTTGGTTCAAATCGGTCCGTTCGTTCGTCAGTTATTGTCTTCACAGACTCACTGACACACACACACACATACATCACTTCAAAAATGTTTGATTCGTGATCAGGGATGCTTGAAACGTGCTCGCCCGTCAAAAACTCGAATTCGAATTTTCGACCCCGTCACAATACTTTCCTTATACATTATGTATATAAGGAGAGTAATAATGCAAATATTATACTGTTTTTGTTACAGAATGCAAATAACTGAAAAAAAGAAAATATTGAGTTTTATTAATTTGTTTAAAGACATGCTGTAAAAATATGTAGATTTAGAACGCATAATTATATTTAACAGTTGCATCTATAATGTCTTATAAACGCCATAACAAGTTATTGGACCAATTAGAAATTAAGATGGCGTTATGAAAATTAAGATTACGCCCCTATTACATCCAAGTACCGGTTTTAGACTCCCAACTTTAAAACTCCCTCGCTCTTCCTACACGCAGCTTTTCTGGCTATAAACTTGTGCAGTGCAGTCTACAATTAAAGCTCAAATTATTCCAAGAAATTTGAAGCCAAAACTGAGGTTCAGCCGGTTGAACTAAGTTTAGTAGTCTCCACAGAGTTAGTTACTTAAAATGTTTGCTCATTTCAAGTTTTCTTGCTGTTACTGCATGTTGCCACATGTCCTTACTGCATCCAAGACGCAGTTTTGGAATTCCAAACTTGGACACACCACCTACAGGCCGACCATTCAAATTGCTGCTCCAAGTCCTAGGACGAGCCGGATGGTCTGGGCTTTCGACACCACCTACAGGAAGGTTTTATGACATTGCAGTCTGCAGTTAAAGCTCAAACTTTTCCAGTTTTATTGCTGTCGTTGCACATACCATATGCCCTCATTGCATCCAAAGATAAGTTTTGATATTCCAATATGGAAACTCTCCCTACGGGCAGGTTTTGTGACTATGAATTTAGGCATTGCAGTCTTCAGTTAAAGTTCAAACTTTCACAGGAAATTTGAAGCCGAAACTGAGTTTGAGCCGATTGTACTGGGTTTAACAGCCTCAGCAAAGGTTCATAAAATTTTTGCTCACTTCAAGTTTTTACTTTCCTTATATACATAATGTATAAGGAAAGTAATGTGACGGGGTCGAAAAATCGAATTCGAGTTTTCGACGGGAGAGCACGTTTCAAGCATCCCTGATCACGAATCAAACATTTTTGAAGTGATGTCTGTGTGTGTGTGTAAAAGTATGTGTGTGTGTGTGTATGTGTGAAAGTAAGTGTGTGTGTGGGTCTGTGGAGACGATAACTGACGAACGAATGGACCGATTGGAACCAAATTTGGTACAAAAATCACAATCCGTAAACACGCAAATAGACATTTCTTATGTAATTTTTCATTAGGAAACGATTGACATAAATTTTAGAACGCTAACACGAACCGTTCTCGAGATATTGTACATTTAAAAAAAATATCAGAAAGTCATATAAAATAAAAAACAAATTATTTCCTATTGATAAAGATGTTCACTTTTTATATATAATACCATGCGATAAATCGGGTGACATCATTCTAGTGGATCTAGCTCGTTCCATTCATGAAAAAATATACTCTGAGTAATACTTTTGTATTTGAACGCCAATAGTCATTTATCTGCTGTAAGAATAACTTATTTCTTAGTGCATAACGCTTGGTGAGATTTTGACGACGAATTTGGCGGAATGTCGCCAACTTGGCGACTTTTTGAAATGTTTCCAAATTAACGAAAATCTCGCCAAATGGATAAAAATGACGCTACATCAATGAAAATGACGACTAATTGTCGAAAATTCAATGTCTTGGAAAGAATATTAGTATCTACTATAAGAAAAACCTATTACTTTCCTTATATGCATAATGTATAAGGAAAGTATTGTGACGGGGTCGAAAATTCGAAATCGAGTTTTCGATGGGAGAGCACGTTTCAAGCATCCCTGATCACGAATCAAACATTTTTGAAGTGATGTGTGTGTGTATGTGTGTGTGTGAAAGTATGTGTGTGTGTGTGTGTGTCAGTGAGTTTGTGGAGACGATAACTGACGAACGAATGGACCGATTCGAATCAAATTTGGTACAAAAATCACAATCCGTAAACACTAGAAGCCTATTATTTTCATACGCAATCGAATGTTCAGAACCCCCCTAAATTTTCGAATGAAATTTTGAAAAAATCGTTAAAAAATCAAAACTACTAATAAAGTTACGCAAATAGACATTTCTTATGTAATTTTTGATTAGAAAAGAAAACGATTGACATAAATTTTAGAACGCTAACATGAACCGTTCTCGAGATATTGTACATTTTTAAAAAAAATTATCAAAAAGTCATATAAAATAAAAAAAAATATTTTCTATTGAGAAACATGTTCACTTTTTATATGTAATACCATGCGATAAATTGAGTGACATCATTCTCGTGGATCTAGCTCGTTCCATTCATGAAAAAAGATACTTTGAATAATACTTTTGTATTTGAATGCCCATAGTCATTTATCTGCTGTAAGGATAACTTATTTCTTAGTGCATAACGCTTGGCGAGATTTTGGCGACGAATTTGGCGGAATGTCGCCAACTTGGCGACTTTTTTGAAATGTTGCCAAATTAACAAAAATCTTGCCAAATGGATAAATATGACGCTAAATCAATGAAAATGACGACTAATTGTCGAAAATTCAATATCTAGGAAAGAATATTAATATCTACTATAAGAAAAATCTATTTTTTTACTGTAAAAGTATAAAATTCATTACATTATATAAGGAAAGTCATGTGTTGCCCACATCAGATTTTTTTTTACTGTAAAAGTAGTAAATTCATTACATTATATAAGGAAAGTCATGTGTTGCCCGCATCAGATTTTTTTTGTTGTCGCTGCATGTGTATACCATCCACTTGGACGAGAAGATAACAAACACAGAGACGGTCTATGGAAGCGGTTACCTGCAATAACAGCGCGTATTAAAGGTATATCAGAACATATTTCTTTTTCAAATTATACAGAGCAGATGTTTGGTGTCAAGCCATGCTTTAATATACACTATCTCCAAATTTATTTCGGGAAAATAATTTTTTAGGATATTATTCGATGAATCATCTGCAATGTTTATATTGATTTTTATAATTGAAATTTTATATTATCTAATTATATACAATGTGTGCAGTTATTTGGGAAATATTATTATAATTATTACGTAATTAACTAAAACATAATTAAATAAGACATTACTATTACAAGTCTTGCAATAGATGCAATGCAAACTTTTCCTACCATTGCTTTAGGATATCCACACAGAACCTTGAAATAATATTTACTTTCAGATTGCATTTAATCCCATTCTGTGTGGTTAGAATTTTAATTAATCCTCTTTCGAATCCATTAAAATAGGTTTCTGGTGCGTTTTTTTTTTTAATCACATTAAGAACAACAGATTTACTATTTCCAATTAGGTTGCACCGAGAATATAATTAAGGACGTATAACTTTAATTAGTGGGTAACCTTTGTTTCTTCAGTTGACATTAATCAACATTTATTAAACTGTACATAATATACACAGTTCTGGACGAATTGAATTTTCATCGTTGACATATTTTGTATATTTCTTTTTTTTCCTTTATAAATATTTTTGTATATTCTTTAATTCCGCATCTATTAAAATATCGTGGCAAGTTAAAATTTTAAAATTTATAATAAAATGTTAAAATTTATAAATGATGTTTTTGTCATATTTTTTAAATTTAAATACAATATTTACTTTTAAACTATTTCTATTGTTTGCAATGAAAGTTTCTACTGCTGTAGTCGCTATAAACGTTATTTTGATGCGTTATCACGAAGCATCTCTATTAGTAGCAGTTTGGTTTGGTAAGAATTCGTGAATTCTGAAAAACTAGCAGTAAAAACTCTTCGTAAACCCACTGCCTCCTCTGGAATTTGATGCTGAATCGATATTAGATATTATCTAAGCTCTATCTACTAGTAGTTTAACCTGAGATTTTTGACTGGGGAGTCTGAAAATTTTGCAAAAAATTTATATAACAAGAAAAATTTATATTAGAATTCACATTTTTATAAGTTTTATTTCAATAAGTTTTAATTATCGGTGCATAAAATAAAATAATTTTACATACAATTGCAAAGAGTGGATGAAATGCATGAGATTTTAAAATGTTACCTACACATATGTAAGATGAATACATACAAGATATAACATTTTAAATGTTTTCTTATTTCTAAATTAGATGAACTTTTACAATAATTTTATTAAATATGAAGTTATGGTGGCCCATAGGGGGGGGTCAGACTCACCCTTGGACATCAAAGGCGAGCGTCAAGGCGTTAACAAAGGCGAGCGTCAAGCCAGTCGATCTTGTACATCGTGTGCTGGAGTTTGCCCCCCCCCCCCCCACAATCTCTGAAAAAAGTTTTACAGGCGCTTATGTATGACGTAGAAATATATTAGAATATTATTAGCAAGTGATAGAAAAAATATATTAGTTTGGTAAATATAAACAGCTAGAACTAACGAAATAAAGCAATTTAAAAGAGTGCGCTGAAAATGTGTGGGAACATTGTAGTCAACAATGTCCTTAAACAATTTTGTATATTAATTATTTACAAATATACTATACTTTGAAAACTTAAAAATATCTTACCCACAATATGCTAAAAACCGCTAGAAAGTTATTAATGACTTTTGTTGAACTGAGATTCTTCTGTAACGTGATTTTTAAAGGGAAATTCGATTTATTCTTTCTAGAACTCACAAATACCTGAAGGAATGCTTCGCCATATTGTTGCTGTCACTAAGTCTACTTCACAAACTACTTAAATTTAATGGTAGTTATTATTAGTGAGTTTTTTCGTCTTGATATTGTTTATATTTAGGTGAATGTCATGTTGTGGGAAATAAATCCTATTTTTATTTTTAGTATTACATATGACTTTTTTCTGCGAAGATAATTAGAACCATGTTTGAACCAAAATGGTAGATCCATTAGCCTTGTCCCAAAATTTTTTCATTCATGAAACGTCACGCCCCATATCCCCGGCCGTCGAAGCGGTTGCTCGAGTCCTTAGGATGAGTCGGACGATCTGGGTCTTCAACGCCCCATATCCAATTATTGTCTGTCATTACACAGTTTGTAAAGGTTTGAAAATGGGGAAAAAATAGCCTAACCTTTCTGGAAGCTTAGTTCTAGCTTATCAGCCAGGGCGGAGTTTAACTGGTGGGCGGGTCTAAAACCACACTTCTTTCAATGCACCGTAAAGGCGAAATGATTGGAAAAATAATTTTAAACGTCTCATTTTAAGTAAGTAAAGTGTAACAGTTTTCTAAAAAAGACACATATATTAGCAAAGTTATATTAAAAATATAATAAATGAAATTATCTTTAAATCAGATTTTAAACAGGGGAGTCTCAGCTTCTGAGCCTCAATGGGAACTACGCTATTGCAGACAACAATGAGAAATCGATCTTTAAAAACAAATACTCGAATCGGAAATGAAAAAAAAACCGGACGTGGAAATCCTTAATGAATTCATGAACCTCTCCGAAAGTTGATTCCAAGCAGTTGCTATTTAAGCTCTTTCTACAGTCAATCCTAAAAAATAGATGTTACAAGAAAAATGTAAATTTTTTAAAAGAAAATGACATCTTAAGTACTGAAAGTGTAAATCTTCAGTCAGTCAATTTCCCCCCCCCCCCCCCCCAGAATTTAATGTCAAATCTAGAATTTATGTCATTATCTAAAGAATGACGCAAGATGATATCTCTATCATCTCCAGAATTTAAGTCATTATTTAAACTCTACTTATAGCCAATCCTGTGAATTATATGTCTCAAGGAAACATTTTGAAGAGGATGTTGGCAAGACGCAGGACTTAAAAATTATTAGTAAATCCTGAGTTCAATACTGAATTCATATGAGTTAACTTTTATGCTCTATTTATAGCCAAGTTTGAATAATAGAGATTTCAAGGAATATACTTTTTACTTTCCTTATATACATAATGTATAAGGAAAGTACTGTGACGGGGTCGAGAATTCGAATTCGAGTTTTCGACGGGAGAGCACGTTTCAAGCATCCCTGATCACGAATCAAACATTTTTGAAGTGATGTCTGTGTGTGTGTGTGTCAGTGGGTCTGTGGAGACGATAACTGACGAACGAATGGACCGATTTGAATCAAATTTGGTACAAAAATCACAATCCGT
Source organism: Amaurobius ferox (assembly GCA_951213105.1). Lineage (NCBI taxonomy): Eukaryota > Metazoa > Arthropoda > Arachnida > Araneae > Amaurobiidae > Amaurobius > Amaurobius ferox. Next base: position 125,095,664 of record OX578137.1, read on the forward strand.
AAACACTGGAAGCCTATTGTTTTTATACGCAACCAAATGTTCAGAACCCCCCTAAATTTTCGAATGAAATTTTGAAAAAATCGTCAAAAAATCAAAACCACTAATAAAGTTACGCAAATAGACATTTCTTATGTAATTTTTCATTAGAAAACGATTGACATAAATTTTAGAACGCTAACACGAACCGTTCTCGAGATATTGTACATTTTTCAAAAAAAATTTCAAAAAGTCATATAAAATAAAAAAAAAATTATTTCCTATCGATAAACATGTTCACTTTTCATATGTAATACCATGCGATAAATCAGGTGACATCATTCTAGTGGATCTAGCTCGTTCCATTCATGAAAAAAGATACTCTGAGTAATACTTTTGTATTTGAACGCCAATAGTCATTTATCTGCTGTAAGAATAACTTATTTCTTAGTGCATAACGCTTGGCGAGATTTTGGCGACGAATTTGGCGGAATGTCGCTAACTTGGCGACTTTTTAAAATGTTGCCAAATTAACGAAAATCTCGCCAAATGGATAAAAAAGGCGCTAAATCAATGAAAATGACGACTAATTGTCGAAAATTCAATGTCTTGGAAAGAATATTAGTATCTACTATAAGAAAAACCTATTTTTTTTACTGTAAAAGTAGTAAATTCATTACATTATATAAGGAAAGTCATGTGTTGCCCACATCAGATTTTTTTTAACGGTAAATGTAAAAATAGACAGAAGTGGGCATTCTTAGGGATTCCCCCCCCCCCCCCGCCTTCTTCAAAATTTGATGCTGAAACCAAATCAGTCATCATCTAAGCTCTACCGATAATAATATTGAAAAATAGTTAGATCAATTTAGTAAAAATAGCGATTGCAAATTATATTGCCACTAATAATGAATAATTTGATCTCGACCAAAGACAACTGGTTAATAGAGTGTTGTGGATAAAATAGGGAAGGATAATCAAGGTCCTTCTGTATTAGTTTTATTATATGTAATACTAGTCATAAAATCTTTTCTGTACGTCTATCTGTCTTATTTGATGAAAATTTTGTGCAAGCCATGTCAGAATTGGCAATAACTCGCCAAATTGACGAATGTTTTATAAATCGAAAAAACTACATTTTGATTTCTTTGGTAATCTATGTCGATTTTTGAGAACTACTATATTTTTAATCAGTAATATTAAACAGCAAAATTTTGCCGTTTATGGGACAGGTATGTTTTGTGAGGTGGTCTATCAGATAGTAATTTAATTGCATTCTTTTAAAGGGTGATTATGCTTTGTTAGGTATAATAATATACAATGTTGATCTGGATATTTGTTCCGAAAGTGCTCGAGGATATTAAGAGCATATAAGTGCTACAAATAGGTGAACGGTTGGTTATCTGTTTCTTAACTTTATGCACTGTTTCTTAACTTTATGCTCATATATCATGTGTTAAACTTCTAACAAATTAATATGTAAATAATTATATAACTTTTTGTAATGCATTCAATACTAAAAATTAATAGTATATTTAGACATATTTAAACGTAATATACTCTTCTATAGTTTTTCTAACTTATTTATATTAATTATCTGTTCCCGCTTAATGTGCTGCTCTATCGAATTATTGAAAAAAAAATACTTAAGTCTATATGTCCATACTGTTTGAGACAATAATTTTTGTATTATAATCCGTTTATCAAATTTTGTTCACAAGCATAGTGTTTCAAACTTTCGGATATCCTCTGGAAAAGATGGAAAATTGTTTAATTTAAGATTTGAGTTAATCTCATTCTTTGTATCTATAATTTTAATTAATCCCATTCGGAAATCATCAAATTAGCGTTCAAATACAATATTTCTAAAATTAAAGGATGCATTATTTATAGTTTGATCAGAAAATATAATTAGATAGATGTATAATTAGATATATCTAATTAGTGCGCAACTCATGTCTCTTCCGCTGTTAATCAAGGTCTGCTAAAATGCACAAAACGGAAGTTCTTGAAGTATCATTAATGTCCCCTCATTAATGTTTTATTATCTTTCAGAAATTTCTTAATAAGAGTATTGTTTTTCTCGTTAGTTCTGTACCCATTAAAATATAGCTTCCAGAATTTCTGCGGTAAATTAGTGACGTAGAAATCTGGTTTGTGAGTTGATTAATGTTATTGTTGTAAAAATTTAAATTTATACTTTTTGCATCTTATTTTCATTTTAATATATTTTATTAGATTAAACTTAATTTGATAACTATTGTAGCATAATGGTTATTATAGTGTCTAATATCTAGCATACAGTTATTAATTATTACAATTACTAGATGTAATAAATTAATATTTTATCAGATGCTATAAATTAAGATTCCAATAGTTACATAGCATTTATTAAAATTTAGTTCAACATATTGAGTATTTAGCTTGTTATGATCTTGTGTTATATTCCAATAACTTGGTGTGTTGTGATATCTATTACATACTATATTTCACCCTTCTCAATTTTTTCTATATTGCTTGAAATAATATGTATCGAAATGTCTTTTCGCTGCGTTCCGGCCCCATTACACTAACTGATATAATAAACAGTTTTAACTTTCATAATTGAATTTAGTTTTTATTTATTTATTTATTTTTCAATGATATAAAACGTAATAAATGCAATTATACTGGTCATATTAAAAAAATAAATCAAAAATGAGAGAAAAAAAAAAAAAAAAATTCATAAATCATTACAAATTTCTTAAGCAAATATTCATAAAATTATTTTCTGAGATAGAAAACAAATCAATTTTATCAAAATATAAATTACATAAAGTGTAACATTTCAAAACAGAAAAGTTTTTTAAATGTAACTAACTTTGGCAGGAATGCGAAATATAGAATGGTGTCTCTAACTACTGCTTGTTAGTATACAAATTCACAATATTTGAAAGAGAAAAACAATCAGTCTGATTATTAAGCAACTTTCTGAAAACACCATTCCTTCTGGATTTCAAATAATTGATTTAAAACGAATCTCTGAAATAAAGCGAAGATATAAGATCCAATGATGCTAACATATTGTAAAATATCGTTTAAGGTAATAGATTTTTACAAAAGATACACTCGTCAAAAGTGAAATTGCAACACCATGAGGAAATGCACATAGCCATAATCAAATTACAGTACCAGTAGAAGAGATAGTGATATGCAAATGGGAGAGAGATCCGGCGAGAATACCGGTCAGGAAAGGATGTGAATTCCTTTTAGGCTGTTGAGAGTCTAGTGTGCGGTGGGCATTGTCTTGCTGGAACATTGTGCCAAAGACGACATGCGCCAGTGGCCGAACCACAGGTATCACAGCTTTTGTGACGTACCGGTGCGCTGTCAAATTAATTGCAATATGCACCAGAGCTGTCCTCTGATCGAACATGATAGCGCCCCAAACCACGATGGCCAGTGTGGCGCTCGGTGATATGGATTGACTAGTGGAATTCCTCGGGATGCCGCCCCACCCGTCCTCGGCTGTCATTCCTCCACAGACAGAAGCGAGATTCATCCGCAAACAATACCCGATGCCATTGGATGACCCAGTTGCGATGACGACGACAACACGCCAGACGTGCATTCCCGTGTCGAGCGCTTAATGGCACCCCAGTGACTGGCCGTCGTGCGCGCAGCTGTACTTCATGCAACCTGTTGCGAATGGTTTAGGTGCACTCAGGTGCAACTATAGATGGTAGCAGACTGTTTCGGATGCCACTTGTCGTTGCGAACGGATCTCTACGAGCCGTTGAAAGAATCTGCCGGTTTGTACGCTGTGTCGTGAGCCTGTTCAATCCACTCCCTCTTCGGCGTGTTCTCTTATGTTCTTGCGTCCATTGTGTCACACATCACTGGATGATACTCACGTCGTGCCCAACCCGCTTGGCATGTGCACACACCAATAAACCCACATCACACAGCTCCAGTATACGGTCGTTAACTTCTGATATACAGCTCGGTGACGTCTTCGAGGCATCACATCTTCACTTTTTCGAAGGTTAGATTGCTGCAAATCGTTGCTGATAGAATTTACGGGAAAAGCCGTCTGCTGGTCTTTATCAACCGAAACGGAGTATCACGTGATCCGATACGTACGAAAACTTAATGATTTGCATAGGACTCTCTCTTCTACCGGTACTGGGATTTGCATATGGCTACATTCATTTCTTCATGGTGTTACAATTAAATTTTGGACGAGTGCACAATGAACGGGTGAATGGGTGAAATATCAAAATTATGGAGTAATTCCACTATAAATAGAATATCACTTAATGCGTCATTCAATCCGTATCAGCTTCGTGAGCAAGAGAAAAACCTGAAAAATTTTAATATTCGAATTAAGGGTAATGGTGCGAAACGATAATCAAAACACTCACATTTATTTTCGAAAGTATCGAGCACAACCCCTTGATCCAGTTTCTCAGTTAAGATCTCAAATGTTTCGTCAGGTTCAAAGTCTGTAGAAAATAATCTAATATTTCAAAAAAATTGAATTTGGGCTGCTATGCAAAGAAAGGATAAAAATTCACAAAAACAGTTGGCTTAATTGTCGAGCACTGCCACTTAAACTTAAATCTTGGTTTATGGTTTTATTCGATCTTAGAAGAGAACTTCGAAAACTATAGAGGATAGAAGTAATGGCAAAACATGAAGAATAACCGGAAAATAAAGTGCGACGGCAACTAATGAAGAGAAATAGAAACACCTGATTATTTAAAATATCCAACTAAAATATATACGAAAGAACAGAATATGTTTAAATCAGCCGTACAATTAAAACTAAACAAATCTGATGTGGGCAGCACATGACTTTTCTTATATAATGCAATGATTTTACTACTTTTACAGTAAAAAAAAAGGTTATTCTTATAGTAGATACTATATTCTTTCCAAGATATTGAATTTTCGTCAATTAGTCTTCATTTTCATTAATTTAGCGTCATTTTTATCCATTTGGCGAGATTTTTCGTTAATTTGGCAACATTTAAAAAAGTCCCCATGTTGGCGACATTGCGCCAACTTCTCGCCAAGCGTTATGTACAAAGAAATATGTAATACTATTCTTAATTATTCTTATAGCAGATAAATGACTATTGGTGTTTAAATACAAAAATATTACTCAACGTATATTTTCTCGTGAATGGAACGAGCTAGATCCACGAGAATGATGTCACCAAATTTATCGCATGATATTACATATGCAAAATGAACATGTTTCTCAACAGTTATTTTTTTTTTAATTTATGGAATTTTGATAAATTTATTTGAAACATGTGCAATATCTCGAGAACGGTTTATGCTAGCGTTTAAAGTTTATGTCAATCATTTTCTAAGGAAAAATTACATAAGAAATGTCTACTTACGTAACTTTATCAAATGTTTAGATTTTTTGATGATTTTTTCACTCAAAAATTTAGGAGGGTTCTGAACATTCGATGTTGTTTAAAACTATAAGCTTTATCAGTATTCCGTATTGTAATGTTAGCACCAAATTTCATTCGAATCGCTCCATTTGTTCATGAGATATCGTCTTCCCAGACTCAGTGGCACACACATACACACACACATACACACAGACATCACCTCAAAAATGTTCGGTTCTTGATCAGGGATGATTGAAACGTGCTTTCCCGCCGAAAACTCGAATTCGAATTTTCGACTCCGTTACAATACTTTCCCCCGTTTTCGACCCCGTTGCAATACTTTCCTTCCGGCCACACATCTTACTGCCGTAAGCCTTTGGGTTGGCTGTGTGGTCTGGGCCTTCCACAATACTTTCCTTATACATTATACTATGTATATAAGGAAAGTAAAAATATCAAAATCATTTAGTATTGCCAAACAAACTAGATTTTAGAATCTTGGTTTTGATCTCATTCAATCCGTCTCATTTTCCACATATGCAAAAAAATCAAAATTATGTGTCAAGTTACTAGGTATTTTAAAAAATTTGCACCAATTGGAATATGGGAAATAATCAAAATTTTATGTGGTATTCTTTCACTACCAATCAGAAGAATTAGACAATTAAATTTTAAATCATTTTGTCGCATGCGGCAATAATATTCAATGTAATTTTCCATTTTACTTGTTAACTTAATTATAAAATATGCGCAATTTTTATTTTAAATTCTAAAAGGGTTTTTAATATTTAGAAAAGGTATCAACAACTTTTAGTAAATGTGTATTTGTCACATTTAAAGACCATTCGCCATTTAGAATGCCTGAACCGCGAGTATAAATTATTAGTCATCTAATAACAGATATGGGATAAACTTTTTATAGCACTGCTTTATTACTTCACTATTTCACGAGGATAGACTAAGTACTTTAAGATTGGATTTAATCTAACTTTTTGTAATTATACAATTTATTAATCACATTTGGAAATTATTGAACTGACACTTAGATATATTTTTTCGATACTTCCAGAAATTAGAAACTTATTGTTTCTAGTTAATTCAGTGAGATAAAATTAGGTTACTCATAATTTTAATTAATGCGTGTTCAACCACCGTCTTTTTCTATGTTATCAATCATAACTTGCCAAGGTCTCTGAAACAAGATTTCCTTTTTTGAAGCACTGATTTTATCTTCTGTAATATGATGAAATTTATCACCTTATTTTTGCTTTCTGATAAAAATATTTTGTGTTTCCGTTACTTCGTCCATTACAATACTGTATGAGTTTGTATATTGGCATATGCTTGTGAAAAGACATCGGTATCACAGTGTTTTTAGATATGTTTTATATGTTATACTTTAAGAAGTGATACTTGAATTAAAACAATAATAATTTTTCAGTTGATTGTATGAAAATATGCTAATTGAGTTGGTTATATAAACAAAGAGTTGAAACGTCTAAATTATCGATTTTATATAAAAAAGAGACAAATGGTAAAGAATTCTGTTTTTAAAATGCTCCCTGACTGCACCCATTTGGCTATCAGATCTTACAACAATAATTAATGTGTACCATTATTCCATACACATTTTTGCTCGCAGTGTTGATTATTAATCGTTTTATGGTGTTCCATTTGCTAAACGGTTGAAGAGCTAGTTCTTTACTCAAGAGTAAAATTACTTGCTCATGTACCAGTCCTTATTGAATTATGATGTTCATAAAACATCCCTGAAAGATTTAATTTTCTATAACCATTCTTTAAACACTATTTCATATTTCTAGTACTCTTCATTTGACCTTTATTTTGTATCTCAATTCTTTAGAGCAGTCCATTTAAAAAGATCATAAATTCACTCGTCTTAATTTCTCCTGAAGAATATTCTTCATAAGCGTCCACATACAAGGACCATGACAATTCGAACAACCACAATACAAGAAATGCAATAGCATATTACGTAGATTTGCAATAGCTACACTACAAGCTATCATTCATTATGTGTACCCTTAAGTAAATTAGCCTCTTTACATAAATGAGTATACCATTGTGCTTTTCAACATTTTTTACCATTATGCTTTTCAACCTTTTTTGTATTTGCCCCCTACTTTTCCATATCAATTTTAGCCGCATCCCACCTCTTCTATAACCCCTGCTAAAACAGCCACAACGAGCAATATAATAATTGCTTTCTAGGTAAGCATATTCCTCCTGCGCCCCCCCCCATTCAGATATTTTGCGCCCCACAGGTTGAGAACCACTGGAGTACCCTATTATGGTCACTCTAAAAATGGGCACAACGAGAATATTAATATGGAAAATATGTCCTTCGACAAAATGAATATCTTAAAAGGGGTACGCGAGTGTAGAGTATGAGTAAAATACTGACTTAGGAGACACTTAGATCTACCAGAGTCCTCCTTCTTTTAACAGACCCCCTCTCTAATTTAGGTCCGCGTACAATGGCTGTTGCTTTGCTTAAAATTTCAAATTTATACCAATTCGTGATTGGTAAATCTAAATACACAGTAGCTAACTTAATATTGAAATTCAGCATATTTAACAAAGTATAATTTTATAAAATTTTATAATAATCGTGAAATTTGTGAATTTTACATAATGTTTCACCTTTAAATAAATATTTTCTTTGATTTCTGAGCTTGCATGAACAAAATCTGAAATATTCGTGATATTGAGTAAAACGTGAAATAAGAAATTTATGAATTCTACCTAAACGGATTTTATGAAGACTTTTTTATTTTGATCGCTGTCCTTGCAAGAGAAGAATAGAATATTTAAGTTAGGGCAATCCTTGTTAAATAAATATTTAAACCCTTCAGTTAACTTTTTATTATTGAATAACATAATATTTCAACAAAATAATTTTACAATAATGATGTGCCATTCGGGATTTTGAAAGAGTGTTTTAAAAGGCGGATTTCCTTTGATATTTTGTCTTTCAAAAGCAATATAAATTATTTTAGTTATATCAATCCTCGTTAAATAAATATTTAAATACATTTATAGACTTTGTAATATTGAATAACATCATATCTTTACAAAGTATAACCTTATATAATTTTGCAATTATCATGCGGAATTCATGAAATTTGAAGTGTGTTTAAATATATATATATATATTTAATATATATATATATATTTATATATATATATTTCATCTCTTTATATATATATATATATATATATATATATATATATATATATATATATATATATATATATATATATTTCATCTCTGTTCTTGCAAGAGAAGCATAAAATACTTGTTATGATAATAAAAATTAATAGTAATTAATAAATAAAAATCTTTAAACAACTTTAAACAAGCAACTGCCATTCCGGTGGTCGAGCGGTCAGGGGCATGTGTTTCCGTCTGATCGCTGGATTGCGCGGTTGCGGATTCGAATCCCGCCAGCGGGCATGGAAGTTGCCATGTCGAGGCTAAGTCAGATTTCGCCCTTCGGGGAGCCTCTATAAAAGTGAAGTTGCAATTCTTCTCCCCTTAACCATGGAATACCCTGGGGGGTCTTGTGGACGTGGTGTGTAGGCGCTCATTCACAACGGAGGAATTAGTAACGAACGAAATAAGCAACTTTAAATAGTCTTAAAAAATATAAGTATGTATGATATTTTAATATTCATGCAACATCCATGAATTCTAACATAGTATTTGAATACAAATTCGGACTAATCTTTGACATCGCAAAAGCAATATTTAATCCTTTGCTTAAAAATTCGACAACTACAGTTCATTACTATTCTTCGCAAACTCTGCAACTTTGAATAACATGAGAGGCAAGTAAAATAGCTCAAAGGTACTTCAGAAGCAGGAAGTATTTTTATTAAATTATTATTTTCACGATCATGCGGCTCTTTTAGATCATAAAAATATAACATTTGTTTCAAGGTTTTAATAAATGTATGATCATTATACTTTCGTGACCCATGAAACTTGTGATTCTACAATATTCGCATCAAAGGCTTCGCATGATAGTTTTGTTAAAATATATATAATGTACCTCAATTTACTGAAATTCGCACGGATTTATAAATAAAATAGTAATTTAGAAATTTTTGAGGTAAGACAAATTTGAGATACTCTTTAGTAAAAATGTAATATATAAGAATTCTTTAAGAACATATTGTAGATCTGCTAGTTTCTCCATTTTTTGAAATTTAACTAGTTCTCAATTACGTTTTAAATCTTCTATTTTCCGATCATATTCTAGTGAATTCTTAAACGTCTCATTAATCTTCATCAATCGAAAAAGCGTCTAGAAGTTGAAATCTACACTTAATAGAATAACTTAAAACTTACTTTATACAAATACAAGATTCTGCTGGTTTTTAAATCTAGTTGATTTAAAATGATGTAATTTTATAAACTGAATTTTATAAACTGAATCATTTAAGATCATTCGATTAAAAATTCAAAATGCATGATTGGATACACTGGCTGATCACGGCTAACGATAGACGCTATACGCTCCCAAAGCAGACCAATAGAATCTTTAAATAATTTTTTATATGTGTTCAAAACACCTACAAGTGGTATTATTCCCACAACTGTTCTAAAATGATGTTATTCATGTTATAATGAAACAATTACGTGTATAGTATGATTCTGTCTGTATCAGAAAGTAACACAGTTCATTTAAAAGTCAAAAAATCTGATGTGGGCAGCACATGACTTTCCTTATATAATGCTATGAATTTACTACTTTTACTGTAGAAAAATAGGTTATTATTATAGTTGATACTTATATACTTTCCAAGATATTGAATGGTCGTCAATTAGTCACCATTTTTATTGATTTAGCGTCATTTTTATCCATTAGGCGAAATTTTCGTTAATTTGGCAACATTTGAAAAATTCGCCAAGTTGGCGACATTCCGACGACTTTATTGCCAAAATCTCGCCAAGCGTTATGGACCGAGAAATAAGCTATTCTTATAGCAGATAAATGACTATTCGCGTTCAAATGCAAAAGTATTACTCAAAGTATATTTTCTCATGAATGGAAAGAGTTCGATCCATGAGAATGATGTCACCAAATTTGTGGCATGATATTACATATGACAAGTAAGCATGTTTTTCAACAGTTAATATTTTTTTTTAATTTATGGGATTTTTGATACATTTAATTGAAAAATGAGCAACATCTCGAGAACGGTTCGTGTTAGAGTTCTAAAGTTTATGTCCATCGTTTTCTAAGGAAAAATTACATAAGAAACGTCTATTTGCATAACTTTATTACAGGTTTTGATTTTTGAGGAATTTTTCAAAATTTCACTCGAAAATTTAGGCGGGTTCTGGACATTCGATTATGTTTAGAAACAATAGGCTTCCAGTATTCATGGATTATAATGCTTGTACCAAATCCCATTCGAATCGCTCCATTCGTTCGTGAGATATCGTTTCCATTGACTCACTGACACACACACACACACACACTTTCACACACACACACACTTTCACACACACACACTTTCACATACACACACACAGACACAGTCATTACCTCAAAAATGTTCGATTCGTGATCAGAGATGCTTGAAACCCTCTCTGCCGGCGAAAACTCGAATTCGAATTTTCGACCCCGTCTCAATACTTTCCTTATACATTATTGTATGTAAGGAAAGTAATATTAATCTTTTAAACGCCTACCTCTTATGACATGCCTCTCTCTTGCGACACGCCTACTCCGTCTTCGCTATTATGTCTGCTGCTACACAGAATTTTATTTTGATATTTTGTATCAATGATTTGCATCAATGAATTAAAAGTTTGTTAACCTATATATACTGGTAAAACTTATTGTAAGATGTGGATGTTTTTTCATGATGGAATTTTTTTCAGGATCATACCTCAATTTTCAGTAGATTTTCAAATATATTAATTCTTTTGAATTGAGCACTAAAATTTTTCCATAGGAATAACGTTTTTAATTAGACCCTAACCAAGGTATTTGTAGGCATCAAAAGACTTTGTTAAACGATGGGTATAAAAACGCACATAGTGGTAGACATTATGAAAGCTATATAGGACATACTATTGTAGGTCACGTTTCGGGACCTCTAGAACACGAAAACACAATTTTAAGCGTGACGCCTGTGTGTGTGTGTCTGTGCAATGTATATATCTACTTTAACTTAAAAACTAATTTACCAAGTTTCATAAAATCTAGTAGGCAAGTTACTTGCATGTGATCCTGGTGCTGATTAGTGTTTGATACAATTCGGGAAAAAAATAACCCGTCTTTTTTTGCGAAATGACCCGCAAAAGTTGCTTGTATCCACTCTAGCTAAAAAACTAATTGACCAAACTTCACAAAATTTGGTAAATATAAGTTAATTGTGAGTTTCACTGATGCTGATTAGATTTTTGCACTATTCGGAAAAATGTAACCCGACTTTTTTTGCTAAATGGCCCGCAAAAATCGTCAAAATCTAAAATAAATTATTCAAATATACCAATTAAATGCTTGTCTTATACATAATTTGTAACGATGAAAAGAATGAGACTAACCCCATTATATAACTAGCCATTCTCGAGATATTTTAGTTTTTTCGCATTTACGCTGCGACACCTTTGAATAAACATCCACTTACGAACTGAGAACGAAAATTGAATTACAAGTGCCAATTCAGTGTCATTTTAAATAATTGTGGTCGTTTTTTAATTCAACTAAACCGTTGTGAAAGCCGTTCTCGAGACATTTTAGTTTTTTCGCATTTTTGCTATGCCGATTTTTAGTCCATTATTTATGCGTGTTTTTTAGTGCAATTAAACTAAATTTAATAAATTATTAATGAAATAAATATACGATGAATTTGAGTCTGCAGGGAAAGTCATATGCTGCACACATCAGATTTTTTTTCTGTAATTTAATTTATTCAAAAAAGAACAACTTCGTTAGATGCATACTGCATTATAATATACATTGTTTTTTTTATATTTATTCATTTTATTATGAAAAGTGACAGTTGTGTTTGGACAGTCGCGTTCTTTCTTTTATGTCTCATTTTATCTTGTAGTTCGACAGTTTCTTTTTGTCTGACATTTTCTTTACTTAAGTAGCAACGTACGTTTTTCTAATATTAATGACCACCTCAGGTCTTTCTCCGTGTCTGTCCTTCAAAATCCACCTTTGTTATCATATTCGCAATAATCAGGAAATAAATCACTGTTTCCTCGTTCAACCTTGAAATTTTTTATACAGTGTACAACAGATGAAACAAAATGATATTATATATTGCATATACACATCCATTTTCAAAGAATATAATTATCTAAAATAGTCGGAGATCTATATTTTTGGTGTCATGAAGCTTATCTCCACAGCAACTTTTTTGCGCAACATAAATTACAGAATATTTAATTTTCAGTAATATAACGAGATGTGAAGGAAAACTGAAGCGTTTGGTTATTATTTCATTCAGCTTCCATAACAGTTTATTTTCATTATTTTAGTTTTATACTAAAGAATGCTGTAGTCTTATTCAGACTTACAATATTTTTCTGCCTGTTTGATTGACATTACACATGTAGCTTCCAAACCTGCATGTTTCTCAATTTGTTTTGTCATAGAACATTTAACATCAGTCTAATTCAAAGAGAAAATATGTAAAGAACCATGCTATCCCAACCGGGAATCGAACCGAGGCTCTCCGAACTAGCCAGCCGACGCTCTACCGTTGAGCTACTGGGACGAAAACTGCAAGTTCCTATTATCGAAGTGGACTATGCATTCTTCACACTCTAATGACAGATTGTCGTGCAACTGACAATCAAAATGACCACTTTCTGCTATTTTTACCTCAGGTTAACCTCCTGATGACCTCCTTTCCTCAGGTTAACCTCCTTTTGATTCTCCAGGTTATCTTCGTACGTATTCGCTATCTTCGTTGATTGAAATCCCAGAGTCCACTAAATCCATGTTAGTCTATTGTGGCCACTTTCAGACTTTCGACATCTTTGCAGTGACATACAGAGTTGATATGTTCGGGCGCCATCATAAAGAACCTAGCTGTCCCAACCGGGAATCGAACCCTGGATCTCCTAACTGGACAGCCGACGCTCTACTGTTGAGCTACTGGGGCGAAATTGCAAGATCTTATTGATGAAGTGGACTCTGCGATTGTTCTTAATCCTTCTTTTGCCTGTTACTCTTCCTTCTGTCTATTTAGGTTTTTTTTCTTTTCTGGAAACATATTTTTTCCTGGTTTATATGAGTCAACTCCTTTATTGTCAGAACCGTTCTTGCTTTTGCTGGTGTTGTTGTTGTTGAGACCCTCACCGTCCGACCTACCAGAAAGGTGTAAGGTAACTGTTTGGACGGCCGGGAAGTGCCACCCAATTTAGACCGGAACCCAGTGGGGGAGGCATCCACAGGGACCGTACCCTCCTTCCCCTACCACTGACCTCTCGTAAGGACTTACGGACCCACATGTTTAACGTGATCGTACTCCGCATGAACACGGCGGTAGTTGTGGCAGCGCGAAAACCACCGGGCTACCGCGCCCGAAATGTGCCAACAGCACACGGTGCTCCCAGGTGGTTACCCACCCAAGTACTAACCGCGTCCGATGCTGCCTGACTTCGGTGATCTATCGAGAACCGGTGTTTTCAGCACGGTACGGCCGTTGGCTCGCTTTTGCTGGTGAGGTGGCTTTTAATATATAAAATATTATATATATTTTTTTTCAAAAACAGGTTATTATTTATTTATAGGGTGAAGAATTAAAATTAACAAGTTATACAATTTATTTACATATATGAAAAATCAGTTACTAAGAAATTTTATTTAAGTACCAGAGCTAAAAAATGGTAAAATCTTGGCAATTTGATATTGCAAAAAATTTGTATTTTTAATGGTGATCTATTTTAACACTTTCCATCATAGTTGTAAAGTGTTTATGACTTTGTTCATTCTGTCTGTGCGTCGTACGATAACTGCTGTAAAAATGACTTTATCAAAATGAAATTTTACTAAGTTGCTGAGAAGATCTGTAGGACAAGAAGAAATAAAAAAGAATAATACCACCTAATTAGTTTTGGATTAAACTCGAGTTGAAAACATGAAATTCTAAACCCTACGGGACCTAATTTTTCAAATATTTTTTAAGTGGAGTTAAAATTCACAAATTGCTTTTAAAAATTTAGGAAATATTCAAATTATCACATAGAATGTGAAAAAAAAGTCATCAAAATATGTTAAGTAGTTTTTTAGATAAAAGTTGAAAATTAATTACACCCGTATTATATGAAAAAATGAGATGACTCATGACAAAATAAAATATGACAACCATTTTCTTTTTGGCTTAGTGAAAATCGTGATTTTTAAGGAGCGCTTATAGAGAGTGTCCCAAAAACATTGACCTCGGCTTTTATTCCTTAAATATTGATCTTAGACATATATAATAAATTACAAAGTTGCGTTAAAAAAGGTGCAGAATTTTATGAAATCGATAAAAATTTTCAGGGGATTACAGCAAGAGTGCAAAGGACGCAACGCAGAAATGCATCATAGGCAAATAATATCTGCCTCTTATCTTTAGATGTAGTATTTACAATTTTTCCAAAATATGCTTCCTGAAAAATACCTTAAAACTTTACATGATTAATTACAGAATAAAATTTGGAAATGGCACAATCAAAATGAACATTAAAACAGCTTAGAAATGTATGCATATGCAAATATCTGCCTCAGATTGGTGCGTCACACAATCGTAACATACACATACATCATCACGTGAGAAAGTTGTTTTTGCTCTGCCATTGATCAATCGCATCACTTACGCAAGCTACATTTCTTTCTAAGCTTACATTTCTGTTACATTTTGAGAGTTTAGTTAGCATGTACCAACAGTATGTTGCAATACAGCAAAGAAGAAGCTTTTGGAATGATTATGCTGTACAGTTTATGCAATCGCAATGCTAACAAAACTCCCCGGGAATATTAACGTACTTTTCCCAGTTCTCGACATCCTTCTGGGAGATTTATTTCCCGATTGGTGCAACGAGTGCGTGAAAGAGTAAACGCACATCGTATAGGTTGAAGGCCCAGACCACGCGACCAGCCCTAGGGCTTATGGCAATTTAATGTGTTGAAGACCCAGACCGTCCGACTCATCCAAGGGACTTGAGCATCTATTTGGACGGCCGGGGCAATTTAATGTGTGGCCGGGCACATCGTATAGGTGGAATAGGTAGGCCCAGACTTCACTCAACTCATATAGAAATTGATATTTTGGCTTACTTTTGCAGTCATCCACCAATAGTTGTAGTGTTCGTACCGCTGCTTCAGAAATGAACGTACCACATGCAACAGTGTGGAGAATACTGAGACTGATAAATGGCATCCGTTTAACATTCATGGTGTGTAAGGACAGGAGTCAACAGATTATCAACGTTGTCTTGATTTTTGTAACTGGGCTCTAAATCAGGAAGATGTAAATCCTTCTTTCCTGAAAAACGTAATTTGGACTGACGAATGCTGTTTTAAACAAGATGGATGCATAAATCCTCAAAATAAGCACATCTGGTCTGACACAAATCCATTCGTGGTACGTGATATTCATCATCAGAAGCAATTTTCTGTGAATGTATGGTGTAATATCTTCAGAAACCGTTTGCTTGGACTCATACTGTATGATGATACGTTGACGGGTGATAAATATGTTAATGAGGTTCTGAATGCAGTTATTCCTGATTTTATGATAAACTGTCCCTAACACTCCCCATGTATGATGCCCCCATGTATGATGTGCTCCCCATGTATGATGTCAACAGAACGGATCTCCAACTCACCATACTACAGTTGTAAAACTCTGGTTAAATAACAAGTTCCCAGACAAGTGTATTGTCTTGCATGAGCAAGATGAATTTCCCCCTAAATCGCCTGATTTAGCGACTGTGGATTTTTATTTGCGGGTCGTTTACGTACAACTGTTTATCTGTTACCTCCCTTAAATAAAGCAGAGTTGCAACAACTCATTCAAGATGGTTGTCGTGACATCACCGAACAAGAATTTGATCGAGTGCATAGAAGTGTTATCAGGCAAATACAGCTCTGTATTGGCATGGATGGGAAACATTTTGAACAAACATTGTAATCTTTATATAAAGTTTTTATTTTTACACATTGTAGATACTTTTGTACCAATAAATAGCAAAATTATTATTTATTTATGTAATCAGTGTTTTCTATCCTAATTTGTGTATGACCTTTGAAACGCGATCTGCCGACATGATTTCACCCCGGCTAAGAACCCATGTCGATGCATCGAAAATTGGTTTAAGTCAGCATTTTTATCTTTTCATATCTCTGGGACGTTTTATGATAAAATGCTGTAATTCTGTACCTCACCTTATTAGTGTATGGAGCACATTTTACTTATAGGAAATATTTTTGTACGGGGGCCGTATAAAATATTTAAAATTTTGTATTTCTTAAAATTTAATTACCTTGAAAATTTTATTCATAAAATTCTGTATTTTTATTTACTCAACTTTGTAATATATTATATATGTCTAAGATCAATATATTTAAGGAATAAAAGCCGAGGTCAGTGTGTTTAGAACACCCCTGTACACACACACACACACACATATATATATATATACAGGGTGATTATAAAAAAACTTTGCCGATATATGAGCCGCTATATCTATCACACCGTTCCAGTAAACGAAATAAATTTTGAACGCATGTATTTTAAGGTATGCGCTCAAGAATGATGTGAAAAAACAAGAGTCCTGCTCTCACAGTTAGGGTTACAGTGACACAATTTCGAAATTTTCAAATGGCAACACCTACTTTTTATTGGTTGAGTGATCTTCACATTTCACAGTTCAAAATCATAAATGGCGTTGAAACGGTACCTGCAGGATGAAAATCTCCGGCGCTAGGCAAAGACTAAGAAAAAAGTAAAAACAACCGTGGCGTTCTCCAGAACACGACTTTCTGTTCCATTGACTTCACATCCCTCACAGAGAAGATCGTCGCATCTGTGACAGTGACGTTGTAGTCACGTGGCACCTGCGTCACAATATGGCATCATATTTGTAACTTCTATGGGACGTTACGTATTAGTAACTTTGTAACTTCATTGTGACTATAATCTGTGACGTTTCCATAATTTAATTAACACTTATCAATGTGATGACATTACAAAGGCAATTACAATGTGACGTCACAAACAAGTTAATATGCGACGTCACAAACGGCCATGAAAACGGCCAAAATGACTTCGCTGTGACATCAATATGACATTGCCGAGACGTACTGCGACGTCCTGTGATGTCCCAAAGTCACAGTGTGACGTAAATCTTACGTCACTGTGAAAAAATATGCTGTTAGGGGTTCCACACCGTGTGTTCGGATTAGAACCCATCTTGCTGAATCTCCCTCGAAAAGAGAAGAAGAAATCAAGGTATGCAGATTTCCAGGTTCTGAGTAAGACACCATCATTGTCGACGTCATCGCCGGAGGAGAAAGAAAAGACATTGTGATTTGAGTGCCGCTTGCTTTCTTGCACTTTGACTTGACCAATATGGCGCTTACAGTGAAACAACAAGGTGAAATGGTAAAGCTCTATTACCTGAATGGGCAAAATGCCGCAGAGGCAATGCCTGTCTACCGCACAAACCATCGGCTACGACGAGGCCCGTATTCTATAGAAGATGTACGGGACTTGATATACAAATTTAAAGAAACTGGTTACAAATGCGATCGTTCTCGGCCTGGAGAACCTTCCGTTCCTGTCGAGATTGTTGCAGAATGGAATAAGACGATAAGCGAAGGACGTATTGGAAGTGCACGAGGTGTTTTACCCGTGCTGGAGTTGTCGAATTCAACGGTCTCCAAGATTCTGCGCTCTCTTCTTTACATGTTTCCGTATCGGTTCCAGCCTGTCCAGATGTAGCAAGCGGGTGATAAACAACTACACATAGATTTATCTGATGAATTCCTCAACCGGGATGACGATGAAAACAGATGGCCTTTACGCATTATGTGGACAGACGAGGCAAATTTCTCCTCGACTGGTAACGTGAATTCTAAAAACTCTGTGCACTGGGCAGACCACAATCCCCATGATGTGGTCTCACTTACGTTACACCAAACAAAATTGACTTTGTGGTGCTGCATAACAAGCACCTTCATCCTAGGCTCTTATTTTTTTGAAGAGGTTACTGTCTCAGGTCTACGTGTACGGCAAGGAGTGGTCGCTATGATGCAATGCTGACCGATTACGTTATTACTTTCCTTATATACATAATGTATAAGGAAAGTATTGTGACGAGGTCGAAAATTCGAAATCGAGTTTTCGACGGGAGAGCATGTTTCAAGCATCCCTGATCACGAATCAAACATTTTTGAAGTGATGTCTGTGTGTGTGTGTGTGTGTGTGTGAAAGCATGTGTGTGTGTGTGTGTGTGTGTGAAAGCATGTGTGTGTGTGTGTGTCGGTGAGTCTGTGGAGACGATAACTGACGAACGAATGGGCCGATTCGAACCAAATTCGGTACAAAAATCACAATCCATAAACACTGGAAGCCTATTGCTTTTATACGTAATCGAATGTTCAGAACCCCCTTAAATTTTTGAATTAAATTTTGAAAAAATCGTCAAAAAATCAAACCCACTAATAAAGTTACGCAAATAGACATTTCTTATGTAATTTTTCATTAGAAAACGATTGGCATAAATTTTAGAACGCTAACATGAACCGTTCTCGAGATATTGCACATTTTTCAAAAAAATTATTAAAAAGTCATATAAAATGAAAAAAAAATATTTCCTATTGAGAAACATGTTCACTTTTCATATGTAATACCATGCGATAAATTGGATGACATCATTCTCTTGGATCTATCTCGTTCCATTCATGACAAAAGATACTTTGAGTAATACTTTTGTATTTGAACGCTAATAGTCATTTATCTGCTGTAAGAACAACTTACTTCTTCGTCCATAACGCTTGGCGAGATTTTGGCGACGAATTTGGCGGAATGTCGCCAACTTGGCGACTTTTTTAAATGTTTCCAAATTATCGAAAATCTCGCCAAATGGATAGAAATGACGCTAAATCAATGAAAATGACGACTAATTGTCGGTAATTCAATATCTTGGAAGGAATATTAGTATCTACTATAAGAAAAACCTATTTTTTTACTGTAAAAGTAGTAAATTCATTACATTATATAAGGAAAGTCATGTGTTGCCCACATCAGATTTTTTTTTAATTGCAACCGCGAAATACCCTATCGGGCGTCATGTGGATGCAATATGGCGCTCACCCACGTGTGGGGTCTTCTGTGAATCGTTTATTGACACAACAGTTTGGTGACATAATTATCTCCCGCCAGTTTAATGTTTGCGTGGCCACTCAGGTCCCCCGATCTCACACCAATGGATTTCTGGATGTGGGGATACATGAAATCCAAAGTGTATACAGGCAATCCGCAAGCTCTATTTAATTTGAAAGATGCCATCACCACGGGAGGTTCAACAGATTCCTCTTGCCATGATACGTACTTCAATGCTATCCACCATCTGTCGCATGCAAAGTGTCATCGTGTGTGGAGGCAGGCACTTGGAAAATTTGTAAACACAATAAAATGTTTCGCTTTTCTGTCGCTGGTCTGTCCTTATTGGTTGTTTTCACTTTCTTCTTAGTCTCTGCTTAGCGCCGGCGTTTTCGTGCTGCAGGTACCGTTTCAACGCAATTTATGGTTTTTCAATGTGAAAATCACATTCCAATTAAAAAAGTAGGTGTTGCGTTTGAAAATTTCGAAATTGTGTTACTGTAACTCTAATTGGGAGAGCAAGACTGTTGTTTTTCAACATCATTCTTGAGCGCATACCTTAAAGTACCATCCAAAATTTATTTCCGTTTTCTTGAAATGTATGATCTCTGGCTCATATATCGGCAAAGTTTTTTTATAATCGCCCTGTATATATATTTAGTATTTCACCCATTCTAAAACCGGTTTACTTTTACGTATTATACGTGAATCTAAGTCCTATGCCTACGCAATTACAATATTTTTTATTTGAACTCGTTACTAAATTTTGATTATTTTTACAACAAAGACTAATTTTTTACAATTGCAGAATGTAAACAAATCAAGCGATTATAAGATGAGTAGTATAAGAACTGAATTTTTTTAAAGCAAAATTATTTAACTCTGAAGCCTGCAATGTGAGTGAAAAAATATCCATTGATTTTACACACAGAAGCAGACAATTTTATATCATTACCTTTATCGATGAAGTTTTAAGTTTCCAAGAAAAATAAATTATTGTAGTACTGGAATAATTTTAAAAATGTCACCTTTAAATGTATCGCATTTTAGAGATGTTTAAATAAAATTGCATTTCAGTTGGAAAGTGTTTCATAATCCATGTTTTATGCATGATTAATTTTTCTTCTTTCTCTTTGCTTTTTCTCCAACTTGTGATGTTTTTATTTTATGTTATTTTATTTTTATTTTTTATTCTTTGACTGTTTAAAGTTCTTTCGGGGTTATTGTTTAGAACAAAACACGTTTGATGCCATAAAAGTATACATAATGATAATATGTAATGTTCTAGCAAATTTAAATAGAAAAAAGGAAATGACCTCGATAATATAAAAACTTTGTACATATAGCATAAAAACAAATGTATACTGGTTAACCGATTTCGAAAACATAGAACAGACTTCTTCACGACTGATAGGAAGCGCGACCTTAATCGTATATAATCGGTTACTGAGATAGAATAACACACGATTATTAGCTGACGGTAGAAGAAGATCTGCTGCTATTACCTTGGGGTGGAAATGACAGAGGAAACACAATTGAGGCAAGAAAATGAGAATCAGAACACTATGAATAAACGGCGAAAACTATAAAAGATAGAAATAACAGAAAAAATGAAGAATAACCGGAAATGAAGTGCGACAGCAACTAATGGATAGAAATAGAAACACCTGATTATTGAAAATAACCAACTAAAACACATACGAAAGAACAGAATATGTTTCAGTCAGCCGTAAAATTAAAACAAAAAAAATAAGTATAAATTATTAAAAAGACTGCAAAGCAATTAAAATAAGATACACATGGAAGTCACACATGAAGGAACCAACCTGTTTCGGAGACCATATATGCTTCGACATATAAAATAATTTTTTATAGAATTTATGGACTAAATTTGAAAGTGATTTTTATAATTCTTATAAATAAATCTTTCCAAACAGTGCCATCAGTCAAAATATACTGCTCATTTTTAACACTTTACAACAAAGTTGAAAAGTGTTTATGACTTTGTTCATTCTGTCTGTCTGTCTGTCTGTCCGTTAGCACGATAACTGCCGTAAAAATGACTTAATCAAAATGAAATTTTAGTATGTTGTTCAGACGCTTTGTAGGACCTATGGGAATACAAATGAATAATATCACCGAATTAGTTTTGGATTGAACCCGGGTTGAAAAAATGAAATACATTGAGCCCTATAGGACCTAATTTTTAAAACATTTTTTAAGCGGATTTAAAATTCACAAATTGCTTCGAAATTTTTAGGTAATATTTAAATTGTTCCATAAAATATATAAAAAAATAATTTTCAGCGAAATATATTCAGTAGTTTTTTAAATAAAAATTAAAATAATAATAACACCTCTTATATGAAACGATGACGTGACCATGATATGAAAGTATCACGTGATCCACTTCAAAATGATATATGACATCCATCTTGTCTCAAAATCGTGATTTTTAAAGTTCTTTTTATTTCATATTGAGTGTTGTAGCCTTCCTAAAACCACTTTATTTTGGTTTAAATGTTGTGCATCTACATACTAAATCAACGCAATTACAATATATATGAGTTTAAATGCTCATTCAAATTTGATTATTTCTACAACGAAGCCTATTTTTCACTTATGTAAAATGTAAACAGCAAAATATGTAGGATGAGTTGTATAAGAATTGCTGTATGTTTTTAACGCAAAAGAATTTAGCTCATGGAGTCTGTCTGCATAGCTGATATGAAAGAAATATTCATTGACTTTACCGAGAGAAGGACGATTTTTTGCGATGAAGTTTTAAGCATAGAGTTAAATAACATGTAACTCCATGGTCTTAATTTTTAAATAAAATAAATTATTATAGTATTGTGATGAATGACATGAATGGGAGATTATTTATGAATGAAATGCTGCTTTTTTAGAGAGAGCCAGGCGTGTTATTTTTTCTATGACGTCATTTGAATGAATTTCAGTTGTTTTCGATGAAGTTTTTAAATATAATAAATTATCGTTGTATTATGATAATTCTAAAATTATTACCGAGGAATGTATCACATTTTAGAGATGTTTAAACCAGCAATTTATATTTAATGCCGTCATTTGAATGAAGTTCATTTTTTTCGATGAAGGTTTAAGTTTTCAAATAAAATAAATCAATGTAGTATTGTGAGAAGTTTTAAAATATTACCGAGGAATGTATTGCATTTTAGACATGTTTAAATAAAATTGCATTGAAGTTGGAAAGTGTTTCATAATCAATGCTTTAAGCATGATTGATCTTTCTTGTTTTAATTTTCATCATTTGAACTTGAGAGCAATCTCATTCATTTTCGTCCTCTACGTATTATATTCACAGTTTTCTTTTCTTCATCGTCGGTATCTGTTGGCTCCCATTCAGTGTCTAATATATCACTATCATCTTCAAACAATATATTTTCACTTTCAGAAAGTTCACTTTTATGAATTTCCGGAAAAATATATCCGTCTTTGTTATTTATTTCTTCTCAGAACTTGGTGTGTCTTGAATTTTTCGATATTTTTTCAGGGTGTAAAAACAAAATAAAAACTAACGAGTAATAATTTTTAGTCTTTGTCACATTTTATTGCAACTTAAATTTTACGCATTTTATCGAAATTTTAATGCACATTTATTTTAAATGGAACTTACTACACAACAGTTCTTGCAGAAATGTGCAAGAAACTGATGAAAATATGTGGAAAGTGCATATACATCACATGTTCTGATCCGTTTACCTTATAAGGCAATACATTTTTCTGCCGATCAAATGACCGGTTCGGTTAGTTAACGGTATACTGTGTATATTTATCATATAAACACAAGAAGAAGAAAAATAAATATTGAAAAATTGATTGAATACGTTTAATAGAAAAAGTCATGAAATCAAGTGAGAAAAAGCGATAACATTATATGCGAATTATTTAATCAAAAATTTACAACCGGTCATAGTACGTTTAGTGTTAAAGACAATTATTCTAAAGTTCTATTCATCTCTCCGCATGTCATGTAGAATTAAAATGTTTTATAGATATAATTTTTAGTATCACGTCTTCCCAATAAAGTTTTAAAAAATAGACACTATTTCTTTTTTCACGTACATGAAATGGTTTCTGTATTTATATGATCTTTATTCTCTAATACCGCATTTAAATATTTAAGAAGCATCTTTTCTTTTCAAGAACAATTTTGAACTTTGTTAAGAATAGATTCGAATAGAAGAAGTTAAGCTGGAGATAGAATAATTTTTATAGTCTCTGTAGGATTTATAACATTCTAGATATTGAGCTTTTCTATGCTAAACGTTATTCAACTATATACTATGCATATCATTATTCAAATATTATTTTCTTATTGTAAACTTTAATTAATATTTTTGGTAGTTGTTTGGTTTAATTAAAATATACAACTTGATAGAAACGTGTTTAGAAATAGTTTTATATGCTAGTCATGAGCATGTTCACGAATCATAAATTAGTTCAATTCTCTTAGCAATGTCAGTATTGTTAAACATACAGTATAGAAGGATTTGAAAAATATCCTCACACCTCAGAAAATATTTCTTATACTACAAAAATTCCGTTTACTCTTTTGGTTGAAATTGCTATCACGGAGCTCCTTTATTAAATCGATAAAATTTAAGGCTTTAATAAGTTTTCGTATGAGAATAAATTCCGTATATATAATTTTATTTTTTAGTGCAATATAATTTATATTTCAAATCAATCGTGTCATTTTATTTACTGCCGATTATAATATCAGTTACCTTCAAATTACGGAATTGATAAAATAATATTTACTTTTACTTAGTAGTTTAAAAATGTAAATGTTAATGGAAAATATTATAAAAGGTGTTAAAAATCAGACCTGAAAATTTTAGAGATTAATCTTTGTTTTTATTTTCAATAATTCCTGTTGTAGCATCCCATGTCCAATTCATTTTTTTTTCATGAAAAATAACTATAATATAACTATTTCCTCTCGAATGCACCTTTAAAAAAAGGTATTTCTGTATTATAAAAATTTTAATAATTCTATCTTTATAGCTTGCTTCAACGTTAGCTTGTATGACATTAAGTGGTGGCGAATTTTTTGCCACACTATATTGCTTTTAACAAAAATGTTTTTGAAGCTGTGCTATTTTTGTATTAGAAGCTAGATTCTCCTAAATAAGTGAGAATATTAAAACATTTGCTGGCATACAAACTTGGTGTTTGTTGCGTATCCCTAATCCAAACCATGTTTACTGATGCAGTGTAATTGCAATACAAGAGGTATGGGCTCATCTTGGTTATGTATCAACAAAATATAATATTGCAAAATGGTGAGCATAAATTATGTCAATGGTCAAATATAACCACGGTTTCACATAACCTCCTGGGTCGTTTCTAAAAGAAATTGAATCATTGAGTATCGTAAATTTATTAATTATTAATGGTTGTTGCGAAAATGTATGTAAATCAGTCGGTGTACATAAAGAAATATAATTTAAAATATAAACTTTGCGATTAATGAGCATTCTGTTGTTTTTCAGCTATGGTAAGTGAGCTTGCACTTGTGAGGTAAATTTGGAGGGTTATTGTGAGTGCATGCATTATACTATAAAAACGCAATAAATATTATCTTATAAAATATAAATATTAAATGAAGAGTACTTAATTAAATTAAATACCACAATAAAAAGTTACATCACATTTTGGTATGCTTCAAATAAAAAATTACCACAAAAGCATATCTTTCTCAGAATCTACCATAGCTTAGATTATACCTGCTATGGATTCAGTATCAACTTCTTTAGAAGGTGCGCAAGCGTGTGTGTGAGTGTGTGTGTGTGTGTGGGGGGGGGGGGGGTACAAAGGATATTCAGTTGTGGTTCAGTTTGCATTTAAATTTCAAACATTTTAATTTTCTATGAAATATCTATTATTTAAAATTGTGCATAAATAGAGCTTATATGATATCTGATATGTATTCAAAATTCAGGAGAACGAACTGTAGTTTACTAAGAATTTATAGTTCTATTTTATGACTTACAGTTACAAAAATGTCCTTGAAACATCTATTTCTCATAATTGTGTAGATATACAGCTTCAATTTAGAGACAAATTCTGAAGAGGCTTGGGAAACTTGCTTGCGATTCGAAAATTTTCATTTTTTTCCCATCTCGAACTATGAACTAACAATTCGAAAATTTACATTTTATTTTCATCTCGAACTATGAACTAACGATTCGAAAATTTACATTTTTCTTCCATCTCAAACTATGAACTAAAGATTCTAATGTCTTTCTAAATATTTCCAAATTGATAAAAATGCCGCCAAATAGATAAAAAAAAATGCCGCTAAATTGATAAGAACGACGCTAAATCAATGAAACTGACAACTAATTGATGAAAATTCATTATTTTGGAAAGAACCTAAGAATAACCTAGTTCTCCGTTATTTCTAAAGCTTGGCGGAATTCTGTCGATGAATCGCCAACTTGGTGATTTTTTTTAAATGTTTCCCAATCGGCGAAATGTTGCGAAATTGCTGAAAATGTTATCAAATTGATAACAGTGTCGGCAATTTGACAAAAATGACGTCAAATGGGATGTTATATTTTAGAAATCTTTAATTCGGTTATATGATGGGCTTACCTTTTATTATATAAGAAGTGCTCTACTAAATATCGCCAACTTGGCATTTTTTATCCTCACATTGACGGAAATATCGTCCAAATTGCAAAAATAATGCTAAGTTAATGAAAATGACGCCTAATTGACGAATCTATTATTAAAATATTTAAATATATGGACTAAATTTCTTATTGAGGATGATATCAATATTGATAATTGCTAATTTAGAGTTAAGTAAAATATAATTTAATTGGGTACGGAACAGTTTTACATTTTGTCATCCGGAAAAGCGCCAAATGTACAATTTGACGTTACCAACACTGTGCCGTGGATTTTTTCACCACGTTCCCACCGTTAAAGGAGTAAATTCATTGCATTATATAATGAAAATCATGTGCTGCCCACAATATATTTTTTTCAAATAAATTGTATATCAAAAATCAGCCATGCAAAATACGCACGTCATTGAAATAGAACAGGCAGACGATAACTGACTGGACCAGCAGGAGTCAAAATGGAGGTTGCGTCAACTTGTATAGGAGACTTAAATCCATATCTTAAAGCAGTTAACCGCATGGTTTGCAGTCCAATTGCAGGAAAGTCATATTCAAATATAATATTCATCGATAATATCTAAAGAGTTTTCATTCTTATCTAGGTTCTTTTATAAGAGTATCCATAAATATCATTATTTTAAACAATGGAATATCTTAGCTATCTAAACTGGATCATACTTTCCCAGTTTTTAACTTCTGCAAGATAAGAATATCATAGAAGAACATATTATAGAAGTTAAGAATATTATAGAAGATAAGAATATCATAGATAATAAAAATATCATAGATGTATACTTATAGGGATCTGTAAAATAATTTTCCCTTTTTTATCATTACTTACTTTTCGGTTTCTTTTCCTGCACTTACAGCATTAAAAACACACTTGTTGTGCATGGATTATGATGAAATAATAGGCATTCATGCATTATAAAGTTGTTTGCTTTTTGAGGTTTTCAAAGAAAAGTTCTACTGATATGTAAGAAAGATAGAGGATGAAACGAACAGGATAAAACGAACACTGGCATTTATTTCTTACATTAAATAATTATATTATTCACCATGGTCTGAACAGATAAAGCTAGATGCTGTCTTTCTATCATTGTTTTAGCCACCTGTTTTATCAACTGTTGAGCCGTAAGTGAATAATATAACGGCTTAATTTTTTAGAAATAAATAGTAGTGTCACTGTCATCCCGCGTCCATCTCAGTCTCTCTTCCATCTACCATAAATATTTTGTTTGGAGTGTAAATATATTTGATTTGATGGCCATATTATAATACGATGATTTTTAACTTCAAATAATATTTAAATTATGAATCTTTGAATGTTTATTGTTTAAATGCAACGTTCCTGTAGACAATTACAGAATCACCGCAAGGAAACTAGCCAACCAAAGCAATCCTGATACTTTCCATACAGAACAAGTCGAAATTTGATATCTGAGTCAAAATATATAAATTTAAAAAAATATATATATATACATTCACTTCTGCACAATATATACAGTTTACCATTCAAATTTGGTCCAAGTAGTTTCAGCGCTTTGTGAGATTTCAAAGGGCTTGCTTTTTGACAAAATATCTTTTTAGAGTTGAACTATGTAGATTTTTAATATTTCTTCTTGTGTTTATATCTAGACAAGAAGTATACCAGCCAAATTTGGTTAAAATCGCTTTAGCAAATTTTGAGATTACGAAGTACCACTTATTTTTGCAAAATCCTATTCTGTAGCTAAACAAAACATTTATTTTGGATTTTTTTTTTGTGTTCACGTCTACACAATATAAAAAACTTGCCACCCAAATTTGGACAACATCACTTCAGTAGTTTTTAAGATTATGAAAGGCCAACGATTTTACACCTACTCACAGACCTACCCACACACTTACACACCCACAGACCGACAAATGTCCTTGCCAAAGTAAAATGTTTACTTAATCTACTGCTAAAATACCTAACGTGAAAAATGATAAATACCTAACAAGAAAAGTGATATAAGTCATAATCACATCTACCATACTTTTATCTAGCTCTTCGAAAGAGAAAGTAAAATAGGACGAATCATCCCTCACTCTAAGAATCTAATCAATACCGTTGAAATTATATTATTTTTAGCTGAAAACGATATATTTAGATATCTAATTCGCTAGTTTTACTATATGTCCTAACTCTATTAACGGAAAAAAACCCGACACAAATACTGATTAGGTTTATGTCTATCAATTATTATGGTACACGAGTGTGAAATATTGAACAGATGAGTTTTTACTTCTATGAGATGACCTGTTATGGGGCAAAAGTAACTTCACTGTTATATTTACAGTTATATCATGGTCTTCCCTTGTTGATAATGACCGCTAAGAGCGGGACGCACGGGTAGTGTAGTTTTGATCTGCTTATTTTCCTGTTTGTATGCAAAACCCTCTTATAGCAGAGTTGTATCTAATGATGAGTATCACTGTAATCAATGATAAAGATAATCGAACATTTTTTGGATCGATTGTTTCTCGATAATTTTTAAAAAGTATCGATCGATAATATTTGTTTTAATCGATATCGTAGTTTTTGTTGTTCCAGAAATATGTTTCAAATTATTAAACATTGCTTATTTTTTTCGGAAGTATTCTTTCTCTAAACTATTCTTAAGATTACTGCAGAAAAACATTAACGACTTTAGCATTGAAGTTTAAGTGTTTTTCTTAGCTTATTCGCAAATTTATGATTACATGTAATAATAAATAAGTCATTATTTTTATATAATGAATATTGAATTTCATAAATAAACTAATTATAGCATTCTACACGTCAATCATTTATTTAAAGAAATATACACTATATTTTTAATTTTTAACAAACAATGCTTTTTGATTCTTGACATTTTCTTAATTTCACTTTTCAATCTAAAAATTTTTCTTAAGTGAAAAATAAAGCGATAATACATCATCCATGAATCCAAAAATGTTCATAAATAGGCACAACATTTGAAAATAGGGAAATCAAGGTTAAAGAACCTAAGAAAAGATTCTCACATATAAATTGATAAATTTAGCATAATCTTCACCGTTTTATTTTGGTCATCACGAAATTGGCAAGCATGATAGAACTTAAAATTTGTTATATAGTTTTTATAACTTTGTTTAGACATATGCAGTACCTTAAGGACAATTTATATAGCTAATATTCCCAAAGTAATTTTACCACGAGTCGGATGAAAAGTATATAAATGTTTAATCAAATTTTCTAGAAGAATATTAATATGGAATGATTGGCAATAATTTTGATATGGTGTTTTAAATGTTCGTTAATTTAAAACGAGTGATCTGGATAAATACTCTCGAATTCCTCTATTTACTAATTGTAATTAATGTAATTAATAATTGCAAAATTAGTATGCCACGAGAAATTTGTTACAACCCTTATTCCTCGGCCGTAAGATGGCGTCCACAGTCGTACTTCCTGTGATAAAGAATGCCACAATTACTATTTGTCGAATCTAGTTGAAGAGCGGTTGTTAATTTGTTTTTCATCATTGTCATGAAAAACATGATTTTGGACACAGTAAGTAAATACTTTGATTCTTACGGTATGTATTCTGCACACGTAGATGTACACAGTGTCGCATTATTTGCTAGAGCTTGTTATCGTCCGTATGCATTATTTATTGTGTTGTTTTTGAATGTTTAATCAGGGCAAGTTCAGATAAAAATGTTTTGTCGAAAATAACGAGAAGTGGCATGCTGTCTCACTTCTTATTTATACAAATTTGTATTACTTATTTATATAAAAAAAAATCGACGCACTAAGAAGGAGTTGTCCGATTGTAATAAAATTTCGTATGCAAAGACATTTTGAGCGAAGATGTAAATGAATAAAATTTGGTGTCCAATGGATAAATAGTGGGAGCTCCAGTGCATCGGAACTACATATTCAGCAGGTGTATTGAAATTCGTCTGCTGATATCTTACGTCTTTGGTAGTAATTTCTGGCACACTGACAGCACAGGGGTACGTAGACAATATTCTAAGATCGGCTGTGTTCCCGTTCATTTTGAGACACCCCGGACTTACTTTTTAACAAGATAATACCCGGCCTCACATGGTACGTGTTGCTAAGAATTGTATTCAAGCTTACCCAACACTTCCTTGGCCAGCTAGGTCTCCTGATCTCTCTCCCATAGAGCACATTTGGGACGTTATGGCAAGGCGATTGCAACCATCCCGAAATATTGACGATTTAGTCCAACAGTTGGAGACAATTTGGCAAGACATTCCGCAGGACACCATCCTTGAACTTTATCAGTCTATGCCACACCGAGTGACATCTTGCATCCAGGTCAGAGGTGGACCAGCACCGTGTTGACTTCCTCACTTTGTATATGGTCAAACTCTAAATCATTAAATTGTTCTGAAATTTTAATCGTTTCTTTTTCTATGTATGTTCTTCACATCCACCATTTTTTGTCACAATCGGACAACTCTTGCTTGGTGCGTCGATTTTTTTGTTATAGAGTGTATAATCACATATTCCACATTTATAATCACATGTGCCGCTTATATAACACATATGAACACATTTGTCGATTACATCCCACTTATAATATCGCATACGTTTATTCTAAAAACTATGAGAAAAAAAATTAGGATAAATTGGGTCGAATGACTGATTCACATCGTGTCTCAGCAGAGCACGTGATGAAAATCTACGTTGTCCGATATAAGCCTGAAATAATATATTTCACTGCAATAAACTCGTGACGAAAATCTACATTGTCCGATATAAGCCTGAATCAGACCGATAAAGGACTAAACCAATTCTAAAATTTCTGCCGTATATCGAAAAAATTGTTCTTTAACTCGACCTCATTAGACAAACTTGGCAATTTATATCGTGACAGGAGGACTGAAATATAACTCTAAGCAAGAATTTAGATCTTGCAATGGTAATCAAAGGGTTACACTTATTGCCCTCCTACCTCAATGATTTTATATTTTATGTAAAACATCTTGAGCTAAATCCACGCGGATATATGAGGCTTAATTACATTTATTACCTTTGATGCCTACCGTGTAAGAAGATTTAAATTAGTCTCGTAGTATATAACACTTTTAGTACACAACTTTATTATTCGTTTGGTCAAAATCATTAATAACAAGAAAGATCACTCATGCATAAAGCATTGATTATGAAACACTTTCCAACAGAAATGTAATTTTATTTAAATATCTCTAAAATGCGATACATTTAGCGCTGATATATTTTAAATTATCACGGTACTACAATAACTTATCATATTTGAAAACTTAAAACTTCATCGGAAACATTGAACTTTATTCAAATGACGTAATCGAAATATAAATCGTCTGACTCTCTATGTAAAAGCAATGAATATTGCATTCATATCACTTATATTCTAAACTCCAAAGTTAAATAATTTTGTTTGAAAAAAAAATTCAACAATTCTTATACAACTCGCCTTTTCAATCACTTGCTCACATTCTGCATTCATTAAACATAGGCTTCGTTGTAGAAATAATCAGAGTTTGATGATCGTTTAAACTAAAAATATTGTATTTGTGTTGCCCAGAATACGGATGCATAGAAATTAATCAACAATTAAGCGGTTTTTGGACGACGGATGCAACACAAAATATAAGTTAAACAGAACTTTAAAAATCACGATTTTTACTCTGGGAAAAAAGATGGATGCCATATTTTATTTTGAAGTAGGTCATTTGATCTCTTCATATTACATGGGTGTAATTATTATCTTAATTTTTATTTAAAAACTACCGAACATATTTTGTTGAAATTGTTCTTATATATTTTATGGGATAATTTGAATATTTCCTAAAACTGTCGAAGCAATTTCTGAATTTTAAATTTGCTTAAAAAATGTTTGAAAAATTCGGTCCCATAGGGTCAATGTATTTCATATTTTCAACCCGGGTTCAATCCAAAGGCGCTTAAGAACGCCCTTCCTGCACTTCGGAATGCTTCAACCGAAGTGGACGTAATTAACATTATGCTAGAGAGTGTAAACACTCTCTTGAGACAGGAATACCTCCCCCCCCCTCGGCCATGGTTGTTCCACTACGAAGCTTGAAGGAACTTACTATTTACATCTGGAATGCCAATAGACTTAGAGGTAAAATCAGTAAAGCTAGGGACTTTTGTATAGTAAATAACTGAGATCTATTCATGGTTCAAGAAACCCGTTTCTGTCCATGGAACTCTACCAATATTGCTAATTACGAGATGTATAGTGACAACAGGTCTCTAACTAGCAACCATCCTGGTGGCGGCACTGTTATTTATGTACGGAGTGGTATTCCCCTGTCGCGTATCCCTACCCTACCCCTCCAAGCTTGCGAAGCTACAGTCGTATAGCTCAACTTACCTAACAACTCGATTGTGAGTGACCCTTGCGTCTGTTTACCCCCCCCCCAAGTGTAATGCTGGACCTGTCACAGCTGATCTTAAAACCTTATTCAAAATTTCACTCCACGTGATTGCTGCTGATGATTAGAACGCTAAGAACCAAGCCTGTTGTTGTTTCCAATCCCCTTGGTGTAGGAAAGCCTACACCAAGTCCAAAAGACCCTGCCTCAAAAGAGAATCACAGACAAATTCCTGCTCAACCGACAGCTGTCCCAAGGAGACGCACATACAAAGAACCAAGCCTGGGGACGTCAACACTTGGATTCTCGTGGTTACAATCTTAAGCGTTAGGCCGACGAGAGCAATTTCGATGTTGTAGCTCCAGGCGAACTCACCCACATAAATAATCTTATTGACTTTGCCATCACTTGCAACATTCCCTATACCTATCATATGAAAGCTATTAATGAGCTCCCCTCTGATCATCTCCCACTCCTTTACATCCTGTAACTAGGTAAATTCTGTTTAAATACTACTGCCGAACTTAGAACTAACTGGAGTAAATATAATAACTTACCCTTTAAAATGATCCCCCCTCTGAATATCAGTTCCACGGACCAATTGGATGAGAAGGTTATCAAATTCAAAGCTATGCTTCGAAATGCCTATACCTCTCATCCTCTAGGTCCAAGGAAACTAAAACTGATCACCTCAGGCTACCGCAAGACATCCGCGAGATGATCAAAATCAGGAATCGACTCCGAAAGGAGCGGCAGGGCAGCAGAGACCCTCACGGTCACAAGTGAGATCACGCATTAAGGAATTTCAAGTACACGATG
The DNA here is from genome assembly GCA_951213105.1 of Amaurobius ferox. Lineage (NCBI taxonomy): Eukaryota > Metazoa > Arthropoda > Arachnida > Araneae > Amaurobiidae > Amaurobius > Amaurobius ferox. The sequence continues at coordinate 125,129,295 of OX578137.1, forward strand.
GAACACTAATGTCGAGTCCCTAACGACTGAAAACAACAGTATTTGGAGGGCTGCCTCACGTATTCGTAGGCACAAAACTGTCATTCCAACCCTTAACGGTCTCGACTACAGGGCCATTTCCCACACACAAAAGGCTGAGCTGCTCGCAGACAGTCTTAGAAATCAATTTGAACCTCGCCACAACGTAATCGATCCTAGGACTGTTGCGATTGTGGATCCCGGTGTTGAACAATTCATCTCTACACCTACTCAAGACACACTAAGAGTTGTGACTCATGATGACATTCTACCCTATATTAAAAAAATGAAAAATAACAAATCCCCTGGGAAAGACCTCGTTCTCTCAAATATGCTCAAAAACTTACCTTATCTTCTTATTGCCCACCTTGTTAATCTTTTTAATTATTTCCTTCTCTTTAATTAATTTCCCCGCGCTTGGATGTTGGCCATTGTGACCCCCTTCCCAAGCCTAGACTGAACCACTCTATTCCATCTAATTGCCGTCCTATCTCCTTACTATCATGTATTTCCAAGCTCTTCGAGTTGTCTTGCTGCAGTGTTTGGACGAACTCGGCAGCCTGAACAATATTCTGATTCCTGAACAATTTGGGTTCAGGAGAAAACATTCAACGTAACACCAATTGCTACGAGTTGTGGAACTCATCCATGACGCTCGCAGCAGCCAATAGTCCACTTATATTGTCTTTCTAGATTCCAGAAAGTGTGGATAAATGGGTTATCGTTCAAGTTCATCAAAGACTCCTTTCCCTCTCAACTCATCAAAATTCAGCACTCGTACCTAACGGGGCGTAGCTTCGAGGTACGAGTGTCTAATGTTCTTTCCTCTGCCAGGGATATTCTCGTTGGGATCCCGCAAGATTCATTTGTCGGACTCAAGTTGTTCAACCTTTAGATTAATGATCTACCACGTTTCCCCAGTGTCACCCTAGGCTTGTACGCCGACGACACGACGCTGATTGCACAGCATAACCAAACACAAGTCGTGCACGAAAACCTTCAAAACTATCTTCATATCCTGACACAATGGCTAACAAAATGGAGAATTAAAGTAATGTCAGTAAACGTGCTACTGTCACCTTTCCCTCCCCCGCCATACCCGAACCACTAATTTAATTTTAAACAACGAGCCCATTCCCTGGCAATCTAATTATAAGTACCTTGGAGTGTACTTAGATCCAAACTTAATGTAAAACTTCACATTTCTGATATTAGTAAGACAGAGAAAGATTCACTAGCCCAACTACGCCCCCTCTTGGCTGGAAACAGCCGCCTATCAACCAAAAATAAGTAATTGCTATACAAGTCCTGCATACGTCCAAATATGTCGTACGGAGCACCTATATGGGGCACCGCAGCCGAGATTCACTTTAGGCAACTTCAAGTTATTCAGAATAACGCAATGCGTATGTTTATTAACTATTCGACCTACGTTAATTTAAAAGTCCTGCACAAAGACCTCAGAATTAGACCATTCTTGAAACACGTTCAAAATATTTCTCTAAAATTCCACCGAGGTCTCAGAAGCGCGTACATATTCCCACTCTAGACAGTATCCCAAAGTACCACCCCAGGAACTCGACAGCGCCCTCGGTCGTTACCTGGGCGCCATGTACGGGATATTTACCTCTGCTGTAAGAAACGGCGCCTAGTATAGTTTAATGGCCTCTCATTTGTATCTGACGTGACTTCTAATCATTCTGTACCCTTCCCTTGCTTTTGAAAACCCTAATCTAGTTAGTTAGCCATCCATCTGTGTCAGTTAATTTTGCTCAAGCTCAAGGCCCTGCGCCTCTAGGGATGCTTCTATCCCATCTTATCTTTCTTTACTTCTACTAGAAGCCCACTAGAGCCCCAGTTTATTCCTTTCTGGAGGCTTGGGAACGGGCACGACTTCGGTCGTCGCCGCCCCCCACCTCAAACTCAACTTCGATTTATATTCTATCCATTTTATGAAATGCCTTTATTTTTTTTTCTTTGCTAGAAGTTTAAAGGGAGGATCATATCCTCTCCTGGGCACTTCTCTAACCCCGTCCTTGAGGTCTTGAGGAGTTTAATCCAAAACTAATTGAGTGATATTATTCCTTTCCATTCCCATATATCCCACAGACAGTCTCAACAACATACTAACATTTAATTTTGATAAAGTCATTTTTACGGCAGTTATCGTACGAACGGACAGACAGACAGACAGAATGAACAAAGTCATAAATACTTTTCGACTGTGTTGTAAAGTGTTGAAAACGTCGTGAGCATGATTTTATTCTGTCGCATACCTGTAAGCTGAGTAATAAAATTAAATCGATAAAAAGTATAAAATACTGTAACACGAAAATATTTGTCACTAATTTTGTACTTTTCGTACCTTACGTAAATAGTATTTCCACCATACTATTTTATACCCATAGCTAACGGTACTTTTTTATAAATAACTTTTAAAGAATGAATTAAATATTCACTCCCAATGCATTGGGTCGTAGCTCATATACAAATTAAATAAGAGGACACTATGCAGGCGTATACCTGAATTACGTGCAGACAGCAATCACTTTTTTAGCAATCAGTTTTTCAAATGGTATTAACAAAAAGTATAAAATAAATCACGTATTATTATTCCGTATTTAAAGCATTTATTTAAAAAAGATTCGCGTACAATCATGTAAACATATCACTTCGTATGTAATCTTTAACTTAACTTCGTGCATAACGCTAAGCAGGTTTGTATTGTTTATGACACTTTACAACATAGTTAAGTGTTTATGATTTTTTTTTTATAATTCTATATAATGTTCCTTGTTTAACACAACGTGGTGAATTCAGACACTAATTTTGCTATTTCAATTAGCATAGTTAACAATCGAACATAGCGAACGATTTTTTCTCATCTAGATAAACCGCCGAGAATGGTGAAAATCAAAGTTGTCAGTGTCTTAAATTTGTACTTTAATTGCTAAGACTTACTAAATATGAGTAGAAACAATATTTTTGCTTTCGTCATGAGATAAATGATGCATTTTGATTCTGACACATTTGAAAGTTCGTACTGTGGTAGGTTTTGCTGAGGTATGAAATTTTAAATGAATTAGGAATTAACATGATATAAATATAATTTAAAAAAAATCTGAAAATAATCAAGATATTATATAATGGAATGTGTTCAAAATTCTTTGGAAAGAACGGTCATCGATCTTTTCGATGGTGTTAAAATTGAAACTCTATGATAGTATCTTCGATCATTAAAGAACAGAATAACGTGAAAATCACCCCAAACTCCAATTCAGCATTAAATGTTTTTAAACAAATTCGAATTTTAGAATCTTTCATTAATGTTTCATTAACATTCCAAGATCAATAGTCTCTATTTGAAAATAAATGCGAGTTTCTAGGTTAAGAATTAGCGTTTTGATAGCGGCGCAGGTAAGACATTTCTTCTGTGAAGGGAGTACAACCATATCAAACATGCAGCACAGTATAGATTTTTCTGTGAATAATTAATTTTCTATTATTATTTTTTTTAATATTTGAATGCATTGTGTGAATATCAAAATATTTACCCATGATTTATAAAAATGGTGAGTTTCAAGGACAAGCATTTGATTAATAAGTGAATTAAAACAAAAAACATGGACTGGGGGGCAAGTAGTCTTTGGCAAATAATTACAAATCTTGAAAGTTTTTTAATGTTTTGGGTTCATGCCCAGATAAAAAATACCCCCCCCCCCCACATTTAAAAAATGCACTGTTTTAGACAAAGAATTATAGTTGCAAATCTTGATATATACTAACATATATCTAACATTGTCGGACAGAAATTTCTAGAGGTAGGATGGTTTAAATAAAATTAACTCAAGCAAATACATTACAATACTCAAATTTTTTGCACATACTTATTATATTAATCGTATTTTACGAATATGGGTATAGAAAATATATTTCATATTAGTAACATATTATTGTGTCCTGGATGATCTTATGTATTATCTATCATTGAATCCAAGGCATCATCTTATCAGTCTTATATAATTTAACACAGTTTCTTCTAAAGTTTTAATAGGAAGAAAATCATATTAGCAAAACATTGAAAAGCATTGATAAACTGCAGATACTTTAATCGAGAATATAAAGTCTAACAGTTTTAAGGAAACAATTTTAAGTTTCCTTCTAATTGTTTAAATTAAACTTCCTTAAAATTGTTTAAATTAAGTCTCCTTAAATAATTCCACATTAAGTTTCTTTAAGCAATTTAACAATTTTAAGGAAAAACCCCTAATTAATTACGAGCTTTTCTTAAATGTAATTCTCGTACCACTTTATAATATATGTCATCATTTAGTAAATATGCAATTATTCCATGAAAATTCATTATTTTGTATAATAATTGAAATATTATTTAATTAGCATTTACATCTTCACACACACACGGTATTTCATTAAACAATGTTAAACTCATGTAAATGACCCGTGGTCATATCGTTTCAATATTTTTTGACAAATTTATTGCAATTTGGCTGACAGAAAACCAGTGCCGGTTCAATTCGAATTACTAATTTCTTTTATTAATTTCCTTTTTTCTTATCTAAATAAATGCATTTGTGCATTACAATTAAAGTTGCTGATATTGCATTTCATTAACGTGTTCACTTATTCTTTTTTAGGTAGTAAGTTCAGTTTTTGAACTTCTTCGCTACTACAAATGGTACAAATTTTCCATGATCTACGAAGAATCGGACATGTACATAACCGTGATGAAGAGCATAGAGAAGGAGGTCAACAAACCTTATTCCATTATCCACAAGAAGAGCTACCAAAATACCAGAATTTGTTGTGCAAGTAGATCCAGCTGTTGCTTCAACCCATTTTTCGACATTGTTCAAGACACCGCTTCGAACACCAGAAGTATGTGTTTTATGCTGTATATATCTTCATATAATGATATTACGACATGAGAAAAACAGTAAAAAATTTGCATTGAGTCCAAACTGTACTGTAGAATTCGAGAAATGTCTCAACCTAATGTAATATCCCACCTCGAAAGATACCTCCAAAATACGCTACATATGCCATAATACAGTACCCTAAATAAATATAATACCTAAATAAAATACGCTAAAAATACCCAATAAAAATACCCCAAATTTACAATCTAAGTAGTCATTAAAATTTCTGTTTATAACACACCTTTAGTCCCTTCTTAGTTTTCAAGTTTTCACTGGGCTTCTCAGTAATCATACTTTCCCTTTCGGACTTGAAAGTGACGTTTTTTGTTCCCATACCACTTCATTCATAATGCGTAAAATAATTTATAAAATGTGCTCTCATTATTTGCTCATTTCTCGTCCTGAAAGTTTGGATTGCAGAAGAGAAAGTACATTTGGTTTCGGAAGAATGTTTTTATAGTTTACTTATATTTAAACCTTTCAAAAACAGAAAAACTGACACTCAAAAAATCAATCTCACTTTTAATATGCTATATATTTTGTTCATCAATATATGTTACTTAGCGTCAAATACAGTGCCCGAAATCCGAGCTTGGCTTCGATAGGTTCTGCCCCGTAGTCAATAGAATAAGTGTGCAATGTTTTAGCTGTCTTAATTTCCAGAGGGTCTTCTGGAGGACCAAAAAATACTTTACGACCCTTTCCATTTTGTCCTACCCTGTGTGTGAAATCGAAAAATGTGGGTCTTCTGGAGGACCAAAAAATACTTTACGACCCTTTCCATTTTGTCCTACCCTGTGTGTGAAATCGAAAAATGTGGTTCCGTTTGGTTCTGTCCTGTGGTCATTACTGTGAATATGCTAATATTTAGCCTTATATGCCATCTGAAAGGCTTCTGTAGAATCTGAAAATATATTCAAAAACCCTAGTTTTCACCACCCTTTGATATGAAAACTCGAAATTCAAGCTCCGTTAAGATCAGCCTCGGTATCGATTTTAAGTATGCAAAGATTCAGCCTTCTAAATTACCGGGGGTGGGTGAGTGAAGCTTCTTGAGTCTTTATAAAAATCTCCATTTTCTACATCTCTTGGGTGGATTAAAAAATCCGACTTCGTTAGGTTCTGTCCCACGGTCTGTACCATGTATGGAAAAAGTCAATCTTCCAGGACACCTAGGGTTTTCTGTAAGAACCCCTGGATTTCCGGGTTCCTGTCATAGAAAAAACAGTACAAATCTTCAGGAAAAACACAAAAGTTTTAATTAATTATTATACAGACATAATATAAACTGTAATTTAAAGAACATTTATGGATAAGACGATGAAATCAGTTTTTAATCCAATCATTTCTATTTGTTCTATTAGTAAACTTTCGAGGTTCTTCTTTAGTGCGCCATTTCTTTTTAGAACACTAACCTCGCAACTTCCATTGCATTATATTTGAATAGAACACTCGACAAAAAGCCAACTGTAATTAAACATCCGCATTTAACACAAACCACATTTATTTAGACGAAAGCACATAACATAACAACACTTAAACATTTAATTCACTGGTTAACTCTTTAAAATGTTCACGACGCAGGATGCGCCTTGCTTTCCGCCTTCACCACTATATCTATCTTCTCGCTCTTCTCGGCTCTCGCTCTGTTGCTCTGGCAACCCTTAAAATGCTTGCCGGCAGAGTCTTCATCGCTGATTTGGCGATGTGGGAAAAAAAATAACTTGTTGGAGTCTTACTACTCCCCCCTTAAAAAAAAAAAGCACATTTGTCTCTTTAAAGACAATGTTGTTGAAAATAGAGTTCTATGGGCATATACACATTGAAAATACAGTCCTAACAACTTAAAAAGTGCATACTGATACATTAAATTTTACGTCTATGAGCATACTGATTTAACAACACAATATCACAGTATTTCAAAACACCTAATATTTAAAAAAAAATCTAATAGTTTAACAATAATATTTCCTACCGTGTTGCAGTAAGAAATGTTATAACTTAAAGAATAGTCACATATATATATCAAAACACAATAACAGTAAAACCTTATAACTCTTTTCACAGCATTTCAGTCCTCGATTTCTGCAATTCAAGTGATAGTCTTACTGCAAATGAAGAATGAATGTTCTTCCACCCTACCTAATTAGTCAGTCATGGGAATTCTAGACATAGCGTCCGCGTTTCCGTGTAACGCTCCCTTTCGATAACTGATTGTAATATTGTATCGCTGGAGGGCTAAGGCCCACCGAGCCAACTTTGCACTTTGCGGCACTGTATGGGTTAAATAGGTCAGCGGATTATGATCCGAGATAATTTGTACTTCTGACCCGAAGATCCAAGTCTCATATTTCTTAAGAGCAGCGATGACGCTATATGCTTCCCTTTCAATCGTAGACCAACGAGTCTGACAGGGGGTGAGCTTTTTACTATAGAAGGCGATCGGTTTTTCCTTCTTGGAATCATCTTCTTGCGCCAAACAAGCTCCTACCGCGGTACCGGATGCGTCGGTATAAAGCTGAAAGGGTTTGTTAAGTTCAGGGGTGTAAAGAACCGCCATTTCAGTTAAACATTGCTTCAACTTTGTAAACGCATCTTCTTCCTTTCTACTCCATGGTATCTTGTTTGGTATTCTTTTCTTGGTTAGATCAGTTAAGGGTATCACTACTGAAGCGAAATTTGGGATATAATCTCGGTAATAGTTAGCTAGTCCTAAAATACCCCTTAATTCCCTCTTATCAATAGGCCGTGCTAATTTTTTCATCGTTTCAACCTTATCTGGGTCAGGAGAATGTCGTCCCGATCCTATAATATGGCCCAAAAATTTCACTTCATTTTTTCCGAAATCACATTTGTTTAGATTTACAGTTAGTCCAACTTCACGCAATGTTTTGAATACAGCATTTATGTGGGACAAATGATCGAGCCACGTTTTTGAAAATATAGCAACATCATCAATGTAAGACCGACAATACTCCTGGTGAGATGCCAACACGTGGTCCATTGATTTCTGAAATGTGCTTCCTGCATTCTTCAGACCGAAAGGTAACACTCTCCACTGAAAATGTCCGGCATGGGTCACAAATGCTGTGTAGGGTTTGTCATCCTCTTTCATAGGGATTTGCCAGTACCCCTTGGTCATATCTAGAACTGTGATATATTGAGAGTCTCCTATAAGCATTTTGAGTTCATCAGCAACTTTCATTGGATAAGCATTGGGCACTGTAAAACTGTTCAGCAATCTAAAATCGACGCAAAGTCTGACGCTACCATCCTTTTTTGCTACACATACAAGGGGATGCGCCCAATCGCTGTCGCTTGGTTCAATCAATTTTAGATTTAGTAATTCTTGTATTTGACGATCCACTTCTTTCTGCAATGACATAGGAATACGATATGGATGTAACTTTCTAGGGCTACACTCTGAGGTAACCTTGATGGAATGCCCTTCCACCTTCGCCCGTCCAGGAATAGTGCTAAAAACGTCATGATAATTGCATAGTAAGGAACTTAGTTGTAGGCGTTGTTCTGTTTCCAAGGTCGCTGTTTTCCCCTCAATATACTTTCTTACTTCCTTTCGCGTAATGTTAACTCGGTTTGTAGGCACACAATGCAGTTCTCCAAATTCTTTGTCTTCGTCGAAAATAAGTCCGATTTGTTCGATACGATTGATGTAGGGTCTCAATTTGTTTACATGCAATTCTCTTCGAGTTCCGTCATCGTATTCGACAACAGCCGAATTTGGCCTTGTAAGCTGAATAACCGTCACTGGACCCATCCAAGTGTTTTGTAACTTATGGCTGGATGAGGGCAATAAAATTAAAACCTTATCCCCGATCTTAAAATGTTTTTCCTTTGATCTCAAATTGTATCTAGAAGCGTAATTTTCCTGAGTTACTTCGGATTTCTCAGTTGCGATCTCATGTCCTTTTTTCAATTTCTCTATTAGATCATGTAGATATTCCTCCACATTTCGGGATGCCTTGGTGGGAATTTTCCTTTCACCTATCCATACATCTTTTAGTAGAGCAAGTGGTCCTGGGGGTAGACGTCCATATACTAGCTGAAACGGTGATACACCTGTTGTACTATGGGGAACTTCTCTATATGCAAACAGAAGGTAGGGTAGGTGTATATCCCAATTCCGCCCATATTCCTGAATATTTTTGTTCATCATATTTTTCAAATTTCTATTCCATCTCTCCACAGCACCCATGCTTTCGGGATGTCCAGGTGTAGAAAATCTGGGAGATATCCCTAATATACCTAAAAATGCTTCAGTTAATTTTGCTGTAAAATTTGTTCCTTGATCAGTGCAGATCAATTTTGGAAACCCGGTCTGAGTAAAAATTTTCATCAATGCATTGCATGTTGTTTTTGCACCGATTTCTTTAACCGGAATGGCTTCAGCCCATCTTGTACACAGATCTATCGCACATATAATATACTTATGTCCTCGCCCAGAAGGAGGTTCTAACGGGCCAATGCAATCTAAACTCCAAACTTCGAAAGGCGTTTCTGGTCTCGCTATCGGTTGTATGGGAATTCTGTCCCTGTATGTAACAACTCGTCTCATCTGACAAATCTTGCAGCTTTCACAAAATTTGGCCACATCTTGTTTTAGGGTAGGCCAAAAGAATGAAAATTTAATTCTCTGTCTAGTCTTTTGTTCTCCCAAATGGCCAGCTAATGGAATCTCGTGAGCCATTCTAAGAACATCTTGGCGTTTGCAGATCGGCAAAACTACTTGTTTGACTGTCTCACCCGTAATCCATTCAGAATGGACCAAGACTTCGTCAATTATCTCGTATGCATTTTGTCCCTTTCTTGCATAGTCCCAGACTTTTCTCAACGTCTCATCTTCATGTTGCAATTGAATAAACGAGCTCTTTACTTCGTTATCCTTACTCGACTTCTGCTCTTGTTTCCCATCACTCTCGACTTGAGTAGCATTCACAGTACCATGGTCACTGCACGTATTTTCTTCTTGACCATTTTCATTCATTACTTCCTGGTCAGACCCTACTTTCTCCTCCTTTTCGCCAAGATAGGTAGCATTATCGATCATGATATTCTGATCCAATTCATGCAAATGTATATTTTCCCGCAACGACTCATAAGCTGTAGAGCACACTAACATATCACTTGTTAGTTTTTTAGAAACTGCACATATTATGGGGACTATTCCATGTAATTTGTCATCAATTTTCATCGAAATCATCTTCAAAGGAGCGATCTCACTTTCTCCAAAAGCTGAGACAATTTTGATTCTGCCCTCTCCTTCACTATGAACGTCCATTACTAAATCTTCACGTATCACTGAGATTTGTGCCCCCGAATCTACTATGCCTACAAGTGAAGTTTCTCCACATTTTATATGTATGGTATGGAGGGTATCCACATTATTCTTGGTATTATCCTGCACTGACACCGGTACGGTAATTCGTGCTGTCAGAACTTGAGAGTTATTTTCATCCTTAGACTGTATAGTTCGAACATGATTGCTTTGAGCATTAGTGTTGGGTGATTTTCTCTGATTATTCCTTAACGTACAAAATTTTCCAATATGACCCTCAGCTCCACATGAAAAACAAATAGGTTTATAGTTGATTTTAGAAGTGTCATTTCTCCAATTGTAACCTGGTTGGCTCTTGTAACTTTGATGTCCCCTTCCTGGAACATTTCCATTTTTCCAAATTTTTTCGCCAACCCCTCTGATGTTTGGTGGTGCTCCAAATCTTTCCTTTTCTCTAAATTCGCTTTGGTGATACTCAACCTTCTCTTTCCGGACTATACCTGTTGATTTCGTATAGTTTACACGTATACTTTCATATTCATCTAACTTGTCTGCCAACATATTGGGTGCTACAATTTTTAACCATTCATCTAAGAAATGTTCTCGTACCTCCCCAGGTACCCTTTTCTTTAGTTGATCAGTAATCATCAATTTCTTTAGGCTATCAAAATCTCTAATTTCGAGACCATCAATCCACTCTTCAAAGTACTTGGTTAATTCAAATACGAAATCACGCCACGATTTCTCGGAAACTTTCTGTAGCTGCACGAACTTTTTTCGGAAACTTTCTGGATTCATCTTGAATCTCTTTAATAGAATACCCTTAACGTATTCATAATCTTCAAACTTTTCCTCTGACTCCCGTGTGATGAGTTGTATGATCTCAGAAGGCAAAAGTGGCAACAGACTTGACACCCAATCCGTCATGTCTACGTGGGCTCTTTTAGCTTGTCTCTCAAAAAGTGTGAGATATAACATAATGTCATCATTCTTCAAGTCAAATTTTGGCATCAATTTTATCAATTCGAAACTGCTTTTTGATCTTTCACTACTCCCTAAATTTAAGGACGTAGAATCTTGAGTAACACCCCTTTCGATTCTGAGCTTTTCTAACTCAAATTCTATTTGATCTTTTCTTTCTTTTTCCTCCTTTTCTATTTGATCTTTTCTTTCTTTAATAATAGTAAAGAGGAGTTCTTTCGTAAATTCTTCGTCGTAGTCTTCACTTCCAAGAATTTCTCTACGCAAATCCAAAATTTTAAATTCAGGTTTAGTAATTATCCCCAATTCTTCCGCCAAAACCATCAAATCCTCTTTTCTACCTTTCGCAAGAAATGCCATACCTGATCACGAGGGAAGTTAACTGATTTATCTCTAAATTGTTTAAATTTACTAAAAGAAACAGTATTACCAGAAAACTACTTTATCACAACACTGCGTATTCAATTATCAAATAACAATATTAACAGAAAACAACTTTATCATGAACACCGGCGTATTCAATCATCAAATAACAGTATTAACAGAAAACCACTTTATCATGAACACTGGTGTATTCAATTATCAATTAAATTAACAGAAAACCACTTTATGATGAACACTGGCGTATTCAATTATCAAATAACAGTATTAACAGAAGACCACTTTATCATGAACACTGGCGTATTCAATAGCACTGACGTACTAATTTTCTGTAACAAATACACTCAAAATTGACATATCATATCCACTCGTACTATAATGCTGGTGCATTAATTAATTGATACCGGACGTATCTTAATCGTACAATAGAAATGAAAATTGTAATCATCATATGTCATGTTAATATAACAACGTAATTTTTCAAAAATCAATATCGTATCCACTCGTATTATAATGCTGGTGCATTAATTACTTGATACCGGACGTATCTTCATCTATTTACCAGAAACATACAAATTGTTTTTCATTCCAGGAACGATTATTACTTCCGTAAATAAACTAATCCTGCCGACTACGCCAGTAAACTTTCGAGGTTCTTCTTTAGTGCGCCATTTCTTTTTAGAACACTAACCTCGCAACTTCCATTGCATTATATTTGAATAGAACACTCGACAAAAAGCCAACTGTAATTAAACATCCGCATTTAACACAAACCACATTTATTTAGACGAAAGCACATAACATAACAACACTTAAACATTTAATTCACTGGTTAACTCTTTAAAATGTTCACGACGCAGGATGCGCCTTGCTTTCCGCCTTCACCACTATATCTATCTTCTCGCTCTTCTCGGCTCTCGCTCTGTTGCTCTGGCAACCCTTAAAATGCTTGCCGGCAGAGTCTTCATCGCTGATTTGGCGATGTGGGAAAAAAAATAACTTGTTGGAGTCTTACTTATTCCCTTTATTTTTTATATTCAGAAGTCCTTATTGTAAACCCACACAGATTCCGGTTGCTCTTTCTTAAAAACAAATCTGATTATGATGCGCCTATATCTCCACCCCCCATTTATTCTCGATAAAAAAGAGGACATTGTCGATTATCATAATTCTACATATAGATTTCAGATTTCGTAAAATATGTACCACTGGAGTAACTAATTCAGCATAAAATAGCTAAATAAAAGAACAAATTCGTATTAGTCCAACTTGCTCAAGCAAACTAAAATCAATCTAATGTATCAAAAACATATTTTAAAATTTTTCATTGTATTACTTTTTGTATTACTTGTGTATTACTTTTGTATTTGTATTACTTTTTATAACAATAAACAAATTTGGTTTTATTCAATACGAATTGGCTTCAACGGGCCCTTGCAATTTCGAACTTAAAAAATCTGTTGTGGGCAGCAAATGACTTTCCTTACATAATGCAAAGAGTTTACTAGTATTATAGTAAAAAAATAATGTATAAGATCCACGCCGCTGTGTTTTTATCGTTGAATTGTACATTTGGAGATTTTCCGGATGGCAACATGTAAAACTATTTCAAAATACTCAATTAACTTATACTTCGCCTAACTCTAAATAAACAATCATCAATATTGATAGCATCCTCAATAAGCGATATAGTTCATATATTACAATACCTTAATAATTATGTCATCAATTATACGTAATTTTCATTAATTTAACGTCATTTTTGCAATTTTGACGATATTTTTGTCAATCTTGGGCGAAATATCGCCAAGGTGGAAATACTTTGCTGAACTATTCGTTAAGTTTGCCAAATGCATCACCAAGTATTACAGACAAACGAAGAGAAGAGTGTTTCTTATATACTAGAAGGTATGCCCGTAATATAACGGAAATCAGATTTTATGAGACATTACTTCCCACTTGGCGTCATTTTTATCAATTTGGCGACATTTGGTCATTTTAGCAACATTTAAAATAGTTGCCAAGTTGGCGACGTCCCGCTAAATTTCGCGCCAAACATTGCGGACGAACGGAGAAACGTGCTATTCTTATAGCCTACGCTTATGTTCTTTCCAAGATATTGAACTTTCATCATTTAGTCGTCATACTCATTGATTTAGCGTCATTTTTTTTATTAATTTGGCAACATTTTCGTTAATTTGGCAACATTTGAAAGTCGCCAAGCTGAAGACATACCCCCAAAATCTCGCGAAGCAGATAAATGCTTATTAGCGTCCAGTGAAATTTTGAAAAATCCATCCAAAATTTAAAACCTTTAATAAAATTACGCAAATAGTCATTTCTTATGTAATTTGCCATTAGAAAATGATTGACATACACTTTAGTACTCTAGAATGAACCGTTTTCGAGATATTACACATTTTTCAAATAAATTTATCAAAAAATCACATTAAATAAAAAATGTTAACTATCGTGAAATATGTTCACTTTTCATATGTAATATCATGCGATAAGTTTGGTAATATCATTCTCGTGGATCTAGCTCGTCCCATTCATGAGAAAAGATACTTTGGGTAATACTTTAGTATTTGGACGTAAATAGTCATTTATTTGCTCTAAGAATAACTTATTTCTCCGTCCATAACGCTTGGTGAGATTTGGGCGACAAATTTGGCAGAATGTCGCTAACTTGACGACTTTTTAAATGTTGCCAAATTGACGTAAATGTCACCCGATTGATAAAAATTCGCCAAATTGATGAAACCGAAGCTAAATCAATGAAAGTTCAAGAACAAGAGAAAACATAAGAGTAGACTAGAAGAATAACCCATTTCTCTGTCTGTCCGTCCGTAACACTTGACGAGAAATGTAGCGGGACGTCGTCAACTTGGCGACTATTTTAACTTGGCGACTATGTTGCCAAAGGGACAAAAATGACGCTAAATGGGAAGTAATATTTCGCAACTTCTGATTTCAGTCATATGACGGGCATACTTTCTAGTATATAAGAAATGCTCTTCTCTCCGTTTGTCTGTAACACTTGGTGATGCATTTTGGCGAATAATCTAGCAAAGTGTCGCCAATTTGGCGATATTTCGCCCCAGATTGACGAAAATATCGTCAAAATTGCAAAATGACGCTAAATTAATGAAAATGACGCCTAATTGCTGAATTAATTATTAAAATATTTTAATGTAGAGACTGTACCGCTTAGTAAGGATGCTATATTCATAATTGTTTATGTTGAGTTGCGCGAAATATTTTAATTGGGTACGAAGTTTTTTTAAAGCATTAGTTCAGAGGAATCACACTGTTCTTGTCGTTCCAATCAAGCAAGGTCTTTTGAAAAACACTCAAAACATCATTGTTACTCATCTTTACTTGGGAATCATTCTCGCCTTCATCATCTTCTTCTTCGTCTTCTTTTGGAGAATGTCAGACTTCTGCGATAATTTTCTCATCATTAAGCAACTGGAAGCCTGCATCTTTCATGTCACAAATCAACCAATCTGTGATTTCTTTGATCCCAGTTTTCAAAACCTGGCATCGTGCCAAAAGTGTTTGAAAATTCAGTAACACCATCTTTCGCAATGTCTGTAACATTTTCATCTGCGCCAGTTGAAAAATTAGTCAAGAATTTTCTGCAACTTCGTCTTAGTGTCAATTGCGGCATACATTCCCATGCTTCACTGATCATATAAATGCAGTATTTAATGTTGACAGATTTCCAAAACTCTAGTATTGAAACTGCAGATGCAGATTATCCTTCAAAAAGTAATTTTCTTATTAATTTCTTTCGGAAAAGCCGTTTTAAAGACTCAAAAAGGCCAGGAAGACTACAAAACGTCAGGAAACCGACGTCAGTTAACGGAGCGTTCCGGTTAAACGAGGGTCGGGTAACCGAGGTTCTACTGTACTTTGAAATAGTTTTACAGGCTGCCATCCGGAAAATCGCCAAACGTACAATTGAACATACATTATTTTTTTATTGTAAAATGAGTAAATTTATTGCATTATATAAGGGAAGTCATGTACTGTCCACATCAGATTTTTTCATCTGCATATAGGAAGAATAATATTTTTGTTTCTATAAAAATCAAAATATGCAGAAGAAGATGGGTGCAAAAGAAGATGGATTTATACAACCTGTACTAAAATAACTTACTATATGAGAAAATATTACTTTCTAAAAAATGAACCATTATGCTTAGTAAAAAATTCTCAATATATAGTATCAATAATATACATTTAAAAAGTATAAGAGCGTCACAAGAGCCAAGGTAAAGCTGTTTAATATCATCTATGAGGAACTTTATATTTAATCTGACTCTAAGTCAAGCAAAATCGATTAACAGCATAGCATCACTCTATGAATGCCAACAGAAACTTGGTTAACTAAAATAATAATCGATGATATAATTAAAGTACCAAATTTTAATCTTAATTTTAATAAGAATACCTATAAGTTAAATGATAATTATAGTAAAAGTTTAATTTCAGCAAAAAATGTCTCATCTTTTTCAGAGATAAATATATTAATGTATATCTATACTAATCAATTTAGTTATAGGTTAAAACCGGACGACAAACTGTGGTGGGTAATTGTGGATACACACAACGTACAAAGTAACAATACGACAACATAATTATATACTATAATAATTATTACACCACATTTAAGTTGGCTTCACTAATTTTAATATCACACTGGAAACACTTGAACGATAACGTAAAACAGCAGTTCGTATACCATAATTATCGTATACCGTAATATTGAATTTCCATCAATTAATCGTCATTTTCATCGATTTAGCGCCAATTTTATCAACTTAGAGACGTTTTCGTCAATATAGCTGCATTTAAAAAGACTCGCCAAGTTAGAGATATGCCGCCAAGACTCGTCTCCAGAATTTCGCGAAGCTTTACAGACCGAGAAATGGTTTATTTTTATAGTAAATTCTTATATTTTATCTAAGTAATTGAATTTTCATCACTTAGTTGCTATTTTCATCAATTTGGAGACATTTTTATGAATTTGGCGACATTTTTAGAATTTGGCGACATTTTCGTCAATTTGGCAGCATGTAAAAACTCCCGCCAAGTTGTGATATTTCGCCAATTTTGACCCAAAATTTCACCAAACATTACCTAGAGATAGATATATAGATAGATAAACAGACATAAATCAAGGTGTTTATATTATAAATTTGCAGTGTAAACAAATTTCGGTTATAAAAGGAAAGTAATCTGTGTTCTTATACTCCATTATTCTAATTCTTACTGATTTTGTTTTAAATAGCTTAGTGAAATTGAAGGTTAAACAAGTTTTGTATCTAAGTTGTTCTAAAAATAATATATTTTAAGCACATTTATATAATTGCGTCACTTCCCACAGATTTGAATTTTTTTGTAAGACATTACTTTACAATTTAGTGCAGTCAATATGTGTAATATGTCTTATAATTATGGCATAATACTACAAACTGAAATATGATATGTGAGAATTGTTTTAAACTATATCCCAAGCAAATTGTTTTTATTCTAATTCTACGATTCAGGCTGAATAAATATTCACTTTGAAATAGAAATTAATTACATGCATTATTTCAGTTAGCGGTGAGAATCTGGTTCCTCTGGGTAATGGATTTATTTGCAATTTACAAATCGATGATAATTCGCATTCTAATTTATACGATAAATAAACAAAAAATGAACCAAATTTGCATTGATTTGTTTAAACTCGAGCCTTTCCAGTATTCGCTATTCAATAAATTGTTGATTCTAAGTTGCTCCAAAGTTTCAATTGACATCGATAGGATCAAATTTGAAAGTATAAGCGTCCGATTTCTGTCTTAAAATTGTAAGAAGGCAATTTGTCAATGTCAAAAATCTACGTATTTTTCTGTTCGATAAAATTTGACTGAGTGATTTATAATCACTGACAGACAGTTTCATTTGTATCTAAGTTGCTGCATGTGTAAGTAAATCCCTCGTTGCGAACGATTTTTTGTTTTTCAAAGACTTTAGATTAAAATAAATGAAAATGGTAATTTTGCGAAGAAGATGATTACCTTGAAAGGGGTAATATGAATATTTTATTCGTATTACATCAAGGTTAAGGAGTAATAGATAAAATGTAAGGCTTTTTGAGTCAAAGGTTACTGTTGCGTGGTATTATACCACACGTCCTGTCCGGGACTCGAAAGGTGGCCGTGATTGACAAAAAAAATATATTTAGACTTTAATGGGAAATGAGGGCATCTAGAAATAAATTTAAAAAGCAAAACATTTATTAACACCTATTATTAAACACAATGAAAAAAACACATCATATATAAAGGTACTTTGCAAGTATAAAAATTCCTATCCGCCAAATTACTATTAATTACCCTTTGTTCTAAAACACAGTCTCTCTAAAATATCACCCTCTAGTCGTGACATGGGAAAGGTATTTTGGGTGTCTAAAGTGAGAGAGAGATAGATCAAACACTCAAGGAGAGCTGTATATTGGAAAGAGCCTACCATGGCTGGCAATTGCAGTGGCGTGGCCTCGGGCTCAGGCGGTCTCTCACGGGGCTGGTCCGGTTTCTCCGCTGGTCATCAGAACCTTTTGCGGTCTCAGCACTTGCATCTCCAAAAAAACCTTCTCCCTGCTCCCTCGAACTTCTCTCTCTCTCCTCGAAAAAAAAACCTGTCAATTGACACCCGCCTACACTTTTCTTGATTGGCCTTTGGGCTTAAGAATAGCGCCCAGGGCGCTTACCATTGGACAAAATGCTCCCCTGAGCTACCACCAACACTTTCAGCCCCACGTAACTTCTGACCCCACTGCGCCCTAAATCACAGATGGCAGTCCGGACGCAGAGAAATCCAAAACTCCAAGTTGTTTCCGGCCTTGGAAAGCAGATGGCCAGATGGGACGGAGGGTAAATATTGCGCTGTGTCTTTCAGGGACCGACATCCATGTATCCAAATTCGAAACGTAAAATATTGTAGCTATGGGAATAATCCATACTACAGTTACTGTTTATGACAAAGAAAATCGTAATTTTGAAAAATTGCTTTTCCAAATTTACCATAAGAACAAGAAATTTATGAAAGATATTTCATATGGTGGCAAATGGAGTGTACACGGTATTTTTTATGCTCATATTAAGCATTGTAATTCCTATTTTACCTACTTATTTCGTACGGTCATACGATCTTTGAGAAAAAATCGTAACTGTCATCTCCAGAACCGAAAATGGGAATCTTTAGTGAACCTTCACCCTCTAGAACAAAAACTATTGGTCAATGCTTGCAAAATGTATACATTTTAATAATGCCTGCCAATATTACAGAGCTACATGAGGATTATTCTAACTTCCTAGAAAATTTGGTAGAAATTTTCTAGTTTTACTAGAAAATTTGACCATTTCATGCCTGGAACACCCAGGCAATGTCATGCTATTAAAAATGATCGAAAATAAATGGTCGGTTAATGAATCGAAACTGCATGTTACTATTTGAGATTTTCTGTATCTGATTATTGGCACGGGGGGAGGGATTAAGAATACTTGGGTTTCATACAATCATAAATTGCTAAACATGAATTATGTCTGAGTATTTACATACATATTTACACAAATTCTAAACATTTACCACTTCTTGACATGATCAGATTATATATGTAAATATATATCGTCATATTTTAAGTCCAAGGTTTACATAATATATGACTAATAAATAACATGTCTTTATTTTTAATAATTAAGCATATTTTCCCTGGTTTTGAAGGCACAGTTATATTTTAATGCAAATCTGAAATTCATGGTACTTTTAAAAAATTTCTTTATTGAATTTTCTATATTCAAAATATCAATAGTTGTTAACTGATAAATAATCATTCATCGTTGCTAATAAATTAGACAACTTTTTTAAAACTATTTTACGAAAAATAAATCAAATAACGTTCTGCTCTACTCAAATAACAATATCACTAAGTTTATGTTTATAACTACTATAGCAACATAAATGTATAAGCATAAATAATCCAATGAAAAGGATTGAGAGATAACAGTCAACATGGACACACATAAATTACAATACAGAATATAGCTGTTCAGGATGGGCCTTTTCGCCGCAGTCCGAAGCTAACAGATTCGAAGAAAATGATATACAGTGAATTTGCTGCGGTTGTATCAAAATATTTTTATTGTTGCCAGAGATAGATGAAAAGTACTGTAGTGATACGGTTGCATAAAAATTGTTTCATATTCCAGATATGGCTTCGCGACAAGGACGCTTAATGTTATAACGGGATGACAATTCAGACAATTTATTTACGAGTACGAAATGAAGCATAGGCAATTTATTTACGAGTAAAAATGAAGCATAGACCATTTATTTACGAGTTATAAATGAAGCATGACAGCTTGAGAAATACAACGATGGACGCAAGCGAGCCCGTGGGCATTACAAAGTAATCAATGAAAGGCAATGTAATTCACGCCCAGCTGGCTTAGTGCAATTGCATACAGATACGGTGGAATCAATGAGAGCCAAGGGGGGAATAAAAGTTACCCCTATACATCAAGTAAGGTTCATCATAGACTTGATATGTTTTGCTATTGAATTAGCACATAAAATTTGTGCTCCTGAAAGACTCGATATATTTTTGCTGTTGTAGTAGCACTTAAAAATGAGCTCCCGACACACCATATATTTGCTGTTGATTTAGCAGGTAAAAATATGCTCTAACTCTAGATAGATTTGCTGTACGTAAGAGTATGCTCCTCTCTCTATCGATAAATCTGCAGGTATGTAAATTGTGATCCACTCTTGAAAATAGTTCCTGTAAAATAACAATTCAAAATGTGCTGATAGCCTCTCGATAAAATGTATGATGTTTGAATATTCGCATGAAAGGTGATTTTAGTGAAGGATGTCCAAAGATGACCTACGGTACTCCAAAAAGCAAAACTGTAAATTTCCATATTAAATATGAGGATGGTTACCCGGCGAGAAGTCGGTGAGAGAATGCGATTTTTATCACCACCGAATCAGTCAAGTCAAAGAAATTATAATTTTGTACAAGATAGTAAATTGTAAATATAACTATTTTAAAATTAAGGTATTTAAAAATTTAATATTTAATTTAACAATTAATAAAGTTTTTTGTTTGAGCAATTTCATATCTGTTTATTGGATAACTGAAATTAATTTCATGTTATTAATCAAATTGCATTTAAAAAAAAACATACTAAATAAAATCTGGTGGGATACGTCGGCAACGTGTCATTGTAAAATCACGGCTAATACTCGTATTTAATTAATAAAAAATCTGATGTGGGCAACACATGACTTTCTTTATATAATGTAATACATTTACTACGTTAACAGTAAAAATATAGGTTTTTCTTATAGTAGATACTTATATTCTTTCCAAGATATTGAAATTTCGACAATTAGTCGTCATTTTCATTGATTTAGCGTCATTTCTATCCATTTGACGAGATTTTCGTTAATTTGGCAGCATTTCAAAATGTCGCCAAGTTGGCGACATTCCGCCAAATTCGTCGCCAAAATCTCGCCAAGCGTTATGGACGAAGAAATAAGTTATTTCTACAGTAGATAAATGACTATTGGTTTTCAAATACAAAAGTATTACTCAAAGTATCTTTTTTCATGAATGGAACGAGCTAGATCCACTAGAATGATGTCATCCAATGTATCGCATGGTATTACATATGAAAAGTGAACATGTTTCTCAATAGGAAATATATTTTTTTTTATTTTATATGACTTTTTGATAATTTTTTTGAAAAGTATGCAATATCTCGAGAACGGTTCATGTTAGCGTTCTAAAATTTATGTTAATCGTTTTCTAATGAAAAATGACATAAGAAATGTCTATTTGCGTAACTTTATTAGCGGTTTTGAGTTTTTGACGATTTTTTCAAAATTTCACGCGAAAATTTAGGGGGGTTCTGTATATTCGATTGCGTATAGAAACAAAAGACTTCCAGTGTTTACGGATTGTAATTTTTGTACCAAATTTCGTTCGAATCGCTCTATTCGTTCGTCAGTTATCGTCTCCACAGACTCACTGACACACACACACACACACACACACACACAGACATCACTCCAAAAATGTTTGATTCGTGATCAGGGATGCTTGAAACGTGCTCTCCCGTCGAAAACTCGAATTCGAATTTTCGACCCCGTCATAATACTTTTCTTATACATTATGTACATAAGGAAAGTAATAATATTAACGCCACAGGTGCTAATAGCCAATATCCCACAGTTGGTGAAGAGACTTTTGAAAGAGTACAGCGATTCATTTATCTAGGATCAGTATTAACAGGAAATGATGGTGCATTGGATGAAACTCTTAACAGAATGTCCGCTGCAACAATAAAATATAATTTGATTTTGCTCTAAAGTAAAATTCAGTTATATAAAGTAATTCTCAAACCAGTACTTATGTGCAGCTAGGAAACCTCTACATTAGTTCAGAGAAATCGAAGTCGATTACTTATTTGGGAACGGAAGCGGTTGAAAAACGTTTCGATCAATCAGCGAAATGGGTTATGGAAATTAAGAAATAACAGAGAAATAATGGGAAAATTTAATGATGTTGATAACATTACTGATATAAAGATTAGAAGACTGTGGCTGGGACATCTGAGGCTTAATGGAAACATATTTGAATGGTAACATGGTTAGAGATGAATGGTAATATGGCTGGAGATTAATAGTAACATTTATGGTGATGGATGGTAACATGGCTGGAGATGAATGGTTGTTGTTGTTGAAACCCAGACCATCCGACCTACCATAAAGATGTAAGGTAACCGTTTGGACGGCCGGGAAATGCCACCCAATTTAGACCGGAACCCAGTGGGCGAGGCATCCACACGGACCGTATCCTCCTTCCCCTACCACCAACCTCTCGGAAGGACTTACGGACCCACATATTTAACGTGATCGTACTCCGTATGAATACGGCGGCAGTTGTGGCATCGTGCAAATCCTGCGCGCAAACCACTGGGCTACCGCGCCCGAAATGGGTCAACAGCACATTCCCAGGTGGTCACTCACCCAAGTAATAACCGCACCCGATGCTGCTTGACTTCGGTGATCTAACGAGAACAGGTGTTTTCAATCACGGTAGGGCCGTTGGCATTTAGAGATGAATGGTAACAGATCTACTACAAATGTATCCATTTTAAAACCTGATGGATCCAAATCCTTTGGACAGCCAAGAAGACTATCGCTTGATAATGGAAGAATGATTTTGCAAAAATAACAATTATACAGAATAGATACAAAAGACTATGAAGAATGGAGGTATGTCCTGAGCAGACTTAGGTTCTATATGAACTATGATGCCAAGCATTAGTAGTAGTAATATATCAAATATTTCCTGGACTTGACATGATAGCCCAAAAATAGTTTCATAGAAATTGGCCACTTAGATCATTCAAAATGTGTGTCTAAATCATATTTTTAATAGTTATTATTAAATATTAGATAATGTATCTTTAAAAGAAATAATTTACTATCTAATACCGAAATGAATAAACTGAGAGTTTTAAATAGTCATATGCATTGCTAATAGTAATTTGTTACCTAGTTCTTTATGTTTGTATAGAAATGACGCATATATAAAATTGCATTTATGTATCTTGTAGAGTTCAAAATGGCAATGCTTGTTTTCTCATATTGATATCTAACACAGCACTCTTTTAGTATTCTTATTATATAAATATTATTGAGTCACAACAACTTTGCGTCAATTTAAGTTTTCTCTAAGATGATAAATAGTTGTCTCATATGTAGTCCTACAGATCACGTTTTCGGCATTGCATTGAAACCCTAATATTTCCCTCGATTACACATTATTGCTATTAGGTGTGTAATGCCATTAGATGAGCCTATTAATAACACCTGCTCTAACAAGGAGGATTGATTTCCATTACATTGAATTGGACTTAATACAGATGCTTATTAATAACTTATCATTTGCTTTGATACAGAATGGTATTACTACCAATATACCTTTAGCTGGTCCATATAATATAATGGTTACGACGCAAATCGTTACATAATTACAGAACTATGAAATATTGATGTATTGCCATCGTCCCAGAAAAGAGGAACTTACAAAAACTGATTGTCAGAGATGTTTAAAACGAACTTGCTATTTACCTTTGCATGAAATTATAACTACATATAGCATAATATATTTTATCTGATCTATACTGAACCAGTCACAACATTAATCAGTAATCATTGAGAGTTTAGCAGGAAGATCAGGGTACAATTTTTATTTCAGACAGTAGAGAGAACTGTGCGAGATAGATTTTCCTGTTTTTCCTAACATGTATATTTAATATAGTGTCATTTTTGGAGAGACACAATGCTACATAGAGATAATTCCTCTGTAAGTAAAACCATATCTGTCCTTGTTAAATACAATCCCCTCATAAAAATATAATATGTAATTTTAATACACTATATCGCAACATATATTGCAAAGCAAATAAAGAAAATCAGATGTGGGCAGCACATGACTTTCCTTATATAATTCAATGAATTTACTACTTTTACAGTAAAAAAATAAGTTATTCTTCTTATAGTAGATACTTATATTATTTCCAAGATATTGAGTTTTCGTCAATGAGTCGCCATTTTCATTGATTTAGCGTCATTTTTATCCATTTGGCGAGTTTTTCGTTAATTTAGCAACATTTAAAAAGTCCCCAAGCTGGCGACATTTTACCAAATTTTCGCCAAAATCTCGCCAAGCGTTATTTACGGAGAAATAAGTTATTCTTACAGCAGATAAATGACTATTGGCTTTCAAATACAAAAGTATTATTCAAAGTATCTTTTTTCATGAATGGAACGAGTTAGATCCACGAAAATGATGTCACCCAATTTATCGAATGATATTACATATGAAAGGTGAAAATGTTTCTCAATAGGTAATATATTTTTTTTATTTTATATGATTTTTTGAATTTTTTTGAAAAATATGCAATATCTCGAGAACGGTTTATACTAGCGTTCCAAAATTTATGTCAATCTTTCTAATGAAAAGTACATAGGAAATGTCTATTTGCGTAACTTTATTAGAGGTTTTGATTTTTTGATGATTTTTTCAAAATTTCACTCAAAAATTTAGGGGGGTTCTGAACATCCGATTGGGTATAAAAACAATAGGCTTCCAGTATTCCCGGATTGCAATTTGTATACCGAAATTCGTTCGAATCAGTCCATTCGTTCGTCTGTTATCGCCTCCACAGTCTCACTGACACACACACACAAACACAAACACATACTTACACACACACACACACATCACCTGAAAAATATTTGATTCGTGATCAGGGATGCTTGAAACGTGCTCTCCCGTCGAACACCCAATTCGAATTTTCGACCCTGTCACAATACTTTCCTTATACATTATTGTATATAAGGAAAGTAATAAAAGAATCACACACACGCTCGATTACAATCTATTTCCTTCTATAAAGTGCGAAAATAAAATTACTATTTTGCAAATATATCTTGAGCTAATCGCTGCCTTGCATGTGAAGTGGAAGAGTTGTTCATCTTCTTGCACAGTATTGTAGTTCACAATTTACAGTGAAGGGAAAATGAACTCTTTCTACAAATGTGCAGTTAATGGATATGATACAATCGTTAAACTGTGTTAGTGAAAGTTCTTATGCATCCTAATTACTTTGTAAAGGAAGCAGCCAGGTAGGGTCTAGATGAAGCTAACCCCCCTCATCCCCCTACCCCCCGATAAAAAAAAATCTGATGTGGGCAGCACATGACTTTCCTTATATAATGCAATGAATTTACTAATTTTACAGTAAAAAAAAAAAAAATAGATTATTTTTATAGTAGATATTTATATTCTTTCCAAGATATCGAATTTTCGTCAATGAGTCGTCATTTTTATTGATTTAGCGTCATTTTTATTCATTTGGCGAGTTTTTTGTTAATTCAGCAACATTTAGAAAAGTCGCCAAGTTGGCAACATTCCACCAAATTCGTCGCCAAAATCTCGCCAAGCGTTATGGACGAAGAAATAAGTTATTCTTACAGCAGATAAATGACTATTGGCGTTCAAATACAAAAGTATTACTCAAAGTATATTTTTTCATGAATGGAACGATCTAGATCCACGAGAATGATGTCACCAAATTTATTGCATGGTAATACATATAAAAAGTGATTCTCAATAAGAAATATTTTTTTTTATTTTATATGACTTTTTGATAATTTTTTTGAAAAATGTGCAATATCTCGGGTACGGATCATTCAAATCGTCCCATTCGTTCCTGAGATATCGTCTCCACAGACTCACTGACACACACACACACACAGAAATCACTTCAAAAGTGTTTGATTCGTGATCAGAAATGCTTGAAACGTGCTCTCCCGTCGAAAACTCGAATTTGAATTTTCGACCCCGTCACAATACTTTCCTTATACATTATGTATATAAAGGAAAGTAATTAAATTTTTAGTAGTGATATTAAAAATCATTCAACATATCATCCAAATTTTGCTTAAAAAATTGCTTTATGGGAATTTTATAAATTATTTCGTTTCAAAGATTTTTCATTTAGCTAAATTTGTTGTTATACAGATGGTAAATTTATTTACATATTCAATTTAAAAACATTTAAATTTTAAAAAAAATTATTGTATATATTATAGACAATAATATTTAGGATAATTTTGTATTTTTGTGGCGCTCACTGTTAAATATTAGCGAATCAAAACCAGCCGATAAGTAGTTAAGAGCTACTATTGTGTTTTAATTTGTATTTACTGTCAGAATTTTTCTCAATTAATTAACAACTTTAATACTAGTTAAAGCTTATATTAAAATCGATTGTAATTATTATATATTCATATGTCGTCCAGGCGGTGAAGTGGATAACGTCTTCGGCTGCTGTCTTGTGGGCTCGGGTTCGAATCCCGAATAAGGTATGAATGTGTCTTGAGGATAAAGTCAGTCTTCCGCCTTCTGGGTCCTCGTCAAAATGTGAAGCTGCACCCCCTTCGCCCTTCGTCAGTGATGCTTCTTGTTCTAAACTTTGTTCTCTAGTCTTCTGTCTTTCTTCGTTCTTTTCTGCGTCACTGGTCCTGAATTGGCTCCGCCGAAACAGGAGGTCATTAGTCACACAATATATTCATATTGATTTATAGTAGCTATATGGATTTTCCTAATCAAGCCTTAGTTCACAACTATAAATATGCAATTACTTAATTGCTAATAATTTATATCGATTGAAATATAAAATAATAACTATTACGGTTTATGAATGTTAATGATTAACAGCGTTTTTAATGAGGCCCTCCTTCAAGACTGTACCCCCCCCCCCTTGAATTTCAATCCAGCCCATCTTGAATTTCATTTCTGGCTACGGCCCTGAAAGGAAGGTCGACTGTGCATGTTAGATTTATCTATAGAAAAGTGACCATGCGCAATCGACTTTATGTGATTACAGCACCCCTGGCGAAGAATTAAAGAAACTCTCGAGGACAGGATTTAAATGTCAAGGTGAGGATAAAATACCCCCTTTAAACTTCTAGCTCAGAAAAAAGAACGTAGAGAAAGGAAGTTTCGTATTGAGATAGAGTTTATATCTAGGTAAGAATAATCGAAAGGAATGAGAACTCGACGATATAGGAAAATGTCAATTACCAAGTTGTAGAATATTATCTAAACAAGAAGCACTGAGACTAAATCGTTTGCAGAAGAAATTTATTTAGCACAACATGGCTATAGGGAATGTGCTGTCATATTCACTAATCATAATATAAACAATAATTCCGTGCACAGGAATCTAGGCTAGAATGATTTTAAATGTCCTGTCAGTGACAATGCAGATTTGAATTTGAGAAAAAATTCTGTAGTGCAGCTTCAGAGGCATAGCAGGTGTCATTGTATTACAGGACATATTAACCAATGAAGTATGGTGCTCATTTATTACCTTCTACGTACACATTTTGTGCGTTCCAGTCGATTCCTACTCATTTCACAGTACTATATATTTATGTAATGGTATGCTTCGTCTATCTCGCTATGTCGCCGAGTTTGTATCCTAATTTTTTATGCGCTAGAGGCGCTGCAATCATTTTTATGCGATCGGGCATGGTCACTTTACTATCGATACGCCTAACATGTATACTCATGAGCTTTTCCTTACAAAGTTATTGGGGGATGTTTAAGGACATTTCTAGAAACACTGTATAGGTAGTAACCGGAATATACTATTTTCATCACACTTTACTATTTAACTTATGGTTTGTAGGACCTTCTTTCGACACTTTTGGGACATTCTTTCTCGGCTCATAAAGCATGTAGAGAGCTGAAACTCGGTACATAGTACTGGCGGAACATTTTCTTCTATAAAAATGTCCATCCTTATGTTATGTTATTTGCGTCTATTTGTCCCTTCGTTCAACATTTTTGTTTAACAGAGCTTAACACGACACACAGTTTCAACCAGCAGGATTTTTTATCTATGAAATTTTCACGCAATTACATTACGTCGTTATGTCATTTACGTTTGTGTTTATATCTATCTATATACATATATATATAATAAAAAGGTTTGAAGGTCCAATGAAAGAAAAGTGAGAAACTGTAACTCGAAAAAACTAAATTTCTAACAAGGTTACAAAATTAAATGTATATATATATATATATATATATATATATATAATTCTGAATTGAATCTGCTTACATTGTTCACTTTAATTATAAATTTTCGTACGTCACTGTTGTGTGGGGGAGGATATTGAAAAATATGTTATTTTCTCATAACTTATTATTTGCAGCAATGAAGCAAATGTGTGAGCCTTGATTAACTGTTTGTCTTAGCACTTGATGAATTTTACATGAAAACTTGCAGTACTTTATAATCCACAAAACCCATCTATAACGGGCATTCCCAAATCTAAAAATCATGATCCACTTGAAAAAGTCAGTATCTATGAGATTATTTCAAATAATTTAGATTTCTAGGTTTGAGAAATCGTTTTCTGCATCAATAATAACGCATTATAAAGTTTAACAAGAAAGATCAATCATGCATAAAGCTTTGATTATGAAACACTTTTCAACTTCAATGCAATTTTGTATAAACATCTCTAAAGTGCGATACATTCCTCGGTAATATTTTTTAAATAACCGCAATACTACATTAATTTATTATATTTGAAAACTTAAAACCTCATCGAAAAAAATTAAATTCATTCAAATGACGACATTGAAATATAAATTGCCTGATTTAAACATCTCTAAAATGCGATACATTCCTCGGTAATATTTTAAAAATTATCATAATACTACAATAATTTATTATATTTAAATATTTTATCGAAAACAAATGAACTTTATTCAAATGACGTCATCGAAATATAAATCGCCTAGATATCCCTATAAAATCAGCATTTCATCCACGAACGTTTTTTCATTCCTTTCATTCATCACAATAGTGTAATAATTTATTTTATTTAAAAACTTAAAACCATGGAGGTACAAGTAATTTAAATCTATGCTTTAAACTTCATCGAAAAAATCGTCTGGTTCCCTGTGTAAAATCAATGAATGTTTCATTCATATCAGCTAAATTGCAGACTCCATGAGCTAAATAATTTTACGTTAAAGAAATGCAACAATTCTTATGCAACTCATTCTCCATCTTTGGTGTTTACGTTCTCCATAAGTGACAATTAGGCTTCGTTGTAGAAATAATCAAAATTTGATGATCATTTAAACTTAAATATATTGTAATAGCGTTGTTTCAGTATATGTAGATGCACAGAATTTAAGCAATAATAAAGCGGTTTTTGGACACAACACTAAATATGAATGAAAAAGAACTTTAAAATCACGATTTTGACACAAGATGGATGCCATTTCTTTTTTTGAAGTGAGTCACATAATCTCTTCATATAATACTCAGATGATCGCTTCAAGTGTGTAATTATTTTTTTAATTTTTATTTAAAAAACTACTGACTATATTTTGCTGAAACTTTTATATATATTTTATGGGATAATTTGAATATTTTCTAAAACGTTCGCAGCAATCTGTGTATTTTAAATTCGCTTAAAAGTGTTTGAAAATATAGGTCCCATAGGTTCAATGTATTTCATTTCTTCAACCCGGGTTCAATCGAAAACTAATTGGGTGATATTATTCATTTATATTACCGAAGGTCCCAGAGACCGTCTGAATAACATACTAAAATTTCATTTTGATAAAGTCATTTTTATGGCAGTTATCGTGCTGACAGACAGACAGAATGAACGAAGTCATAGACTTTTCAACTATGTTGTAAAGTGTTAATAATCACTGAAGTTCCTTTTAAACCCTTTCTCGTAATATAAAAGATACCCATAATTATTTTTGCATTTTCTTTTATTATCTATTTTTCTTTTATTTCTAACATGCTTTATTATGCCGTTTAATATATGTTTATTTTCAGACATGTTTTATTTTTATCTTCCTCATACTGAGTAAGGTAGTATTTAGAAAATTATTGTTTTCATGAACATTTTTGAATCCTAATATTCAAAGGAAAATTTTAAGAAATATTGAATGCGAGATTTTGATGTCGATATATGTTTTAAGGTCCCCAGAACACGCTTTGACTCTTTTTGGAGTAATGTCTGTATGTATGTATATCTGTGGTGGATTTCTTGTGAACGGGATAGATATTGATGACTTTTCACGAAACTTTATACATGGCTGCATTATCAAAACATCTAGAACTAGATAGATTTTTTTTAAATTAGAGCGAAAACTTCGAAATTTTATATTTTTAACACTTTACTGCATAGCTGAAAAGTGTTTATGACTTTGTTCATTCTGCCTGTCTGTCTGTCTTTTCGTTAGCACGATAACAGCCGTAAAAATGACTTTATTAAAATGAAATTTTAGTATGTTTTTCAGACGGTCTATGGGACCTATGCGAATATAAAGGAATAATATCACCCAATTAGTTTTGGATTGAACCCGGGTTGAAAAAATGAAATAAATTGAACCCTATGGGGCCTAATTTTTCAAACATTTTTTAAGCAAATTTAAAATTCACAAATTGCTTCGAAAATGTTAGGAAATATTCAAATTATCACATAAAATATATAAAAAAAAATTCAGTAAAATGTGTTAAGTAGTTTTTTAAATAAAAATTATTTGTTATAGGGAGAAAAACAAATCCTATTAAATTCTGACTCTTAATATATCCTCCAGAAAGAAAAAAAATGATATATTATATCCTCCAGAAAGAAAAAAAAAGGATATATATTATATAATAAATATCTATCTAGGAGTTGAATTATTCATATGTAAAAGAGGTTTCACATTTTAAAATGAATATGGTAGATAACAATTTCTCAAATTTTTAAATAAAATAAATTATTATAGTATTGTGATGAATGAAAAGATTGGAAAAATGTTTGTGAATGAAATGCTGCTTTTATAGAGAGGCGATTTATATTACGATGACGTCATTTGAATACAGTTCATTTGTTTTCGATGAAGTTTTCAAATATAATAAATTATTGTAGTAATATGATAATTTTAAAAATATTACCGAGGAATGTATAGCATTTTAGAGATGTCTAAACCAGGCAATTTATATTTCAATGCCGTCATTTGAATGAAGTTCATATTCTTCGATGAAGTTTTCAAATATAATAAATTAATGTAGTATTGTGATAATTTTAAAAATATTACCGAGGAATGTATCGCATTTCAGAGATGTTTATATAAACTTGCATTGCCGTTGGAAATTGTTTCATAATCAATGCTTTATGCATGATTGATCTTTCTTGTTTTACATTGCAGCATAGGATAAATTTTGAAATAATCTTTCATAAAAGGGTTTATTTGTGGCTCAATATCAGGAGACCCAATAATTTCACCCCTGCAAAAAATAGCCACAATACAACTTTTTTGTCCTTGCCGTCATTCGCCCCACCAGGGGATATTTAGCCTCCTCCCCTTTGGGGTACATTGTCAAGTATGTTTTGAAAGATTTTCTGAAGCCCTTTAAAATGAATGGTAGCATGCTCTGGCTGTAATCCTTTGGACTTACAATACCGATTTTTCCAAAAAACTTTTGTAAAATTTAAAAACAAGACGTTATTAAAAATGGATTCTGGTATGAGAATGTCGAGTTAAGCCACACTGCAATTAATTTTTATACATATTCCTCATCTTCTTTCAGTTTATATATTCCTTGGAGACACTAATGGCCTTGGTAAACTGCTGACCGTTATGCAACTCCGTGGATTGCTTTCAACAGGAAACTACTTGATCATTTATATAGATTTGGAAAACTACTCTGAAGATAATGCGCATAAGTATTTTAGATATCGTAAGTATTAACGACATATTATTTTGTGGGTGTTTATACTGTTGAAAATGAAACCGTTCTACATGGAATGATCACTGTTTACTTAGATAATGCAGCATTCTATGGTAAGCAAATTACTAAATTATTTGTACTAGCAGTTTCCCATTTTTAATCATTTGATAAGGCTCGTACATTGAAAGAACAATCATAAAAACACATCAATTACATCAGTCTGATAAAGGGTCCCCGTCGTCCTTGCACACAAAGATGAGGGAAGTTAGGTCTAAAAGCATAAGAATTTTAAACATTGATGCGCTATTTACAGTAAAAACCAGGGGAAATTTTTGAAACGTTAAATTATTGACAAAAATGAAGGAATTAAGAAGGATGAAAAAATAGACAAATCCTTGTAGATGAAGAAAGGGGAAAAATTTACAGAGGATGAAGCAGTAAGTAGCCGATTTTGAAAGATACTTTCTTCAATCGAACTACTATAAAACCTACAGTAGTAGAGACTAGGTCAAAACTGAATATAACACAGAAAGAAGATAAAAACAGTTTCAGAAGCTATATGAGTTAACTTCATCAACTGAAATCAATTAGTTTACTCAAAAATATCACTGAATGAGACTGGAATTGAGAAGGATGTAACTCAATGGAAAATTGCAACAGATTTCGGATTCTATATGAGCTAATTTTCAAGTTCAACATGAGTATTAAAAATTCTTCTCTGACTATGAAGATGCAAAGAACCGCATATTTATTAATACAAAGTTATCAGAGTTCAAATAAATAAAATTTTTTAGTTAATAAACAAGTAGGTAGTGTGGAGAAACAATCTGTTTTGAAGTGCTACAATATCGTTTAAAAACCAGTCGTTAGCATTCCCAAACAGGTTATTAACATTCCCAAACCTGTTAACATTACAAAAGTTAGCTTTATTTCTGCCGTACTAGCTCTATTTCAATTTAACTTGAAACTGCTAATTAAACTACCTGATTTGTCGTAGCTCGTTCTTAGCAATTTTTAAGGGCGCATATTGTTCTGTTGACTTAATAAAGGAGGCTTATAACGCCCGCGATACAATTACACGTCACATAACTGACATATGCCTGAGTCCTTCAAGGAGTTTTGTAAGTCATTTACTTACAAGCAGCAGTTTAATTTATTATGGTAAGTCTACTATTAAATGTATTACATTATTACAGATTAGGTGAAACTTTTATCAAATATGCTTTAAAAATCTTTATATTTGGTTGTAATTCTAGTAGAAGAATGTAACTTCCATTGAACTATATTTGTACATGTGAAATTTGACTGAAAAGAGAATGAATTAATTGACAATCGAGGTATAGAAAGTAATAACATACTTAAGTTACACATGTAAAACATTTCTATAAGAATGACAGAATAGCGTAAGCATCGATAATAAGTAGAATATGTGACTTTGTGCACAATGAATAATAAACTGGTAAAATGCAGCGTAATTCAAGAAAAATAAAAATACTTAAGCTTCATGAAATCAACTGCATTTCCTTCATCTTAAAACTTAAACGCCCAACAGCTTAAACTTAAACGCCCAAATAAGCGCAAGGCAATGGCGGACAAACTGAATTGGCCAAACGACATCACAATACATTGGCGCCACCTAGTGGCACGAAATGATAAAAATACAATAAGAATAGGAACCATGAAATATGGATATGTGACACAAACAAGAATAAAAAAGCATTTTCTTTCTTGTTTGTATCTCCAGTTCATATTCCATAGCTTCCTATTTTTAGTGTTAAATTTCATTTCGCGCTACTATATTGTGTGTAGTTTAGCGTACTAGTTTTGTTCAGTTTGGTCGACATTGCCCTGCTCTTATTTGGGGGTTTAGATCCAGATTTTTTGCACTGGTGAAGGGAATTTAGCTGATTTCCAAAACGTACGCATGCTTATCTCTTCATTTGCGCTGCAATTTACGTTATAAGCCAGTTTAATATTTGCCTAAACGTGTAGAAAATATTGTGTATCTTTAATGAGATTGGCTGTAATAGAGAGGAACTCTAATTTTTCTCTGTTGTAAAGATATTCAAACATCAAATTAGCTGTTGGTTATATTCTATCTAAAGACACTAAAAGTGTAACAATTGGGGGATTTTAGGCCAATTACACGTCAATGCAAATTTGCAAGAAAGTGCTCTATTTACTATCATCTTGGTTTTACTCGGTCTTGCTTTTTATAAACTCCTGTTTGTAAAAATTACAACACCACGAAGGAATCAGCAGAATTGAATGAAATTTATTTCACGAACGACTAGTATTAATACAAATAAACGATTAAATTTACAAAGAAAAAAAAACACAATATTATATGTCGAAAATCAGTATTTGGTGAAGTCACCATGCGCTGCAATAAGTGCTTCTATACGACGTGGCATCCAATCATACTGATTTTGAATTTGTAATTGAGGAAGAGCATTCTAGATTGCTTCTATCCGAACCTAAAGTTCAGCTGTATTAGCTACGGGACAAGCGTCACGAGTGAGTCGCCTACCGACGAAATCCCAGACAAGTTCAATAGCCGACATATCCGGTGAATAGGCAGGTCAAGGAAGAATATGTATCTGTTGTTCTGAAAAGAAGCCTTGAACATTCCTAGCAACATGTGGACGGGCATTGTCGCCCAATCACAGTATCCGAAATACAGTTCCAGGAATGCGTTAAATAAAGGGTAGGACTTCGGGCTCTAGACAGTCTCTGATGTACCGGCTGCTGTTGAGATTACCCACAATTCTTAGTAGGTGAGATCGTCCAAGATACCCAAAGGCGCCCCAGAACATCACGCTTAGAGTTCGTCCAGTATGACATTAGATAACATACCCCAGAAGGTGGCTTTCGCCGCTATAGAGTCGAACGTGGCTATCACCATCTCTGCACTTTCCATTAAAGCGGGATTACTCGGAAAAGAAGACTTGTTGCCAATCGGTACGCCAGTGTCTATGTAGCCGCAGGTGTCGATGGTTTTGCGTGAGGGGAATCCTGTACGAAGGAATTCTTGCACGCAGTCCACGGTGCAACAGGCGCTCACAAATTGTTGGGGCAGACAGTGGCACACCTGTAGCAGAGCTCCGAAATTCTGCCAACTGTCGAGATGAAGCTGTATGGTCCATCCCCTCCATCCGGATAAGGTGTCTATCATCCTGTGCTGACATAACATTTATCTCGTCCACTGCCGAATGACTCGCCCGGTTCTCTTCAGTCCACAACTTCCGCACTCGCATCACTGTCGTGGCATTGCGCTCTATACGAGCTGCTATTGCACGATAGGAAAACCCCCTTCACGAAGGCCGATTATTCGTCCCCATTCAAACACCGTAACTTGCTCATATGGCCACCTTTGTCGTTGTAGAAGCATAGTAACTTCTCATGAAACGTTTTCCGCTGGTAAACAACCATAGACTATTTTCAACATTCTACTACAGCTCTATTTATACGGCTAAAATAGCAATTCAGATGTTCCTGATCAGCCCACGCATGCACGGTGACTCTGAAATTCAAATAATTTGCACAGCACGCACTCATGTTCATTCACTGTAAGTTTCAGCTCCATCGCGTGATTCATCCATCATGGTGTTGCAATTTTTACATATATGAGTATATAAGGAAAACAGTATGAGTGACATTCGTAAAATACTTTTTAGAAAGAAATTTTGAAAGTTTCACAGAGTGTTATGTTTTTAATTTATTTTTTATTGTCACATCGCAAAGCACTTGAGACATCATCCACCGTGCAAAAGAAAATTGAGACATAAGTGAAAAGACATTTGCCCTTTCAACATGATTTGCAAATATAGTCAAAATTATTGTTACTTTTGACATCAATAAAATTTGAAACATTATTATTTATTTACAGATGATGATGAAACAGATTCTGAAGTTCTAATTAGAGCTTCGCAATCCTTGCTAGTAATTGTTCCAACTCCACCTCGAGGGGACAAATACGAAGAATTCCAGGAGAAAGTGAGAGAGTACAATGCAGAAGAACCATTTAAAATAATGTCATCAGAAATTTTTCAAGACATGGTTATTGTAAGTTCTATTTCTGTATTTTCGTTCAACATCATCATAGGTTCGGTTGCTATAGCAC
The DNA here is from genome assembly GCA_951213105.1 of Amaurobius ferox. Classification (NCBI taxonomy): domain Eukaryota; kingdom Metazoa; phylum Arthropoda; class Arachnida; order Araneae; family Amaurobiidae; genus Amaurobius; species Amaurobius ferox. The sequence continues at coordinate 125,165,433 of OX578137.1, forward strand.
ATAAGGGGCAAATCCATCTATCAAATTTTCTCGTTATTACATTACGTCGTTACGTGACGAGGAAAAATCAAAACTATTAATGAAGATTAAATAGTAAAAAATAAACTTTGAAAAATAACATGTTTCTCCATGTTCTCCTCTACACAACAGTGACGCATGGAAAAGTAGAAAATATATTTTTACCACACACGAAATTGAACCAAAATGAGATTTTTTGTCAGATTACATTTAAAATAATGATTTCATTTTATTACCCAAAATTAATATTAAGCAAAATTGTCGAAACTCTTTTGCCTATACCTTAATTCTTCTTCGGCAATTTTGCTGTTTCTTATAATGTATTCTTCATTACACTTCGTTTTAAAACACATCAGCAGGCATTTTCATTAAACTCTTTTACTTTTATTAGTTGTATAATATCATTGATTTTAATTTGGCAACAGATAGAAGAAAAATTATGAGCTGAGCAACATGCACACAAAAATCAAGCAATATACTTCATGTATCAAATGCTATAATCAATCAAAATATATCATTCTTCTGTATAAAACAGGATGGCCTAAATTCAAACCAATCGACTCCTAAAATTAAAATTATAAATTATTCTAATACATCGAAACATGCATTATGTCAAATAAATACATCGTCATACATTATATCAAAATATAGACTACATTTTTGTTACGGTTTTTCAATCTAAATTCTACTCTGATTATTATAAACGCGTTATAAAATTAACTAGATTGTAGCTGAATTTGACTTTCTCATACCAGTATACATTTTTTTTTTTAAATTTCACAAGAAAAAAAATGAAAAATCGGTATTGAAGGACCAAAATATTACAACTTTAGCGTGTTGCCCTTCACTTTAAAGGGCATTAAAAAGTATTTCGATTGATATCATACTTGACGATACATTCCTGTGTGTTACTTATCCCCCAAGGGGGGTTACTGACGTCACAAACAAAAAATATTGTATCGGGGATAATTTTCACAACAATGATTGAAACTATTAAGCTAATTGATAACAAAGCTAAATATAAAGCTAAATATAGATTGCAACAAAGCTAAATATAGATTAATAACAAAGCTAAATATAAACTTCCGTGAAAATCCATTAATATTTGTGGTTGTTATCGCGTACACGAGAAATCAACTACAGACATCAGACAGACGGACATCGCTCTGAAAAGAGTCAAAACGTGTTGAGGTCTTAAAACATATATTGACATCAAAATCTGGAAATCAAAAATTATCGGTAAAACAATACTTTCTCAATACTACATATGAGAAAGTAAATATGTATCTATTCCAATCGAAGCCGGGCATTCGACAATTTCCATGTAGTTTTGCTGCAGAATGAATCCAGAAAGTTTAATGCAGCAACCGAACTGGTGTTTGCCGATCTGCTTACTAGAAACCGATTCTGCTGCATAAAATTATAATTTGCCAAATAATAATGATATGCATAAGATAATTCTATTTTCTGTATTAAGTTTTATTTGTTCTCTAGATTTGATTAGTTGTGATATCATTGATTTCAGCACATCACACCTTACGCGGCTTACCTCTATGATGCAGTGACATTATATGCCGGAGCACTGAAGCTAGCGTTGTTGAACAACACCGATCCAAGAGATGGAAAGGAAATCATGCGAATTTTTCGAGAACAGAAAGATTACACAAGTCAGTTTTGCTTCCACATAATGTATTTTTATATTTAATTTTTTTTATAAAATACTTTAATTACGTGTCTATCTGTTTAATTTTTATTGTTAATTTTGTAAACACTGTTTAACTCTTTATTACATTTTCATTTTCTAATACATAAAAGGTAAATTTGTATGTATGGCCGAAAGTGTCATGCGATTTTCTGATCAGCTTTAATGCTGAAAATTGCTATATATGTAACTCAAGTACTGAAACTACCAAGAAATGTTGAAAACTCCACATTTCTTCATTGAAGGATTTAAGATGTCGTAGGGTAAGGGTATATGTCCAAAAATTCTAAGTATCTTCCACGTGACATAGAATGCTGAAAACTGCTACACATACAGTTTAGGTTATTGTACTCATTGCATTTCATTTAGTACATTGCATTTCATTTAGTAAAGGTTAGGTGTCAATTTCAGTATAGTAACTTCAACCCAGTCTCCAGCCTATGTATATTCTTCCCGTTTCAGTGGTTATTAGAGACCAACATTAAATATTATGTTACGACTACTTCAATTTTAGTTCAAAAATAACTTTAAGCATTTTTGGAACTTATTTTAATATGCACTGAATAATTGTTTTGATCATAACTTCAGTTATAGCATTTTTTTCGTGTGGCGTTAAGAAATGAATTTTAGCTTAGAGACCATGAAGTTTTGATGATTTAAAGACGGTACAATTTCTAAATACAACAGTTTGCAAACTTTATAAAACCCGTCTTTTTTAGGAGAGTGGGAAGAGATAAATTAATTTTTCTCTTTTCTGAGGCGATCACAGTGCAACAAAATACTATCCATAGAAGAACATAAAATTTTATGAGCATTGTGTGAGCTTTTTAACATCTTCATTATTTCCAGTTCCACATTTTTATTATTAATCAAATGCTGGGAATCAACTATTTTTTTTCCGAAGTCATACATGATAGGCATCCATTGTTTGGTACGTATTAAGGTCATAAAATAACGTACGTTCTTATTAATAAAAATTAGACAAATATACATGTTACACTTTTATTTTTAGGTGTTACTGGCACAGTGATGAGAATGGATAAAGATGGTGATGCCGAGGGTAATTATACAGTTCTGTCATGGCAACCAACTCCGGATTATTTGAATCTGAAGTTGCCGAAAAATCAGAAGTCCCCACCATTTTGTATGTTGCCAGTTGGGAGATTTTACGCAGAATACTTGCCATTGGAAAATGAAACAAAATTGGTATGTTTTTAGCAGTTTTTATCCAATTTCGCACAAAAGGTGTACCCGGGTGGTTAAAAAAACACCGATATATTTTAGTACTTATGGAATTTTTTGACCCTTTTGATGAAAAAATGCTTTATAAAAAATTTAAGGAAATCTGATAACATTTAGGACTGTCGAAACGAGTGCTTCATCCTCAAGGTCGTTAAACTTTTACTACTATAAGACTATACCAGACGCTTTTTATAAAGAAAATAATATATATATTCTGGATAATGTGTTCCGCAGAAGATGGGCTGTGGTTATGTTCTCTACCCACCTATTTCAATTAGCTGCGCAATTCTCGTCGCAACTTTCTTGATATCTTTATTTAATTTATTTTTGACCATTGATTAAACGAAATAATGTTTTATATAAAATATACTTCTATAATATTTCTGGTATATAGACGGTGCATAAAACAATTTCACTTTTCAGTTTTCGTAATCACTGTAGACTTAAAATGGCAGAATAAATGGAAATATGAATTTCATACCGGAAAGTTATTTCAATTTCTGTATTATTCTTTGATCATTTTAACACATGTGAAGTGATTTAGAACGAAGTCGTCTGCTTAAAAATTTACAGCAATACTTCATATTTATGGCAAATAAATACTATTTCACTGTTTTCCCCAGACCTTTAAATGTTAATATTGGGAGTGTACAAATATGGGCCTGATAATTTATATGACTGATACATGTCAAACCAGCTATTCACAATTGAATTTTAAAAGACAATTCTAAATAATGCTCATTTTTTGAAATACAACACAATTATAAAGATTTCCAATAAGTTCGCTTGATTCGTTCATGAGATATCGTCTCCACATATTCACTGACACACACATACTTTCACACGCAGTCATCACATCAAAAACGTCCGATTCGTGTTTAGACATACTTGAAACATGCTCTTCCGTCAAAAACTCGAAATTGAATTTTCAACCACGTCACAATATTTTCCTTATACATTATATACATACTATGTATATATGTATATACTATGTATTCCTTATATACATACTATGTAAATAAGGAAAGTAAAAACTACCGAACATATTTTGCTGAATTCCTTTTATATATTTTATGGGATAATTTAAATATTTTCTAAAATGGTCTTAAGTAATTTGGGAATTTTGAAAAATGTTTGAAAAATTCGGTCACATATGGTTTACTTTTTTTTTTATCCCGCGTTCAATACAAAACTAATTGTGTGAAATTATTAATTTATACTCCCGTATGTCCCACAGACCGTCTAAACAACATACTAAAATTTAATTTCGATAAAGTCATTTTTACGGCAGTTATCTTGCGAAGGGACGGACGAGACAGACATTTATAACACTAGGATACTTTAATTGAACAAGTTAAATCTCAAATCGGTTTGCATACGGTTCATTATAGTGATTATACTATGCAACAATTAACCTCTGCTAAATTCTCAATAGCCTTGATTCTCAATCTCTTCGAAAAGTATGATTTTCTTGGTATCTGAAAGTGACCTACCAAAACTTGAAAGATGAATTGTTTCTCATCTTCCTGATTAGTGAGAGAGGAATTAAGTGTTATCAAGAGCGATTTCCCTTTCAGTAGTACTGCCGTTGACAACTTTAAGCGTCATTACTGTTTTCTTGGTATCCTGGAAAGAACAAATCTCTTCCCATGAAAACACGTTCTTGCCATGAAAGACCTTTCCAATTACAAAACTTCAAAGAAAAAATGGGAAGCAATCTCAAGTACATAGTGAAGTGCTTTGTTGCTCAGATCTTCTGCCCCGATGTATTTGACCGATATCCGTCCCATCTATGAAATGTGTGTTCTTGATAGCTTGCCATCATCAGACGCTTTATTTCTACATATACCAAATCTAAGAAAAGGCCATATTGGGGCATTTCTTGGCCCAAGAAATACAAATGGCGACTAATTGCTCCCATTGCTATCTTTGAGATAACTTCAGGGGTTTGCCTGTAGTTAGAAAGGGCTCGAAATAGATTGAGGTGCATTGATAGATGCATTATAGGCATTCCTGCACTCCATGTAGACTTTTACGTAGATCAACATAACAAACAAACCGAATTCAAGGCAGGATTTATTCTCAAGATTTTCCAGTTGAAATTGCTTTTGAGAGAAATTAATCTTGTGTACATATAATACATTTGACATTCATCTCACGTGGTGGAAAACTTTAGGACTCGAAAGTTAATTAACAAGTGGGGGGATTTCTCCTAATGAACCTTCTCCAAGTAGACTTCTTAAAGTGGATATCCAGAATTTCTCTAAAGCATCATTTGCAAAGTCTATTGTTTGAATATTGAGTAAGGAGTGTCTGTACCGTTTTTTTACACCGTTCAGCCGGCTGTCACTGCATGGTTCGTATTTGCTCTGTTTAATCTTGGGCCAAAATTCGTGGAATAAACGAAATATCAATCATTTGGGCCAGACGTTATGCCAAATAATGTATTGAAGACATCTCCCCATACTAATGCAAGTACGCGGTGCTGACATGCTAGCTAAAACAATTATTATTTTTTCAGTTTTTGCTCGAGTAGATTACAAGCTCCATTCAAACGTCCGGTATTACCGACAGTCGTATCAAAGGACATTCGTATGAGCTGATCCTTAACGTTCCAAACAAGGATTTCTTGTAAAGCAATTTATGCTACTTTATCTCCTGTCCCCTATTCAACTTTGAGAACTTGTAGAAAGTTTTCACCTCGTGGACTGGGACTAAACTGGCAATTTGGTCCTCTTTTGTTGGCCATCAGAAATAGCGGAAGTTATTTTTCATTGAAATATATTACTAAAGAACCATCTGACGAGAATGCGACTTTTATTTTTGCAGAATATTGTGAGAAATGTTACGTCTTTGATCTTCAAGTGCTGATCACGAATAAAGAAAGTTTGGTTGCGTCTAAGTTTCATAACTTTGTGTAGCTGCTGCAGCTAGAAGACATGGTGCTTTCCTGTTGCTGTTGTCCTTACGATCCAGCACAGAAGCAAAATCTCCAGAAATAACAGTCCGTGTACTCAGTTTTGCTCGCTTTTGTGTATCATTTGATATTAATCGAGCTATAAATGGCGAATAAAACTTATTTCTGCATCTTTAGTTAACTCAGCGTTACGGTCAATAATCGGCTCATCTGCTCGTTATTCGAAAAACTTGACAACTGTACTTCCTCGATTATCTTACGTTTCCTCATTTCTTTTAACCTAAATCTTTTAGCTTTTTTTAAGGATTTCCTTGCTTTTATGTACATTTTTATCTAAATCCATATCTACCGCGCCAATAACATACTTTCGTTCCGACTTTTGGTCCATCAGCCTTGTCAATTTTTATCTGGTGTAAGTCATAATGGTGAACAATGTCAAATAATATACTGATTAATTCCGCAAAATCGGCCTCTCTGGTAAGCTAAGCAAAACTTATACGATTCTGATTACGGCAAAGTTTCCCGTACTTTACCAGTAATCATCTTTCGGACAAAGTTTCTCGCCTCAGACATTGGATTCCTTGCTTTGTTTTAAATTTCACAGAGATGAATGAAAGTAGACTCACTTCAAGACTCCTGCTACCTAAACATTCCAAAGAAAGATTGCATAAGCATAATTTGAATAGGTGTTGGTGCTATAGACTTGCATAAGCATAATTTGAGTAGATGTTGGTGGGATTTATTGATTTATTAGATACATTTATCAAGTAAATAAAAGTTTTATGAAAAAACTGGTGAATACAGTTAATTCTTGATTACTTAATAAAAGCGATGTTGAAAGAAAAGAGGGCAAAACTTGAATCCTGATGACGAAGTCTTAAATACTCGTCCTATTTCCTTGCTTTTATGTACATTTTTATCTAAATCCATATCTACCGCGCCAATAACATACTTTCGTTCCGACTTTTGGTCCATCAGCCTTGTCAATTTTTATCTGGTGTAAGTCATAATGGTGAACAATGTCAAATAATATACTGATTAATTCCGCAAAATCGGCCTCTCTGGTAAGCTAAGCAAAACTTATACGATTCTGATTACGGCAAAGTTTCCCGTACTTTACCAGTAATCATCTTTCGGACAAAGTTTCTCGCCTCAGACATTGGATTCCTTGCTTTGTTTTAAATTTCACAGAGATGAATGAAAGTAGACTCACTTCAAGACTCCTGCTACCTAAACATTCCAAAGAAAGATTGCATAAGCATAATTTGAATAGGTGTTGGTGCTATAGACTTGCATAAGCATAATTTGAGTAGGTGTTGGTGGGATTTATTGATTTATTAGATACATTTATCAAGTAAATAAAAGTTTTATGAAAAAACTGGTGAATACAGTTAATTCTTGATTACTTAATAAAAGCGATGTTGAAAGAAAAGAGGGCAAAACTTGAATCCTGATGACGAAGTCTTAAATACTCGTCCTATTTCCTTGCTTTTATGTACATTTTTATCTAAATCCATATCTACCGCGCCAATAACATACTTTCGTTCCGACTTTTGGTCCATCAGCCTTGTCAATTTTTATCTGGTGTAAGTCATAATGGTGAACAATGTCAAATAATATACTGATTAATTCCGCAAAATCGGCCTCTCTGGTAAGCTAAGCAAAACTTATACGATTCTGATTACGGCAAAGTTTCCCGTACTTTACCAGTAATCATCTTTCGGACAAAGTTTCTCGCCTCAGACATTGGATTCCTTGCTTTGTTTTAAATTTCACAGAGATGAATGAAAGTAGACTCACTTCAAGACTCCTGCTACCTAAACATTCCAAAGAAAGATTGCATAAGCATAATTTGAATAGGTGTTGGTGGTATAGACTTGCATAAGCATAATTTGAGTAGGTGTTGGTGGGATTTATTAATTTATTAGATACATTTATCAAGTAAATAAAAATTTTATGAAAAAACTGGTGAATACAGTTAATTCTTGATTACTTAATAAAAGCGATGTTGAAAGAAAAGAGGGCAAAACTTGAATCCTAATGACGAAGTCTTAAATACTCGTATTATCTGATTCGTTTGAAATTTTCTGTGAGTAGTTTCTTCATCGAAAGGAAGAACATCTATGACCACAACCAATTTATGAAAGTTGATTTTTTGCCCATGGCTTTTGTACCACCCTAATGTTTATTCATTATATTGTTTGAATGTTTCATATACATCATTAAATTATTTTACTTTATCATACTAATGTATAGAAAAATTTGTGTTTTCCCGAAATTTTCCATATTTGATATTTCCATATTTGATGTTTCCATGTTTGATATTTCCATATTTATTTATATATCATCGTATGATTATATGAAAAATAAATTTCAATAATAAACGAGCTTTTAGTTTATTTAAATACTGGAAAGTAGACAAAAACATTTAAATTAACGAAAATTAAACAAAAACTTTTGAATTCTAAAATTACTAGAATGTGAACAACTGTTTTCACATTTTACAATAATGAAAAATATACAAACAATTTAAAAATATTGAACTACAATTAAGTCTACACAATAATTGAACATATTGAGTCTACACACTAATTTCGAATTCATATTACTAGAAAAAACAATAATTTTTTAATTTTGAATTACTGAAAATATACACTTTTTTAATTTAAAGTAACAAAAGTAAAAAAAATATTTTTGTAATTTCAAATAACAAAAGTAAATAAAATATTTTTGTAATTTCAAATATTTTCATAGCTGTACGTTTCTTTGAAAAGGATAGAATTTGTATATACTAGGGGCTCCGCAGTAGCGAGTAAAGACTCGCTGACGCTCGCCAACCACCGAATCTCTTTCAAACCATCATGTCCTTTTTCACTGACACTCACTAATCCTCGGAGCTCGACTGGCGAATTTTTTCATCCAACCCGCGAAGCGTACGCCCTACATCCCTAAACCTCACGGACTACCAGTAGCTTTTCCAAATTTCATTCGTAGTGTAATAAGATCGTTTGTGCTTTGTTGGAATTTTATAATAATATAAGAAACTGAATCTGAGTTGTAATAATAATCAGGTCAATACGTAATTTGTATGACGCAAAACAACAAGTACTAGAAGGTGGCAGTAAGTTGTGAACGCGTCAAACAATGAACTCAGTTAGATGGTCGCCAGTGGCTGACATATCACTTAAATAAATTTGTGTGAGCAATATAATGTCCCATACACATCAAAAGTCACATGATCCTTGAGGGACTGAAGACAGTAGGCAGTTACTCCCAGTGTATTAGCGGCCAATGAAAACTTTCTTCCACCAACTCGACGGCCAATGAGAGTCGAGCTATGTGGTTACATGGGAACCAGTGGGCTAAACATATACATGGGAGGGAAATGAGAGGAGCTAGCAGAGCAACTCAAGTTCAGCACACAAAAATCAGAATCAAAGATAATCGTTGAAGAGTAAATAGTGAAAGAGTTAGGAACTTAGAATTGTGAAAAATCCTCATGAATCATAGTTATAAAGATAGAAGACACTAAATTGTCGATGCACAGTATGAATTCGAAGTATAGAAGGAAGACAGTCCCCTAAAGATGATCTGGCCTGACGACTTCTACAAACAACTCTACAACCCGCAGTGCAATAACAACTGGTACCCCTTTTGTTTATCATGAGGAATTCAGTTAATTATCAATGAATTATAAAGTTACCACGCTTTATAAAGATATCCCATTTTATCTATAGGCTTGATTGAAACCTAGCAAATAAGAATTGCACATTTTCCTTTTTAAAATTGAAGTGAAAGGAATATTTTAAAATAAATAACAAAGTTGCCAAAACTAAGTCTAATCAATTAAGCAATGTGTATTTTAATGTTTTATTAAGACGTATGTATTTATAGGAGAACAACGGATAGCAGGAAAAGATGGGTTATATACTGTACCACACGACAAATGTCACTATCACTATACTATTACTACAGATAAATAATAAATACCCCATAATTATCACCACAGTTTGTTATCTATTAAATCTAACTTTTGCCAAGTTATAGACATCATAATATTTTTACCGTACGTGAATGGACAGATAATCCATCTATGCATCTTGGATATACAAAATGATTTCCTGTATCCTTTACTGTATTGACCTTTTTAAAATTTTAAGCCCCAAAATTTATATTCGCTATTCAATATTTGACGAATATTTATGATATCTTATGTAATTTTAAAACTAAATGTAATTTTAAAACTAAAATTAGAACATAAGACATTTTTATAATATAATTGTTAATTTTTATGATATTTGTGAATCCATTTAAGTAACTTGTAGATAGTTAATGTGTATGTGTAATAAACTTTTGTTTTCTCGCAAGAGATTCAAGCTTGACAAGGAAATTCTTTGGGTCGTTCGAGACAAGCCACCTGTTGATGAGCCACCTTGTGGGTTCGACGGAAGTGCCTGTAGAGCTAGTCCAGGTAAATCATTTTATATTATTATTATTATTATATGTTTATATTTATATTACGCTAAAATTTACAAGACTGATCGTGTTCCAAAGCCTCAGCTTTTAGGGTATCCCTAATTAATTCCACAGGATGGATTTTAAGAAAGCATTAACATCCGTGTTCATATCTAGCTGTTGCTTTTAAATAGTGGTTAATGTTTATAATAGTTGATTAAAAATGTTCAGAATATGTCCAGTACATGTCTATTGACCGGCCACTAAGTGTGTTCAACACTACTAATAATGAGAGTATCAGAGTGCTTAAATCAGTGAAATAAAACAGTTATACAACTAATCTATAAGGTTATTTGAAATGTGTATAATATTTAGAGAAATATTTATGTCAAAGCTGTAAATCGTGTGCAATTCGTTTTCCAATGAATAATTATGTAGAATGCATGTTTTAATTATATGGCAACTCTTAAAATATCAGTTGTTAATACACAGTGAAATAAGTGAATTAAACAGTTGTCATAATGAAGCTTTATGTGAGGATAACGAAATGTAATTTTTATATGAATTATAAAACATCAAAATTTTTAATGCATCTAATTGAATGTAAACAGACTAAATAATTAATAATTAAATATGAAAAAAAAGCTATCCACGAATTGCATTTTTTTTATTTGAAAATGCTAACTTCTTTTGAGCATACTGGTTTTTTTTAAGACCGATAACTTGATTACCTAAACATGCGTCCATATTTAGCGGACGGATCGTGAATTATTTTGTCATTGCTCTGTTGCACCAAGGAGAGCAGATCACATTACACACAAAATAAATGCCACTACATCCATCACCGCGGGTGGAATTCAAACCCACATTTCGGCAGTCGAGAAAGCAAGAGGAAATGTTTACCTTATACCTCTCCGCTGCCGGACGGATAATGCTTACTGAAGTGGAAAATGTTCAAAATGGCCATTTTGGATTGTTTGTTAAATTTTGCAAATAATACTTTTTACCTCTATATTGAGAGTGCGCTACAACTTTCTTATATGCCTTGTATATCTCACTTTGTTCTCACTTATTTCTCGCTTGATTTCATCCATTGCTTTGTGTGATATACTTGCTTTCATTCTGATGGGTATATCTCGTTTGTAGATGGGCTAACATTTATACACCTAGCAATTTTCCATAAGAAGGTATCGAGAAAATCCCAGTATTCTGTGTGTATACCCGACACATATGTGCGTGTATATATGTAATATAATATTTTACATTAACTATAATCTTCTTATTTTTGAAGTTATTTCAAATGATATCATTTTTCCACAGATCGAGTGAAAGAATTTATATCAGGAACTTTGGCATCAGTCCTTTTTATATCCATCTTTATCATATATATGATTTACAGGTGAGGTGAGATTTTTTTATGTATATAGTAATTTGCTTTGTATTTTAACTATTTGTTAAATTTGTTTGCTGTTTTAATTATTTGTTATTTATACTTCAAATGAATATGACAAATATGATTAAATACCATGTGGAATAATTATTAAAACAACAATGTAATACTGATTATGGTACTTTAACTTACAATATTTTCTTGAAGAATGCAGGCATGTCAGTTAATTGACATATGCCTGCTATATTCAAGGAAGTACTGTAAGTTACTTTTTTATAACTAGTAATTTTATTTAATATGACGTGATATACAAACTTTACATATATGGACATAAGCACTGTACAACTCGTAAAATTAACAAAAATGAATAATTTTCTTACACAATAATAATTACATATCAGGAATTCTTTAAATACCCTTTAGCGAGATTTAAGAATTTGCATTACCTGACAATAATTGTGTAAATTATTTTCAATCAGTAATGTCATATATTTAATTAAGTAAATATTTTTTCTTTCACTCAAAATTACAAATTTGTATAAAAATGGATTCGGTACTGTTATATGTTGCGCTAGTTATATGCTGATTACGATTAGATTACGGTTAGATTACGATCCTGATTACGATTATCTGCTATTTGATGTAACGTTGGTCTCATATTGGACTGAGAATGTTTGATAATTCTATATACTCCACTCAAATATTCAGTGCCTAGGCATGGCCATACATCTTTTGACATGGCCATACATCTTTTAATCAGTGTATTTCGTCTGATGGTGACTCTATAATTTTTTATAATGGTTGTCTTTGAGCATTTCACATGTGCAGCCGTTTTACTAAATCTCGCATCACTAGCCAAGTTCCTACGGTCATACCACGTTAAAAGTCCATAAGATCGCGTTGTTTACCTTTTATTGCTTGAGCAGTGCACTTCGTTATTCCTTGCATACCTTCAGCTTTTGTTTGCATCGTTTCATCAATTTAACGACAGTAGTATCTTCGGATTGACTACTTTGCATAAAATGGTACGTTGGTCTTAATAATTTGGCCACTCAGTGTATATGTTATGACCATGTTTGTATTTATCATAGACATTATATCAGTAGAAAGGACAGTTCATCTTGAAAATTGATATAAATGAATGTCTCCATTAAGTATTCCATATGTGCAGCCGTTTTACAAAATCTAGCATCACTAGTCAAACTCATACGGTCATACCACGTTAAAAGTCCGTAAGATTGCGTCGTTTACCCATTATTGCTTGAGCAACGCACTTCGTTACTCATTACATACCTTCATTTTTTTACATCGTTTCATCAATCTAACGACAGTAGTATCTTCGGATTGATAACTTTGCATAAAATGGTACGTTGGTCTTCACCCTTTCGCGACGGTTGGCACGCCCGCGTTCCGGCTGCGAACTTGCATTCAAGGACGGACGGCACGCACTCGTGACGGAGAGAACTTTACCCTAAACGGCGAGTGGCACGTATCGGTGTTTCTATGTGAAACGTTTTCATTTGAATTTATTTGTCCACTAGATGGCGTTGAATGCCCGTGGAAGCAACTTAAATGTATTTTGCAGATGCTTGACATAAGGAGAATCTAATGAATTATTTCTCCATTTGGAGCGGTGAAACATGGTTCTGTAAAATAAACAGACAGATCACTTCTCGCAGCATCAACAATTTTATAATTGAGTTCCGGGTCTCCTTTTGATTTTAGCTTTTAATCATTTCGTTGGTGAATTACAGGAATATAACGGTCATACCACGTTAAAAGTCCGTAAGATTGCGTCGTTTACCTGTTATTACTTGAGCAATGCACTTCGTTACTCATTGCATACTTTCATTTGTTTACATCGTTTCATCAATCTAACGACAGTAATATCTTTAGATTGACTACTTTGCATAAAATGGTACGTTGGTCTTAATAATTTGACCACTCAGTGTATGTGTTATGAACATGTTTGGATTTATCATAGACGTTTCATGAATAGAAAGGAAAGTTAATAGTAAAAATATCAGAAATGTTCTTTTTGCTTGCAAAATGATTTTCAAATTTATCTGTGAAAAGGTGAGAAAAGTCAGTTTTTATTTCAACAAGACTATTTGAAGTCCACACTTGTATTTATATTTATTTTTATTTCATTTCAGTATAGGATGTTTGTGTTATCTGTTAGGGTATCTTTAAAAATGTTCTTAAATATAGATTTACTGTATGTCTTGGTTTGTGCAGGATAATTCACATTTGAACACCATTACTCCAGCGTTGACTAGTTGGACATTCTGCCTTGATTATATTAAATATAAAGATATGAAAAAGTAAAATTTAAATGTGTGTTGATTTTTTTTTCATTTTCAAAACCTAAACAAATAAATAAAAGCAAATTGAATTCTTAAAAGTACTTTATAGTAATTTTTGTTGTAGGATTTAAGTAAATGAAAATATTTCATACCTAGTCAGTAACATTGTAAAATGAATATTGCTGTTTACAAATGATCAGACTCTGTTATTACGATTAGTCTCTGATGATAATCGGTCAGAGAAATGAATTATTTTGCTTTGAAATATGTTGCCCCGGTTCACCATAAGAATTATAATACATTAGAACACTTAACATCGTAATATAGACCGAAACGCAGTAGATGTGATAACCACATCCTTCCCCTGACCATTTATATAAATTTTCGGATCTACAGATTTATCGTGCCCATCCTCTGCGTAGACACGGAGCATAAAATAAGTAATTAAAAGTCATTTTTAATTGGTTTCAGAAGCAGGTAAATTTTATGAAGCAGGTATGTTTTAAATTATAAGCTAAATGTATAACGCTCCAACACATTACATCACTAAAATAGGAACATAAAATTCATTATGCTTTTCAATTATGTCATTTAATTCATTCATGCGATTGTTCGGATTTGACCGTATGTAAACGCGGTAACCTTATTCATATGGGCAAACATACCGAAAATAATCTTTGTAATTTTTGTAATTTTAGTAACTGAAATGTAATGCATTTCGAATCATTTTTGTTTTTAAATTATTGAACAAACTCTGTATTAAACTTTAATTATATTACTTTACTCTTGATCGCTGGTGAATAGAAAGAAAATGCTCTTTAAAACCTAAAATAAAAAAAATATATTTCTCTGGGGAAAAAGAACGTCAAAAACCTTTCTCGTCCAGATTGATATATTGAAGACAAAATTGAAACGTTATCTGCTGTTGTTTTCAGGCTGAGCACTTTATCAGGTATATTGATTTTTCGGGTAACTTCATTGAATTTTTTGTCTTTTAAAAACGGCGCCTGAAATTTATTAAATTTGATAGCTCGCGTTTTTAAGATAGATTATTCAATAATCTTTAGGCGCTTAAAATGCATTTTTAAACATTCTTGCTGTGGTCTCGTATTTTGGAAATTACATTGGTGATATGCTGGAGGAGGAGGGTGTTTTGCAATTCTCAACGGAGGCGAACATTTAATAAAATGAAATGGAGATGGATGAAAGATTGTAAGAGTACTAGCTACTTAAAATCTAAAAGTTTATTTATTTTTATTTAATCATCTCGCATAATCTATGGAAAGATACAATATATACATATCTGTTTTGTAAATAAACGTTTTGAAAATTGACAGGCGTTAGATTGAATACCAGTAATATTTCAGGACAAATAGATGATCACGAATACTATAGCACTTCACGAATACTATAGTACTTACAATAATGTAGAACCGTTTTAATCCATACTATGGACACGTTTCCCACCGTATATAAGACGATTTTTCGACGATTTAAAACACGAATTCTTGGCGTAGAAATTCACGGTTTATCTTAATTGATAAGTTCAGATCTTGATATGTGCATCCAACAGCAACATTTTCATAAAGATATGTACATAAAGACACGTTTCTGATTATTTGCAAAAACCGCCCCAAAGTCTAAATTTTTGCGACTTTGTTGATTCTTCAAGCAGAATGTCGCCATTTGTCAAGAGATAAATACTGGAGAATTCCAAGAATATATTTGAGAAATGAAAAATATAAATAGTTATCTAATAACTACTACTATTTAATATGGAAATATGAAAATAGAAATGTTTTATTTTTACAACCTTTAAATCCAAACTTTTTAACATAAAGTTTACTTGCAAGTTCTAGGACGTTAAAATACATATACAGATATCGTCTTTGAACGTTAAAAATATGTACAGATATCGTTTAAACTGTTTTAATACATATATTGTCTAATTTCTAATTATTTAAAATTCATCTGCAAGATTTCACCAGATGCACACGATTATTCCCTCCAATTGGCAGAACTGTATTTTGGCAAAATCAATAGAAATTAATTTAACAAAGATTTATGTTAAAACTTTAATTTAAGTATCCATAAAATTTATAACCCATGTTCAACCTCCTTTAGTTTTGAGATAAATCACTGGGTACCTCTCCTAAATTTAAGAAAAAAATGTGTGAATTTTCAGATGTATAGATAATATTTTAACACAGAAACACGCCACTTATCCAAAGTACATTTAGGAATCAATAAAATTTAGCGACTAAAATGTCAGAATTTGTGCTTTTAACATAAATTTTAAAAGCCAAAAAGCGTGCGTCTGTGTTGCTAGGAGAATGTTGTTCAACTAGCAAAACATGAACCATTAAAGCCTCAACTTTCACGAAATATTCAACAGAGAAAACTCAAACAACTTCTCACTGATTCGAACAATAGAAGCAAATTCAAAAGCCACTGACCAAGGGGTCCACATTCAAAGCCTTTCCCTACGTTTTCCAAAAACTTCTGATGAGCCAAGTCATTTAATAACCATGACTTTTCCTTCCAAGTTTATTGACCAAGAACGAAAATTTCCTCTACGACGCCTAAGAAAGTGATAAAATATCGAAATTTATTACATGAAGATTTTCATTGAGATCTTCGGAACTGAATTTTAGAATGTTGGTTCCCAAGTCGTTCCATCATAAAAATACGATAAAGTCACACATATATTACATAAATACAATACGAGTTACCTCAGCGGACATAAATAAAATGACATAAGTAGAAAAAATTTTATAAAATATCGCAGAACTGGTTTATGAAGCAAAACCGGCTTTACAATTTAACTACTTCATTATCGTTGAGATGGCGAATTTAGGACAAAATTCTATAGGTTCTGGTAGGAAAGTTAGTGTGATTGATGTAACAAGCAAAATAAATTGAAAATTCTAATTTTATCAATATCTGAGCTATGATTATTTACTGCATATTCGACCTACAAAATGGTTTAAAAATCATTTGAAAAGAAATATATTCATCAACTTTTACCCGCATGAAACTTTTTCAAAAATCGGAAGAAATTAATTGCCAGTTAATTAAAAATTTAACTGGAGTGTAAAGACCTGTGAACCCGCTCATATATAGGTCAGAGTCGGTTATATTGTTACAATTTGAGCAATTGTGTGGTTTGTCATTAGCCATGGCCATTCAGCGCTACGATCGGCTACATGCACCCACATAGTACGTCGTGACCTATATGAGTAAATTTTTCTACTCATTTTCTTTGTTAATACTAAAAAGGGGCCAGCCAGTTTAATCTTGAGCAAGGAGTGAGGTCGGCGTGGATATAATTATCAGTTCAAGATCCAGAGTGTTATTAATTCCTGTCTCAGAGGGTCCGGACTATAGAAAATGAGCCACTTTGCGAAAACAAAACCATATGGGTCACACTATTGCCATGACTTCTATGGGGTCTCATAGAAATGTTCTTCAATGGCTTATTAGATAATCTATAGAATTCTGGAGGCAAAAACTGTTTGCGTTAATGTAAGCGATCTAAATGACTGCCCACTGTTATTTATTTAATTCATTTTCTTCCTTCATACATTTCATAGATTTGTACCTTCGTTCCATATTAGATATTTAACGTTGCTAGCAAATAAATCCTGGATGGTAATGACCTCTAAATTTAAGCAAGATGGATGCCATATATCATTTTGAAGTGGGTCATGTGATCGTTTCATATCATGGCCACGTGATCGTTTCATATAAGAGGTGTAATTATTATTTTAAATTTTATTTAAAAAACTACTGAATATATTTCGCTGAATTTTTTTTATATATTTTAAGGAACAATTTGAATATTACCTAAAATTTTCGAAGCAATTTGTGAATTTTAAATCTGCTTAAAAAATGTTTGAAAAATTAGGTCCCATCAATGTATTTCTTTTTTTCAACCCGGGTTCAATCCAAAACTAATTGGGTTATATTATTCATTTATATTCCCATAGATTCTACAGACCGTCCGAACAACATACTAAAATTCCATTTTGATAAGGTCATTTTTACGGCAGTTATCGTGCTAACGGACAGACAGATAGACAGACAGAATGAACAAAGTCATAAACACTTTTCAACTTTGTCGTAAAGTGTTAAAAAAACTAACAGATGAAGGGATAATAAGAATGACGCTGTGTGAGATTCTAGGTGCATTTAAAATACGTTTTCTTTCAGCCGGAATCGGAATTGGTTTGGAAATGATTGTTTTTCTGCACATATTTGAAATAGATCAAACAGATAATACATTAATTATTACGACGCCTTGGTTGCAAATTAATTTGAAGTATGTGTTCATAATTCGCATGTCTGTACATGTATGTATTTCCTTTCCATCTGTAATTTAAAGTTTTATCCCACTGTCTTCTGCACTGCACACTTACTTCAAATAAGAGAGACATATTAAATATCTCATGTTAATATGAATGGCTGCTTCTATATAGATTTAATCTATATAAATAAAAAGGAAAATCTGTCTGTCTGTCTGTTTGTCCCATCATTACGGGAGAACGGCTGAACGGAATTTGATGAAATTTTGTGGGTAGCCTGGAAATAGTCCCACTTAAAATTTAGTCCATATATGGAGTTTCTACAATCAGTGGTTCTCGAGATATTAGTAAAAAACGATATTTTCGTTTGTCTCATCATCACGGGAGAACGACTAAATCGAATTTGATGAAATTTTGTGGATAGCCTTTAAATAGCCCCCCATAAATTTAGCCCAAGTTTCGAGTATCTAAGACCAGGGGTTGTCGAGATATTAATGAAAAGCGAAACTTTTTCTTATGAGTTCTCCTCTCTAACTCCGTGGTTTATTCAAACGAACGCTTGAAAATCGTTTGAGAGTGAATTAAAACTGTATCTCAGAGTTTGGGGGGAGGTTTTTTGCACTAATTAGTCACTTTCTGAAAACATCAATTGTTTGAAACATGATTTTAATGGGAAATCTATCTCCTTGGTTTATATTATACAAGCTTTTACTGAAAAATGAAAAGTATAAAGAAATAAAAATGGCTATTAAATTTTGCATTTTATGAGGAAGAAATTAAATGCGTTGTTAATATTTATTATTATTTTTTCTATTTGAATAATAAATAAATGGATGTAAAAATATATTTTTAAATGGACGGTTTGATTGTTCTTTTAATTATATAAATTGCCGACTGCGTACATCACTTTCATTTATTTTAGCAAAGTGGTTTCCAGCTCATATATTGTGTTTAGCTAATAAACTCATATATTGTGTTTACCCAATAAATTCATTTAGCCGATTGTTGAAGCAGAAAAAGATTAGAACGGGTGTACCTTATAATACAATTTTAGTGTTTTCATTTAGTATATACAAACGGGATCAGGATATGTTATTTTTCAGATCTGCAAATTCAGAGCTACGAATTCAGCGGAATATCTCTAAATAGCTTGGTAACTTCTCTTAAACTTTAACAAATTAGCGGAAATGTTTCCAAATTTATAAAATTGGCGCAAATCAATGATTTGTTTTTTAGAATAGAGTACTGAAATGAAGTTTCGGTAGCATTTGTCGATCAATCCATCCATCCTACTTAGTAACACATTTAACGAATTTTTTTAATATCACGAAATTGATAAAAGTATTTGTGAGTCCATAAAAATATCCTGGAATTGATAAAATCGCGCTTAATAAATGAAAATAATTGTATTTTGTTAGGGGATAGTATTGTGATGATGTTTCGTCAATTTGTCGCAAAATGGGTTTATCTGTTCTACAGTCCCACTTGGCGATAAATTTGGCGATTTTTTAAGTTATCGCTAAATTGACTAAAATGTCGCCAAACCTTCCATGGAGATCGCATTATTCAGACGATATGATTTCCATCAATTTATTTGAAGCAAATGATATCATGTCGCTTAGCAACGGATCCAATGTGGTATGCGGCATACGATTTTATATTAAATCTTTTCCGATTTGAATAATAAAGTTATGTATATAAAATAAATGTCATTGATATTGCATTTTTGACTGGATAATATCAATTACGGTCTTCAGGTTTAAACATTCTTGTAATTGATATTTTCGGGGACTGTTGATTCAGGGAGTATTGATATTTTCAAGTTATTATGCCATTGTCTTATTATGACGAAAATTGTTGAAACTTATATATAGTTCTTTGTACGAGTAATCTTCTACAAATGCATTATATCTTCTAATCTACGAGAATATAAGTAGTACAGGTATATTGGCATATATTTTGTTATATATTGTCATATATTGGAATCAATTACGCCTTCTGGTATAAAGATTACGGGGATTATTGATATTTCCAAATTATTGCGTCATCTCTTTTATTTTGGCAAAAAATTTTGCGACTCATATTGTAATACGGGTTATCTTCTACTAGCACACTGGCATATTTTCTAATCTGCGACAATATATGTAGTACGGGGTTGCATATATTGATTCAATTCCGTTTTTTTTTTTGTAAATTTGCTTACAAAAGGGGTCAGGATGTTTTATTCTTCAGATCTGCTCATGAAGATAATTTTGCATAGTGAGAACAGATATTCTTAAACTTCTCTTCAGGAGCAATAAATTTAATATTTTATCAGAATTTGCACATGATTGCGAATTATAAGTTTCTTTTTATTATATATTCCGTACGAAGAACGGGTATGCTGTTAGTTCTTATATAAAAATCAATCGTATGGACATAGGCATAGCCACGATTTCGTAAATAGGGATGTCAAGGGCCAAATGCTGTATTAAAATGTTGAATATCGATGAACCCAATGGAAAAGCAATCTAATCTTTTGGCAGATTAGGTTTTTAGACCATCCCCTCCTCCCCTGATAACGACACTATATATGCATCAGAAGAAGACTTTAGCTTCAATAGCAATATGTTAAAAAATTGTGCTTCAACCAGCTTTCAGTTAATCTAGCCTAATTTTTTTATTGTCGAGTTCAATGTAAGCCAATTCGCCTTAGCGTGGAACTATAAGTGGGCGTAGGAACTTTAAAAATGCCAGAAGCAGAGTAAATTTCCGTATTTCACGCTTTATTTTGTACCTCTTCTGTTATACATCGATAATACCTAAAAATATTATGGCTAATAAGTTAATACCTGTAAAATGTGTGGTACTTTTTTCAATAAGGTGTATCTTATAATAATATTTTTAAAAAATGTATAATTTGCATGTATTTATTAAAATTTTATTTTTATATAGGCCACTTGAGCGCATGACTGCAAAAAAACTATTGTGTCCAGAAACAAAAATATTGCTGATTATGATACAAAAGCACCCATTCAAGAAGACTTAGATCAAAATCAAAACATTTGCTTAATTAAAGTTTAAAAATAAATAAATTATTTAAAATTGAAAACGTAAGTAAATTTTAAATTTAATTTAAAAACATTTAAATTATACAAATGTTTTGATTTTAATCTAAGACTTCTTGAATGGATATTTTTGCATCATAGTCAGCAATATTACTTTCCCTGCAATACATGGTAATGTATAGGGAAAGTATTGGAATCATGCCGAAAATCGCAACTCGAGTTTTCGACGGATCTACACATTTCGAGACCTTTAGAATACGAGAAAACTATTTTTAGCGTGACGCCTGTGTGTGTGTGTGTGTGGATCTGTCTGTCTGTCTGTGCAGATTTTGTATCCACTCTAACTAAAAAAACTAATGGTCCGAATTTCATAAAATTTGGTAGGTAAGTCACTTGTGGACGAATCTGGGAATCTGGTGTTGATTATGTTTAGGTACGATTCGGGATAAAAGAATTTACCTTTTTGCGAAATGGCCCGCAAAAGCTTGTATCTACTCTAGGTGAAAAACTAATCGGCCGAATTTCACAAAATTCGGTTGATAAGTCACTTGAGGGTCATCGTGGTTCTGATTAGATTTTGGTACGATTCGGAAAAAAATAACCTGCCTCTTTTTGCAAAATGGCCTTCAAAAATTGTCAAAATCTAAAATACAAAAACCACGTATGCTCAAATATATCCACTAAATGCTTGTTTAATACGTAATTTTTAACGAAGAAAAGAATAACACCAACTCCATTACACTAGGACTAGCCGTTCTCAAGATATTTTAGTTTTTTCGTATTTTCTTTACGCCACCTTTGAAAATAAGTCCAGTTATCAAATGAGAACGAACTTTGAATTGAAAGTGGATTAAATGTAATTAAAATAAAGAGATCGTGGATGTAAGTTTGCAGGGAAAGTCATGTGCTGCCCACATCAATTTTTTTTTGTTTCTGGAAGCAATAGTGTTGCTGCAATTATGCGCGCAAGCAACGTATATAAAAATCAAATTTTAATAAATGCTTGCAAATTATACAATTTTTAAAAATATTATTATACGATTCACCTTACTGAAAAAATTATCACATATTTTACAGGCATTCATTTATTAGCTATACAATTTTTAGGTATTATCGATGTATAATAGAAGAGGTACAAAATAAAACGTGAAATACGGAAATGTACTCTGTTTCTGGCACTTTTAAAAGTCCCACGCCCCTATAATATGAATGATTGACATTCTTTTACTAGTAAAATATATAGAACTATATTTCTGAAATTATTTTTAAGTAAATAATTTTTATTGCCGACTTCATATTGCTATTTTCTGTGAAGTTAGAAAAAAAAAGAATATTTATATTTTTTAATATGTATAAATTAAGCGAGTTATATAAAACTGAGTTTTGTACAGAGCTAGTTCTTTTATACTTTGCTCGTGGGATAATAAAAATTGCCGTGATATATATATATATATATATATATATATATATATATATATATATATATATACATACATATATATATATATATATATATATATATATATATATATATATATATATATATATATATATATATATATATATATATACATACATATATATAAGTGTTTACGACTTGTTGTTGAAACGGTACGTGGGACATATGGAAATGGAAATGAATAATAGTACTCAATTAGTTTTGGATTGAACCCGGGTTAAAAAAATGAAATACATTGAACATATGGGACCTAAATTTTCAAACATTTTTTAAGCGTAGTTAAATTTCACAAATTGCTCAGAAAATTTTAAAATATTTTATTATTTAAAAAAATATTTAAATTATCTCGTAAAAAATATCAAAAACTGTCAGCAAAATATATTCAGTAGTTTTTAAAATAAAAATTAAAATAATAATGGCACTAATATATTATGAAGAGGTCACGTGACCCACTTCAAAATGAAATGTGGCATACATTTTTTTTACCAGAGTAAAAATCGTGATTTTTGAAGATCTTTTAAATTATATTTAGTGTTGCATCTGTTCTGAACCGTTTTATTCTTGCGGTGTTTTCTGTGCATCTATATTCTGTGCAAACGCAGTTACAATATTTTTTAGTTTTAATGATCTTCAAACTTTGATTATTTTTACAACGACGCTCGACTTTAATGAATGTTAAATGTAAACTAGTCCTTATAAGATGAGTTGTATAAAAATTGCTGAATTTGTTTCACCTAAAATTATTTAATTCTTGTGTCTGAAATAAAAGTGTATGAATGAATTATTGACTGCTTTTACATAGCGAGTAAGACGATTTATATCTCGATGACGTCATTTCAATAATGTTTGAAGTTTTAAGCATTTAGTTAGAAAGTATTTTTACCTCCATGGTTTTAATTGTCCTTGTAAAATAAATTATTGTAGTTCTGTGATAATTAAAAAAATATCGCCGCAGAATGCATCGTATTTTAGAGATGTCTAAATAAAATTGCGGTTGGAAAGTGTTTTATAATCAATGCTTTTTGTATAATTGATCTTTTTTGTATTTATATTTACTGTTGCATCCATTCTAAAACCGTTTTTTTTTTGCATATTATCTGTGTTTCTGAATTTAGTGCCTAAGCAATTACAATATTTTTTATTTTGAATGATCACTAAGCTTTGATTATTTCTACAACGAAGCTTAATTTTAACACATGCAAAATGTAAACAGAACAAGTGATTACAAGATGAGTTGTGTAAGAATTGCTGAATTTTTAACGCAACATTATTTAGCTCTGGAGTCTGGAATATAATTGATATGAATATATATTAATTGATTTCAGATAGAGAAGCAAGCGATTTTATAACATTGGATTTTTTGATGAAGTTTTAAGTTTCCAAGTAAAATAAATTATTGTAGTTCTGTGATAATTTAAAAAGTATTACCGCTGAATGCATCGCATTTTTAGAGATGTTTAAATAAAATTGCATTTCAGTTAAGAAATGTTTCATTGTCAATGCTTTATACATGATTAATCTCTCTTGTTTACTATTTTCATACAAGATTGAAAAATTCTATCATTATATCGTAATTATTTTTCATAAGGAAAGAAAATAATAAAAATATTTACTTGAAAATAAGAATTATAACACAATATATGTAATTTTAGCAGAACATTAATTTACATATTTTAAAGCACCTTTATCTATTTCGGGCTTAAATTTGGAGACAAAAAATTAACGGTTGGAAGAATGTATTCAAAACTGTTATTTACATTTCTGTAAAAAGTTTGTCAAACATTCGAAAATTGTTTTTATGATCTCCAGCCTTTAGCAATTCTCCTAATTATATTTTAATTTCAACACATAACATTTTAATTAATTCGTAGCACATTGTTGGAAGAATTTTAAATAATTTGCTTATATGAATGAAAGAATATTTCATTTTTAATCCGATAGAAAAACAAATTACAGAAATATTTTCAAACAATTTTATTTAAAAAATACTCAACGTAGGTAGCCACATTTTTACTATATTTCTGATAAAATTAGCTTATTTGTATAGTCAGTACTTAGTATGTATATTTTTTTCAAATATTGTAATAATTATAAGCTCAGATTAATTCTCTTATTCTCACGCTTTTGCCAGTTTTCTGGGAAATGAAATGTTAATATAGTTTTTACTTAATATTTTAAAACTATTTTATGTTTAAAACTGCCATCGAGATCAAATACATTTAATTTAAATCAATGTCACTAAGATTTGTTTCTGTCCTCGGAAACATTTTGCTGTCTTTACTAATTTAATTTATGATATCTTGTAATTTATTTTTAACTATTTTTGCATTAGATTGGAGAAATTATTTTAAAATTTTCTCAATTCAAAAAATTGATTTCGGTGTAAAAGTAGATCGCAAAAGTAGGATACTTTATTAATTCTGAAACATTTAAAAATAAAAATAACTGTTTGAATTAAGAATCCGTGTCCCAGCAGGGACCACTGAACATTGGTTGACGAAAGCACGATGTTTACGTTGAGCTACTGAGACAATTATATTTATTTCTGTATTTGAAATAATTTGTACATTTCTGTCCTTTAAATTTCAAACAAAAAATAATGATCTGTACAACTGAACCGTTAGACTTCAGATAGACGTTCAATTTCTGTTCAATTCTACCTCCTCATTTATCTGCTTTTTATGCAGAATAGGACAGGATCCTTGTAACACTTCGCAATTCGAAATTGCTGCCATGAATTCCAAGGGTTATTATAATTTCGGCATATTTAAACCTCAGTCTGAGCAGTGTTATACTATCTGGTGCCACTGTAAATTATCCGTGTCTCAGCGGGGAATTTAAACACTGAACACCATGGGAATTGAAGGTGGGATCGAACTACTGACTGCTTAGATGAGATATCCTCATTGAGCTGTTCTCTTTCTTTTTATAAAAAATTCGATAAAACTGCTGTTTAAAATAATCTGAAAGTAAAGATACTTCATTATTAGCATCTTGAACAGCTGATTAAAATTATCAGCATGTCTCAAAAACAAAAATGTACCACTTATTCAGGATAAATAACACAGCGCAGTCACTGCTGTAATGGTATAGAAATTTCTGTATGAACTTTCCTTGTATAATTTCATGTTGCCTTTATAAACTTATATAATATTTTTAAGTGTAGATCTGAAAAAAAAATTATAATATATCCTATTTGCCTGCTAATCATGAAATGATTTAAAATTTAAAAACCCGTCGTTATTTAATAAGAATGGGAAAAAGAAATGAAAAAAGAAATAGAAAGTAAGTACCATGCTTTTCTTTATAAATATTAATTGCAATTTTTGTAAATATACGTTTTTACTAAAAAAACTAAAAATATATAGTTCTCACTCATGATCTAGCAGTAAATGCATTAAACTAAGCACATCTAAATTTAATGAATGTATGTTTCGTAAGTGATTTTGGATTTCACAGGTGAGAAACTTTGAAATATATTAGGGATTTACGTTAAACTGAAATTACGTCGAGAACACAAATCTTAAAATATGCTGCGTAACTCGAGAGTGTACATCGAGAACAAAAATCTGGACATACACTGCATTTGGCGAGAATCGACATATATACGTACTTTACGTTATACTGCATACTTCGAGAGTTGGTGTATATACTTACGCCGATGTATACTGCTTACGCAAAGAGTTTACCTATATATGTACGGCTGGACTCGACGTATATACGCACTTCAGCGTTTAAAATACTGCTTCGGGTATACGTCGATTGTACTAAAAACAACATTCCGCCGAAACACGTCGTATTGCAATTATCTGATCGTTAAAAATATGTATTCTGTTCATCTCGAAAGACTATGGAGATTTTGTCAAGTATATATTTTTAAATTATCTTATTGAATAATATTTTGCGTTAAAATACGTAATTTGAAAACTTAAAGTAAACACCACTAATATTTAAAAGTTTTACTAACTTATATAAATACCAATTATGTTTAATCTGGCTTCAAATGTTTCTCTTATTTTTGTCCACCTATATGACGTAAGCTTGTACTACGTCTCCAAACGTGTGCTTTATCTAAGTTTAAACAGATGTTTTGCAGAATGTATAAATTTATATGCAATTGCAGAAACCTTTTTTGTGATGCGGTGTTGCAATTTTGATGAATCGGGATATACATGTAATCGTAATGGGAGGCTGGAATTCAGTAATTCTTTTCCCGTTACACAGCAGATGTTTTATATTAAATTTAAAAAGATTTGTAAACATGCTTTCTAATTAACAGTGATGGAATTTTAAAGTGATTATCGCATCACTTTCTGAAATAGAACTTAGACTACCTTAATTTCAAATTAAGTAAAATAACTTATTTAGTAACTGTGAGGCCAGAATATGTCCTCACATGAGGCATTTTTATTGCAGTATTTATGGTGCATAGAACGGCTAACAAAGCTCGAGTCTGGCTGGCGCCGGTGTTTACAATAACGTGAACTTTTAGGTCAAATACTATAAATTTGGGTGTCCCAGGCCAAAGGGGCTGAGAGGGGCCTTGATAAATGTCGAGCGATGCCATTGGGTTCAGAAGAACCAATGAGCGCCAAGGGGAAGAAGGGTGGAGCTACCCCTCCCCCCCCCCCCCGCCGAAGGAACTACATGTCACACCGATACGAAATGTCGCAGAAGGAACTTTGATACGAGATGTAGCAGAAGTAACTTGGATACGAAATGTGAGAAGTAACTTATACAGAATATTGCAGAAGTAAGTCGGATGCGAAATGTTGTAGCAGTTGGACGGATACGAAAGGAGTTGGGAGCAGATACTCATACGAAAGAGGTTGCAGTTGACTATAAGTACGAGATGCAAGCCACACACGAAAGAGTTGTGGCCGTACGGTCAGCAATAAGACGGATGCAGGCCTCAGCGTGATGAGCCGAAGATTAAACTGTAAGGTATGTGCTCATTTCCCCAGGTCATAGACATTATCGAAATCTAATTTTGCTGGTCACATATCTCCCATTACTAGAGTAATTAAATGATAGTCGATAATTATGATAAATTGTTGTTAGTGATAAATTGATGTTGTAAATAAATTATATTGTTAAAGTTAAATAGGCTAGTCTTTTTATAATGATTAATGAATTCTTTTCAGGACTTACACAAAAAGTAAAAATAATTGGAGGGTATTGCGGCACAACAACGAGCGATGTACGTTTAAATGTTAATTCCACGTTATGAGATCAACGGCCATGTCTTTATTGCTTAATAATAATAATCAAATATAATGTTAACTGTAAGTTTTATTATCTTCCACGTCCCATAGTAACTTAATTAGTAAAATAACTTTTATAACATTTGATCCTCATATGAATAAGTAAAATAAGAATTGTTTAAAAAAATTAGTTCAGGAATTTAACTTAAAATCTCGTTTCAAGAGACCTCCTGAATACATGTCAACCATATTTTTAAAAGATGCACGCCTTTGTGTATGTGTGTGCATGTCTGTGTATGTGTTTCATATCTGTGTATGTGTTTCATATCTGTGTATGTGTTTCATATCTGTGTATGTGTTTCATATCTGTGTATGTGTGCGTGCATGTCTGTAAAGAGTGGACACCATATCTCTAGAACAAATGACAGAATCGAAAGTTTCGCACATAAATGTCTCTACTGTTTAACACATTTAGATATTATGGAGAAAAATGGCATATTTGCAAGCATTCTTATATATTGAACTCGATTAAAATAAATAAGCTGTAATGATCGTAATCGATCAAAATTAAAATATATTATTTCATGAAAATCGCTATATCTTAGAACGATATCGTGCTTCTTATCAAAAATAAATAAAATGTATAATGTCTTAAGAAAATTCATAACTGATATACATTGGTGTCCAATTATTTATGATTAGAAGTACTTTCAAAATATTAATTTATTTGAAAAGAGTAAATTATTTATTTTAGCATTTTAAATAATCTTTTCTAGATAGTTGCACGTTACCAATTCTTTTAAATAAAAAAATCTTGTAAACTGAATATTCCTGCGACAATGCAACCTGATATTGATTTAAAATATTTTCATTTTTATTTAAAGATATATTTTTGGAAAATTAAATGCATTCTTCTGGTCAGACCTTTCTTAAAATCAATAGGTTTCTGATATTTATAAATTTAAATAATCTTGCTAAATTTCATTAAGTTTTTATTCTTTGCTCGATAGATATCGTGCCCATAAGACAGACAAATACACAAAATCCTTCAACAAATGGTAAATTCAGGCATGCTCAAAGCTTGTATATTTGAAACAATGCAAAAGCTGGATTTTTGACTTTATCAGGGCAGCTCAAAGGCATTTCATGCATTGTAAGAGAAATAAATATTAGTGATTTAAAAATCTCAACCTAATCCTATACACTCAACAAATATTTTCCTCCTATAATACATTTCTTCATATGTCTAGCAATCTGAAGTATTCTATCCTCCAATATTTTTATATTTCACATAAGGCTTAGAATCAATGATTGTAAAGAATCGTTTCCCCTTGTAACTAACCTTAGTAGAACAGATGACGGTTAAACATTGACCAAGTATTAGAAATCGGTGATTGATCGCTTTTGTAAATGCAATATCTTCGAATGGTCTTGAAAATAACATATGGACGGAAATGACATATGGTTCTTGACGCTCGGTTATTCATCGGCTATTTATTCATTCGATTATATGACCATTTTTATACTTATGGAAAATATGATATGTCAAATACGACATTTCATAAGTAGTGTTATTTCAATTTTTGAACATCCTTCCCTTTATTAGTTGACCTCTAAGAAAGGTGGTCACTTAATACATGACCACATATTCCAGATTAAGTGGAAGTCGTCTTAGACAGATTTCAATCTGTAAAAATAAAATTTGTGGGTAAAATGTTTTAACGCATAGTACCGGTAGATTGCTAAAAAGGCAAGTTTTAAATATTTTATCGGACTATTTTGGTTAATATATAGTCGAACTTTCAGAAATCGGCTGGGATATCAAAAAATGTTGCAATAAAAATGTACACACCAAGGTTGTTTCTAACCAGTCAGTCGACATAAAAATATACAACCAATATGAATGTTAAATCAAAATAATCAGAAAGGTAAATCTGGTAAATCAGTATCTACTATTTAATCGGTATATATTTATTGCTGGGAAATGTGAGACTAGAGATGAAATATATCATTAAATTAGAATATTAAAACGACCGTGGTGAATCTAGCTCAATAATAGTTCCATCAAATTTCACAAAATCAGTATCTACTATTTAACCGGTATATATTTATTGCTGGGAAATGTGAGACTAGAGATGAAATATATCATTAAATTAGAATACTAAGACGACCGTGGTGAATCTAGCTCAATAATAGTTCCATCAAATTTCACAAAATCAGTATCTACTATTTAACCGGTATATATTTATTGCTGGGAAATGTGAGACTAGAGATGAAATATATCATTAAATTAGAATATTAAAACGACCGTGGTGAATCTAGCTCAATAATAGTTCCATCAAATTTCACAAAATCAGTATCTACTATTTAACCGGTATATATTTATTGCTGGGAAATGTGAGACTAGAGATGAAATATATCATTAAATTAGAATACTAAGACGACCGTGGTGAATCTAGCTCAATAATAGTTCCATCAAATTTCACAAAATCAGTATCTACTATTTAACCGGTATATATTTATTGCTGGGAAATGTGAGACTAGAGATGAAATATATCATTAAATTAGAATATTAAAACGACCGTGGTGAATCTAGCTCAATAATAGTTCCATCAAATTTCACAAGATCAGTATCTACTATTTAACCGGTATATATTTATTGCTGGGAAATGTAAGACTAGAGATGAAATATATCATTAAATTAGAATACTAAAACGACAATGGTGAATCGTGGTCAATAATAGTTCCATCAAATTTCACAATAAATTAAACATTGGTTCATAATCAATAAATATAATAATTAATATTAAACTGCAGTCATGGTAAGGAGACAATGATGAGAACTAACCCGGATCTGAGGGGGGTGCAAACCAACACCCAATAAAACACCTGCTCCTGTACCAGCGTCACTGTTGTGGGGCCAGGCTACACTCAATGAGAAGATCTCAAAAAGTTAGATCTCCCATTCCTAGGAGTTACTGAAATTATGTTGTAATTGATAACGGTCATATTATAACTAATAACGTAAGATTTAATATACTTAAATAAAAGGTGGATTTTAAATCTACTAGAGCATCTTTAATGAAAATACAATAAATAATAACTCAGATGAAAATTAGACGGTCTTTTACGGTTCTTAACAGCACATCATACCTAAGCCTGTTATACATAAGTTATGTCATATACAACAAGAAAGATCAATCATGCTTAAAGCATTGATTATGAAACACTTTCCAACTTCAATGCAATTTTATTTAAACAAGTCTAAAATGCAATACATTCCTCGGTAATATTTTGAAACTTATCGCAATACTGCATTAATTTATTATATTTGAAAACTTAAACCTTCATCGAAAAAAATGAACTTCATTCAAATGACGGCATTGAAATATAAATTGGCTATTTTAAACATCTCTAAAATGTTATACATTCCTCGGTAATAGTTTTAGAATTATCATAATACTACGATAATTTATTATATTTGAAAACTTCATCGAAAACAACTGAAATTAATTCAAATGACGACATAGAAAAAATAACACGCCTGGGTCTCTCTATAAAAACAAGCTTTCATTCATAACTTTCTCCCATTCATTTCATTCATCTCAATACTATAATAATTTATTTTATTTAAACATTTTGTATAAGGCCATGGAGCTACAAAAAATTAAACTCTATGCTTGAAACTTCATCGAAAAAAATCGTCCTTCTCTTTATGAAATCAATTAATATTTCATTCATATCAGCCATGCAGACTCCATGGACTAAATTATTTTGTGTTAAAAAAATACAGGAATTCTAATACAACTCATTCTATATATTTTGCTGTTTACATCTTACATAGGTGAAAAATAGGCTTAGCTGTAGAAATAATCAAATTTAGATGAACATTTAAACTCAAATATATTGTCATTGCGTTGTTTCAGTATGTAGATGCACAGAATTTAAGCAAAAATAAAGTAGTTTTAGGACGGATACAACACTCAATATGAATTAAAAAGAACTTAAAAAAATCACGATTTTGAAACAAGATGGATGCCATATATCATTTTGAAGTGGGTCATGTGATCGTTTCATATCATGGTCACGTGATCGTTTCATATAAGAGGTGTAATTATTATTTTAATTTTTATTTAAAAAACTACTGAATATATTACGCTGAATTTTTTTTTTATATATTTTATGGAACAATTTGAATATTACCTAAAATTTTCGAAGCAATTTGTGATTTTTAAATTCGCTTAAAAAATGTTTGAAAAATTAGGTCCCATAGGGCTCAATGTATTTCATTTTTTCGACCCGGGTTCAATTCAAAACTAATTCGGTGATATTATTCATTTATATTCCCATAGGTTCTACAGACCGTCTGAACAACATACTAAAATTTCATTTTGATTAAGTCATTTTTACGGCAGTTATCGTGCTAACGGACAAACAGACAGACAGACAGACAGACGGAATGAACAAAGTCATAAACACTTTTCAACTTTGTTGTAAAGTGTTAAAAATAACACGATTATCGTCCCATTTTAAATATCATCTAGCACCACATTTTGGCGTATTTGACAAATTTAGACCACACCTAAAAATTATTTTGTAAAAAAATGAGTGTCTTGACCTATGTACAAAAGGTACCCAATAATAACCGGAAGACTGTTCGAAAATAAAAATATTTAATTCCGTCACGTGATGCCCATACCTTTCATGATATAAGAAATGCTCTTCTAAATATCTCCAACTTGGCGATATTTGGCTCCACATTGACAAAAATATCTTTAACATTTCAGAAATGATGCAACGTTAATGAAAATAGCGACTAATTGATAAATGTATTATTAAAATATTAAAATATATGGACTATATCGCTCATTGAAGATGCTACCAATAGTGATAATTGTTAATTTAGAGTTGCCTTAAATGTAAGTTAATTGGGTAAGAAATAGTTTTAGATGTTGTCATCTGGATGTACAATTTACAGCGCCAAATGTACAATTTAAAGTTGCAAACACTGTGCAGTGGATCTTTTCATCACTTTTTCACCGTTAAACAAGTAAATATAAGGAAAGTCAGGTGCTGCTCACATCAGATTTTTTGACTTGATACCTGGAGAGATTAGTAGAGTAATATTTCACTTAATATTTTCCAGAGTTCAACTGGCTTCGCCTTTCGCCAGCACTCTGCATTGAATCTCTCTACTAATTTATCTTCTCGTGTCGCGAAATATGTCGAAACAGTTGTCTGTAAGTGCATCCCTTCTGGTGCTAAATTACATCGTGTTCTGGAAGTAAGTAAGTACTTCCCCATACGCGCCTAATAAATTACAGGGCTATATAATGTCACATCAGTAGAGATGTTGGTTAGGACATTGCTGATTTTTTTTTTTTTTTTTTTTTTTTTTTTTTTTTTTTTGCATGTTATGGTCTGACACTCTGTGCTGTCGTTAAGTTATGATATACCATTTATTTTTTAAAGCTGAAATCAGAATTTGACTTGCATACAAAATATATTTTATTGAATAAATTTGGTATACAAGTCTATATTTTATTCATCACATGTGCATATCTTACATAATAAAGTAATAAGGTGTCTGTCTGTGCAGTCTGTAACTGGAAATCTAAAAGCCATACGACTATGAAATTCGTTACGCGTGTACTTTAAAACCGGGAAAGTGCACAGCAGCTTCTTTTTATTAGTAATTTCGAATTACGTGTTTTGATATTTCATGCTTCAGCTCGATTTTCAGGCAAATCGGTTCCTTAGAGATCAAACAATTATATTTCAAACAAATGTTAAATTGAATACATACGATAAATAGACGAATTATTGGTAATTATATATGCAACTTCTCTAAATATTATAGACTAAAACAAAAAAAAAAACGGATGCCATCCGTTCATTAATTATAATTTTTATAAAAGTGAGCAAATCTGTAAGATTGTAGATTCGGTGTTTTGCCCCTTCGTTTCGGTGACTGTGCAAGCACTTAAAGCCACTGAAGCTTTTTCTACTATAAAAAGGATTCCGTTTTGAATCTTTTAGTCTTATAGAATCGGGACCATTTTAAAGGTAGAGGAAAGGGAATGGTTTGGGGGTGGTATTGCTATAACAGTTGTACACGGATTGTGAACAATTTTCACTTTTATTTATGTAAAATTATTTATTTTGCTATTTTGTAGATTATCGAATCCCATTCACCCCTATTTTAACTCCTGGGCATCGCTAGATGCATTTTCTAGTTAACAATATTAATGTTTCCGATTTTACATGTTTTGGTTTGTATTTAAATTTTTTATCGGCTTTCATACGAACTAAAATTGTAGATTGAATTAATCTTCGAAAAACAAAATCAATTTTTCATCGATCATAATCGTCCTATTATATAACTAATGTAATAGGCACATACCCTTCATTTACTCCTATATGCTCAAAAATTCTTTGCGGACGAAATATCATCTTTTCGGTACAATCACATCTAGTCTTTTCCAAATGAAATATATTTCCTAGTTATAGAGAGTTTTTTCCACAAGTATACAAAGTTGAAGAAGGTTTTTAAGCTTCCAATATCTTCATAAGGAATGGGCCATGTGTGTGCACATTAAATCTAACATGAGCCCGATCAAATAAAAGTGATTGCAGCATCCCTAGCGGAGAATTAAAAAAAAAGGTTAGGAAAAAGAACTCTAGCAAATCTTTATAAGCGAAAAATACCAATTAGAAAGTTAAAGAGAATGGTCACTTTACTATAGATAAACCTTATGTGTACACTGTATGCTCATTGACAGTTCCTTACAAAGTTACTGCGGTGCTTAATAACGTTTCTAGACACTCTGCATAAATCCTGATTTTCTCGCTTAAATTTGTAATCCTGCATTGGTGTGATACCAGAAATAGATCTCACACGAAGTGCTGTGTTTGAGGTGAGACACTTTTATGTACAAATTTATGGTGTCTGAAACGGCAACAATACGTCCAGTCGAAAAGACGACAGAGTTTACAGCATGTGAACCCAAAGGTCAACTGAAACCATAAATTAGGGGACTCAAGCCAGAAGGGGTCGAACGAACTCTTAAAATAATGTAAAGAACGGCACTGGATGGAATACTAGCCAATTCAGATGAAGCTTGTTACGTCACATTCAATGCTTCGAATGAGAGCAAAGGTGGGATTGACACCCCCGACAAATGGAAGGAACCACAACTTGTGACCGAAGAAGGACACTGATCAACGACAAGAGCAGTGATGACTTAATAACGACATAACGACGACTAGAAATGTAGAGTGCTCCGTAGATATTCAAAAAGAATGGATAGATATTAATTTGTGCAGAGTTACAGCAGTACAATATGTTCAACGAATTGACGAGTCGGAGCATTACACCAAGAGTTAATGCCGGTAAATGGACGACACATAAATACGGATGCTGACCAAGGGCAAGACAAGTTTGAAGGTATGTGTCCATTGAAAATGATATCTGGTCATAACCACTATTTAGGATTTTCCGTACTGGTCACATATGTCCCCTCCTCTGAAATAATATAATTAAATATTGTAATTGAATTATTTAAGTATTTATGTTATTTAATAAATGTTTTTGTTAAAGTTAAAATGGTGTGATCCATTTAGTATTTTATTAATTAATAATTCCTTTACAGGACTCACACAAAAAGTAAATAATTGGAGGGTTATTGCAAAACACAACGCACAATCTTAA
Source organism: Amaurobius ferox (assembly GCA_951213105.1). Classification (NCBI taxonomy): domain Eukaryota; kingdom Metazoa; phylum Arthropoda; class Arachnida; order Araneae; family Amaurobiidae; genus Amaurobius; species Amaurobius ferox. The sequence goes on from OX578137.1 coordinate 125,201,188, forward strand.
TGAATTTAATATTAAAAGTAAAACTTAAAATCTCTTTCCCACAATAGGCTTATGTGATTTCATACTTTGCTATCAAAGTACTTTATACTTTAATATCATACTTTATACCTTATTATCATACTTTCATACTTTACTATCATACTTTCATACTTTACTATCATAATTTCATACTTTACTATCCTGCTTTCATACTTTACTATCATACTTTCATACTTTACTATCATATTTTCAAACTTTAGTATCAAACTTTCATACTTTATATATACTTTACTATCATACTTTCATATCATTCATTTGCTATCAATTATATCTCTGCACGCTCTGACAATGCTTTAAAATAACTTTGATAATATTAAGCATTCTCTCTCGAATATTTTAAAATTTCACATATGGCGCGGAACCAATAATCCCGTGTTGTAAATCTTCGTTTTTCTACTGCCAGAGCAATACTGTTCATTTTAGAACCGCGGAGCTTTCACGTCTTGATAAAGAAAAGACTCATATTCAAAAAAATTGACAGGTCGATATATTTACGCTGAGAGTTTCTATTTTTAGGAATTCGGAAAAAGAACAAGAGGTTTATCGATAGTTTACTGCGGAGATTGAGCTTGAAGATATCAATGAGATTATTTTAATCTTTTCGAATATTTTATTTAAAATGATATATATTTATCGTATTTTAGGTGTCCGTAGATATTCATAGAGTATTTGTAAGTTACTTATTTTTTTATATATGTCTACATTTTATTTTGAAATATGACAAAATAATTAGGAAATATTATCGCAAAACATAAAAGAGTGAAAACAAACTAATATTTTTGATGAAAAGTTGATGATGATACCAATAACCGCCTTTTGAACACTGCTATAGATGATAGATGATAGTAGAGATGATAGTAGATTAATAATGCGGTGATCTATATGGATATAAATGATGAATTATAATCATTTTAAGATTTCTCTGTATAGCATTACTAAAACTTGTAACAATACATTAATTGAATTATTATCAGCATTATGCGTATAAAATAAGGCTTGAGAGCATTTTTTGTTTGAAAATAAGTCCTTACGGAAATGTGTGCATAATGGAATGTTTTCAATAATTTTCAATAAATGCACTCTGATTTTTTGACCAGTCGTTGGGGACTTAGTATGCCCTTGAAACAATTATCACCAAATTCTCGCATAGCTGTTTTGTCAAAGAATTTCATGTCATCTATATTTTTAAGCACTATTTACTTTAAGAAAAATTATATGGAAATATAGAGACCATGAAAGGAAACCATTTACCTTCATTATAAAAGAAAACACAATTATTCTAACTTAACGTCTAAAAACATTCTACCCATTTTACATCTTTATATTCATACAGTTAAGTATTTTGTACCTTTTTTATGTTTTACACTCTACGGTTGAAAATATGTTTCTCACATTGGACACCGCTGCATAATATGAATTTTAATGCGAATAAATATTCTAATGCGAAGTACACTTTCCCGAAACTTTTAAAATCCCAAGAGACGGTGTGTAATCGAAAAAATGGTGTTGTATATTTTCGTTTCGAAGCAACACCCTTCATTTTGAAACTACGATGCTTTCATTTTTTGACAAAACGTAACTCTTTCAACTCAGATACCCATCACAAATACACTGTGATGTATTTGTGATGGGTATTTTGTTTTTTGAATTTAGAAACACTATTAATAAATCAATGGTTTACTCTAAGGATTGAAGCTTGAAGATAACATTATTTTATCTTCCACATATTTTATTAAAATCGTTATATATATAAAAACTAAAGCACCTTTCTTAAAATATAAAAAAGCTGATTCACGTTTAAGATTAAAACTGCTAATATGCATAATTTTATGAAGGCAGGTTTAACACCTATTCTATTAAATATTAATCCACTGAAAATTAATCCACATGGCTTTGTTTTCAACTTCGTATTGACAATATAGATATTCTAAATTTTTCAATGTCAACATATCTCCTAACTTTAAAATGACATAGTTTATCTTAATGTTAATCACGAAAACCACCCACCGGCGTATTGGAGCACCAATAAACCTGTATATTTCGAGAAAAGCTTGCTAAAGTTCGTATAATGTGCATTCCTGTTCTTTGCCATCCACCCGAATAGTAGATAATTTGAAGCTGCACTTTAGGCAATAGCATGGAACCTTTCAGGACAACTTTACATCCCCTATTTACCACTGGGTCTCGGTAGTATCGTAACATTTTGCCCTTACGTAATTATATCTCACTTCGAATTTGAGGGACTATTTGTGAAAACGGTTTTTTCTACATCACAGGTCCGTAATCTTATGCTGACGACCATCATAGAGATCCTATGAAAGTAAACATATATATCATTTACTGTACTATTTCATTCAATTGTTGTTTCCTGAATAAAATGTGTGGCGATTGTGCGTCGCCGGTCCCCGAACCAGGGACCTGATGCATTATAGGCCGACATTATAATCACTGAGCAAAAGCTAGCTCCTCCTCTGTTTTTATAATTCGGTTACTGGCTCGTGTGGCATCTTTTGATCAGATGTCTTTGCTGCCGCACACTCCCTCCGCTGATGAGGAAGGCCGAGAGGCTTGTCGCCTCGGCGTGACGTCAGGGCCGGGAGGCGTGTCTCCTCGGCGTGACGGACAGTCGTGGTCAACCAGGAAGGGAGTGTCAAGGCTTCTGACTTCGTGTGGTGCTGCCATCTCGTGTTGAGATGGAGAGATCGTTGGAGAGGAAGTCTGCGTTTTTCAAACGTCCAGTCATCATTGTGGCGATTGTGCGTCGCCGGGCCCCGAACCAGGGACCTGATGCTTCGTAGACCGACATTATAATCACTGAGCAAAAGCTAGCTTCTCCTCTGTTCTTAAAATTCGGGAACAGGCTCCAAGTATCTTTGATCAGATGTCTTTGCTGCCGCACACTCCCTCCGCTGATGAGGAAATGCCGAGAGGCGTGTCGCCTCGGCGTGACGGTCAGTCGTGGTCACCCAGGAAGGGAGTGTCAAGGCTTCTGACTCCGTGTGGTGCTGCCATCTCGTGCTGAGAAGTGAAGTCGTTGGAGAGGAAGGTTGCGTGTTTCAAACGTCCAGGGGAACCACTGTGGCGATTGGGCGTCGCCGGGCCCCGAACCAGGGACCCTTTGGTTACAAGACCGACATTATAATCACTGAGCAAAAGCTAGCTCCTCCTCTGTTCTTATAATTCGGGAACAGGCTCCAAGTATCTTTGATCAGATGTCTTTGCTGCCGCAAATGTATAATATCTTGCTGATCGCTGATGGTAAAATTCCGAAACTATTTTCTAAAATATACACAAATATAGCAAGATTTGGGTTGCAAGCAATTGTTACAGTTAAATTAGTTTTTTACAATTTTAGCATTAACATGTAAAGAAAACAATATTGTTTTTACTTTTTACTGTGCACTTAATAAGCGCGAAAAACAATATTGTTTTCACATTTTACTGTGCACTTAATAAACACAGACAACAATATTGTTTCTACAATTTACTGTGCATTTAACAAACACAGAAAACAGTATCATTTTTACATTTTACTGTGCATTTAATAAATACAGAAAGCAATATTTTCTCTTTTAAATACCATACTACCCACTTTATAAATCCACGGTTTCTAGCTACGTTTTGATGTTCCCTATAGGCTTATGTCATTTTATGCACTACGAACAAAAGCAAATTCATCCATGCATAGAATGCACTTTAAAATATACTTTCTTATATAATAAAGCGCGAAAAACAATATTGTTTTCACATTTTACTGTGCACTTAATAAACACAGACAACAATATTGTTTCTACAATTTACTGTGCATTTAACAAACACAGACTTTAAAATATACTTTCTTATATAATAAAGCGCGAAAAACAATATTGTTTTCACATTTTACTGTGCACTTAATAAACACAGACAACAATATTGTTTCTACAATTTACTGTGCATTTAACAAACACAGAAAACAGTATCATTTCTACATTTTACTGTGCATTTAATAAATACAGAAAGCAATATTTTCTCTTTTAAATACCATACCCACTTTATAAATCCACGGTTTTTAGCTACGTTTTGATGTTCCCTATCGGCTTATGTCATTTTATGCACTACGAACAAAAGCAAATTCATCCATGCATAGAATGCACTTTAAAATATACTTTCTAATGTGAACCATTTCTTCTTCAATCTTTTCAAATTTCACATGTGGCGTGGAATCAATATAAGTCCGCGTTGTAAATCTTCGTTTTTCCTTTGCCAAAGCTGTCTCCTTCATTTCGGAACCGCGCTTTCACTCTTTGACAAAAACGTGTCACATTCAAAGATATATTTACGTTGGTTGCTTCTATTTATAGGAATTGGAAATACGAGCAAGAAATCGATGGTTTACTCTGGAGATTAGAGCTCGAAGATATTCAACGCTGTGGACAGGATGGGATGTACCTAGTGCACTCTGCGAGCAAGGTAAATGTTATTTTTCAAAATGTATTTTTTCAGCAATGGATTAATGCTGTAAAGCATTTCCATAGGTGCAGTGTAGAATTTAGAATTTTATTTTAATGGAAATGATACGACCTTCTTTACAGACTGGCATCCTACTACGAATGTATTTTCTTATAAATAAGTTGGTATCACGTCTAATTTCAAATAAATAAGATTAAGCACACAACTTTGATAGAAGGTATTTTATTATACTTCTTATAAAAGGCTTTACTTTCCATATAGCCACTGATGAAGAGCGTATTAACGCTCGAAAACGCTCTGGCTTTTTTCGATTTTGTACGTCTTATAAGAAGTGTAATAAAAGACCTTCTATCAAAATTGTGTGCTTAATTTTATTTATTTTCTTATAATTTATTATGAGCTATTCAGTTTTTCAAAATAAATTGCTGAATATGCATGCGAAGAAGGGGCATACATTTTCTTTCAATTTTCAAATGTATTATAAAAGCGATTTTCAATGCTGTTTGGATACAACTGTTCTGATACATTTTTAAAATTCAAAATTTCCTTCAGACTTAAAGTTTGCCTCAAGCTATACGTTTGTAGGTGTATTTATGCACTAATGGAGTAAATTCAAATTCCATTTTATAACAGAATAAAACGAGATAAGTTAATACAGTTAATTATGTAGAGTTATGTCTCTATATACTCATAAACCTTTGTATTTCATAAAAGTAAGCAACTGGAATTTTTTCACTGTCTGTTTTTACTATGGAAATATCAAGAGATATTCTCTAAAGTCTATATGATAAATAATATGTAAGAAAAACTCTATTGTCAAACATTTATTTCACTTATGATTTTATAATTCTGAAAAAAAAATATTTAGCCAAAAGATTCTGACATGAACTGGGTAACTTTGCAAAAGCTTTTAATATTGTAGGTAAAATATAGATGGTAACATTGTTGTGACATGATGTTCTGGCTGTCTTATATTTAAAATTGTTCATTAAAATGTTTAATTAATATATCTTTACTTTTCTCCTCATTCAAAATTAATTTCGTTTCAATCCAGTGGTATTAATCTATTTTCAACTTCCCGATATGTTTCATTTTATTTATTTAGCACATGCGAACAAAAATTAATAATCAAATGATCGATCGCTGTAACTTTGATATCAAAAATTGAATTCATATATTCCATACAGAGTATTGATAGGAACATAAATTGTGGCTGCAGCTGGTTTACCAAAAAGACAGTTTAAGACAGATAACCTTTATGATCAGATTTATTCCTAGCACAGGGGCTGAAAAACTGAACTTCTTACCCAGGCTATGCCCCAGCGACGGAGGTGGAATCAACTACAACCAATCGGAAAATCATGCATGAGGTAAATCAATGGATATCAGCGACATGACCAATCAGTATGTAAGGGCCACCAAAATGTGAAATCGACCGCCTCTCAACATTGGCCATATAATTTCCTTGAAGAATAGCTTGCTGAACGTAAAAATGTGGAACAGATATTTGTTGATGAAATAATGGAATATATGTGAGTTTTAAAGAGTGAAACAAAGTTTACTCTGTAGAATGAATGCTGGTGAAAGCTTGTAATGCTTGCAGTCTTACATAAGACTTAAAAATAATATTCATAATGAGCTTATTAACTTTTTATTACCTTATATTATTGCACACGCTCACTGTTATCCCGTCTTGATGAACATAAAAAAGTTAAATTTCCTAAATGAATTTTTTGGATAGAATTTTAGAGTAGCATAAATACTATGGCCAAATGTATCGAATTATTAGAAATGTAAATATTACCTTTGCAAATATGACATGTAAATAAAACCATGCATTTTACTCTAGAAAAGCAATAAAATCGTGTGTGTGTTAGTGTCCACGTCTTTATTAGTGGACTAATTTATGTATTACCTTACAGCTACCAACAAGTGAATGGAGTCAATGCTACAATCGCCAAATCTTGTTTATACAGCTTATTCTGCCAGTGAACTAAACATAATATTTTTCATCGTCCGGCTGAAACCGCACTTTTTTGAATCATATGTTAGTAACCCGAGGTTTGGCATTGAGCACCGGTGATTGCGATGTCTTTGATTTGACATCATTTGGTGATAGGATTATATAGAGTTGTTCGGATTTTTTACAACCCCCTAAAAATGAGTTGCTTTGATAATTTTTCGGCAGTTGAAATTATTGTTTATATTTGTAAGATATAAAACAGCGTATCTTGCATTATGCCTTTATATTAACCGCGAAACGCTTCGCTGTGTTTCCACATTTTCGTAAATAGATAATATGTAAAGAAGATCATAGTTGCATTTTTGTAACGAAAAATAATTATTTTTTTTTATTGATGAAACTGATGTTTTCAATGAAGGAATGCTAACAAAATGGAGATGGTATGTTGATTAATTTGTTCTGAAATTTCCTGTGCTTTTGATTTTTATTCGTCTATGGAGTAGGCTCTATTTTCGGATGATGTATTGTCTTATTTTATCAAAATTAGTAACTATTATTTGATGTTTACATTTACGATTTATTCCGATTCATCATTTTCTTTACCTTAAAGCAATTTTAAGGACTCTGAAACTTTATTTTCTAATCATATTCAATCACCGTTTCTCTGTGTTATTTGGGCGGTCTGATAAATATGTTACTGGATAATACAGCTACTAAAATATTGCTGACAAATATCCTTTAACACAATCTCCTTCATAGTTTCTTTTTTAAACATATATATTTTTTAAACTAAATGAAGTTAATCATGCTCAAATTAGCGCATATGAGTTTTCATCACTTGACGAATACCTAACCTGTAGTGGAGAAGAAGGTATGATATTAAATCTTCTGCCAAAAAAAAGAATGCGACACAGAAATTGATAAAAATCATTTTTAACAAACTTTCTTCAATATTTCAACTACAAAACAAATGGAAAGATTAAATAAAACACATTTAATGTAACATTCAAACGATTTTTACATATAATGGAAAATTAAATATTTGCATCCATCCCCGTACATGGCAAAATTAGTTGGCTTGATCTTGGCGAAAAATCGTTGTGCAGCAAACCTATGCAGGAGACTTCCAGGGAGGGTCAGAGATCAAAAGACCAGAATGCCGCCGTTGACAGTATTCTAGAAGGTGGACGTTATCGCCGTTCGTGACGTCACTGGGTTAGAAGAAGTGCCAGTTTCTCCGACTAGCATTCATTTCTATGGGAAAACATAGACTGTATCTGTCGTTGTTTTAATATAATTTGTAATTCTATCGTAAAAGTGAAGTTTAAGTGTAAATTTGTGTATTATAAATGTATATATATTAGTATTTTCACGTATATAAAGTATAATTTTGGTAAGCACAAAAATGCCTGGTTGATGCTCGGTTGCTTTGTGTTCAAATTATTATAAGAAGTCAGTGGGATCTATTAGTTTTCATAGATTTCCAAAAGATCCTACACTCCAAAAATTATGGATCGTGAAGTGCAAAAGAGAGGATAAAATAAACATTGCTAACGCAACTGTCTGTTCGGGTCACTTTTCTGATGAAGATTTTGAAGAAGATTTTCGGGCTAAATTTTGAATTTGAAGCCGGTTAAACGATTAAAACAAGAAGCCAACGGCACAAAAATCTCACATACCATTAATACCGCAGTTAAAAATAATGTTTTTAATATAGCAGTATAAAAAATACTTATGATTGACATGTTTCATTGATATGTAAAATATGTGGTCCTCTAAGTAATCCAAAATACAAAATTAATAAAATAAAAACGACTTCATATGCAGTATCTAAAATATATAAAAATAATTTATATTTCTGATACTAGCAATTATGGAGTTTTCTTTCTTTTTTTGGAGGGGAGGGGGGGAGGAGATATTAGCATTTTGTAAGCCAATTTACACAGTTTAGTTTATTGCAAAATGTATGTAAAGTTAATTTTAAATACCTTAAGCATTTTACTTTGTTATTAATATACATAATCATAAAACGCAATTATTTAGTAATCATAATATTGACATTATATTCACATAATCTGAAGTTATGGGACATTTCGTTTTGATATGTAAAAAGCTTAGAATGCAAAACTAAAATCATCAAAGTTGAAATATAATGCATAAAAAATTTATTTACAATAAAACTAAAAGCCAGCGGCACATTTTTCAAAAGAAATAAAAAAGTGGGAGCATACTTTCTAAGAAATGCATGGCGCATATATATCAAAAGAGAAATGCGTCATTATGAACTTGCAGTCAAAGTTAGCAAACATTTCACCTTCTATACCACTAAAAGCCATAACTTTATTTTCACGAACCAGAGCATTCACTCGCATTAAACACTTAAATAAGACTTTCATGCAACAATTAGTAGAGGGAAAAAAGCTAAGAAAAGCCTCTAAATGGTGTAAAAGCAGTATCATGGCATAAAAATGGTATGTATTGATTTATTATTTATGATCCACGTGAACATTGCTTTAAAATTTTAAAACTGTACATATTTTATATATTTAAAACTCTATAAAGTTCAATAACATCAATTTTGCATGCTTAAAATATATTTGTGAAACTGACAGATCCAGTGGCTTAACCAAGAGTCATAATACTCTACTATAGCTCACAAAATGCATCGTCTTTTTGTTAGGTAAATAAAATAAATCTACTGCCATTGACCATCCATTCGACCGTCAACTCCCCCCTTTTCCCAATATCCGATCTATGCTTCTTAATATAATACATAGTTATGTAATTACTAGATTGATGATATTTCATAGTCATCAATATATGTTATATATATATGTGGGATTTTTTACGCAATTAGATATTTTTGAAATACACATTTATATTACATATAGAAATTATTATCAATGTTTAAGATAATGGATACTATATTTTTAAAAATCCGATGATTAGATATTTATTTATATCATCATATCTGTATTAAAACAGTTGAAATGTAATTTTTATATTTACTACACTTTTCACGATATATTTCAGCTTTTATTATAAATAATATATGTATTATAATATTTTAATGATAGCCCTATGCATTTATGAGTAGAATCATTTAATTTCATTCTTCTAAAATTTTATTACGAATGATCTTATCTCCTTTTCGAATGATAAACGCGAACTTTCTAAACTTTATACACGTATCTCTATGTCCCCTCTTCTTGACTTGCAAGTCAGTGACGTCATGCTTCAAGTTTCTCTCCCAGTCGAAAAGCAACCCCCTTTCTCTGACCTACCTTATGTTTAAAGCACCTTGGGAGACTTCAATTGTTCTTGCAAAAGTTGAAATTTATTTTTTATTTCAAGTCAAACTTTCTATTTTTAAAATTATTAAAGATAGAACCAAAATTTAAGCGGATTTGAAATTTTCAGAAAATTTCATCCTGAATACATTCCCGGCATGATGAAAATATATTTTGAATTAAAAAAAAAATAATATAATATATTTTCGCCTTATTATTATCGGCAGATTTGGATAAGTTTTATCAGCATAGATTTTATTCTTTTATTGTCAAGTCAAATCTCAGATAGTTTATTCTATCAATCAGTTTAGTTTTGATCTGCGATTGGATGTTCTATATTTATTTACCCAACATTTCCCACAATTTAGTCTGCAAAACTAGCTTCTTCAAGTGCTTCGTCAACTGGAATGAAAGGCACATAAGGAAATAGGTCCAGATTCATTTTAATACACTCTGGCAGAACGATGGCTTCCTGTTAAACGCTTATAAAATGTTATAATAAAGAAATATGTAAACTATCGCGGGAAGATGAATGGTGAATTGTATAAAACCTTTTTCGGGGAAAAAATCCTTCCGAATATGCAACAAAACAGTGCGATCGTTATGGACAATGCTCCTTATCATAATGTACATTCTGAAAACAGTACATCTACGAGAAAACTAATATACAAACATGGCTGATCAGCAAAAACATCACACATATAAAATATACCATAACCTAAAAAACATACTAAATTTGGACGTTATCCTCCAAAACTAGCACATCTATATTGCGCATGCAGAATGGGTTAGTCCAATAAAGTTCAAAATGAAACTAAAATGTACCGCAAAAGATAACAACATACCGAATTTCATATTACTCTGCGTGACGAAATAAATATGGTCAACATGAATTCTAAAAGTCCATGAATTGACATTATGAGATGATTAATTTATGTTAATTTTAGAATTTTTTTTAATGTTATATATACATACATGAGTTTATACTCACATTCGTAAGCAAATGTAATTCTATTATATTTGGCATGCATATAATAAATCGTAATGTATTAATACTGAGCGAGAAAAACAGTTCTTTTGAAAAAATCCACGCTTAATCTGGCAACCCAATTAGCGGCGACTGAGTGCAAAGTTCCTTGTAGCCTTCACAGAGTTACAGGTTAAGTGTTCATTGAAAAAAAACCCGAACAAAATATTTTAAGATGAGTTAATTGAACAAAGCGATTTAAATAAAAATATAAAAAATCCCCCAATTACGTATTGGGATTTTTTTTTTTATTTTGATGTCATTTACCTTAATATTTTATGCGTACACATTATTTTATATCTAATTACTATTATAAAAGTAAATTATATATTGGAATAAAATATTTGAAAGCATAATGAATAAGCTTTATTGTGAAATTTCTTTTTCATAACTCTTTATATTCCGATGTCATTTCTGATAATGGAGTATTCATGTCTGTAACTGCCCGATAAACTCAATATTATTACAATTAAACTACCCTGGTGGATAATTCAATATCGCTGCTGTCAGTATAAACTATACAGCAAAATATAGATTATTCTGGATCGTTAGCAAATATTAAATAGTTTAATGGGAAATAAAAGTGCATTTAATATAATTTAACTGACATGCATATCACTTTATTATTACAACTTGTACATAGCAACAACCATCAACTTATCATTAATAACTCATTAGTGGTATCTCACCTATATTGAGTTATAGATATTTTGCGGTAGTTCATTAGTAGATGTTAATTATTTTAGCATATGCACGAAATTCAAAAATAATCTTTCTATTTCATCTTTTCTAACAATTTCACAGACAAGTTAAATCACACATATCACTGATTTTTTTAATGCGAGACATGTAGAAATGATGGAAAATATCTAGCAAAATTATGGCAAATGTTTTAAACCTGGGATATAATAGATAATTTGTTTCGTTTAAGTCAAATTCACGACAGAATATATGGAACTTATTATATATATTTTTTAAATTACTCTTGCACGGCTAGGATTTTATTTATGCACTGTAGATATACTGTCTCTGTGAAGCATATGACGTAAAAATAACAATAGTCTGGAATCTGAGACTGAACCTTAGCATATTGATAAGGAAATATTAAGCACCTATAATAACGAATACATTATCAGTTAACATTTCAAACAGCTGATTCGAGGATACGCATCCTTCGTCAGTATTAAACATAGAAACAAACGAGAAACCAAAAGGCGAAATAGACTCACTAGGAAGAAACATAAATGTATGTACACTATACCCAAAAGGGTGAAAACAGTGCCTCATGAATTATAAAACAGCTAACGAAGGAGAAATTCAGAGTCCACCTGACATAACCGACAAAAAAGCAGAATGATTAGCTGAGCAAATGAGAAATAAAAAACTAATACACAAATTCAATTGGTCCAATATACAACAGAAATATCCCAACAGGACAAGTCTCCATAAGATTAAATGTGTTTGAGAAAACCAAGTTCAAACGTCCGTATAGTCTGGATACAAATAGAGTACATGAAAAATGATAAAATTACAAAATGCCAGATAATCAGCTTCATTTAATTACATTCAAGTATGTGAGCCGATAAAACACTCCAGCCATGTAGTATATTTTCTTTTATAAATTAATTAATTATGCCTCTTCCAAACGCAGTCGGGTTGGGGCTTCTGTCACTCTGATCGTAATAATATCATACAATATTTTGTCCTCCACTTGTAACATTAGACTCATTTTTAGCTGGAAATACAATCAGGCATAACTGAAAATGGATCCCGATTTGGGTCTATTGCAAGCTTTGATTGAGCTCACGCATGCTACAAGTTACACCACTTCATTCATGTAAAGAATGTCCTTGAATGACCCTATAGCCGCTGTTACACAGAACGGCTGAAAACTGCATGTAAGCTAGAAAAATCATTTCCTTTTCGCTGATTAGGAACAATATGCTTTAAATTTGATAAAGTTGGGGAGACGTGTTAGAAAAGCTTTATTTTTAGAAAATATATCATATTGAAAAACTTTTATTACAACTTGAAAGTTAAAACAACACAAAATAGCTTTCCTGTTTACGTCTCTATTCCTGAGTTAAATTCATTTCTGAAGTGAATTTATTGCATGAATTGATAAAGAAATTGAGTTACGCCGTGCAAGAAATTGCTTTTTCATAAAAATGCTAGAAAAGCCATAATTGTAAAATTCGATTTGTTCATAAAATAGATCACATTTGCGTTGCTTGATATGCATATTCGTTTATTGTTTTAAACATCTGTATTTGACTTCAGCAGCAGAACAGAAAATAAAAGTAAATTGAATAGAATATTGAGTGAAATATTCAATAAAATCAAACAGTCAATCGCCACGGTAAAATTTCTTTTGATAGGCTAAGCTCTCTGTAGGTAATAGAATCAGAAAACTGCATTTAATGTCTCCTTTGCTTAATATTAATAAAATTAAAATGTTATGATAAGGCAGATAAGTTAATATATATGTATTATAAGTCCCTGAGAGGATGTAAAATTTATTCAGCGTCATTAACGAACTTTAAATAGTTTAATGTTCATTTAATATCTCAATAGCATGAATCTCATTCAATGTGTGCAACACGTGATAATAAATAACCGTCAAATGGTCATTAAGAATCCATTAGTGGAATCCCACCTGCTGTGCAACATGATATTCCACTACGGTTCATTGGTAGATGCTGCATATAAAAGCTGATTTAATCCCAATGCATCTTAGGGATAAAGCATGTTCAACCATGGTATTATAGATCAGTTGTTTCTATAAGATCGTGCTGATTGATTTGTGTGATCACTACTGTGATTACTGTGCGACACATGATCACAGATTTGACGAGAATTTGCATGTCTTATGAAATAGTATAAAATACTTTGTAATGCAATAACCTATATTTTCAAGATTTTTTTAGCAAGGGTTATGATCTCATTGCATATCGCAGAATTCATGGACCGTGGTTGTGGTATTTTTTCTACACTTCAGAATAGAATAACGGATACCAGAAATGGTACGCAGAAACATGTTGTAGCAAAATTTTGTGATCTCAATTCAGACTAAAAAAATCAATCCTACCACGTAACATGCATCAAATTAATACAGACTGAGATCAAAAAGACATCAGAATCACTCTAAAAGTTTCAGAAGACTTCCAGAATCACTCTAAAAGTTTCAGTGAGTATGTTATAATCTAAACTAATTATGAGTTCGGTTTTTGTAAGTTTGAACCTATGTCATAAATGTATGTGCTTGACTGAATGAAATATCCGATATCTGGAATCACTCACTATTATGAACGAATGAAATATCCGATATCTGGAATCACTCACTATTATGAACGAAAGAAATATCCGATATCTGGAATCACTCACTATTATAAATGAATGAAATATCCGATATCTGGAATCACTTACTATTATGAAAGAATGAAATATCCGATATCTGGAATCACTCACTATTATGAATGAATGAAATATCCAAAATCTGGAATCACTCACTATTATGAATGACTGAAATATCCGATGTCCCAATGAAATATCCTATGTTTGGAATGGGAGATACTATTACCTACTATAATGACACGATTCCGCATATAGATTAGCAAAACTGTGGCATACAGCAACTTTTTTTCCCGCGTTGCAGATATTGGCTACTTATGCATTAACGAGTACATTTTAAAAATTCTACTTTTCTTTGTAAAGGAACTTCTTTTCCTGTTTTGATAAGCTTCGAGCAGTGAATTTCAAACAAAGGAAAAAGCGAAACACGCACAAGATATCAAAATGTAAAAATCTAAAACTTTCCAAAAACGAAAACTGAAGTGAAAAAAACAAGAAAGATCAATCATGCTTAAAGCATTGATTATGAAACACTTTCCAACTTCAATGCAATTTTATTTAAACATCTCTAAAATGCAATACATTCCTAAGTAATATTTAAAAATTTATCGCAATACTGCATAAATTTATTATATTTGAAAACGTAAACCTTCTTCGAAAAAAATGAACTTCATTCAAATGACAGCATTGAAATATAAATTGCCTGGTTTAAACATCTCTAAAATGCGATACATTCCTCGGTAATATTTTTAAAATCATCATAATACTACAATCATTTTTTATATTTGAAAACTTCATCGAAAACAACTGACATTCATTCAAATGACGTCATAGAAAAAATAACACACCTGCCTCTCTCTATAAATGCAGCATCTCATTCATAACATTTTCCCATTCATTTCATTCATCACAGTACTAAAATAATTTATTTTATTTAAAAACTTAAGACCATGGAGTTACAAGTAATTAAACTCTATGCTTAAAACTTCATCGAAAAAAATCGTTCTTCTCTCTGCAAAATCAATGAATATTTCATTCATATCAGCTATGTAGACTTCATGAGCTAAATACTTTTCCGTTAAAAAAAATGCAGTAATTCTTATACAACTCATCCTACATATTTTGCTGTTTACATTTTACATAAGTGAAAAATAGGCTTCGTTGTAGAAATAATCAAATTTGGATCATCATTTAAACTCAAATATGTTGTCATTGCATTGTTTCAGTATGTAGATGCACAGAATTTAGTGAAAAATAAAGCGGTTTTAGGACGAATACAACAATAATATAAATTAGAAAAACTTTAAAAATCACGATTTTGACACAAGATGGATGCCATATTTTATTTTGAAGTGGGTCACGTGATCTTTTCATATCAGGGTCACGTGATCGCTTCATATAGAGGTGTAATTATTATTTTAATTTTTATTTAAAAAACTACTGAATATATTTCGCTGATTTTTTTTTATATATTTTATGGAACAATTTGAATATTACCTAAAATTTTCGAAGCAATTTGTGAATTTTAAATCCTCTTAAAAAATGTTTAAAAAATTAGGTCCCATAGGGCTCAATGCATTTCATTTTTTCGACCCGGGGTCAATCCAAAACTAATTGGGTGATATTATTCATTTATATTCTCATAGGTCCCACAGACCTTCTGCACAACATACTAAAATTTCATTTCGATCAAGTCGTTTTTACGGCAGTTATCGTGCTAACGGACAGACAGACAGAATGAATGAACAAAGTCATAAACACTTTTCAACTTTGTTGTAAAGTGTTAAAATCGAGACTCTAGATTTTTTAACATCGAGGAAGTGTTTTCCATTGTTGTGATTTCAAGTACTTTCAGCGCCCTAATTTAGGATGTATAAAAGTGATTATTTAGGGCATATTACGTTCGCGTAGTAAAAATAGCATGGTTGTGCAGGGATGAAACGGACAGCGAAAATGATTTTTATCTAAATCAGACGATTTGGAATTTGAGCTGTTTTATTTGTAGATGTATTTTTTAAGTAGCTTGCACTTATTTAGGACCCTGACAACGGCGGGTAATTATAATAGGAAATAAAATTGATTAACTTCAACCATTGCTTAATTTTATCTAAATTAATTAGTACGTATAAGATCATTTAACATATATGTAATGGTATTCACGATGCCTACAACCAAACGGCCTCTGTGCCAGGTTAGGGTACGTCTGTGGTGATCTAACATAGATGTAGTACAAGTTCTTTTGTAAAATAAAGATTATCCAACGTCATTAGAAAAACATGAATTGTTCTAATGAGAAATAAATGTACATTTAACTTCGTATAAATAGCGTGCATATTGATTCTATGTGTGCCCCTTGCATGCATCAATAACCGTCAAATACTCATTAAGAACCCATTTGTGGTATCTCACCTGTATTGCGTAATGGATATTCCTCTGCGTTCAATAGTCGACGATAATTATTGCGGCATCTTCACGCTATCCCAACCAATATTTGCATTTCCTATGTCCCGAATATGAACGCTAGTTACAGTCATTTATTCTCATCTTCTCTGTTGCCCCGAGGCATTTTTATTGGTGCTGATGTATATGTGACATAGGACGATATTCGATATTGCAGATTTTCACAAAACGAACTGAAATACCTTTGATCAAGTAAAATTATTTTTCAAAGTCAGAATATGTTAAAGATTAATGCTTATGTGTGATCGTATTCAATTTAGTATTTTATCATTTCATGTTCAAACTTTACAGAATAATCCCCAATTAGAATTTTTGACAAAATTCTGTTTTCAAGTGATTCAGTTTCACCTAATATCCTTCAACCTTCAACCTATCATATGCTATTATTTTATACAACATAATGGTGATATGATATACACTTAGAGTCCAAATTATTATGACTGTTTGTTAGTACTTCTTCTACAATCGATATGGTATAATGTGCAGCAAGCTATACGTTACGAAGCTATCTGATTTGGTTTCAGATTCAAATGATCAGTATTTTGACGAATTTCGTCCTTGAATTGGATTGAACAAGTCTGACAATTATCCGTCCAGATCAAGCATCAAGTAAACTTTAATAAATATTATCCATTGTTTTTTGCAGGACTTTTTGGTCAAAGTGGGGAGGGGGGTCAAAGGAAACTTTATGAGAGGCGAGTTTTCCATTTACCCTATATAAATATATATCTAAACGCTGTCACATAAATAGAAACTAGATAAATATAAAATGTCCACCCCCACGGAGGTATGCTTGAAAGAAACACTGGTCTTATCCTGGATTAATTCATAATTACAACTGTTTAGCCAATGCTTGCACAACTGATTCGACCGCTCACAATCATTTCACATTCAAAGTCTACCTGATCGCGTTTTTTACGCATTAATCCCTGAGAAATGCACTTCATTGTCTCTGAATGATTACAGGTTTCCCTTCTTATATCGATTCAGCCATTTAACTTTATCAATATCTTAGCTGCTTAGCTTAAAATTGCTTGATGGTCATAATATTTTGGTCACTCAGGGAATATGTAACGCGATCGCAACGTAAAATGCATCACCAAAAAAGATAAATAAGTGTATCTACGTTTCGAAAATCAATGGATTTTCAATGCAACAAGCCTGGATCAGACTAAGCCCAAATAAGAGCAGACTAAGCCGGTCAAAAAGAAATTTAACACACACTCAAATACGATCACAGACCTGTCCATGTCGAATACGTATCTGTCTGTTTCACTTTTTTTCTTCCCGTTGAGTTAGTATACTTCGCAGTTTCTTTTTCTTGTTAGCTTCTAAAGCCCCTATTTAACTGATTTTGTATGTTATTTATCTCTTTACCTCCCTTTCGTCACAATAGTTCGCGCTACTAAATTGGGTCCTACTGTTTAGCCATTTCATGTTTGCCATGCTTAGTCTGCTCTCATTTGAGTGATCCAGGCTTGTTGCACTTAAGAAGGTAATCCGAAGATTCCCAAAACGTACGTATGATTACCTATCTCTATTTGAGATACATTTTGAGCTGTGACCCAGTTTATTATTGATTGTGTTTTAAGTCACATTCTTCACTTATTATAATATGTATTTAATATGATATGTTGAGTGTCATTGACTTCGGTTTCTGAAGCCTGTACTCGTTAAGTGGTTCGACGGAATTGCAAACATTTCAAACAGATTGAAAAAATTGTGGCATATAGCAAGTTTCCCTGCTGTGATTGCACATATCGGTTATTTCATGCTGGCGAACGCATAATATACGCAAAACCGGTGCATGAATTCTGTAATCTGCAATAGGAGTATATTCCATATTTTTGGAAACACCTTATGCAGGCGGGTTTCGTGATTATAATTTTGAATTTTGTCTTAATATCTACCATCTTTTAGAATTTTCATTCTTTCTTATTATTATTTCTCTAGAATAAAAAATCACATAAGTCTTAGTTTTACTATGAAATTCATTTAAATGTATCCATTCATATTGTCATTTCTTTTCTTTGAGCAAGACATATTCCGTTCTTTTCAAATTATTCTTCATTTTGGGTGAACCTTTTGATGAAAACACGGTTATTTCAACCTCAACAAAAAATGTCCTTTATTCTACCCTTTAAGTATGAATAAGAAAAAAAAAACATCTTGTTATCCCATGAACGCGCAATTAGCAAAATTAAACTAAAATATCTGGTCGTTGGTTAGTGACAGAACTCTCCCTCGCCATTAAATTTGAGAGCGGAAAAGTTTGCTTTTTATCGTGAAGAAAGACTTCCTTAATTGGTTTCTTAGCACATTTATTTTTCAGAAAAAAAATATAATAAAGCAGTTTTTAGGGGGGGGGGGGCGTTTTTTAAGTTAAGAAATGTTAATAGTAATGCAAAATATCTGTCCGATCAGGAACTGAAGAAAATTTCTTCTAAGTTAGCAATAAAACTGTAACACTGTTTTTCATTCTATAACCAATAATACTTAATTTAATATTAACAAAAATCTCCGTCTTATTGACAATAGGAGAAATATTTTATACATGGTATATTTAAGATATTAGCTAGAGGGCATTGTTATCAAGCGAAGTTTCATAGATCTTAATACCCCATGACTCGCGTAACAAATCATAAGAACATACTCGTAGATGAGCCATTCTTGATTTTTCAAATAGTTTTCCTCCAAGTAAACAACCAAAAGTGGTGCCTCTCCAATAATAACCGGCTTCTTACTCCTTAACTTTTATGATATAATACATTATGAAATCGATATCCCACGTACGTGGCCTGTATTGATAAATACGAAAGAAAATGGTGTAAAAAGAAAAATAGAAGTACAAGATGTAGAAAAACGGGTATGAAAAGAAAGATAAGTAAAAGAAATTGTGCAAAATGGAAAAGAAATGTAAAATATGTAAAATAAAAGATCTTTAAAATATTAAGGACTTGTAAAGTTTATTTAAATAAATTATAAAAAAATATTCTTCGAATATTTTTACTGAAAAGGGAAAGTTACGAAAAATTAAGTGTTTTCTCTTATAAACCGCAGACATTTCTCAGCAATGGAACCTCTGACAGGAAATTTACAAGAGCTTCAATAAGAAACATTCAAACCATAAGAAATATTTTCTTAGAGCTAAAAAATCCATCTCTGATCTGCCGAGCCAGGTTTGAGTTATGGCTACGGATGAATCTAGCTATTAAAAGTCTTTCTATAAATACCTTGCTGGTAAGATAGCTTGTGTATCCATACAAAGTCGTTGTTGTTCAGAATTAGCTATACACCGATCCTTTCGAACTGTCTCTTGCGTACTACATAAAGATCAAGGTAGAGCATCTAAATAATCCAATACAATGCTATCAGAGACCTGCAAGTATTTTTGTAGAAAGTTTGCTTTCAAAGTATTTATTTAATAAAAATATAACTGCATTCTAATGATCAGTTGGAATTCTTCATCCTATGGAATAGCTCGATGCGATGCATATTTTAACAGTGTGTTTCAGACAGTATTATTTTATAAATGATATGTTTATTGGTTTTTCAATTGCATCATTATGTTATGGATATTTCAGAAACTTTTATAATATTTATTTGTTTAAAAAAAATTGGTTATATTTATGGAGGATAGAAAATACATTAAATAAAATTACTTTTTTAAAATTTTCATATATGTTTAATACATATTTGGAATGATAATTTTTAAAACATATTTTTTCTACTTAGATGAGTCTTGCCAGCCATGTGTCTGTAGAATCAAAAATGATAGAGCAAATATTCACACATACTGCAGTTTTCAAAGGGACAATTATAGCAGTTAAGCAGTTACGTTTCAGCAAGAAAATGGTTGACATCTCTAGAAAGATTAAGAAAGAAATGAAAATGGTAATAACTTTGAAAAGTTTCATTTATGTCAATATTACCTGATATATTGATATTAATTTATGAAGAGCGTGATTGATACCATCATGTAGTTTGTGATCTTGAATAAGGGTGTTAGTTTTTCTTGCACTGATCAGGAAATTTTGCAAGTTTGTGATTTATTTTTACTATCGGAAAGAAAGTTGTTTATACATTTTTGCTGGGGTAAATAGTTATTTTTAAGATTATGCATGCTCAGATATACTACATATTAATTTAATACTTATATCAGTAAATAATAATATTTTTAAAGTAGACATTAATTGGATTTTTATTGTCATTTCAGATGAGGGAAATGCACAACGATAATATCAATCAATTTATTGGTGCTTGTGTTAATCCAAACTGTGTTCATATCGTAACTGAGTACTGCTCAAAAGGGAGTCTTCAAGTAAGTCAAAATTTAAAATATTTTTATTGTCTTGACAGGCCCTTAGTGTATTATGTCGCGAACTTAAGTCTAACTATTTGAAATACATTTCTAACTATTCGGTCAATGAAGGAGTTAATTTTTGTAGTTATTTTTGATTGAAACTACCTGCAATTGTCAAGTTAATACAAGTGTATATATTGTAAAGAAAAGTATTGCATATTCTTGCATACAAATTTAAAAAGAGACCATTTGAAGCATGTAAAATGATAAACTGGCTTGGATTGTTCAATAGAAAGTACATAATCTAATTTCCAGAATACCACGTTATAAAATATCTTGAACACATTGTATAGCATTTTTACTTTCTACATGTTATAATCATGCCTGATTATTTATAGATATGACAATGCGGAGTATTTAGAAGAAATTATTAGGTTAAATTCAAAGGAGTAAACAATAAAAGTATTGCATTGTGTTAAGTAATGCATTTCGATATTTACAAATACTGTTCCTATTTAACATATTATTTATGGAGATTTTTCCGCCAAGTACGAGCACATATCTATTGTTTAAAATTGAGTTCAATAAAATTACTTGTATGATACTTTTTAAATATATTCCATCTTAATCAGATATCAACACCCATCAAATGTTCTATAAATCTTTGATCAAATAATTTTTAAATGTTTAATCAAGCGTTATGTAAATATTTGATCAAATTTTCTGTAAATAATTGATTCAAATGTTCTCTAAATCTTTGATCAAATGTTCTCTAAATCTTTGATCAAATATTCTTTAAATTTTACTATGAGATGAGAAAGTAGCACGCCATATTAAATAGCTTCCTGTAAAGAATTTTTGCGGAAATATATCCTAGTGTTACCAGTACTAACCATAATTTTAATGAAGCACCATACGGCGGAAAACAACATGAACCTACTCGTCTGCGAGCGCAATAAAAATGTATTTATTTTTTTGTATTTTCTACATATTTAAATGTTATCATATCCCAATAACATAAAGTCATTAAAGAGCGTTGAAAAGACATTAGCAGCAAGAGACGATGTCAAGAGGTTTGTTAATATTAACGTCCATAATCCAATGCCTTATCCAATTTTAACGAGTTTTGCTTTTTGAGAAACGTTGGTTCTCAATAAGTGTGATTTTCTAAGTTTTATTAAACTGTAGTTCTCCCGTATCCTCGCTCCAAGACCTACGGGGTTATATGAAGTCGTAGATAATACCGAACTCTATATATACAGTAATAATCACGCAACATACGTAAAAACGTTAATGTTTGATTGATAAATTACGCATAGTAAGACATCAACAATGCTAGCTAAAGTAATGATAAAGTATGAATTTTGCACACTACATTGTAATATATTTACGATGTGCATTTTTTTGCTCTCCTATATGCATGAATGTAAGGGATTCTACGTTTAACCCAAATTTATTATATATTCTACGTTTCAATACTTGCACAATTGAAAGTTATTCGTCCATGCAGTTTTTGATTCTGGGTGTGCTTGAAAATGAGCTGTGATGTATGATTCGGTAGATTGTAGCACAGATGCCCTGATCTTTATATATAGATGCAAAGTTATAATATATAAAACTACAACATATGACAGTATTATATGCTATATTAGTTCTTTTTGCCATTGTCATCTTAATTGTTGGTATCATTTGAAATGCATCTTGCAGGTACGTGCTGTATGACGGCATATATCTTGACATTTCATATTGTCATAATTTATGGGGTTATATTTTACCCAATTAAATAAGCTTAAACGTATAAAACTTCATATATGTACTTTTTCCGATTTAGATGTTTAAAACATAAACAGGTTTTGAACAATGCTATCCACATTTTAGCCTCTAATGCTTTGCATTTTATGAGCTCTCATAAAATGATTTAGCTTTTGTAGAATAGAAACTATATTTAATTTTCTCATAATACATTGCTTCAATAATGCTTATATATGGCGTAAACCAAAAATACAATTTTTAATTTTATATAGCTTTAAGTTTTACTATTACGTCTTTATAAGATTTTGATATGTTCGTCGGATGCCATGATTAAGTTCAAAATATAAGTTTCAAAATTTTATTGCAAAACTTTACCAGAATATATTGGAAACAGCTTTCGAGGAATATTGCATTTCCATACATATTGATTTCAATGAATACTGAAGAGTTTAAGCATTGAGTTTTCCTTAAATGCTCAATTTACAAAGTTTTATTTCCACTTGAAACTATAACGCCGAATTTATTTACTTTCAGGATATTCTCGAAAATGACGACATGAAACTGGATAATATGTTTATTGCTTCACTTGTTTTTGATCTCATAAAGGTATTTTTCATTTGGTACTTATATGCAAATTATTGTTACGTTCAGAGATACATTTTTCCAACTATTCATTTTATAAAAGTTACTACACTTTGAAAAATTGGGAAAGGTTCTGGACGTCGGATAACTAGGTCTCTAAATAACACAGAAAATATCTCGTCTCTATGCTAGAACATTAGAGTTATATATGTGAATACAAATATCTTAATTTTTTCTTTTATAAAAATTGAAAGAAGTCCATATTGTGTGAAACATTTTACTTAACAAGAAATTCATGAAGGATCTTTCATATGTTGGCGTGGTGCTCGCATTTTACTTTCGACAGAATTATTAAGCATTTTATAACTCTTTTGCACACATTTTCGTATAGGTATATGATATTTCAGATATGCTGCTCTAGTACCAGAAACTGAAATTCTTAGTGTCCTCACTCAGTTCCACTTTAACCATGCCCATCTCGCCTTTCTGCTTAATCTTTACGTTTCGGCTCAAATAGTCCGCCATTTATATTTTCGAGCAGCATAACTGAAAAATCCACACCTCCTAGTAAACACCTTGTATTTTGTGGGTAATACGTTTGTTTCCCTTTCTAAATTTCATCCTCAGTAGGAATGAAAATTCTCCAAATAGGTGTTCCCAAAGTATTACATCTAGTGCAATAGGTTAGCATTTTTCTGTCCATGGGGATAATAACGCTAACAGCATTATTTTTTTTCACAGTGACGTAAGATTTACGTCACACCGTGACTTTAGGACGTCACAGGACGTCGCAGTACGTCTCGGCAATGTCATATTGAGGTCACAGCGAAGTCATTTTGGTCATTTTCATGGTCGTTTGTCACGTCGCATATTAACTTGTTTGGGACGTCACATTGTAATTGCCATTGTAATGTCGTCGCATTGTTACGTGTTAATTAAGTTGCGGAAACATCACAGAATATAGTCACAACGAAGTTACAAAGTTACTAATACGTAACGTCGCATAGAAGTCACAAATATGATGGCATATTGTGACCCAGGTGTCACGTGACTACAACGTCGCTGTCACACATATGACGATCTTTGCTGTGAGGGAAATGCTTGTAAAGGGGGATGAAAAACGCTTGTACAACAGTAGTACCAGAGCCGTTCGCTCACGTAGCTCCCCATTGATGCAACTGTTCTACCGCCGTAGTTAGAAGAATAACAGGACCAAATCCATAAGGTACTTGTGCACCAATTCCTTCAATATGTTGTCAACATCTTATAGCACTGGCGGATGTGGACTTTCTTATGGTTTTAGTAGCCATTGATTGAAGAGTTGGTGCTGTCGCTCGGCTATTGCGTTTGGCCAATAATGCAAAGCACTAGTCATCAGATGATGTTTTAGCCCTAGGGAGACTTTGAATAGGTCTCCAATAAACTTTTCCACTTATTTGAAATTATTTCCATAAAGGATAAATGGCAGGATGTCCCACAATAAAATAAATTGGAGACTTCATTAATGGACTGTTTACCGTAAGCCTCGAAACACCACAGCACGCCAGCGTTGAGAATCTTCTGAACGAATAATTTGTGCCATAATAAAGTTAATCTAATCCTAAATCAACCTCAATGCTGTTTGTAAATTTTCTTTGAACACTTGCACTCCTAATTGGGTCGTTTTCACTCCACTCCTTATTATCATGTTGTTTGCGAAGCAAATCATTATTGGACACATCATTTGATATTTTCACATCCCCACCGATGATAACAGTAAGTTTCATCCAATTAAATTCGCGGATACATTCTCTTAATACGAAAAATGAGAAATAATTTATCCGATCTTCGTAATTCAGAATTAAAATTAATGAAAGGGATGAATTTTGAAGAAGAAAATAGGTACTTTTTAGATAATAATTTATTAACTTTTCGAAAGTCACAACAAAAAATAAGTTTTCGGTAACAGAAATCAAAGCTACAAGGAATTCCTTGATCAAGCGGTTACAACTTAGAAGTGGTTACAGTAAATAATAGGGGTGTCAGGAGGTGAAATACTAGTTTTACGTTCTTCGGTATTAATTGGTCAGGATGAGAAGTGGCATTGTCTAAAAACAGAATAATTTTTCTCCTCCGATGATTCATTCATTTGTCCAGATCCACTAATCAATCATTCATTATATCAAGTGCCCTCAATGCCTTCTTAGTAAATACCAGGAATGATATCAGTGACATCGATGAATATATAGATTTCTTCCCTATTGATTCTGAGAAATGGCTATTCCTGCAAGATTACCATTTGCCTATACCTATTGTCTGATTGTGCATGTGTGTACGATGGAGGGTTCATTCTAATAGTGGGCTAGAAGTTGAACTATTGTAAGACGCGAAGGATGGACTGTTCAAGCCCTTTGGAGATAAAAAATGACAAAGTTCCTTGTAAAAAAGATCATGTACCAGGACAAAATCTTGTCAATTTAAACAAAGGACTGTCTGCTATTTTGGGTGTCCTCTATACAGGGTGGATAACATGGAATGCCCTATATTAAGAAACTGGGGATCGCCAAAATATCCTCTAATTAAAGGCGTCCTTTATTCGGAAGTGTGCGCCCGTGAAGGGAGGTATCACTGTATATTGCATAAAAGTAAAATATCTGTAACTTCTAAGGCAGTTGATGCAATATCTAACTAACACAAAACTCTTTAAAATAAGGGTTTTAAAATGTATCTGGTAGAAGTATTTACTTCGAACTCTGTGCAAGGCAGGGCTTTATTTCACCCCTGACCACCGTTCAAAAAGTTTTAATCGCTCAGGAATACATTGCAGCGATTTGTACCATAAAACACCCTGTTCCAGGATAGAAACGTGTTACATTCAAGGAAGAAAGCTTGCATGCAACACTCTGTATAAGACGCACTTTCTTACTTGTATGCAATGGCCTGGTAAAAGTCGCCTCACTGTAATCGTGAACACTTAGAATTTTACAAATGGTGGATAAGGCTAAAATTATATTAAGCTTCGTTTATGATTCAAAGAAAATATATCTATCAGAAAACCCTGGTTTCAAGAGGTTTTGTTTGATCATACCATCCCTTCTCCCTTGTTGATGATCACCAATAACTGTCACATTATGTTTGCGAGAGGCAAAAGATAACTAACAGAGCATATTCTCGCTCGTATGCAATGCCCTGTTTTAGGGTGAGAGCCGTTTCACCGTAATATATTTTGTGCTTGTTGATTGTTTCATGCTTTTCAATGTTATTGATGTTTGAAATTCTCTAAAACCTTTGTAGAATGGATCTACCGTTTCTACATATGCAACATATTTATTGTCCTTTAACTGCTAATAAATATCATTACATTTTTCTATATTCTCCAAGGGAATGATATTTTTGCAAGAGAGTGACCTAAAGTTCCACGGTAATCTCAAATCTTCCAACTGTGTTGTCAGCAGCAGATGGGTGCTGCAGATTACCGACTTTGGCCTCCACGAACTGCGTACAGCGGCTGAAACAGGATCTGTTGCTGAACACCAATATTATAGAAGTAAGTTATTATCAGCATCCTAGCCGCATTTTATAATATATAAAACTGTGAATACTAGATGTAAATTTTTAATGATCTGAAAATAGTTTCTCAATTTCTCTGATTTTACATATATACAAATATAAAAATTATGTAATTTTTGCATAATTGTTCAATAAAAAGTTATTCATTTCCCATCAATAGTGTTTAATCTAGAAAAATGTATTTTTAATTCAAGGAGGAATGCGTTAAAAGTAGAATTATATAATTTCGTATAAATATATGCATTGTACCCTGTTTTACCGATAACGATATTTCTGCAGTCATATTAATTGTAATAATTGAAGGATTAAAACATCGATTAATATAAATAATTACATTTATGCAATATCTAGTGAATGGAATTAAGTCTTTAAAAATTAAGATATATGTTATATTTAAAAATGTTTAGCATCTTCCTTAAAATACCAGGAATTCAAAAACATTTTAATATAAGAATTTTTTTAATTATAACAAGCAGAATGAAGCATTGTAATTTAATACTATATATACTAATTGCCAAGTGTCCGTCTGTCTGTTTGTCACGATTTTCTTAGGCACTTCCCGAATAGATAGAGACTTGCAATTTGGTACACAGGTCGATTGTTCGATAAAAACCCCTTGAAAAAATCGAATTTTTCGAAAATGTTCTATAGAGAGGTTGCCCCACACCAAAACATTCGAAAAGTGAAATGATAGAAACGCATGATTTGCGATGAGATAGAGACTTCAAATTTAGTGTATGGGTAAATCGTTCGAAAGGAAAAATTGTGCAGTTTCAGATTTCCAATATTTTCTACTTAAGGGGGTGCCGCACACCAAAAGGTTCGAAAAGTGGAAAGATAGGAAGGCATGCTTTGCGATGATATAGAGACTTCAAATTTGGTGAATGAATAAATCGTTCGAAAGAAAGAAAGTGTGCAATTTCAGATTTTCAATATTTTATACTTAAAGGGGTGCCGCACACCAAAATATTCGATTTACCGAATAAATGAGAAAAGGCTCCTTTAAAATGTTATAGAGGCTTGAAATTTGATATATGAGCTAATCATTTGACGAAAACACCCAGGACGAATATAGTTTTTCAAAAATGTTCGTTTAAAGGGGTGCTCCAGAGTAAAACGTTCGAAAAGTGAATTGATAAAAAACCGTGCTTCGGAATGAGATAGAGATATCAAATTTGGTGTAAGGGTAGATAGTTTGGGAGGAAGAAAGTGTACAATTTCAGTTTACCAATATTTTCTTCTTTAGGGTGTTCTGCACACAAAAATATTCGATTTGACGAATAAATGTGGAACGCAAATTATTAAAAAATTTACATTATTCAGGGGTTGCTTATTGCGAAACTGTTGATTTTCAACGGGTATTCGGTTGGTAATAATTTTAATTCATTTGAAGGGTATAGTTGAGCTTTTAACGAACATTTATTATCTGAAAACATATGTGGAATATTGCATGAATAAAATATACAGCGTATAGGATCCATTTCGACGAAGATATTTTCTAATCGTGTCCCAGTACCCTAAAGGTTAGAATGTCGGCTAATCGGTTCAAAAATCAATGATTTCATCCTCAGTTGCTGTAGTGAGACCTTTACAATGGCAACCAAACGAATTAGCTCTTCAGGTTGGACGCAATTATAATGGAGAGACTTCGAAAAACTCAGTTATTGAAGTTCAGTGGATCTTGTGAATTATGGCGTCGTTTTCAACATCACGACCACACATGATGCCTAGATACAAAAGTCAGATAATACGAAGAAGGTATTTCAGATCGGTAGTTTCATGCTGATCTATGTTGAGAAGGAGGAGATTATATTGTCCACTTCGACGAAAACTTCGGATTTTCTCCCAATAGCCCACTGATTAGAGCTTCATCTGGCCAGTTCAAGGGTTCGTGGTTGAAACCCCGTCTGAGAGAGTGAGACATCTACAAGTGTATATTACCTTATAAATATAATTTTAGAAATGTTATAACGATATGGTAGAATAATTATCCCCTTCCTTTTTACAACGCATCAATCATTGAATTGAATCTATAATCGCACGTGAAAAGGCATTATTAAACAGTATGCACAAGAAAAATTGAAATATAATATTATAGTTTATGCCTTTTCAAAATCTAATTTAAAAAGTAACAAATTTAACCTCGCATTCTGCATATCTTTGCTTTCAAAAATTTAATTAAATACAATTTAAGAAAAAATCTGATGTGGGCAACACATGACTTTCCTTATATAATGTAATAAATTTACTACTTTTACAGTAAAAAAATAGGTTTTTCTTATAGTAGATACTTATATTCTTTCCAAGATATTGAATTTTCGACAATTAGTCGTCATTTTCATTGATTTAGCGTCATTTTTATCTATTTGGCGAGATTTTCGTTAATTTGGCAACATTTCAAAATGTCGCAAAGTTGGCGATATTCCGCCAACTTCGACGCCAAAATCTCGTCAAGCGTTATGGACGAAGAAATAAGTTATTCCTACAGCAGATAAATGACTATTGGCGTTCAAATAAAAAAGTATATTTTACAATTACTCAAAGTATAATTTTTCATGAATGGATCGAGCTAGATCCACGAGAATGATGTCACCCAATGTATCGCATGGTATTACATATGAAAAGTGAACATGTTTCTCAAAAGAAAATATTTCTTTTTTATTTTATATGACTTTTTGATAATTTTTTTGAAAAATGTGCAATATCTCGAGAACGGTTCATGTTAGCATTCTAAAACTTATGTCAATCGTTTTCTAATGAAAAATTACATAAGAAATGTCTATTTGCGTAACTTTATTAGCGGTTTTGATTTTTTTACGATTTTTTCAAAATTTCACGCGAAAATTTAGGGGGGTTCTGAATATTCGATTGCGTATAAAAGCAATAGGCTTCCAGTGTTTATAGATTATGATTTTTGTACCAAATTTCGTTCGAATCGGTCCATTCGTTTGTCAGTTATCGTCTCCACAGGCTCACTGACACACACACACACACACACACGCACACAGACATCACTTCAAAAATGTTTGATTCGTGATCAGGGATGCTTGAAACGTGCTCTCCCGTCGAAAACTCGAATTCGAATTTTCGACCCCATCACAATACTTTCCTTATACATTATGTATATAAGGAAAGTAATGTGTGTTTAGGAATTTCAAGAGTATTAGTGCTGAGCGAAACTTACACAGTATTTCTTTAGAACTAACATCGAATTAGTCACTTTTTTCTTTACTTTCCTTGGAGAAATACAGATTTTTACCAAACCATCACCTTCAAATCTTCATGGTTTTGCTGAACTAAACTTAATAGAATAAAATAAAATAAATGAAAATGCATTTCTTCTATTGAAATGTATTACCCATTTATTCATGAAACTACACATATACTTTCCAGAACATACAAGAATGAATATACCCGAATTAACATCTGGTTTCAAACAACAGAACAAAGGGAACCTGAAACTTTTCTCGTGGCTGTGTTTGCTTTGCACTCTAAATGGCTTAACCTCGAAAACATTTATAGTACTTAGGGTGCTATTTCCTAAGAACGGTTTCTATGAAGAATTTCGTTGAGTATGTGATCTGCGCTGTTCTTAAATGAAAACAATACATGAGCAAAATCTCGTGTTGTACCTTTAGCTGCAACTTTGCACATTTGATAACTTTGGGGATAATGTTTTTATGATCTCATATTGAAAATTTGAAAATAAATATTAAAATTATATATGAAATAATTATTTATCAATCCTTCTTTTCTTGACGTGAATATTGTTTATAGTCGGTGCATCCGGCTGAAATCGGAGCTTTACGAAAAATGACAACAGTTTGGTCACTTATATCCCCGAATCCAATAGATTAAATATTAACAGTTTATACTTGTCCTGTCAGAAATAGGGTATCATTTTTGAATATACCAAATTATTTCCAATATTTTAATACTTTGAACTGTTTTCTTCGAAAAAAATTGTCCAAATGAGTATTTCTGATGTAATGCGTATTTGCCCTGTCGACTTTCACTCAAAGCCCCTAAACTATAAAAGCTGAATAACTCGCTTAAACTAAACTGTTATAGTTTTCGAAAAATCATCTTTTCTAGTTGAAGACGATTGAAAATGTTCTCTTTTTAAATGTTGAAATATCTAAATGCCTAAATGTGTACATGATTGAAAATTGGCTCTAATCAATATTTTAATATTCAATGTTTATTTCAATAATTTAATATTTTGAATTGCTTTCTTCGAAAAACATTAATCTAATGAGTATTTGCTCCATATTTCCGACTTTTATTAGAAGCATACTCCAAACTATAAAATATAGATATAGTAAATAATAAGCAACGACAACAATTAGTACGTGATCCAGTTTCTAGAAGCATAACTCGTTTTTACAAAGATCTGAAAGTTTTCGAGAAATCGCCTTTCAAGTTGGAGATGATTGATAATTTTCTCTTTCAAAAGGATGTACTGTTTTAAATTGGCGGTTATTATTTATAATTAATTAACTGTCCGCTACTTAAATAATACATTCGAACACAATTTATAAAAGCTTCGATTCAAAAATTTCGCGCTCCAAATCTCACGATTTTCGCAAAAGCAAAAAAATTTAATGTGGGCAGCACATGACTTTCCTTATATAATACAATGAATTTACTTCTTTAACGATAAAAATTTGATAAAATGATCCACGGCACAGTATTTATAATGTTAAGTTGTACATTCGGCGCTGTAAATTGTCCATCCAGATGACAACATCTAAAACTATTTCTTACCCAATTAACTTAAATTTTACTTAACTCTAAATTAACAATTATCAATATTGATAGCATCCTTAAAAAGCAATGGAGTTCATATATTTTAATATTTTAATAATAACTTTATGAACTAGTCGTCATTTTCATTAATTTTGCGTCATTTCTGTAATTTTAATGATTTTCGTCAATGTGGGCCCAAATATCGGCAAGTTGACGATATTTAGAAGAGCATTTCTTATATCATAACAGGTATGCCCATCATATGACGGAATTAATAACTTGCAAAATATTGCATCCTATTTGGTGTCATTTATATCAATTTGACGACATTTTTATCAAGTTGATAACATTTTTATCAATTTGGCAATAGTTTTGGTCAATTTGGAATCATTAAAAAAAAAGCCAAGTTGGCGATATGCCGTCGAAATTTGTCGCCAGAATTTGGTCAGCGTTACAGATGGAGTCTTATGGTAGAGTTTTATATTCTTTCCAAAATATTGAATTTTAATCAATTAGTTGCCATTTTCAGTGATTTAGCGTCATTCTTATCAACTGGTGACAGTTTTATCAATTTGGCAACATTTCAAAAACACGCCAAGTTGGCGATATTCCACCAAATTTGTCATTAATATTACGTCAATCATTATGGTCGGAGAAATAGGTTATTCTTATAGCAGATAAACGACTGATGTCGTCCAAATACAAAACTATTACCCAAAGTATATTCTCTTATAGTAGATTCTTATTATTTCCAAGATATTGGATTTTCATCAATAAGTCTTCATTTTCATTGATTTAGCGTCATTTTTATCAACTTGATGACATTTTTATTTATTTGGCGATACACTCGAGCCAAGTTGGCGATATTCCAAAATTTCGCCAAGCATTGTGAATTCAGAAGTAGGTTATTCTTACAGTAGATAAACGACTAATGGCGTCAAATTACAAAGCTATTACCCAAAGTATCTTCTTTCGCGAATGGAACGAGTTAGATCTACGAGAATGATAATAATAAATTTATCGCATAATATTACATATGAAAAGTGAACAGATTTCACAAAAGTTAATATTTTGTTTTTTATTTTATGTGATTTTTTGATAAATTTACTTGAAAAATGTGCAATATATCAAAAACGGTTCATGCTAGCGTTCTAAAGTTCATGTTAATCGTTTTTTAGTGAAAAATTATATAAAAATGATTATTTACATAACTTTATTAAATGTTATAATTTTTTGATGATATTTTTAAATTTAATTTTAACATTTAGGAGGGCTCTAAACATTCGCTTGTGTAAAAGACCCAGACCACACGACCAACCCGAAGGTTTATGGTAGCTGTTTGTGGGGCTGGACGCTTGAAGCTTCCAGCATTCACTGATTGTGATTTATGTACGAAATTGTGTTCGGATCGTTTGATTCGTTCGCGAGATATCCTATCCACAGCCTCACTGACGCGCACACAGATATCACCTCAAAAACGTCTGATTCGTATTCAAGGATGCTTGAAACGTGCTCTCCCGTCCAAAAATCGAATTCGAATTTTCGACCTCGTCACAATACTTTCCTTATAGTACTATGTATGTAAGGAAATTAATAAATCAATAAAATGAAGCATGGATCTTAAAATTTTCCTAGCACAGAGAGCTCTGTGCCTTTTTGGCTGGCATCCGCAGTAAAATCATCCGGAAGCCGAATCCGTTGATCTTACGGGATATGCGTTGGTTGCTTTGCGGTCACTTAATGCGATAACTTAAAAAATTACAAAAATTGAAATTACTTATCGATTAATTTTTTTTGTTAAAATGCTAAGATATATACAGTACTTTGAGCCAAATTATAGAATTGTGTTCATTTTAATTTTACGAATGCGACGATGTGCATATCAGCTAAAGTAAAAATTAAAAATGTCGATGTGTATTAAAAATATAAATATGAAAAAATTGCCCTACGGATTCGGTTCAAACATCGTGGGAAAGAACGTTTGTTGATCGTTCTGATAGTGTCAAGTTGGAAACGCTGTGATAATATTTTTTTTTTGTCACTAAGGAAAAGATTTGTGGAATATAAAATTACTAAACATTGATTTGAATTAATAAATATGACGCCTAGGTGCACCTTTCCTGGATCCTGAAGTATATGTGTACCAGATTACATGGTCGTATGTTACTTAAGAGTTTTCCGCTACATACTGCACAGATTGACATCTTTTTACTTTCCTTATATACATAATGTATAAGGAAAGTATTGTGACGGGGTCGAAAATTCGAATTCGAGTTTTCGACTGGAGAGCACGTTTCAAGCACCCCTGATCACGAATCAAACATTTTTGAAGTGATGTCTGTGTGTGTGTGTGTAAAAGTATGTGTGTGTGTGTGTGAAAGTATGTGTGTGTGTGTGTGTGTGTGTGTGTGTGTGTCAGTGAGCCTGTGGAGACGATAACTGCCGAACGTATGGACATATTTGAACGAAATTTGGTACAAAAATCACAATCTGTAAACACTGAAAGCCTATTGTTTTTATAGGCAATCGAATTTTCAGAACCCCCCTAAATTTTCGAGTGAAATTTTGAAAAAATCGTCAAAAAATCAAAACCTTTAATAAAGTTACGCAAGCAATCATTTCTTTTGTAATTTTTCATTAGAAAACGATTGACATAAATTTCAGAACGCTAACATGAACCGTTCTCGAGATATTGCACTTTTTCCAAAAAAATTATCAAAAAGTTATATAAAATAAAAAAAAATATTTCCTATTGAGAAACATGTTCACTTTTCATATGTAATACCATGCGATAAATTTGGTGACATTATTCGCGTGGATCTAGCTCGTTCCATTCATGGAAAAATATACTTTGAGTAATACTTTTGTATTTGAACGCCAATAGTCATTTATCTGCTGTAAGTATAACTTATTTCTCCGTCCACAACGATTTGCGAGATTTTGGCGGAATGTCGCCAACTTGGCGACATTTTTAATTGTAAATTAAAAAACATCTCGCCAAAATGATAAAAATGACGCTAAATCAATGAAAATTATGACTAATTGAAGAAAATTCAATATTTTCGAAAAAATATAAGCATCTACTATAAGTATAACATTTTTTTTAACTGTAAAAGTAGTAAATTCAATGCATTATATAAGGAAAACCATGTGTTGCATACATCAGATTTTTTTATTATATAGGAATATTCCTGTGTTTTGTTTTCATTTAACGTTATTTTCGGCTTATCGTGGAAGGTGTGGTCTGGTGTATACTACTGAATAGGAATACACATACAAAATTGGAATCTATTCTTTGTATGCACATCAGTGCAGGTTCCATGGTTTGATTTACTCTATGGTTTTGATTTATTCTTCATGGTTCTACGGTCTTGCTTCCATGATTTTGCTTTATTACTTTCCTTATAGACATAATGTATAAGGAAAGTATTGTGACGGGGCCAAAATTTCGAATTCGAGTTTTCGACGGGAGAGCACGTTTCAAGCATCCCTGATCACGAATCAAACATTTTTGAGGTGATGTCTGCGTGTGTGTGTGTGTGTGTGTGTGTGTGTGTGTGTGTGTGTGTGTGTGTGTGTGTGTCAGTGAGTCTGTGGAGACGATATCTCACGAACGAATGGAGCGATTCGAATGAAATTTGGAATAAAAATCACAATCCGTAAATACGGAAGCCTATTTTTTTAAAATGCAATCGAATGTTCAGAACCCTCCTAAATTTTCGAGTGAAATTTTGAAAAAATCATCAAAAAATCAAAACCTTTAATAAATTTACGCAACTAGACATTTCTTATGTAATTTTTCCTTGGAAAACGATTGAAATAACTTTTAGAACGCTAGCATGACCGTTCTCGAGATATTGCACATTTTTCAAATACATTTATAAAAAATCACATAAATTAAAAGAAATATATTAACTGTTGAGAAACATGTTCACTTTTTGTATGTAGTATCATGTGATAAATTGGGTGACATCATCCTCTTGGAAATAGCTCGTTCCCTTCATAAGGAAAGATACTTTGAGTAATACATTTTTATTTGGACGCCAATAGTCATTTATCTGCTATAAGAATAATTTATTTCTATGTCCATAACGCTTGGCGATATTTTGGCGAAGAATTTGGCTGGATGTCGCCAACCTGGCGACTTTTTTAAATGATACCAAATTAACGAAAATCGTACCATATGGATAAAAATCACGCTAAATCGAAGAAAATGATGACTAATTAACGAGAATTCAATATCTTGGAAAGAGTATAAGTATCTAAGAATAACCTATTTTTTTGCTGTAAAAGTAGTAAATTCATTGCATTATATAAGGAAAGCCATTTGCTGCCCTCATCAGATGTTTTTTTCATGGAACGTTATGTCTGGCGTATATTACTGAATAGGAATACTCTTACAAAGCTGGAATCTATTATTTATATGTACATCAGTGCATATTCCGTGGTTTGCTTTATTCTAATTGGGTATAGAAAGCTGAAAACTGAAATTTTATTGTATATTAGAAACTGTTGATTTTGCGGATATAAATTATCAGTAAAATGAAAATTAAAACTCAAGCAATAAAGACTATCCAGACTTATTCCAATTTCTTTTACTTTCTCATTTGTTTTGTCCCCGTATTTTCTGTATCCTGTTCAACAATGTGGAAAAAATTCCTATTCAAATTATAATCAGGGCACTTTAATTCAAAAATAATCAGAATACATGTACGAAACACGACAGTGCTGTATCAAATGAGAACAGATAGGACGTTATTTATACTAGCTACACCTGGATATTAATTCTGAAAGCATTATGGCATTTCCAAGCTTTTAATCCACGGGAGTTTTATCGCCTATTTTTTAACACCGGGATGAAGAGGATTCATCTATGAATGCAAAGACTACGCCAAATGAAAGTCAGTACTGTAATACCAAAGATAACATGACCCACTGTGGAGTGACGTCAATTTAGTTATAACCGCCGTTGTAGTCAAATCCGTCGTTATAAGATGACTCGTGGCACAAACGAATCAGGGCGAAACGACACAGGGGGGGGCAAACGAATTTTAAGGAATACAGTATTTATATTTTAATCATGTTTAAATTAATTTTGAAAGGGTATATAATGATATAGACAAAGAGAAAGTCTCTCGAGATTGTTGGTATTTGGACATTCATAATTGTGAAGATTGCTACGAGAGTTATAAAACCTATTCATCTTGCCTATTAATCCTGTTCTCTGATTATCTCAACATTATTATTTCCAGTTAATGTGCTAAGGAAATGGTGTTAGTGTAATAATATAAAGCTATTAAACTATTATTAATGTAGTTAGTTTTAAAATTACTAGTGTCCTAGTGTGTCATATAGAGTCTTTGAATATTTGCAATATTTCTGTTATATAAATAACCTTAAATATTAATTAAAATAAAACACTAATTAATATACATGCGCTTCTATAAATACATTAAAATTCTGTAATACAGCCTCATCGATCCAGTATATTGTAAGCCAAATACACTAACCCGACTATATACCGGTGTATACACTAACCCGACTATATAAAAGTGTATACGCTAACCCGACTATATACCAGTGGATACACCAACCCGAAGTACCTGTTTTAAGAAAGACTTTATAAGCAGATTAAAATATAAGTTGATAAAAATATAGACATGACTGAATTTTCTGTAGGAGTTTACTAAATAACCATGTTTAATGAGTCAATAACAATCTATTTTACGTAGTCTTTAAAGGTTATTTAAGCATTATTTAAAGATTTTTTAAAGAGTATTCAAGATTATTCAAAGATTATTTATAGATTATTCAATCTGAACTTTTTTTGACAATAATTACGTGCATTGTTCTCACTGAAGTGATTTATTGAATAGATTTAAAATCCGTTGAAAGTGCATATTATGTAGCATCTAAAAGCTGAATACTGGTTCTTGAGAAGGACGACCTGACATTTAGTCTTAGAGAAATTTTTAGAGAAAATTTCTCAACAATATTATATTTCTACTTGGAGGAATGCGAGAGATACGGGAATCATATCGCTCGCACCCCCCTCCCCCATCACACTTTGTATCACAACCCGTATGGTAGATTATGGAACATCATTTCTGTGCATTTTTCTGAAATTCGTATGAAATGACTATGAGAAATTTCGAATTTCTAAATCGAAGATGTGCAAATATGCGGTGATCATGACTTCCTGTTTATCTTACTCTATTACACCCCTTTAGAGGTCAGTGAATGATTGAGATATTTGATTCACTTTTTACTTTCCTTATATACATAATGTATAAGGAAAGTATATTATGACGGGGTCGAAAATTCGAATTCGAGTTTTCGACGAGAGAGTACGTTTCAAGCAACCCTGATCACGAATCAAACATTTTTGAAGTGATGTCTGTGTGTGTGTGTGTGTGTGTGTGTGTATGTATGTGTGTGTGTGAAAGTATGTATGTGTGTGTGTGTGAAAGTATGTGTGTGTGTGTGAAAGTATATCTGTGTGTGTGTGTGTGTGTCAGTGAGTCTGTGGAGACGATAACTGACGAACGAATAAACCGATTCCAACGAAATTTGGTA
This sequence comes from Amaurobius ferox, assembly GCA_951213105.1. NCBI lineage: Eukaryota > Metazoa > Arthropoda > Arachnida > Araneae > Amaurobiidae > Amaurobius > Amaurobius ferox. Next base: position 125,239,278 of record OX578137.1, read on the forward strand.
CAAAACTCACAATCCGTAAACACTGGAAGCCTATTGTTTTTATACGCCCCTAAATTTTTGAGTGAAATTTTGAAAAAATCGTCAAAAAATCAAAACCGATAATAAAGTTACGCAAATAGATATTTCTTACGTAATTTCTCATTTGAAAACGATTGACATAAATTTTAGAACGCTAACATGAATTGTTCTCGAGATATTGCACATTTTTCAAAAAAATTATCAAAAAGTTATATAAAATAAAAAAAGTATTGAGAAACATGTTCACTTTTCATAGGTAATACCATGCGATAAATTGGGTAACATCATTCTCGTGGATCTAGCTCGTTCCATTCATGAAAAAAGATACTTTGAGTAATACTTTTGTATTTGAACGCCAATAGTCATTTATGTGCTGTAAGAATAACTTATTTCTCCGTCCATAACGCTTGGCGAGATTTTGGCGACGAACTTGGCGGAATGTCGCCAACTTGGCGACATTTTTAATTGTTGCCAAATTAACAAAAATCTCGCCAAATGGATAAAAATGAAGCTAAATCAATGAAAATGACGACTAATTGAAGAAAATTCAATATCTTGGAAAGAATATAAGTGTCTACTACAAGAATAACAACATGTTTTTAACTGTAAAAATAGTAAATTCATTGCATTATATAAGGAAAGTCATGTGTTGCCCACATCAGATTTTTTATGCACAGATTTGTAAAATACCAATATTTGCATTTAAGAATTTTTTTATCATTCACTAAATGGATGACTTAATAGTATTGAAGAAATTTGAAGGGGAGGAAAAAATTAATAAGGTTAAAAATTAAATTGGATTGGGGCAAGCCATAAAACGCCTTAGTTATAGTATGTCGATTGTTTGTTTATATTTACTTTTAAGGTATATATTTCTCCCTACTGCTCATTAATTTTTCCCGAATATAAGAATTTTTTAGATCTGAGATGAACTTCCCTTCTTGTCTTAGCATATTAAAGGCTCCTACCCTGTCTCTTGCTCCGAAGTTAAACTCGACATTTTATTATCTCCCACTGCGCAATTGGTTTAGACAAACTTGGGCCGGACTAACCGATCTAACAAAATGTTTGTCATTGGTTTTCTTCTTGTATCACATGAACTCCCAGCTCCCTCCTGAATTTTTGCAGACTGTAGGCACTATTGTAGTTGCACTGTAATATTTTCAGTCAAATATAACTGTATTTCTTCTGGAGTCACAAAGTGCGGGTGATTGGTCGGAGCACTTAAAATTTATTGCATCGAATTATCTTGTAACACAATTGCCTCATTTAGGTGGTTACTGCGTTTTTTTAGACGTGTTACCATTATACATAAATGTTCACAAAATAATTAAATGTTGCTTATATGGCATACTGAAAGATATTACATTTATTTAAGTTTTGCAGCATTACAGCAGTGACAACTGAAGTGCTGAAATTGAAGATTATAAAAAAGCACAATTCTAAAGTGCAAAGATATATACAATAAAATTCTGCATAAAATTTTAAAATGTTACTAATAAATTAACGCAGTTCTCTATGGACTGTTCATGTGAACGCATACTTATGTGAAATTCTATTAACACGATATGTTATAACTAATGGAATGTAAAGTCAATGCGCTGCAACCGTCGAAAAGAATGTAATGAAATAAAAGAATATTAAGATAATATTTAAATAATTTCGATTTTTAGTTAATATATTATTTTATATTGCAGATCTGCTATGGAAAGCCCCTGAATTGCTTAGACGCCCACAAGTTAATCCATTCGGATGTCCAAAGGGTGACGTCTATGCATTCGGAATTATTTTGCATGAAATCATTGCTCGGCAGGGGCCTTTTGGAAGCACAGATTTAACACCTAAAGGTATTTTATTTATATTTGACATTGCTTAACAAGACGAATGAATTTTATCAAAATAAACGTGATCTATTACATTATGTCCAGACATATCTGAAAATAATTAAACTTCTGCTCGACAGACGAGAACGATGAAACATCTGTTGCCACTCAAATACCTTGAACTTTATTATTTTGAACTTTAATGCTAAATATAGAATTTTTTTTTATAAAAAGCGAACTTTAATTATATTTCTTATACAGAAAATTTGCATAAGAATATGTTTCTTAAATCGTGCATTTTTGCTATAGGCAAAGAATTTGATCGTATGGCATGAAGCGGTTAAAGACTATAAAAATACGTATACTGATTTCACTTCAGTCACTAATTCTCTTGTTGTAGTTAAGTATGAGGTAACTAACACTGATCCAGCTGGTTGGTTTTATTGCTATTTTGTGTTCAATATATAGTTTATCTTATGTTTAGCTAGCGTGTTATACTTCGGATTCAAATTTATGTAAATTTTTAATTACTTTAGTTTTTGTCTATTGAATTTGTTTAGTTATGGTAGCTTCATATTTTACTTGAACCAAAGTATGCCGGTGTGGCTCCATAGTCAGTATAAGATTTGAAAAGGAATGTTTCAGAACTCAGAATGCTTAAAGCAAAAATACCTACCACTATGTAAAACATCTTATGATACGCATAAAATCACCTGCAGTGATCATCTCTGCACGCCATCTACTACGAAACATAAACGGTTCGCTATACATATCTGTATAATTATCCTTTTTATATCATATTTTATTCTCCCGAAAAAAAATAATTTTGAGCACTTGGTATAAATACTGTCCCATGATGCAAAGAATTAGATTCTACAGTAAGCTTAAAATTGATTTTAAAGATTATTTATAGAAAAGTGGATCTGATTTTCAATCTTTATCTTCGATAAAATTTCGGATCAATTTTAAATTTTTACTTAAGTGTTTTGGATATTAATTACTGTTGGCTCTATAATTATGTATTTTTACTTTCCGTGCAACACATAATAATGCATAGGTAACGTATTGGAATCATATTGAAAAGCATAACTCGAGTTTTCGACGAAGCTATATATTTTAGGACCTCTAGAACTCGAAAAATTTACATTTAGCGTAACGTCTGTCTGTGCAACGTATGTATCCCCTTTAACTCAAAACTGAAAAACTAGTAGACCAAATATTATAAAGATTCGTAGATAAATCCCTTGTGGGTTACCCTAGATCAGATAATATTTCGGTATGATTCGAGGAATATAACTTGATATATATATATTTTTTTCTTTGCGAAATCACCCGCAAAAGTCGTCTAAATCTAAAATAAAAAAACTACGAATATCTCAAACACATGTTTGTTTTATATGTAGTTTTTAACGATGAAAAGAATAAGAACAACCCCATTTCTCCAATATTAGCCGTTCTCGAAATATTGAAGTTTTTCGCATTTTTGCTACGCCAGATTTCAAAATACGTCCAGGTGCCAAATAAAAACGAAAGCTGAATTAAAAGCACAAATTCGGTGTAATTTCAATTATGCCTATTATTTAGTGTAATTAGACCCAGTAAAATATTAATCAAATAAAGAGAATATAAATTTATGTCTGTAGTGAATGTCATGTTCTGCTCACGACAGATTTTTACTATTGGTTTTCAGTTAAATAATTTTCTTAAATTCCAGTTTGATTAGTCTTTAAATTATTTTGTCAATTTCATGCTTTAAAATAGATATGTGTGTATAATATATTTAGAAAATTTCATCACCCATGTGGAATCCACATGCAGCCATACTGTTTGCTAAAATGGGATGTAGATGTGGGTGAATAAAGTTCCATACTCGTAGAATCATAATAAATTGCTACTTGAGTTGACTTTAGATTCCTACAAATTAAATAATTTCTTTTTATCTGAGTGTCTTTGTGTTAGTGTGCTTTACATTGCAAGTTTTCCAACTGAATCTAGTTTATAAAATTTTATAATACGACAAACACAAACGCGTGAATAAGAAATTCGAAAATGGAATTTTCTTGCCTTATTGCGTCCTTTTATAAGCACCACGTTCCAGAAAATTTAAATATCGTTTACAATAAACATTACATGAAAAATATTATGACTCCATTCCTACTGAGAGAATACATTGCATATTTGAAGATACCATGACATTTAAATTCTTCTTGGATCTCATTAAAAACAGATTTATAAAACGCATGGGGAAGATAAATATTGCATTCGCTCTCGTAGGAATACCCGTATTTAAATAGTTTGCTATACTTTAATAACGTGGGGAATTCCCTTTAATTTAAATTCATCTTAAAGTTTATTTTGTGATGCAGAATACTTCGGAGCAAAGGGATTGGATGTTTTAGTGCAAGGAAATGGAGTTAAATTGTACAATTAGTAGAAATAATATTATTATACTAAGAAAATATAAAATATTGCCTGTTGCCAAAAATTTACGCACCAATAAAACATTGATCTACGACCGCAAAACATGACTTGCAAATGTCGTTTTAAGATTTATGCAAATGATTAAATTGTCAAAGCCAATTATGTTATACAGCTCATGCAACGCGCTTGAGAACGACGCATTGTACAGCATTTGAGACGATCGGTGTTTCACTCACGGGCAATTGAAACTGGATTCTCTGCTTTGATAATGCAAATTGTGTACAAAGTTGTCTTTGAGACGTACTCGACGGCGCTAGGAACAATTGTCGGATTTAAATAGAGGTCGCCTAAAGGAAGCTGACTGGTCTACCAGACGTATCAGTTGCCATCTTGGTTGAGTGTTATGGTAGTTGTTCGGGGTTGGCGACAGTGAATCAAAGAAGGTACATGTACCCATCTCAGAGGCCCAGTATGCCCCATACAGACTCGAGAGTGTCTGTAAACCGGAGAGGAGTCAAGTATACACCAATGGCGTCATTATCAGCCATTCGAAGGTATTTGTCATCCGCCATGGATTCTGTATCAAGGGATACTATTCGGAAACGACAAAAGATGAGATTAGGTGTCGACGTCCATTTAATTGCCTACCACTGACCCTTCAACATAAGCAGAGCTGCCCTTATCGGTGCTCAGCTCGGCCAGCCTGGCCTTTGTCTAATAGGAGGTTTGTTGGCTTTACTGGCGAATCCCCCTTCTCTCTCAATGCTGATGACCGCCAAATACGTGCCTGAAAGAGGACTGGCTAGCGTCCTGGTCCCGTATTTGCTGTCGATTGACAAACGACCACCACACATAGTGTGCTAAATTGGGAAACCATCTCGTGGGACAACCAATCTCCTCTAAATGTGCTGCAAGCCATTCTGATGACTCCCTTGTTCGGTAACGATATTTTGCAGCCCACTGTTCTGCCTATGCTGTCAAGCCGCCTAGGTTCTATTTAGCAACGAAACAATGCACGACCACATACTTCATGACTGTCTTCGAGAATGTATCGAAAATATCTTCTACATTTGAATACCCTCCCAGGCTATCCAGGTCCTTAGTCCTATCACCAATGAAATACTTCTGGGACGCCATTTGTAGCCTTCTCACAATAGCACTGAATTAGCTGACTAGTTGCAATAAATGTAGAAAAATCTTGAGAGGGACATAATCAACTTAATTGACTCTATACTGTACGAAATATCGCTTTGCATATATAGCTGCAAGGCGATGATTTACCATTTACTAAAATGGGATCTCTTTGTTGCCACCATTTCTTAATAACACTTTTCTTTACTCCTTAATTTTAATCATTTGCATATATCCTCAAAATATACATGCATGCCAAGTGTCGTGGCTGTAGCTCAATTTCTTATGGGTGCATATATTTTTATGCAGTAGAATATTTCTCTGTAAATTATATTTTCAAAAATACTTTTGAATCTCACAGATAAATTCATTTTTGACATATCATACATAACGCATTTGCTTGTTGACAATTATGACTCATTGAACTAGCTAACTAATCCTAAAGTATATTTAACTGTCCTGTTTTGCTATGTTGAAGTGCAGGCTGTGATAAAAATTGAAAAAAGCATTTCATATCTGAAAATAAATATTCCTTTTAGTAGTTCGAACAATATTGTTAAGGATTTTGATTAGATAAGTACATTACAAGATGAGTACATCAAATTGCACGTGAAATTTTACTTTGATTCTTAAATGGATCCAATATACTTTTATGTTGTTGTTGTTGAGACCCAGACCGTCCGACCTACCTGAAAGGTGTAAGGTAACTGTATGGACGGCCGGGAAGTGCCACCCAATTTAGACCGGAACCCAGTGGGGGAGGCATCCACAGGGACCGTACCCTCCTTCCCCTACCACCAACCTCTCGGAAGGACTTACGGACCCACATGTTTAACGTGATCGTACTCCGCATGAACACGGCGGCATTTGTGGTAGCGTGCAAATCTAGCGCGCAAACCACGGGGATACCGCACCCGAGATGGCCAACAGCACGCGGTGTTCCGAGGTGGTCACCCACCAAGTACTAACCGCGCCCGATGCTGCTTGACTTCGGTGATCTAACGAGAACCGGTGTTTTCAGCACGGTACGGCCGTTGGCCTAATATACTTTTATGTGAACTATTTCAAGCAAATAACAATATACTCTTCTTTTCGTAAATCGCATAAATTGACACAATTAATGTGCACCAACTTCTGATTAGTTTTAATACATCTCTCAAGTTGAAAATTTTTCAATATTCAGTAAATATGCAAAGTTCAAAATAATTGCACTTAGTCGAATTTCAATAAACTGATTTTCTAAATGTAAACGTTTTTTTTTTTATTGTGTACAGCCTATATGGCCCTGTATTATTTATTAATAAATCAATTTTCTTATTTCTTTCTTAAATCATAGAAATTAAACAGAATATGTATCTAATATTGATTAATTTGTGTTTCTATTTTTCATTGACTTTTGATTTAAAGTAAACATATGTAGTTATAGAAAATGCATTTGTCGAAGTTTCCGGAAGATTTTATAATCATAATTTATTACTATGTGATACGATTTAGACACCACGGCTGCTTTAATTTCATTATTTATTTTGTTCTCATTGTGATAAATCAACTAGATCGAAAGTATGTTCTTTCAAACATTAATCATACCGGCGTTCTTATTCAAACTATCAATTATGTTTCATGATCAGAAAGCATGTCTACATTAAGAGGAGAGGATTTGAGTTTTAAAATGGGTTTATTGACATAACAAGTTTTCTCTCTATAACGCAGCTATTCATAACTCCCCTCCCCCAAACAAAAACGCCAAAGTGGTGGACTATTTGAAAGAAGGATGAAGTGGTACCAATAAATGTAAACGAGTCATTTGCAAAAAAAGGTTAGCTCCAGCTAACAATACAGCAGACAGGTTGACGCCAAAACTTGACGTTTACATTTCTTGGCACAACATAATCCTAATATGAAATATTTTACCACTATCAAAGCATGTCAGTCACTCTTACCACTTCTGGAATTCAGAGCGGAATCCATATCAGTCATCATCTAAGCTCTAACTGTAGCCAATCCTCTGAAATAGATGTTTCAAGGGCATTTTTAAATCGACAGTGAAACAAATCCAAACGTGACAATGTTTAGTACAGAAATACTTAGTACATTCCCCTCCGTATGACGCTGAATCTTTATCAATCTATCTAGTCTATCTGTCTAGTTTATCTAGTATATATATATATATATAGCAGATTCCAAAACATACACGTTTCAATGAAATGAAATTTTTGAATCCGAAATGACATCGACAGGACCGGAAGTGAAAATCTTAAGTGAGTCCCTTATCCCCTCTAGAACTTAATGCTAAATCCATATCTGTCGTTATTTAAATGTTGTTTAAACCAATCCAGAGAAATAGATGTTTCAAAGACAATTTTTAACCGGAAGTAAAAATAAAAGGCAATGACAATCCTTAGTAAACCCCCAACCTCAGCCAGAATTTGATTCTGAATCTATTTCACTTATTGTTTAAGCTCTATCTAAAGCTAATCTTGAAAAAATAGATATTTCAAATAAAATGAAAGTTTTGAACGGAAAATGAAGAATGTACCAGAAGTGAAAATCTTTAGCAAACCCATTCTCTCCAGAATTCGATGCTGTATCCATATCAGTTATCGTCTGAGCTATATCTATAGCGGATCATGAAAATTCGATGTTTCACTCTAAAATTGTCCAAAAACAATAGTCAAGAAAATTTTTTGAATAGTTAAGAAAAATTCTAGATTGTTAACTAAGAAAAAATTAATAAAACCAGGTGTTTAATTCTTCAAAAGAAAACTGTTCTCAAGATTTCAATATTTGTTCACCACTATGTTAGAAAGTGGCCCTTTTCTTCTATCACCTCAACTTTTTATCTTTGACGATCCAACCGTGGTAAAGTTTCGGTGCATTTTTTCGGTTCCCTATTTCGGTAGATTAGTTCCACGGCTGAGAGACGTGAAGCAGCTGACATTTCCCAGATGTCATGAATAAAAAGCGCTTTTAACAAAATCAAAAGCCGTAAATGATTTTTTGCTGCTGTTGGGGGGACGTAGGCGATTAGCCAAGAACAAATACAGTTTTTTAGCCGTACGCTAATTGGTTTACAGGTGCCGCGTCGACAGAATTTTTGTTTCTCTATGCAGCAATTGATCTAGTTTTTTTACCATTCACTTTCCGAGTTTTTGAATATGTTTTTTTTAAAAATCGTTTATGCTGCAGGTCCTTAAGCCTCACTGTCCCCTATGCAATGCAATCTTTTCCTCCTGTCTCGCCTGTAAAGGTCGCACTATGTTGGCTATGTTATTTAATACGTGTGGAGATTTGTTAACCAATTTTGAAAAATCAGAAGCTAGTTGATATAGAAAATCCATGTAATACCATAAACACACAATAAAAATCATTTAGTACTACTCAAAATAATTTTATACTGTTCTGAACTTAACCATCATTTATGCATCGCTGGTTCTTTATGATATAAACAAGTGTTTGACGTTCATTATTGTTCCTTGAGTAGCCATCAAATTTTGGATTCTACCTGGATAAAAATTTGCTTTTTATAATATCGCAGATATACTAAATGACAATATGTTTTGCTTGTAAATAACATATAATTCTACCTCTAACATTTAAATCATAATATCATTTGAATACATTACAGTGTTTTGTGAATTAGACAAGTTAATTAGACAGTTGTTAAAATAAATTTAATATTATAAAAAATTACATTTATAAAACATTATACTATGCATATTTCGATTGAAATGAAACAAAATAATGCAATTTAAAAATTTCTTACACAGTATGTAGTTTCAGTTCTACCTTTTCAATATATATTACCTTAGATACTTAATTTGTCCCCACATTTAGATCTTTACATATACATACACTAGTCCTCTGGATGAGTCGGACGACCTGGGTTTTCCACATACACATACAGTTCGTCTTGATGCAGGTCGACGTTTAATCTGACTACATTTAGACACAGATTAACATGGCATTTGAAAACTTATTTTCGAAATTTGTAAACAATCTTCCTGCCCCAACCGAGAATCGAACCGTGGATCTCCGAACTGGGCAGCTAATGCTCTACTGTTGAGCTATTGGGATGAAATTGCAAGCTCTAATCGTTGAAGTGGATTCCGTAAACTATAATATCAAGTTATTTTAAAATTCTTCGTTTGGAGTAAATTCTGATAATTTGTTTAATTTTTCTAAATACGAGTGAGTTATCTAGGCTGTTTGGAATCAAGCTGTCATGGACAACCATAAAGAAGGGCAAAGGAATTCAAAGTCAGGGCCATCAAGTTAGTCGATTCTTTAAGCCTTATCCTTGAGTCTCCCGCCCCCCCCCCCCCCCTCCCAGAATAAAGCTCATGAATCGCCCATGAGTGTAGATATAGTGCTTAAAACTTTTGATACGGTTTGGATCAAACAGTATTTTGTGTGTTGCATAATTTGAGCTTGTGGACAAGATATATCGATGCTTACTAAATTGGTGATGATCGATAACGTTAATAAAATCAAAGTATTCTGTATTTATTTATTTATTTATTTTTTAATTCTCTTTTGGAGTTACGAGCTCGCTTCCAAACTTCTTCACTGAAATCGCAGCAATCGTTTTCATCTTATCGGCTATCTTCACTCCAGTATGCATGTACTCTATTTTTATGAATCTCACTCTCTCTCTCTACAATATTCTATTAAAACAGTTACAGACACAGTGGATGCAGGTTGTTTCAGCACGCTGCTTAGAGATCTTCAAGAGTTTTATAGTCGTTTATTTAACATAAATATAGTGTATATTATAATTAAGCCTGTAAAATGAATAATTATTAATCTAAGGGGGATTGAATTTTACAGAAGTGTGGATGGGTGTAAAAATAAGTTGTTTTGAAATTATACCCACATTGGAAAAAAGTGTTCTTTATAAATTTCAAAGATGATCACACTGAGTTTTAATTTACTGAGCGTCTAAACCATTCCAATTATTCTAAGTGTAGCTACTTTTAAACATAGACATTAAAATTGAGTTGTGGTATGGATTTTTGTGCATTTTCAGTTATTATTATCAATTATATGTTTTGAAATAGAAAAACATATGTCTTTAAATATAGCTTAAGTCTATAACGGAAATTTAACATATTTACTGGCTAACAGTTTCCATTTAAAGCAATTATTTTAAAAACATACATCACAAATTTATCCTCAAAACTAAAGAAAAAAAATCTGATGTCGGCAGCACATGACTTTCCTTATATAATGCAATGAATTTACTACTTTTACAATAAAAAATAGATTATTTTTACAGTAGATATTTATATCCTTTATATATCATTTACATTCCTTATATTCTCAAGATATTGAATTTTCGTCAATGAGTCGTCATTTTCATTGATTTAGCATCATTTTTATCCATTTGGCGAGTTTTTCGTTAATTAGCAACATTTAAAAGAGTCGTCAAGTTGGCGACATTCCACCAAATTCGTCGTCAAAATCTCGCCAAGCGTTATGGACGGAGAAATAAGCTATTCTTACAGCAGATAAATGACTATTGGCGTTCAAATGCAAAAATATTACTCAAAGTATCTTTTTTCATGAATGGAACGAGCTAGATCCACGAGAATGCTGTCACCCAATTTATCGCATGGTATTATATATGAAAAGTGAACATGTTTCTCAATAGGAAATATATTTTTTCTATTTTATATGACTTTTTGATAATTTTTTTGAAAAATGAGCACTATCTCGAGAACGGTTCATGTTAGCGTCCTAAATTTATGTCAATTCTAATGAAAAATTACATAAGAAATGTCTATTTGCGTAACTTTATTAGAGGTTATGATATTTTGACGATTGTTTCAAAATGTCACTCGAAAATTTAGGGTGGTTCTAAACATTCGGTTGCGTATAAAAACAATAGGCTTCCAGTGTTTACGGATTGTAATTTTTGTACCAAATTTCGTTCGAATCGGTCCATTCTTTCGTCAGTTATCGTCTCCACAGACTCACTGGCACACACACACTGACACACACACACACTGACACACACACACTCTTCAAAAATGTTCGATTCGTGATCAGGGATGCTTGAAACGTGCTCTCCCGTCGAAAACTCGAATTCGAATTTTCGCCCCCGTCACAATACTTTCCTTATTCATTATTGTATATAAAGAAAGTAATATATCAATAAATATTACAACTTTACAATGTGTTAGAAATAATGGCTGAACATTTAATGATGTTGCAAATCCTTTTTCAAATAGAGAAATGAAAATTCTGTATTATTTCAATTCAAGCAAAAATGATGTCAGCAGTGAAGATACCCAAATGGGAATACTTTAGGGACACTTATCTAACTGTATTGTTCACGCTTTACAATCGTCTGATATCTTGTGTGGATGACTGGAATGCGAGAATAGTAAGCGGAGAATAGTTTTAAATTGTCTATGTGGGAATAGTCTTATAAAATTGCTTGTCTATCAAAATCTCTGAAAGGGTTCTGAACAAGAATACTTTTTGTGTACAATAGTAAAAAAAGTAAAAAAAAATATATGTGGAAGAAGTTAAGTATAGTAACTTCAGTACTTTATCTACCGGATGTAATATAGCATTCATTCTTAAATCTTTAAGTGCTTTACTTTTAAATTCCTTTATATTGCATAGCTCTTGTACTTTTCATTTTTATTACTTTAATCAAACAGAAATCATTCTGAAAGTAAAGCAAGAACCCGCAGAAGACAAAGAATCTTTCAGACCACCGCTTTACGACTTGCAATGCCAAGACTACATCGTCAATGCCATGAAAGAGGCTTGGCACGAGAGACCTGAAAATCGTCCCGATTTCCACCACCTCAAGGAAAGATTGAGAAAAATGAGAGAAGGAATGTGAGTACTTATAAGTTTGGAAACAAGTTCATATACAATAAATTGCGAGCATTATGATATGAGCTGTTGTTTATCTATATTTTTAAAAACACATTGAATATTACATGAATATTTTACAAAATACTAATATTATCTTATATCCGGAATCATAATCAATATCTTACTATTAACCCCTTGGAAAGATGTTCGCAGGAGCGTTTGCCATTTCTAAAGAAATAATATTTAAATGAAATAAACAATTAAAATTAAATGTATTTTTTGGAGCTATAAAATTGAGGCTATAGTGAGACTTTCGTTATCCTTAGCTATCGTTAGATTTTAAATTTCGTATTGTTTTAAATCTGTAACTGCAAGCCACATATTCACACTTCGATAGAATTCGTCAGAAAATACCTTTGATTGCTTGCTCACATGAAATTATTGAAATGATTTGATGGGTTTTATCCGTCCAAATTAATTATTTTTCAGGAAATACCCAACTTTCGTTTTACCTCCATATGGGCTTAAACTGCACTGAAGTACCCCGTAAATATTTATCAAATATGTCAGTTATTTATTACCCGTTTGTACCTACGTTATCGCCTTGAATGACAGTTGATTTAGGTCAAAAAGTTGTATTTTATACTCTTCAATGCTCTAAAATAGGATTCATCAACTTTTCACTGCCTTCGGAACCTTTCTGACTTATGGTATTTCTGAAGGAATCCTCGTAATTTGAGATAATATATAACTATATAATCTATATATATATATATATATATATGTATATATAGGTTATATCTATCTATCTATATATATATATATATATATATATATAGATAGATAGATATAATATATATATATATATATATATATATATAGGATATATAGTTACATAACCTACTACTAATAATAATCCTCTTACTATTACTACTGTTCTTGCTTCTACTACTGCTCTTGCTACTAATACCAAACTAGTGCACTACAGATGTTTAGCGCTTCTTTTTAAATGCACTAAAATAAAGAGGTGTATTTTTATAAACCTATTGATTAAAATTCATTCCAAAAGATTCGCTAGCATTCTATTTAATTTGAAATTAAGTGGTGATTGTATTAGTGTATTTTTGCATTAAATTTTGCTACAGACGGACACATGTGTGCCGCGGCGGTGTAAAGGGTGAGCGTCAGTAAATTTTCTGCCCTATCCGCGCTTTGTTAACTTTCGCGGCACACATTTTCCCCCGAAATTCTGCTCAAACAGTTGCGAATTATTTTCTGAAAGATAAAATGCAATGCTTAGATTATATTAAAACTGAATTTAATACCCAATAAAACATAGAATATATTTTTATTTTGATTCAAAATATTTTTGGTGCTGCCATACCGACATTCATACCGACTATTTTTATTTTTAATGAACATTTTTAAATGTCTATTCCTTCTAATACGCTATTAAATACAACAGATCACATGTAATAATGCCACAATCACGGAAACGTAATTGAACTTGGACTTTGAAGACAAAGGAATTTGAAGACAAAATTGCAGTCCTCAGTGATGTACATTCAGATCCCCTTATCAAATTTATAGAATGAGAAATTACCTTTCTGTGATTGTGGTATTATTATATATGATCTGTTGTTGTATTTAATACTGTATTAGAAGGAATAGATATTTAAATATGTTCATTAAAAAATAAAAATAATCGGTATGAATTAAATCACGACAACAGATGGCAGCACCAAAAATATTTTGAATTAAAATAAAAAATATATTCTATGTTTTATTGGGTATTAAATTTAGTTTTAATATAATCTTAGCATTGTATTTTATCTTTCAGAAAATGTTTCGCAACTGTTTAAGCAGAATTTAGGCGAAAAATGTGTGCCGCGAAAGTTAACAAATCGCGGTTAGATCAGAAGATTTACTGACGCTCACCCTTAACATCACTCTTGTCCCGTGCTCCCCGCTGCAGTACGGACATCATTGCTTAGAGATCATTTTACAGTTCAATGGTAATTTTTCGCGGAATCCTTCAGAAATTTCCCGGAACCCAGGTTGAAGATCCCTAATCTAAAATATAGAGTTCCGCATTATTAAATTTGATGATTCAATTGATAGATAAATCATAAATTAAACAATCCCAGTAACTCCATTATACTCACTTCCTTAAATATGCCTGTGTTTGATACCGATATTGGATTTTGAATTATTAGTAAATCTTTATATCTTATGCAGGAAATCAAATATAATGGATAATATGATGGCTATGATGGAAAAATATGCTTACAACCTGGAGGAACTAGTAGATGAAAGAACGGTTGCCCTGGTAGAAGAAAAAAAGAAAACCGAGGCTTTACTGCACAGGATGCTTCCTAAGTAAGTGCTGCCAAAATTGGTAAAATATCGGCAAATCAACAACAATGTTTCCAAATTGCCAAAATTTCAATAAAATACACACTATTAATAAAATTTTGTATATCCCCTATGCCAACGGCCGTACCGTGCTGAAAACACCGGTTCTCGTTAGATCACCGAAGTCAAGCAGCATCGGGCGCGGTTAGTACTTGGGTGGGTGACCATCTGGGAACACCGCGTGCTGTTGGCACATATCGGACGCGGTAGCCCGGTGGTTTGCGCGCTGGATTTGCACGCTGCCACAACTGCCGCCGTGTTCATGAGGAGTACGATCACGTTAAACATGTGGGTCCGTAAGTCCTTCCGTGAGGTTGGTGGTAGAGGAAGGAGGGTACGGTCCCTGTGGATGCCTCCCCCACTGGGTTCCGGTCTAAATCGGGTGAAACTTCCTGGCCGTCCAAACAGTTACCTTACATCTTTCTGGTAGGTCAGACGGTCTGCGTCTCAACAACAACAACACTGTTAATAAAATTTTGTATATCCCCTGTCGCTTTCAGAAAATTATTAATTTAATATTCCTTATCTATAATATAATAAAGGTCTATAATAGTAATAAGATCGTAAAAGATCGTCTGTAGAGGAAAACTAAACTTCGTACAACCATGAAATTTGTTACGCAAGTACTTCAAAACTTGAGACGATACTCCTTGGTGAGAATTTTTAAGAATTTGAATTAGATTTTAGTTATTTTAAGTCAAAGAACTTCTCGTTCACAGTAGATTTGTACCATAGCTTCTATTGAACGATTGCTGATGCCGTCATCTGGTGCTGCTATCCTAACCGTAAAACTACACATGGTTCATTAGTGAACTTTTACATTTCATGGGACACAATCTATTGCGTAAAACATAAGTTACATTTATATAAGTTACATAATGTCATTGGGGTAAGTTCAAAGAAAATTATTTCATGTGTGGACTTTTAATAACTGCGGAATTACAGCAAAAGGAAAAAGTTCATCTCAAAATTATATATTAAAAAAAAAACCCGAATGGAGCCCTCCCTCCATTTATGTTTTAATCTGTAAATCATTGAGTTTTTTTACAGGAGACCATTCCATTTCGTGTGATTGGAAGGAGAATGTCTTTTGACATTCGATGTTCAAAATGTTCAACAATACATTGTAAAATTGTTAGAGACCGCAAATACAACCATACACTTTTCATCGTTGGCATCGATGGCGTTAAACCAACTTCACGACTAGTGCTACCATCTATTGCACGATTTTGGAGGTTCCATGCCATTAACACCGGAGTTGGAAGAATTACAGAGAATAATTGACTTGTAAACCGATTTAAAAATTTAAAATTAGAAAAATATACACTTTTCGTGCCAAATTTTAATATTGCGATAAAAAAAGTATTACATATTATCAAAAATGCAAAATTACATGCTCATTACGCCAGCAGATGTGTTGGAGAGACTTAGTTCTGAATTTTATATGTGCATGTTCTAGAAGAACGTGGTTCTAGGAATTGCTGCAACTTAACGCGTTTTTTAAAGAAACAGTTATTTTATTTTTAACACTTTACAACGTAGTTGAAAATTATTTATGACTTTTTTCATTCTATTTCTCTGTCTGTTTGTACCTCTGTTCCCACGATAACTACCGTAAAAATGACTTTATCAAAACTAAATTTTAGTATGTTGTTCAGACTGTCTTTGGGACATATCGGAATGTAAATGAATAATGTCACCCACTTAGTTTTGGATTGAACCCGGGTTGAAAAAGTGAAATACATTGAACCCTATTGGACCTAATTCTTCAAACATTTTTTAAGTAAAAGTAAAATTTGCAAATTGCTTTGAAAATTTTAGGAAATATTCAAATTTTCCCAAAAAATATATATAAAAAAAAATTCAGCAAAATATGTTCAGCATTTTTTAAAATAAAAATTTAAATATTAATTACACCTATATTATATGAAGAAATCACGTGACCCACTTCAAAATAACATAAGGCATCCATCTTTTTTCCCATTTTCAAAATCGTGATTTTTAAAGTTCTTTTAAATTTATATTTAGTGTTGAATCCGTCCTAAAACCGGTTTATTTTTACGCAATTTCTGTGCATCTACACTCTGAAAACAACGCAATTACAATATATTTGAGGTTAAATGATCATTAAACTTTGATTATTTCTACAACGAAGCCTAACTTTAGCATATGGAGAATGTAAACAAACAAGCTGTAAGATGAGTTGTATAAGACTTGCTGAATTTTTTAATGCAAACCTATTTAGCTTTGGAGTTTGGAATATAGGTCATATGAATGAAATATTCATTGGTTTTGCATAGAGAAGCAGACCATTTATTTTTCGATTTTGTTTTTTGAATAAAGTTAATTTCGGGTAACAAGAATTGTCCTTCAATGAAGTTTTTAATTTTCAAGCCTAATAACTTACTGTAGTACTATAATAATTTAAAAAACGCATTTTAGGGATGTGGAATTTTACTTACATACATGTAAGTAATATTTTACTTACATACATGTAAGTAATATTTTACTTACATACATGTAAGTAAATTATTACATGTATGTAAGTAAACTTACATACATGTAAGTAAAGGATGTACAATTTTACTTACATACATGTAAGTAAAATTGCATTTCAGTTGGAAAGTGTTTCATAATCGATGCTTTATGTCTGATTGATATTTCTTGTTTTTGGTATTTATATGAAAATGTAACCGCAGTTGCCGTGGATTTTAAATACAAACTGATAAATACTTCACTGAAGCTCACAGCGAATTCTTGAAAATCAAATAACGTTTTAACAATGGGCTCTTTTATAACAAAAGTAAAATAAAACTATTGCGTGGGTGCTTATAAGACCAGGGCCAGAGACGAAATTGAAGAAGGGCTGGAGGGAAATTCAAGAGGGGCTCAACAGTCTTAAAGGTGAGGGTCACCAAAACACAAAATAAGTAGCATTTATAAACCATAATATTTACTATTTTATATTTCAATTCATATAAATTATTAATAAATAATTGAATATTTATATCTGCAAGCTAAGAGCATGTTATTAATATCCCTATAGCTACTACACATCAATATTAATACATAATAATTATAATTGGTTTTAATGTAAGTATTGACTAGTAATAAAGCTGTTAATAATTTGCAGAAACATTCCAGAAGTTAACACATATCAATGCATACTATTAATTCGTACCTACTTATTTGATTTTGAATTTAATGTATTACAGTGAACCCCCACACTAATATAAAAGTATCCTAAATACTATTGTTATAATTTTTAAATAGTTTTAAATTCAATTAATTAAAATAATCTCAAATTTAGCTAAATTAAAAAATCTTTAAGACGAAGTAATTTATAAAAAAAAAAAGAAAAAAAATTCAAAAATGTTTTTTGCAAAATTTAAACGACATTTTATATAAAGTTTCATATCACTACTAAAAATTTAATATTTTTATCAGGGATTCTGAGAATTTTTTCTGGGAGGGGGGATGCTTAACCCCCTCTGACTCTTGCCTGGTTATGGCCCTGTATAAGGATACGCCACGACCCTTCAATCCTGGGCAATGTCAGGTACATTTCCTAGTTCAAAACATAGTGAGTTTCCCTGTTCGGGTCACAGCTTACGATTTGTAGGTGGTCTAATACAGCGTAACATAAATTGTTTTTCAATAGGATGTAACATAAATTGTTTTTCAATAGGATGTATGTAACATAAATTGTTTTTCAATAGGATCTATTTGAATATTTGAATAGGTACGCTCATAATGTGCAGGTGTCTGTGGATATTTAGAGCGCAAGTACTGAAAATGATCAGGAACAGTATGAAACTTTATAGATGATGGATAGGAGTTAATATTTTGCAACTTCAACTCGTCTTATGGAGGAATTACCCAACTAGGATTAGATTTTATTTATTATACATTGGTAGATATTATTTAGCAAAATGCAATGCAATGAAGAGCTAAAGTGTTTGTTGCAAATGGGCGTTGAGTCCTGAACCTTCTCCTAGGATAAAGCATTGGTTTGGTCAGCTGTATAATTCATATCTTCCTAGATCGCAAGTGCTCTATCAATTGAACTACCTGATTTTATAAGTAAACCTCACAGACGTAACTCGTACATTGTAACGGTACTCGAAGAAAAATCGTAACAATATACTCGGCGAATCTTGTTACTACTCAAATCAAGAGTATATTCTTAAAGTACAAATATGAGGCCGAATTTATGGAAACTAGCAGTTTTATTTAAAGCAAAAATACGACTAATGCATAAATACGACTATGCATAAATACGACTAATATACAGTTAATAACTCTTTATCTAACTTATCTCTCCGGAACACAAAACGACAGTTAAAATGATCAACTAATTCACTAAACAGACGATTATATTATCAAGACACTGCCGTACTCATAATTCACTTTTAATCATATCACATCAGCGGACCAACTGAACGATGGTCCACTTTTAAATCACTTTCAAACACTCGCCCAAAGTCGCCAAGTGGTGATATGTCGCCAAATTAGAAATTAAATTAGGAATAATTAAAATAAACATTTTTAATTGCGAAAAAAATGTTAGAATGTATTTACATTATAACACAGGTATGAATAGGCTTTAAAATATGCTTTTTTCAGACCAAATGTAAAAAAAAAAATGATTTAGATGTAATACATAGAAGCTCGTCTGCAATACTTTCTGCATAATTCATATAACGTGTGACATAAAAATTTAAGATGTTGAACTTGCAAGAAGAGGATTTTATAGTTTCAATTTATAGTTTTAATGAAATACGTTGTAAACACAATTATCTTTGAAGAAACAGTAAACATATACAATTTTAAAGAATTTAACTTCCTCAGAGCTTTTTCTATTATACTTTTCTTATATTTGCCATATAAAAAACGTGGAAGATAGAAAATCTAGAAAGAATTGCGTTGGACACGAAATATGTTTACATGTATGTATTCTACTGCAGAAGCAGCAAATTTAAAAGATGAAAAAAATAAATTTGCCGACTCTCTATGATTTTGATTGCAAAGGGAAAAATACACATTTTCTTTTGCCTAAATCCATTATGCATTTGTTTATAAATCCAAATGTTTGCTCCTCACAATGCATTAACGGAACAGAATTTATTTGCCTACGAATCAAAAGTGCTTGCATACATATGATACATTTTTTTCTAAATATAAAAGTACATTTCGACAGGCATTACGTAGTCCGATAAAATCTAATGGTTTCGTTGTTATACTTGCTACGCTGTTATTTATTTGTTTTCATATAATGCAGAATATAACACGCAATTTGAATGATAATATTGTTTACTTTTTTTTTAAAAATTATCTCAATATCTATGTGTTATTTCATGAAAACTCCGAGCTTTCTATTAAATATTAAATGCATTTTATAATGCAATATATATATATATATATATATATATATATATATATATATATAAATAAGTGGTTTAAATATTATATTTTCAATTGTCAAGACTGGTGGTTATAAATTATTCCCTTTGTAAAAATAACGCGCTTAAGCTGCTGATAATTTTTAAGGTACTATTTAATTGAAGATTTTTATGTTTACTTGTAATATATATACCCGAGAAATACCAAAGAAAATTGCTTGTAAACTGAAGGTAAAGGTAAACAAGAAAGATCAATCATGCATAAGCATTGATTATGAAACACTTTCCAACTGAAATGTAATTTCATTTAAAAATTTCTAAAATGTGATTCATTCAGTGGTAATATCTTTTACATTATCACAGTACTACAGTAATTTATTATATTTAAATATTTAAAACTGTATCGAAATATAAATCATCTGATTCTTTATGCAAAATCAATGAATATTTCATTCATATAACTTGTATTCCAGACTCCAGAGCTAAATAATTTTGTGTGAAAAAAATACAGCAATTCTTATGTAATTCATCTTACAATCGCTTGAGATATTTGCATTCTGCATATGTTAAAATTAGGCTTCCTTGAAGAAATAATAAAAGTTTAGGGATCATTTAAAATCACAACTATTGTAATTGCATAGGCACGGAATTTAGATACACAGATAATACACAGATAATATATATGTGTATGTGTATGTACTCAAAGTATTGGAATCGTGCCGAAGATCGGAACTCGAATTTTCAAAGGATCTACACGTTTTGGGACTTCTAGAACACGAAAAAACTACTTTTAGGAAGACGTCTGTGTGCGTAGGGGTGTATCTGTGTATGTTTCTGTGTGTCTGTGTGGATATTACATCCACTCAAATTGAAAAACTAATGGACCGAATTTCATACAATTTGGTAGGTATGTTTTTTGTGGGAAATCCTGATGTTCATTAGATTATAGTACGATTCGTAATAAAAGAATCTGCCTTCTTTGCGAAATGGCCGCAGAAATTGCCTTTATCCACTCTAGCTAAAAACTAATGAACCAAATTTAACAAAATTCGGTGTATAATATTTCAATAACCGACAAGTGATTTATATACCAAATTTAACAAAATTTTGTATATAAGTCATTTGTAGGTTATTCTAGTACGATTCGGGAAAAAGGAATGGGCTATTTTTGCGAAATGGCCAGCAAAAATCGTTATATATAAAAATAAAAGACTACGTGTGCTCAATTATATCAATTAAATTCCTATTTTATATGTGATTTTTGACAACAAAAAGAATAAGACTAACCCCATTACTCTAGGACTAGCCGTTTTTGAGATATTCTAGTTTTTTCGCGTTTTCGCTACGCCACCTTTGACAATAAGTCCAGCTATCAAATGAGAACCAAATTTAAGTTTAACGTGTAAATTCAATGTCATTTAAAATACTTATGTTGTACAGATAAACTCAAATTATCATTGAATAAATACAGAGAACGAATATGAGTCTGCAGTGAAAGACATGTGCTGTCCACATCAGAATTTTTAACAATATTACAACAATGATTTATAGAAGTGAACGGGGATTATTTTCAGGCCATTTCGAAAAAAATGTATGATCTATATTTAAAGATCCATCAAATTTTTGTCGAATAAAATGTTCAACAAATTTAAGCTGTGTACCAAATTTTAACTCTCTAGGACGTAGGGAAGTGCATTTAAAATGCCATCAAATAAATTTTTTCATGAAGAGTTATATAAAATTAAAAAAAAAAGAAAAATTGTTATCTAACAAATTTACTTTAAAATATGAAGCCACTCCCATATGCAAAACGTTTAAACAAATGGAGAGATATCTATTATATAATATCTCTTTCTTTTCTTTCTGGAAGATATCCCAAAGTCAGAATTTAATTGAATTTGTTTTTTTCCCTATATTAAAATTTTTTTTAATTAAAAAACTACTTAACATATTTTACTGAATTTTTTTTCATATATTCTATGGGATAATGTGAATATTTCCTAAAAATTTCGAAGCAATTCGTGAATTTTAAATTTACTTAAAAAATGTTTGAAAAATTAGGTCCCATAGGGTTCAATGTATTTAATTTTTTCAACCCGGGTTCAATAAAAAACTAATTGGGTGATATTATTTATTTATATTCCCATAGGTCCTACAGACCGACTGAACAACATACTAAAATTTCATTTTGATAAACTCATTTTTACGGCAGTTATCGTGCTAACGGACAGACAGACAGACAGACAGAATGAACAAAGTCATAAACACTTTTCAACTTTGTTGTAAAGTGTTAAAAATGCAAATCAGAAGCCTAGTGTAGCACGATGAGCTATGCAAGAAATTTGGATATTGAATAAATGGAATCTATTGAATATAAATTGAATGGAATATTGAATGGAATCTATTGAATGGAATCTATTCCTTTTATATTCAATAGATTCCATTTATTCAATATCCAAACTTCTTGCATAGCTCATCGTGCTACACTAGGCTTCTGATTTGCATTTTTTACCTTTACCTTCAGTTTACAAGCAATTTTCTTTGGTATTTCTCGGGTATATATATTACAAGTAATCATAAAAATCTTCAATTATATATATATATATATATATATATATATATATATATATATATCAATAAATTGTTTTATGCTCCGTCTATATAAACCAGTAATATTATAGAAGTATATTTTATATGAAACATTATTTCATTTAATTAATGGCTTCAGAATAATGTAATATTAGCATGTCAAGATAACTGCGACGAGAATTGCGCAGCTAATTGAAATAGGTAGGTAGAGCACATAACCACAGACCATCTTCTGCGGAACACATTTTCCAGATGTATATATATATATATATATATATATATCAATAAATTGTTTTATGCACCGTCTATATAAACCAGTAATATTATAGAAGTATATTTTATATGAAACATTATTTCATTTAATTAATGTTTTCAAAATAATCTGTTATTAACATGTCAAGAAAACTGCGACGAGAATTGCGCAGCTAATTGAAATAGGTAGGTAGAGCACGTAACCACAGACCATCTTCTGCGGAACACATTATGCAGATGTATATATATATGAGAGGCAATATTGCATATATCCATAAATATTGTTTTGTCCCTAATAGGATTTTACGATATACGAGTATTAGGGATGTGGGTCGGAAATTTTTCGCGGAATGGGAAAATTGTGCGCTATGTTTTTCCGGATAATTTCCCCCCTCCATTTTTCTTTTTAATTAATGTGTAAATGGAATGTAATCCTCTTTCTAATCTATTTTTCTGAAAGCAAATAGCTTTATAAGAAGTTTTTGATCGATTTTTCTGATTTTGAAAAGGAAAATGAAGGAGTGAGTGGGGCAAATGTGTGTATAGGCGCTTTATTTTACAGAGAATGAATAGCAACCAAAAGGGCGCAATTGACATTTTACTCATTTTCAAGAAAATGCAAATAAAATTTTAAGAAGCCTATTCTTTCAGTATTAAGTTCTCTAAAATTTATAAATTGTTTTAAATAAATCGAATGCTTCCGTAAGTTTTGCTAGGGGAATATGTTTTAATAGCACCAAATATATGGTTGACTCATGCCCTGAATTGCAAACCTTTCTTTCTCATGATACACATTTAATTAAAAGCATGTACTTTTTAAACAATTTCCAATATTATATAAAAGCAATTATTTTTAAGAGTGCTTAATTACGATCATTTTTTAAATTTATTTTTGTCGTATAATATGTTTATATATATAATAATTTATTTTTATACATATAATAAATTAGTAATTTATTTTTGTTATTTTTTAAGAAGATGGTAGAATGTTTCCCTTGAATTAAAAGTAGCTATTGAACAAAATGCAATATAATAGTTAATGTATTTTTAACACTTTACAACAAAGTTGAAAAGTGTTTATGACTTTGTTCATTCTGTCTGTCTGTCTGTTCGTTAGCACGATAACTGCCGTAAAAATGTCTTTATCAAAATGAAATTTTAGTATGTTGTTCAGACGGTCTGTAGGACCTATGGGAATATAAATAAATAATATCACCCAATTAGTTTTTTATTGAACCCGGGTTGAAAAAATTAAATACATTGAACCCTATGGGACCTAATTTTTCAAACATTTTTTAAGTAAATTTAAAATTCACGAATTGCTTCGAAATTTTTAGGAAATATTCACATTATCCCATAGAATATATAAAAAAAATTCAGTAAAATATGTTAAGTAGTTTTTTAATTAAAAATTATTTAATATGGGGAAAAAAACAAATTCAATTAAATTCTGACTTTGGGATATCTTCCAGAAAGAAAAGAGAGATATATTATATAATAAATATCTTTCCATACGTTTAAATATTTTGCATATGGGGGAAACCTCACATTTTAATATAAATTTGGTAGATAACAATTTTTCATTTTTTTTAAATTTTATATAACTCTTCATGATATACTTATTTGATGGCATTTTTAATGCACTTTCCTATGTCCTAGAGAGTTAAAACTTGGTACACAGTTTAAGTTAATTTGTTGAACATTTTATTCGACAAAAATTTGATGGATCTTTAAATATAGATCATACATTTTTTTTCGAAATGGCCTAAAAATAATCCCCGTTCACTTCTATAAATCATTGTTGTAATATTGTTAAAAATTCTGATGTGGACAGCACATATCTTTCCCTGCAGACTCATATTCGTTCTCTTTATTTATTCAATAATAATTTGAGTTTATTTGCACAAAATAACAACCATAAGTATTTTAAATGACATTGAATTTACACGTTAAACTTAAATTTGGTTCTCATTTGATAGCTGGACTTATTGTCAAAGGTGGCGTGGCAAAAACGCGGAAAAACTAGAATATCTCAAGAACGGCTAGTCCTAGAGTAATGGGGTTAGTCTTATTCTTTTTGTTGTCAAAAATCACGTATAAAATAGGAATTTAATTGATATAATTGAGCACACGTAGTCTTTTATTTTTATTTATAACGATTTTTGCGGGCCATTTCGCAGAAATAGCCCGTTCCTTTTTCCCGAATCGTACTAGAATAACCTACAAATGATTTATATACAAAATGTTGTATATAAATCACTTGTAGATTATTGAAATATTATACACCAAATTTTGTTCCATTAGTTTTTAGCTAGAGTGGATAAAGCCAATTTCTGCGGCCATTTCCCAAAGAAGGCAGATTCTTTTATTACGAATCGTACTATAATCTAATGAACATCGGAATTTCCCACGAAAAACATACCTACCAAATTGTATAAAATTCGGTCCATTAGTTTTTCAATTAGAGTGAATGTAATATCCACACAGACACACAGAAACATACACAGATACACCCTTACACACACAGACGTCTTCCTAAAAATAGTTTTTTCGTGTTCTAGAAGTCCCAAAACGTGTAGATTCTTTGAAAATTCGAGTTCCGATCTTCGGCACGATTCCAATACTTTGAGTACATACACACATATATTATCTGTGTATCTAAATTCCGTGCCTATGCAATTACAATAGTTGTGATTTTAAATGATCCCTAAACTTTTATTATTTCTTCAACGAAGCCTAATTTTAACATATTCAGAATGCAAATATCTAAAGCGATTGTAAGATGAATTACATAAGAATTGCTGAATTTTTTTTCACACGAAATTATTTAGCTCTGGAGTCTGGAATACAAGTTATATGAATTGCATAAAGAATCAGATGATTTATATTTCGATACAGTTTTAAATATTTAAGTATAATAAATTACTGTAGTACTGTGATAATGTAAAAGATATCACCACTGAATGTATCACATTTTAGAAATTTTTAAATGAAATTACATTTCAGTTGGAAAGTGTTTCATAATCAATGCTTATGCATGATTGATCTTTCTTGTTTAATTATAATCAGTTTTTTAAATATTATTTTATATAATATAATTTTTATAATAATAAACATTAAATTATTTATGAATCTGATAATGTTTAACAATTTTAAGTTATTTCTCAGGCCTTTTGCATGCCTTAGCATTATTTTTGTGCAATACTTTAAAATTGGAATTTTAAGGATAAAAAAACATTATTATAGATATAATTAAAAAAAAAATAAAGTTTTCAAAATCAAGCGCATTTAAGGAAAATAATAAATTATAGCTGACAACTGTATGCATAGAATTTTTTATATATTTCTAAATTTAAACGTTTATCAGCCTTGTTGTATAATGTATGTTTGACTGTAGCTGCAATATAGTCAAATACTCATTCTCTATTAAAATATTGTATAAGGAAAATAGAATTACTTAAACTGGTGCATCAGAAAATGCCAGTTGTCCATAAAACAGATAGTAAACCCCGTGTTCCCTGTTCTACATATAAGGTTAAAAGTAATTATATATATAATACATCAAGAAGAAATATTCACTACAGTAGTTAAGCCTGTAACTGCACCCAAATAAAATTATCTCAATACCTCAGGAAAAGAACTGTAACACGGTGACACCTGCAAAACTTGTTAATGTGCGCATTTATATTCTTTCTCCATTTCAAATGTTCATTTTTGCTGATGGAGGGTATTTTGAACAGACTGTACATTAGATTCTCGTACACGTATTGTTTAATTTAGCATTTATGAATATAACCGAAATTCGTCAGTAGCCATAAAGTGTCAAACAAATGCTTTCTGTAACAGCATCTACTCATTAGACCTAGCATTTAACTAGGGATATCCCTACTCATTAGACCACGGATATATATATATATATATATATAGTGATTCAGAACTCATGGGACAAACTTTAAGAGGTTCCGTAACACCCTCCGCAAGCATTCACAGAAAAATTCCTGGTGAACAGTAGATAAAGAATAGAATATATATACATACTTACATATGAATATATACAATACTGTGGCAATTAATTCAGAAATGTCATTTTTTTCGTTTTACCACTCGTAAGCTTAGGAAGAAGCACTCCAAATTAGCTCAGAGTTCAAATTGTAGTTATTATCAAAGTAGCAGGTGTTCGTATGTACCTGGAAAGTAGCAGGTGTTCAAATTCCTCCGCCAGGTGGCAGGTACCTGCAGTGGTAGTTTCTCAGTTGTTGCGGGGGTCATTAGCGTCATGGATATCAGCGCGTAAACACGTGCTAAAGTGATTGCGCTTAGAGAACTTCACTTCTAAGACGTTCGAGGAAATAGGTAAAATATGTGGAGTGAGTACAGCAAGTGTCGGGAGGATCTGGAAGCGGTTTCAGGAAACAGGAAATGCTGGAACCAACCGTTCAGGAAGATGCGGCCGAAAAAGATCAACTTCGGCTCGTGTTGACAAAACTTTACATCGAATGAGTGTTAAAAATCCTCGATTAACCAGTTTCGACCTGTCCAAGTCCATGGCGGCAGCTGGTGTTGATATCGTACCTTCAACAGTGTGATACAGGCTGTTAGAACGCGGACGGAGAGCACGTCGATCGCACAATAAGCAGCTTCTGACTCTTCGCATGAAGAAAAAAAGGTTGGAATGGGCACGGAAATACAAAACATGGACTGAGAAGGATTGGGCGAAGGTTCTCTTTTCTGACAAAACACATTTTGTGGTTCAGGGATTTAGATCCATGTTCGTGAGAAGGAGCCGAGGAGAACCTCTCAATCAGCACCACATCAATCAAGCATCCGCCCAAAAAGATGTTTTGGGGTTGTTTCAGAGTTTTGGGGACAGAATTTCTTGTTCCCGTAGAGGGAATGATGAACAGTGCCAGTTACGAAGTCTTTTTGGCCCGAAAAGTGTTTCCAACCATGGCTAAACTGTGGCCAAACGGAGATTGGGTTTTCCAACAAGACAGCGCGCCATGTCACACTTCGAAACGAATCAAAAATTTCTGCTCAAAAAAAAAATATTACCGTACTGGATTGGCCCGGGAATTTACCAGACTTGAATCCCATTGAAAATTTGTAGGCTATTGTCAAAAAACGGCTTCACAAATTTGACTGTACGACGATGGAGAAGCTAATTTCGGCCGTTATTGACATATGGTTCACAGACGTTGAAATTAAAACCGCATGTGCTAGTCTAGTACATTCCATGCCGAAACGTGTCTGTGATGTTATAAAATCTCGGGGAGGTCATATCACTTATTAGTTTTAAATGTATCCATAGAAAATTTGAATAAAACTGAATTTTATAAAAAAAAAAACTGCATTTCTCTATTTATTGTCACAGTACTGTATGTAAAAATGTTTGTATACAAAGCCCCGAAATTTTTTTTTTCAAGACCTATCGAGATCTGTCCCGCAATCATACAGTAGGGGTGCGCAATTTTGGATAAAAAAAGGAGCATGCAACCAGTACAGTAACATCGTTGAAACCTGATGTTGTTGTTGAAACCCAGACCGTCCGAACTAACAGAAAGGTGTAAGGTAACTGTTTGGACGCGTTGAAACCTGTTGTTGTTGAAACCCAGACCGTCCGACCTACCAGAAAGGTGTAAGGTAACTGTTTGGACGGTCGGGAAGTGCCACCCAATTTAGACCGGAACCCAGTGGGGGATGCATCCACAGGGACCGTACCCTCCTTCCCCTACCACCAACCTCTCGGAAGGACTTTCGGACCCACATGTTTAACGTGATCGTACTCCGCATGAACACGGCGGCAGTTTTGGCAGTGGCTGGAATCGAACCCGGGCCTACCGAGTGCAACTCCAGCGCGCTAACCAATGGGCCACCGCGCCCTGCGTTGAAACCTGTGTCATTGTTCTTGAGAGTTTGATGATATAAGTTTGCCTTTTCTTGGGAGGTCGCACCGACCATCATACTTTCTCAGGTGGCTCGGGAGCGACACAAAGGGACCTCGACGAAATACTTGATTAATTTGTCAGACCAGACATTATTAAGTTTCATTCAGTTTGGATTTTTTTTAAAAAACGATATGCTTGCTCACATAGAAAGAATATTGATTCTAGGGAAGGACTACATTATGAACGAGGTATTTATTGAACGTATGGATTTGCCAGCATACTTTCCGGAACAATACAATCAAAAATATTTGGAACACATTCGTAGTACTGTTTTGGCCGTCTACCCTTTCCCACGAACCTCCACGAATTGAAAACAGTTAGAAATGGCAATCATTACCATCTCTCATCCTGGACAATTTTAGAGAGGGAATGACCGGTCGGTGACAAGTCTGTATCAGGGTCTGGGTGCATATTTCATATTAAGCAGTACTTGGTCTTCTATGCGTCATCCAGAAGGTTTATCCTCTCTACACGTCAATCTGTTATAGCAATTTAGGAGTAAATAAAATCCCTATATATATATATATATATAGCAAAAAAATGCAATATAATAAAAGCAATGCATCAAAAATAGCCGGGCGGGATTGTGACCCCCCACTTGCCGGTTAAATCAGTTTTATGTGATGGGGACACTCCCGGAAGCCGATACACTGCCAAAAACAAAGTACTCAGTACTTAAAACACAAAAGAAATGAAATAAAATGAATAAAACTAATTCTGTAAATTAAATATCCAAATGGCGAAAAATACTTGATTTGGTGTTGTTGTTGAAACCCAGACCGTCCGACCTACCAGAAAGGTGTAAGGTAACTGTTTGGACGGTCGGGAAGTGCCACCCAATTTAGACCGGAACCCAGTGGGGGAGGCATCCACAGGGACCGTACCCTCCTTCCCCTACCACCAACCTCTCGGAAGGACTTTCGGACCCACATGTTTAACGTGATCGTACTCCGCATGAACACGGCGGCAGTTTTGGCAGTGGCTGGAATCGAACCCGGGCCTACCGAGTGCAACTCCAGCACGCTAACCAATGGGCTACCGCGCCCTCTTGATTTGGTGTGTAATACCACTTGTTATAGTTTGGCCTTTTTGGAGCACCCTATATATAAATATATATATATATATATATATATTAGAAGAATAGATTAATGACTAAAACCAAATAATTAATGACAAAATAATAAAATAGCCAAAACAATTTAAACATGGCCAGCATACCGAAATAAGAAATGAACAATACTAGGCTTATTTATACGCGCGCGCGCGTGTGTGTGTTTACGTGTTGTTGTTGTTGAGACCCAGACCGTCCGACCTACCAGAAAGGTGTAAGGTAACTGTATGGAAGGCCGGGAAGTGCCACCCAATTTAGACCGGAACCCAGTGGGGGAGGCATCCACAGGGACCGTACCCTCCTTCCCCTACCACCAACCTCTCGGAAGGACTTACGGACCCACATGTTTAACGTGATCGTACTCCGCATGAACACGGCGGCATTTGTGGTAGCGTGCAAATCTAGCGCGCAAACCACGGGGATACCGCACCCGAGATGGCCAACAGCACGCGGTGTTCCGAGGTGGTCACCCACCAAGTACTAACCGCGCCCGATGCTGCTTGACTTCGGTGATCTAACGAGAACCGGTGTTTTCAGCACGGTACGGCCGTTGGCCCTGTGTGTTTACGTGTGTCGGATTGTGTTCAATTGGAAAAAAAAGCGTTACAATATAATAAGTACAATATTTAATATGTATAATAATTAATAAGTACATTAAGTTAATTATAAGTACAATATTTAACTGTCGATAGGCTAGATATGCCTCCATTCCTCATACGGCACGCCCACATTTATCCACGCTAATGTTTAGCATTCGGAGTTCTCTTGTAGCATTGATATGTGTTTATTGCAAATAAATATGAAAAACGGGGGGGGGGGGCGGTTAGATTTTTAAGAAGATAATTTTGTTTCAGATTGCTATGTCTGCAAGTTCAAAAATGATCAAGGAAAATAGTGAAAATTAAAATAAATTTTTGGTGAGGATTTCATATTTACACCAAGTCTGTCATTTCACGTTAACCCTTTCACGATTAGCGCCTGTTATAGCCGGCATCCACTAAATGTGCCACATTGCCAGCGCCGGCTATATCCGGCATACACTAAATGCTTCACTATAGCCACCGCCGACTATATCCGGCATCCACGAAATGCTTGACCCTGGCTATCACCGGCTTTTTCCGGCATCCACTAAATGCTTTACCCTGGCTAGCCTCGGCTATATCTGACATCCACTAAAGCGTCGCATTAGCTAGCGACATTTGCAATAACGATACGCGAATTGGACACCCCTAATTTACCTAGTGCACAAGAAAAAGTTCTTGACACGAATAAAAGTGTATTTGTTTTCTAAATTTTGTGGAGTATCATAGTTAAAAGTAAAGTAATTAACGTGTACGTTGTACCCTAATGGTACTACGACCCATTCATTGGTGACGTTCTGATGGCAAGTTCCGCCGTCGCGAAAGGGTTGCATTTCATTTTATTTCATTTGAAACTTCATAGATCGTAGGAATTTTTTTTCGACCGCAGTCATTTGTCTCTGTTTACTAACCCAAAATGGATAATGTTATTCTATCTCTCCACGGACTATGAAATTTTGGAAAAATTAAAATAGAAATATCATTTGCATATATTCGGTATATACCCATAATATTTTAATAGTATACATTTTATAATAAATAATTTCGTTCAATTGGTTGTCGTTTTTTTCCTGAAAACTAAACATCCAGAAAGCTATACCAAATATATTATATAGCCAATTAAAATAGTCGGAACAAATAACCAGCCCCATGCTATACTCTCCAGATCGGCTGGCTGTAGGAACGTGACGAATGGCTTGAAATTTCGGCAATGTTAATTTAGAGAGATTTACCTCTAATTTGCTATTTTGCAAAAAACTTTTAAACATTATAACATTTTTTCTAAATCTCTGCAGAGTTATTAATGTTTAAGTTTCAGAGGACTGTAAAGATAATTTTGAAACCCGTGAACTACACTTTTATATAATACACATACTTTTACACCACTACATTTTTATATAATATATTTTAAACAAATTTAGTTATTTGAATATTCTGCATTTTCTTAACGAAGCTCTAACATAAATTAGCCACGTTTAGAATGCCTTTTAGCAGCGTCGTGATGGCATATTTTTAATTGTAATTTAAATTTGCAAAATATTTGTAAATGTATTCGAACTTTAAATTTCTTTTAAATGATTCTTCTAATATATATTTTAAATATATTTTAACATTTTCCATCTTTGGTGCCCGCAGTAGTTAACTTTTAATTTGTCACTCTTTAGAAGTGGCTTTTCTAACAGACGCGTTTTAAGCAGGCAAAGATAGGATTCGATATTAATTATCGAAATCAATATGTACCTTAAAGAGTACAGAATAAATGTAGTAAGTCTCAAAATATTTGTTTGCTATATAGAGAAATTTTTTTAAGGTCAACGTTGAAAACGAAATAATAACTGCTCTTCGACCATGTCCAACAAATAACAGTATTGGTACCTTTCAAATACAGGAAGTACAGTCGTGTACGCTTTATATTAGGGTATGTCGATTTTTAATAATTTTATAAAATCGAAATCTCCTATTATGGGAAAAGGTGGGTATTGCTATCAAATATTTGTAAAAAATAACTATAATTTAATTATATTTAGAACCCCCGCCATGCCCTTAAAATTTCGAAACAAATATAAAATTCACAAAAAGTTTTTTTTTTTACTTATCAGAATGTTTAATCGCCTGTAAGTGATTTCAAAATAAAACCCTTCGCTTGTATAAAAAATTATTTTGTTATTGTGTAATATTTGTTTATTTTGTTATCGTGTTTCTTTTGTTATCGTGTAAGACCCCCGCCAGTTCCGTTGAAATTTGTATTATTTATCTTTTATTGTATTTTATATTGCTTTTATTATATTTTATATTGCGTGTTATTTGCTTTTATAGCCCATTATTTGGTCGAAATTTTTGCGTAATAACCCAAAATTCACCACATAGAGGAGACTTCAGCCGAATTCTACCCGTTCCCTCTCCACTAAATAAGGACACGGTGTACTATTTATTGATACTGGAATCTTTATTTATCCATTTTGCCCTGTTTTGTAAGTTGGACATCAACTTTCGGGGAGCCAATGTTTTACATTGAAAGCCATCACGACTTTTTGCTTCACAAAAGGATGAGGATGCCACTACTAGTAACTTATCTGCTTTTTCGACAGATTGTATATGGGTGATTCAGTAGCTTACTTTCAATAACATCTCCAGTTTTAGCCATTTTCTCAAGTTCTGCACTGTTCAGTGGCGGTTGAGTAAGTGTACAATACTGCCAATAGTGCAGTGTACTACATTGTAGTCAATGTACTACAATAAGTTATATACAGTAAATTGTTTGAAAATTGAGACACATCTCCAGGTTTAGCCATTTTCTCAAGCTCTGCACTGATCAGTGGCGGTTCAGTAAGTGTACAATTCTGCCAATAGTGCAGTGCACTACATTGTAGTCAATGTTCTACAGAAAGTTGTATACAGTAAATTGTTTGAAAATTGAGAAGTGTAATGATAAAATAACGAATTATATTTCATTAAGAAGTGTTCAGACCTTCATGATTCTTCTTAATCCGAATTTTCGTACGCAACGTCCGTCGTATGTTGGTGATCATGAAAATCAACAGAATCTCTAGGTGACCATAAAGAAAAATATAACTTTGCTTTACAGGATCCACAACTAGTAACCACCACTAGTGAATAACCACTAGTGACCCAGTAGTCAATAAATCCCCTTAGATGCAGTGCACCGGCTGTTCATGAAGGTTTAGATGTATTGAGAAAATAAACGTTAGCATACTCTTTTAGAATGCATACGCCAATAGTCTCCATTTAAAACGATGATTCTTCTGTGCCAATGTATAGACACAGCACATGGTTTTCCGCTGTAAGTCACCAGGCGTAAGAAAGCTTGCTAGTCAGGCGTAAGAAAGCATATAGTCTCCATTTAAAACGATTATTCTTCTGTGCCAATGTATAGACACAGCACATGGTTTTCTGCTGTAAGTCATCAGGCGTAAGAAAGCTTGCTTGTCAGGCGTAAGAAAGCATATAGTCTCCATTTAAAACGATGATTCTTCTGTGCCAATGTACAGGCACAGCACATGGTTTTCTGCTGTAAGTCACCAGGCGTAAGAAAGCTTACTAGTCAGGCGTAAGAAAGCATATAGTCTCCATTTAAAACGATGATTCTTCTGTGCCAATGTATAGACACAGCACATGGTTTTCCGCTGTAAGTCACCAGGCGTAAGAAAGCTTGCTAGTCAGGCGTAAGAAAGCATATAGTCTCCATTTAAAACGATTATTCTTCTGT
Organism: Amaurobius ferox; assembly: GCA_951213105.1. Lineage (NCBI taxonomy): Eukaryota > Metazoa > Arthropoda > Arachnida > Araneae > Amaurobiidae > Amaurobius > Amaurobius ferox. The sequence continues at coordinate 125,273,524 of OX578137.1, forward strand.
GCCAATGTATAGACACAGCACATGGTTTTCCGCTGTAAGTCACCAGGCGTAAGAAAGCTTGCTAGTCAGGCGTAAGAAAGCATATAGTCTCCATTTAAAACGATGATTCTTCTGTGCCAATGTACAGGCACAGCACATGGTTTTCTGCTGTAAGTCACCAGGCGTAAGAAAGCTTGCTTGGTGGTTTATTGTACAATATTGATAGCCAATTTCCAGAACATATTGCTGGTAACAGACGACCGAGGGAATTTATTTCTAGCTCTTGCAATAACACTATCTGCTCATCCACTTTAATATTACTGTATGAAACATAATTTTTTCTACAATTGCCAAGGTACTATCCTTTCATCCATTGCCATATAGTGTCTGCAACGCTGTCTTATCTTCTACTAACCTGTTCTACACGTCAAGGCAGACTACTTCTTTCACGATATATTCTGCATTCATCTGTTGTCTAAGGAATTGGACTTTATTTATCAGTTTTCTAACTCATGTAAATCGATGCTAACAGCTTTCAAAAGTAAGCTCTCTAATTTTAAATGGTGCAGAGAAAGCTGATTTAATTAGTAAATAATCCAAATTCCAAAAGCCTGGCGATGGGAATGAAATAGTATACGATATCAAAATAATTTTTCTTCACAAATAAAGGTTCTTACTATGCAAACATTTCTAGCACAGGCGATTGAAAATTCTGATAAGTATAAAGAAAAAATTTGTAGTTTATATTTTTGGCAAAATTTCAAGGGCGTGGTGGAGGGTCTAAATATATTATTTTTATTTATTTTTATAAACTATTGATACCAATACAAAACGTTACTCACCGCAGGCGATTTCGATTTACAAAATAATAAAAATCAACCCATCCTACCTTAGAGCTGCCGGGAAATAAGCGTTGTAACAACTGCGACATCTAATGCGACACCTAGGAGCGGTAGCCCAGTGGTTAGTGCTTGGGAATTGCATTCGGTAGGCCCGGGTTCAATTCCCGCCACTGCTAAAACTGCCGCCGTGTTCACGCGGAGTACGATCACGTTAAACATGTGGGTCCGTAAGTACTTCCGAGAGGCTGGTGGTAGGGGAAGGAGGGTACGGTACGGTCCCTGTGGAATCATCCCCCACTGGATTCCGGTCTAAATTGGGTGGCACGCCCCGTCCATCCAAACTGTTACCTTACGACTTTCTGGTAGGTCGGACGGTCTCAACAACAACAACCTAATGCGACACCTGTAACACATGCGACAACTAGCCCCCTCAATGTTCTACTTTACACAAAATAAGCAAAATAAGTTTTAATAAAATTCAGGAGTTCAGTTTCATTCAGTGACGCTTCGAATGACTCTCTATGGTAGGACAGAATTTGTTAATCACCATTGAGGTTCAAAAAATTGTAGAATATATCAAGATAACTTGCTGCCATTAGAAGAATCGGTTATTTCATACTGCGAGATCATATGGAAAAGCGTAAAATTGACCAATGGATGCCATTATCAGCAGTGGGAGTGATTCCACCGTTGGAAATGTCGTAAAAAGAAAGACGTTTTCGAAAATTTTAAGAGTTAAATTCCATAAACTAGCAGCAGTTGATTTATTGGCGAATTTTTTACACCTTGCCAGTATTTTGGCGTATTTTAAAATATATTTTTCTTAAGATCCCATAATTGTATATAGGTTGGATATTAAGAATATTCGCTAGGTGAGTAATTTTGTAAATTCTTTGGAGTTGGCCAAATAGTGGCGAGTGATGAGCCATACACTTCTAATATTAGCGTGAAACGGAACTTTTCTCGACTGAAAGGGGTAAGTACTTGTTACGCCTCCAAATGTGATCAATAAAGTTCGGAAGGAATAAAAATAGCATCGTTGCTAAGGAAACCTAATTTGTCACACAGTTTGGGAAATTCTGTTCAATTCCTTAAAAAAATTTATAAATTTACTTAGCATTTATATTTCTATGGATAAAAGACATATTGTGTGCATTGTGTGAACGCAATTTTGTTTTTAGTTCAAAGAAAGTAAGTATTGTTGCATCAAAAGCAATTTTCAATTGCATTGGAAATACTCCTTTTATATCCGACACTTTCAATCGGTGAAGTGCCATTTGTGAGATACACAGAAACTAAAAGTGGAAAAGACCGCCCACAAAATGTATCTCATTGGTTCATTAATCCAGTCTCAGAACTTGAACATGCGAATTAAAATTTCAAAAATGTGAACTGTTCAGGGATCAAGGTGATTCAGATTTCCACATTTTACTCATTCTCACGTAATAGTTTGAAAATTAAATTTTGAGGAGAAATACAGTAGAAAAGTATGTGTACATTTCGGTAGTTTATCCACTTCAATATATAGGGTGCCAATTATACAAATCATTCATTTAAAAGATCATTAAAAGTCACTAAATTGGTGACAAAATGCGAAATTTGGAAACATTCGCTACGAAATACCATATAATCCATGAAGTTACTACTTTTAGCTAGTATTTTTATAAGATTAATTATAAAAACGAAAATGACAACCAACAAACTTAAAAAAGTGCGGTTTTAATAAGTCCTCAAATTATCTAAATTTCAATTTCTCCAAATGTATGAATAATAGTATTTTCGCATGTTTACTATAATTTGATTTATTGTAACTTGCTACTGCTTTAAAGGCCCTTTTACCATTTAAAACGTTTTTAGTATAGCTTTTACCTTCCTTTACCATGTACCAGTTATTCCGAAAATTTCATACGATGAATATTATAGAAAAGTTACACTATAAGTGTACAATAAAGTTGGCTAGAGTTCGCAAAGGAATCATTAGACTGGCGCCAGTAGTGATATACAGGGTGTCCCATCAGGACCGCCCAAACTCTGCACAGCCAGATTCCTCGCTTAGAATACCTAAAAATTGGCCAAAGAACTGTACCTCTACGACCCATAGTTTTCGAGAAAAATGCGAGAGAAAAGTATGATGTCATATTCAGTGTACGAAAAAACAACTTTATTGGAAACATGAACATCGGTATTTGCATATGTTTACATAGAAAGATGTTCAAAATGTCCACCGAGTATATCGAGGCATGTATGCGCGTCCGTGGAATGGCTAACTGCACACATTACAGGACGGTGTCCACAAAAGTAAACGCAGCATGAAGACGAGCAACTAAGTCACTTTCTGTATTAACTAGATCTCGATGGACCAATTCCTTCAGATGGCCCCATAAGAAGAAATCTAAAGGTGTCAGATCTGACGGGCATACTCCCTAGCAGTTCTTAAGACATTACCATTACATTTACCGAAGATAAAGTACATGTTGCAATATTCACGTAAGGAATACATTATCACCATGCGAAGATTACCAGTAGCTACTAGATGCAGCCTTTTAAATACAATTGAAACAACGGCTTGACGTCATTCCACGGCTCGCGCATGCATGCCTCGATATACGCGGTGGACATTTTGAACATATTCCTATTTAAACATATGCAAATACCGATATTCATGTTTCCAATAAAGTTGTTTTTTCATACACCGGATATAACGTCATACTTTTCTCTCGCATTTTTTTCGAAAGCTATGGGTCGCAGAGGTACAGTTATTTGGACAATTTTTATGTATTCCAAGCGAGGGATCTGGCCGTGCAGAGGTTGGGCGGTCTTGATGGTATACACCCTGTATTTAATTAAGATATAAACCGTATATAAAGTCTATCCAGAAAAGCTTACAATCCTTAGAGGCAATTTCCAATGATAAGTGAAGCATAGTGGAAAAAATATGCGACTTCTAATTTTGATTTATGGTCTATGTCATTGATGTGTAAGAAACGGAGGTAGTTTGCACAGCAGCACTTATAGGGGCATAGTTGAAATGCACCGATGTATTTTAAGTAGATTTTAAAGTGAGAGACGTAGTGAACTGGTGACCAAATGTAGTAGGAAGACACCGAAGAGTACTTAGTGGTGATAGGTGGTATGAAGATAGTGAAAGTGAAAAAATTCCTCATGAGTTGCGAGGGTACTTAGTGCAATATTGCTATTTCTATGAGATGATGTTTAACCCCAAATTCCAATACAAGAACGAGGGTAAAGTGCCTGCTTTAACAATATATTTCAAATTCAAATTAGTAATTACTAGTGAAATTAAATGTATTCAAAAGTCATTAATGCTGCATAAAGATCATCATGCTGTCGGGACAGATACTGTGATACAGAGTTTTTTAAAGGGCGTTTCCAGAGTTTTGTTAATAAATACCAAGGCAACAAGAAGGCACCATACTTCGATAAGAAACTGCCAAATTTGATAATATGCGAAGCCAACGATTTATGGAATGGACAGACCCCTCGCAGACGCCAGCAAGCCAATGGGCAGCCGTGGCGCAGTTAAGAGCTAACCTTATTTAATAAACGGAAGGAAACTATAGTTATGTTATGGAGGCATTATGTAGATAAAGTTGTGATAAGTTGATCAGTCATTATGGGGAAGTTGTAATAAGTTGATACTTTAATATATAGGGGAGAGATATTTTAAAAATTGGCGTGTAAGAATAAAGTTTGTGAGTCTGGAAAATTTTATAGATGCACTACAGGTCCAAAAATAGACGTAAATCACTATGAATCAACGTCTACTGATAGTCATTGATAAGAGCTCGGGTAAACCTGTTATTGCCACCTATGAGGAAATATAGTTAAATCTGATTCAAAATCACTCGAAAAGTAACCTGTTTCACACTGAGTACCAGCAGAATACTTTGTTAATTAGTAATATTGATCGATAACCAGTACACTGTCAAATATTAACATGAATTTAATCACAAGAGTATTTAAATACAAATAATAATTATAATAAAAATTAAGCTTCTTCATTTTCCAAAGTTAAATATTTAATTGAATGCATGTTAATCAATTTTCTTTCAGTTTAATAACTGGAACAAATACACTGGTGGGATAATGCGGCTGCAAGCAATGAACACCATGGCGTACTAATCGCTTAATAATCAAATAATAAATGTTAATCTTTAGTTCACCACGGATACATTTGTGGCTGCTAAGATTTCACACCTATTAGTAGCCTCGCGTCAATTTTTGCATTTGACAATCCTGTCTGTTTTTTAAGGTTGTTTGGTTAAACTCTACTACGACAGAAACTTATTTTTTCAAATAAAATACACATTTAAAACTTAACTTTAATATACAAACATAGGGCACTTAAAAATTATACATAAACGTAAATCATAAGAACATAAGCCTCTGCCTCAGCATAACACACAACGTGGCGTATTCGCCAATCAGCTGGATGCGTGTGTACAAGAAAAATCAGAGCTCTTTACGTGATATGGAAGTTGAAAACGAGCCCGCAAAACATGATATACTTAAACAACATAACGACACAAAGTATATGATGACGTGGAGACTTGATAGAGGAAGTCGTGTTCCGAGTTTCAGTTTTAAGTGATCTGCAAGCCTTGAATATGCCCATAAATGATGACGTACATGAAATTCTTAATTTAGACTCATTAGGACCAGGATAACTTTTTATCCGAAGACACTGAACTGTAATGCGCAAAGAAAACACATGAAAATGCTATAAACGTGGTCTTGCCGTACATAAATGATCTAACTATGTTATGTAATTTCGTGAAAATTTTATAGACAAAAATGTTCCGCGAGATGGAAACGGTGAACAAGTTTCAGCTTTTTACGTTCCCGGCGAGACCAATGAGATCGAGTCCGGAATGATATATTGAATATAGGTACAAACAAAATCCCTATGAAGTTGATGAAAATAGTGCGAGGGAAAATCATAATTTTTATAATACTGTTGGTTCCCAGTATATTTTGTTATCCACGTGCGCTGAACTGAGTGCAACCACTACAAAATGATTGATTGATTAATAGGTTTAATTTAATAGTGGGTATAAATAAAATTATTAGAATGCTATTACTGGAAATAAATGAAAAACATAGAATTATACATTTGAAATCCCAATGGAAATGTAGATTGTCGAATTAATACAAAATACAATTATATTACCATTACCCTCATAAGCAAATTCATTTCAAAGGATAATAAAAATAAAAGTAAAATGCCATTCAAAATATAATTTCTATTAAAGCATTTTGAACCCCTTCCCTCTCTTTGACTCCCCCTTTGCTCACTCAGTCGTAGACTAACAAAATAAAGATAATAATGAACAAAATTCATTGCTGTAAAGTATTTTGAACTTTGTCTGATGTTAAGTTAAAAATATTTAATTTGTAATCGAGAAAGTGCATTGCATTGTTGTGTACAATCGTCAGAATTATAGTAGATCAAAATGACAATAATAGAATTATTAATATTTGTTGCTGTTCTCAATATTAAATAATTTTGCTGATGATCTCATTTTCAAAAGATTGATTAATTAGATGTAATTTTCCATGAGTTTCCATAAGTAATTTTCCATATATTTTATCATGCTGTATCTAGTACAGACAATGCAGGACATTATTTTTTTTTTATTCGATCCTGGACAAAACTGTATTTGTTCAGCAAAACACTGGAGTGAATTATGCTCTTCACAGTTAACATGTTTTCATATTATGTATTTTTCTTAGTGTTAAAAAAATTGCTCATTGTGTCATTATCAAAGAAAATTACTAAAAATATGGAATTTTTTATTATTTAAGCGTACATAATTATTTGTCTGTTTTAATCAAACACTTTTTAGGTCAGTAGCAAACCAACTGATGCGGGGTGAAGCTGTCATTCCAGAATCGTTCGACGCAGTGACAATATATTTCAGTGACATAGTGGGGTTCACAGAAATGTCTGCCACAAGCACACCGATGGAGGTAATTGTAGTAAACATTGCTGTCAATGCAATATAGACTGATGAATATAATATTTTATGAAAATTTTATTCCGATATAGTATATTGCTTATTATAATACAATTGTTTTTATTGCCTTACAATATAAATTATCTTTAAGTCGAATTTTGAATTTTAATAATTTAAGTAATTGAAAGGAGGTTACTATAATTTTATTTCAGGTTTCCCATTTATTAGAAAGCTAGACCTATCTTGCAGAATGCTAAGTCAGGTATAAAGGGTTTACAGCTGAACATATGTATTTGCATTTTACTACTATATAAAATTCTTAACAGAGTCTCAAAAGTAATATATGAGAACTACAAGCCAACTTTTGAACTAACTCTCACTGGATTTAGGAGGGTTTTATTAGAGAGAAGTTCTGGTCTACGTTTGAGTTTGATAAAGTGTTAATGAAAGTCTCCGATGGTAAAGTTTGAACTCTGTTTGGTCTTTATTCCAAAGGAATTTTTGCGAACGACTTAACATATAATTAGCCATGAATCACTTTCAGAGCCGTGTCCACTACACTGCGCAATGAACAATTATATTTCGAACTCGCTGACAGACACGAATCCCTACAGCAGAAAACGTAGTTAGTTAAACTGGTGTATGAATGTAAAAAATATCAACAATCTGAGATTGAAAATATATAAATAAAAATAATTTAACAAAAATGTCTTCATTCAATGCTTACAGCTTTGCGAATGCACTTTTATTAGCGGCCGACGGGGTGATCGAACGGTCAAGGCAAGCGTTTCCTAGCGATCGTTCAACTGCCGGTTTGTGGTTTCGACCCCCACCTTCAAGCACGGTTGTTGTGTCGTTGGGCGCTGTGTGTTACTACCCCCACTGGTGCCCTGGGGCAACGTCATGTGACGGCTAAAAGGTTCACGGTTCTGGCCGGAGTTTATATCCCTGTTTTTCACATTAGAGCTATTTTGAACAGGAGCTAAAGTTTAAAGTGCATTTGAAACTATACTAGAGCATGTATGCATGGTGCATGTATACTAAGAGCTTGTATACCGTGTGCCTCTATACTAAGAGCTTGTATACCTTGTGCATATATACAAGTATCATGTATACCTGGTGCATGTATACTAAGAGTATGTATACCTGGTGCATATATACATTTCAGGAAAAGGCTACATGCCAAAGAACTTGTACGGATGCCCTGGTACCACAAATTCATGTTTCTTTGAGCACTAAAGCCTCTTCCGGCTTTAGCGCTCAAAGAAGCGTACGAATGCCCTGGAACCACAAATTCATGTTTCTTTGAGCGCTAAAGCCTCTTCCGGCTTTAGCGCTCAAAGAAACATGAATTTGTGGTTCCAGGGCAATTGTACAAGTTCTTTGGCATGTAGCCTTTTCCTCACATGTATATATGCACCAGGTATACATACTCTTACGCACGATTAGAGTGGTATCGTCAACATACGACTTGGACAGAAGCACTATGATCTAGTGTGCTCTTCACAGATGAATCACAATATTTTCTTGATTTAGAAAATAAACGTGAAGAGTCTGTAGAGAATGAAGAATACGCAATCAGCCCAATACCACGTCTTTGGTCTTAGTAATGTTATGACATATGCAGGATTTTCTTTGGAATATCGCACCAAACTTCGTGTGTTCATAGGGAATGCTGTCGGCGAAACGGTATCACAATCATTGAACGCTTTGTGAGACACTGCACTACAGTCTAAATTTTTTATGATGAACTTTTACGCATATCCACGTAGAGCAGATCTCATGGACGAATACTTTGAGAGCGACGGTATTATTCGTATGCAGTGACCAATGTATTATCTGGACAGAAATCCCATCGAAAATGTTTGGAATGTTTTTGAAATAGCGGTCTCTGTATATCCCTTTCAACTACTCTTCAAGAACTGAAAACTTCTCTTTTACATGAATGAAAGTTATTGTCACCTGCTGCGCTAGATCATCTCCTAAGGGATGAAAAGTCAATGCGATGTTTCTATCGAAGGCTTCCCCGGTAGCATTTAATAATGGTCCATGTATTGGGCCAATATCGTGTATCTTGGCATTATATTGGAAATATTTCCAATGTAATCCCAATATTAAGAAAATCTGGGGGTTACATTGTCTTCAAATATTGGCTAATATTTTCGTTACAATATTTTTCCAATATTGGGCTTACATTGGAAATATTGGCGTGATATTGTTCAAATATTTTAAGCCAATATTGGCCCAATTCTGTCAAAATGTCCACTTTTCATATTGGTCCGATATTGGAGCCAATAATAACCCAATATTGGACTGTTACTAGGGTTGCTTCATTTGTTTGTATATCACGAAAAACGTTTTTCGAATGTAAAATATACCTATTACACACACATACACACATATATATATATATATTAATTTTCTTATTATACTCATGAATATATTACTCAATTGATTACTTGACTACCATCTTGTGAAATTTGGAGTTAATCAAAGAACTTTTTAAGTAATGTCGGATTTACTGCAGCTTGCTTAAATTTTTGAAGGCAACTTTGACATTGCTAAAGCACGTATAAATAACAATATCTAAAACAAAAGCACTAGGTATAATATATTAATTTTATGAAGCCAGTAATTATATGAAAATAAAAACATATAACTGTGTAATAAAACATTTTGTCTTGCTCGTGAAATGGACGAGATTTAGTGACTTACATCAGCGGAGTCACGAATTAATTTATATGTAAACAATACGATATATATATGTACTATGGAATCATGCAGTTGTATGTCCGCCAGTCTTTCAAGCACACTATGTGTCTATTTAAAACAAATTTGTAAAATTCTGACAAGTTTATGCTTTGGAAATGGATTAAAGCAAATGAGACAAAATAAAACCATTTTTATTTTTTTTATTTTGCTAAATATTATCCTTCATTTAACAAAGTGGACAAGAAGCAGAGCATATTATCTGCTACAGATGAAAAATATTTTCATTCCCTGTTATTAATGGGAGTTTTCAGGTAATGGAGGATTTAACCTGCACTTCCGTCTTCTTGAATGCTTATAAATGCCATCGCATTCTGATTCACTCTGTTGTCATGGTTACTGTCTCCTAGCCGCCGAAATGCGAAAGAGATTTAGATATTTGTGCATCTCTCTCACGTTTCCTTAACTTCTAAATAAATACTTTCTGGTAAAACGGAAATCACGTCAAGTGGATTGATAACGTTATATATGCTTTTAAAGTCTATTTAATTCAAATGTTGAGTTTCACGAAAAAATCAAGAATAACTCCAGTCCAATTGCGCTGAAATGGTTGTATTTTCTCTTTTATGCACATTTTTAAAGCAGTTTAAAATATTAAGGTACCGAAATTAGAGCCACATCTTCAACATAGTTCAAGAGATTAAAATAGCGAAATTATAACACATATACAGGGTGTCCCAAAAAGATTGAAACACACTTTAATTCTTTACCTGTTGGAGATAAGTGGGCAATGTAAATTGCAAAAATGTTGAAAGGGGCAAAAATAGGGATCATAAACAAATTGACGATGGAAATTGTTAACACTTTACAACAAAGTTGAAAAGTGTTTGACTTTGTTCATTCATTCTGTCTGTCTGTCTGTCTGTCCGTTAGCACGATAACTGCCGTAAAAATGACTTAATCAAAATGAAATTTTAGTATGTTATTCAGACGGTCTGTAGAACCTATGGGAATATAAATGAATAATATCACCCAATTAGTTTTGGATTGAACCCGGGTCGAAAAAATGAAATACATTGAGCCCTATGGGACCTAATTTTTCAAACATTTTTAAGCGTATTTAAAATTCACAAATTGCTTCAAAAATTTTAGGTAATATTCAAATTGTTCCATAAAATATATAAAAAAAAATTCAGCGAAATATACTCAGTAGTTTTTTAAATAAAAATTAAAATAATAATTACACCTCTTATATGAAACGATCACGTGACCATGATATGAAACGATCACATGACCCACTTCAAAATGATATATGGCATCCATTTTGTTTCAAAATCGTGATTTTTTTAAAGTTCTTTTTAATTCATATTGAGTGTTGTATCCGTCCTAAAACTACTTTATTTTTGTTTAAATTCAGTGCATCTACATACTGAAACAACGCAATGACAATATATTTGAGTTTAAATGCTCATCTAAATTTGATTATTTCTACAACTAAGCCTATTTTTCACCTATGTAAAATGTAAACAGCAAAATATATAGAATGAGTTGTATTAGAATTCCTGCATTTTTTAACACAAAATAATTTAGTCCATGGAGTCTGCATGGCTGATATGAATGAAATATTAATTGATTTCATAAAGAGAAGGACGATTTTTTTCGATGAAGTTTCAAGCATAGAGTTTAATTTTTTTTAGCTCCATGGTCTTAAACAAAATGCTTAAAGAAAATGAATTATTATAGTATTGTGATGAATGAAATGAATGGGAGAAAGTTATGAATGAAATCCTGTTTTTAATAGAGAGATCCAGGCGTGTTATTTTTTCTATGACGTCATTTGAATTCATTTCAGTTGTTTTCGATGAAGTTTTCAATTATATTAAATTACCGTAGTATTATGATAATTCTAAAACTATTACCGAGGAATGTATAACATTTTAGAGATGTTTAAACCAGGCAATTTATATTTCAATGCCGTCATTTGAATGAAGTTCATTTTTTTCGATGAAGGTTTAAATTTTCAAATATAATAAATGCAGTATTGTGATAAGTTTCAAAATATTACCGAGGAATGTATTGCCTTTTAGACTTGTTTAAATAAAATTGCATTGAAGTTGGAAAGTGTTTCATAATCAATGCTTTAAGCATGATTCATCTTTCTTGTTTTTAATGATCTTGTTGCATTAACAATAAACATTTTCTGATTATCCAATTTGTCTAAGGGGGTCTTATAAAAATTTAAAAAGTGCAACTTTTTGAAAATTAATGGGAGGATTATTTCATTAACGTAGTCTTATTTTCTACCTTACTTTCAACATTTTTGCAATTTACATTGTCCACTTATCTCCAACAGGTAAAGAATTAAACCGCGTTTCAATCTTTTTGAGACACCCTGTATTTCGAAAACTAAGAACATTATCCACCATAATTCATTTATATATCCTGGTAGGGTTATTAAAGTGCTAAAACTTACTTCACATAATTCATAACTGGAAATTTTAGTTTTCGAGAGCATAGCAAAAGCATAACAAATAAAGCATAACAAAATTCAAAACGAGAAAAATTTTAATCTTCTGGTACTTGTAAAGACAATTACTCTAAATTTTCAATATATTTGTAAAAACTAATTCTTAATATAAAAATCAAAAGTTCCTACTGAGAATTTTTGCGCTTACTGTTCCTATGTATATTTTATAGTATACAAGATATTTGGAATGAAAGCTAGCAAAGTCAGACAAAACTCGCTTGGATGAAAATTTGTAGTTAACAGAAAAGATTAAACTATTAAAATAATGGAACTATTATTATATATTCATTAATATAACCATTTGTCGACAAAACAAGCAAAAATTGTTTATATTTTTACATATTAAGTTCGGAGATATAAACGTCCAAAGTGTTCACATTTTCCATAATGCTACAATTTTGTCCAGAGATACTTCAGCTGTAGATGTTACTGACGTCAAAATCATGTATTTTTGAAAATATACAGGTATCTTACTAGCATTTGAACCTGTCAGTGGAACTAACAATCTTTAAAAATTTATTTTCAACTTATTTTTGAAGAAGTTTTGTTTTGTTAAATAATGTATTGCACTTAGCGGCAAGATTAGTCGTCCTAATTGAAAATTCTTGCAATTTGGTTCTACTTCATGGTCGATACTGTAAGTGTGCAACGTTGCAGCTTTTTTCTGGGATGGGGTGTTCTGGAGGGTCGGAAAGTTTTATCGACCCCCACTCCTCAGTTTATGTTTTCCTGGAGGTAAAATTCATCAACTTTAGATTCTGTCCCTTTAACGATAATATAGCTGTGCAAATTTCCAGTTTTGTAGACTACCAGAGTGGATTCTGGAGGGTTTGGAAAGAGGTAATAGACACAATGTTATATATGGCACCTGGGGAGAAATAAAATATCCCACTATTCTAGAGGGTGTGAAAAGACAGAAACAAGTTAGACAAGTATACTATAGGTCAAAATTTCTCGTTTAAATTTTGCATCTATAACGTTCCGGTGCAACTTTAACATGTTATCCACTGTTCCATTAAGAAAACGGTTCTTAACTAAAAAGACAGGAAATAAAAATTCCAACTAACCTTATTTTAAGATATTGAAGAAATCACTTCAGACTTTAGAAAGCTATCTTGTCATAGTACATATAATATACGGAATTTAACCTTTTGACAAATTGTTGAAATTCAAACTGATTAGCTGTACTTTTACTTGGGAATTGTTCGAAAAATCCATATTTAGAGATGAAGGACATTGCTATAACTAATTACAAAATTTTAATAAATGGATATTAGTTTAGTTATATACTGGTTACTAAAGATAATAATATTGCAAAAACAACTGAAAAAAATTGCCTAAGTAATAACATTGATATACATTCAATATGATGCTCAGGAAACTTATAAAAATTCACTAATTGTTTCAAGACTACCAATAACATAAAAATACTCTTAACTACAATTTCTCTCTTTAATTTTGCTATGAAAAATTTACAGCGTTTTAACTCTGCTTTTCGACTAGCCCAGAAATTACGTGCTTTTCGTTGCATACAACCATATCGCAAATGATATTAGCCAATTGTATCGTGTCACCTTATTTGCAAACTGTTGTCTTTTTTTTTAAATACCATGTATGTGCTTAGTTTTTTGCTAGCAGTTTATACGTAGTTTTTGTTTATTTAAAGTTATATAACTTATATTCCATATCAGTAAAGTATCAGTCAGAAACATAGGGTAGCTACTCATCTTGGTGGTGCACTTAGAGTCAAAACAGATGAATTTGATGACTACTTTCCAGAGATAGTGTTTACCATCTTGTTATCTCAATTAAGCACCAGCTTGTGCAATTTGCATGTTAGTATATTCTAGAATGTACAATATATTGGATCAAGGGTTCTGAATAGGTATGGCACTCTTCAACAAGGGAAGTGCAGATGTGTTTGAAGAAGTGTAAACCACCTCCTAGAAAAAATATCACATTGCCTTATCGATCAATTATAGAATAAAAGGTGGTGTGACCGCCAGAAATTTTTAAAGATTAGCTAGCTTCGAATAGGTCTTAATGGGTCTTAACTAGTCCATAACCTGGAAAATTCTTAAGTACGTTTGTCACAGTCTATAAAATTGAATATCGGGCAGACTCATTTATTGCAGAGTTTCAATATTACAATTGTACTGCGTATTTTACTGAATTGTTTGCATAATGATGCAAAATTTAGCAATGGCAAAAATAGTACCTCAAATACGATTAGATCACAATAAATCATAAGGTTCCGTTTAGACATGTGTCAAGACACATGTAAGTGAAAACAAATCAAAAAATTAGATTTTTTTTTTCAAACATGGTGGACATATTTTATATAATCAATTTTCTCTGTTTATTCATCAATTTGCCATGGATAAAAACTGTGCTATATAAATATTATTTTTAGAAAATATAGAAGATAAACTGATAAAACGGCACATTGAAAAATCTTGAGCACCTACTTGTAGTAAAAGCTATAAGAGAATAAGAGAACTTACGAAAATATTCAGAAACACTTTTTTGAAGAGCAGATCATTTCAACCTTATAACAATTATCGCCAACGATTTCAGATATGCAAAGTTCACAATATGTTTCAAACAAGTGTCTAGAATGCAAAAATTTGTCAGAACAACATTTTGAAAAAACAACATAAGTGTTTACGCATGAGTTGCGAGTATGTTGAAGGTTTAAAACTTAAAATATAAATTGGGAGGATATGAAGCAGATAAGTAGTTACGTTATTTAAGGGTATTTTTTATATTATTCTTTAAATGTTTCAGAATTATAAATGTGGTAATATTTATGCCTATGTGTGGAAACCCCAGGCCGTCCGACTCATCCAGAGGACTTGAGCAACTATTTGGACGACCGGTTATGCCTATGTGTAAAAGACCCAGACCGTCCGACTCGTCCAGAGGACTAAGAGCAACTATTTGGACGGCCGGGTGTTATGCCTATGTGTTGTTGTTGTTGAAACCCAGACCGTCCGACCTACCAGAAAGGTGTTATGCCTATGTGTGTAAAATTTTAATTGTGTAGACTGCGCTTAGAGCAAGTATTAAGCGAGGTTAATTGTTGTCGACCCGAACATCTTATTTGTCGATACAACGTGAACATGTTAGATGATTTAAAAGTAAATAAAATAAAAATAGAGCAAAGCTTCTTCTTGGTTGGCGGTTCAAGTATAACAATGTGCTTTAGAAGGTTATCTCAGAAGCGGATTGAGGCGTTTAAATAATTTTTGAAACATATGAAAAAGTGGATGAGGTAGGTCACCATGAGTCCAGAATTTCGAAATTTATCTATAACTCGAGAAACATCCAAAATAAATAAAGTCCAAGAGAAAAATTACAATTAATATGTGTAGATGCATGAGCTGTTGCAATTTATAACGAGAGATGGCGCTACGCGCGCCGATGTAAAATTATTTAAATGAGTGTGTGCGATAGAAAGAAATTGTAAGTGAACGTTCGAGGCTGGTCGCAGAGATTGTCCACCTTGAGAGATCTTACAGTAACCGCACATTCGGGACGATTTGGAATTAAAACCTCTCAAGATGGATAATCTCCACTCACAATTTCTTTTTCTCGCACACACTCATCTAATTAATTTTACATCGGCACGCGTAGCGCCATATCTCGTTATAAATTGCAACAGCTCATGCGGCTGATAGATTTTAATTCCAAACCGCCCCGAATGTGCGGTTACTGTAAGACCCCCAGAGTGCTAGGCCAGTGTAAATAAAAATATTATTGTTCGAAAATAATTGTTTGTTGTGTTTAACCAACAATATGCATTACTTCTTGTCTTCTTGGGTTATAATATTTATATATATTTGTGTCGGTAACTTTCAGAGATTTTAAAATTGAGATTTTCACTGTTATTAGCATTATTTTTTTACCATAATATTTCATCAAAACAGTTTACGTGCTTGAAAATAATATAAAGCAAAATCATTGGGGGGAAAATTATTTGGATTGAGTCAATCAAGGTAAACAAATAATTCGATCCCCATGGTAGAGAGAACTCTTATTATTGCCCGTTTTTATATACTATAAAACGATTAACGAAATAAATAAGAATACCAGCCGAATACCCGTGGAAAATCAACGGTCTCGCAATAAGCAACCCCTGAATAATGTAAATGTTTGAATAATTCGCGTTTAACATTTATTCGACAAATCGAATATTTTGATGTGCAGAATCCCCTAAAGAAGAAAATATTGTAAAACTTAAATTGCGCACTTCATCCTTTCGAACTATCTACCCGTACACCAAATTAAAGAGCTCTATCTCATCCTGAGGCATGCTAGTTTATATTTTCCCCTTTCGAATCTTTTTCTGTGGAGCACACGCAAAAATGAACATTTTTGAAAAAATCTGTTAATCTCTGTTTTTTATCAGATGATTGGCCCATATTCCAAATATCAAGCATCTATCTCATTTAAAAGGAAGCGTGTCTCATTTATTCGGAAAATTGAAGATATTGGTGTGCGGCACCCCATAAAGTAGCAAATATTGGAAATCTGAAATTGTACACTTTCTTCCTTTTAAACTATCTACCCGTACACCAAATTTAAAGTCTCTATCCTATCGCGAAGCATGTTTTCTCTATCACTTCACCTTTCGAACGTTTTTCTGTGTAGCACCCCTTTAAATGAACATTTTTGAAAAACCATATTCATCTTCGGATTTTTTATGAAATGATGAGCCCATATGCTAAATTTCAAGCCTCTATCACATTGTAAAGGAGGCATTTTTCATTTGTTCGACAAATCGAATATTTTAGTGAGGGGTACCTCCAAATGTTGAAAAACTGAAATTGCACACTTTTTACCTTCCCAAATATTTACCTGAACACCAAATTTGAAGTCTTTATCTCATCGCGAAGAATGTGTTTTCTATTATTTCACCTTTCGAATGATTTTGTGTGCAATACCCACCCCTTTAAATATAGATTTTTGAAAATATTCATCCTGATTGGGTTTACTATCAAATGATTTGCCCATATACCAAATATCAAGCCCTTATCTCATTTGAAAAGAGGCGTTTCTCCTCCATTCCTAAAATTGAACATTTTGGTGTGCAGCACCCCCTAAAGTAGAAAATATTTGAAAACTGAACTAGTACACTTTCTTCCTTTCAAACTATCGACCAGTACACCAAATTTGAAATTTCTATCTCATCTCGAGACATGTCTTTTTTATTAATTCACTTTTCAAACGTTTTACTCTGGAGCACCCCCTTAAACGAACATTTTTGAAAAACTATATTCGTCTTGGGTGTTTTCATCAAAGTATTAGCCCATATACCAAATTTCAAGCTTCTATCGCAATTTGAAGGCGGCATTTCCCATTCTTTCGACAAATCGAACATTTTGGTGTGCGTCACCCCCTAGAATAGCAATTATGGGAAACCCGAAATTGCAGATTTTCTTCCTTTCGAAAGATTTGGCCGTACATCAAATTAAAGTCTTTATCTCATCGCAAAACATGCTTTTCTATCATTTCACTTTTCGAACGTTTTGGTGTGGAACAACCTCTCTACAGGACATTTTCGAAAAATTCGATTTTTCAAGGTGTTTTTACCGAACGATCGTCCCGTGTATCAAATTGCAAGTTTCTATCTACTTGGAGAGTGCCTAAAAAGCGTGACAGACGGACACTTGGCGATTAGTATATATAGATATGCCAGATTTTTCATAATTTTTAAGTATATAAATGAAATCAAAAATATATATATTTGTTTGTCTTACCATCAGAGAGAGGAGAATGGCTGTACCGATTTTCAGGACATTTTGATTTGTGGTTAAATTTGAAACGATCTTTAATATTCAGAACTTTTATTAAGTGTGCATGTTGAAAGAAATCCAAGTGAAATCAAAAATCCGTTTGTCTCATCATCACGGGATAAGATCGAAACCGAATTTCATGGAATTACATTTTGATGGGTAGACTTGGGTCCTACTTAAAATTTAGATATCCATCTGTCCTTCTAGTTTTCTGTCTTCTTTTTTCGATCAAAACGGTAAACTACATTTGGTCTCTTCCGCCAGAGAAACCTAGTCTGTCTATATGTCTTTGTAACAATTTCCTCACTTTGAGCGTGATAAGTATCATTATATGAGTTTCCTAAAAATTGAACCCAATCAGTATTTGAGTCTCTAAACCATCGCAACTTCACCGTTTCTGAAGCATTTTCTTGAACCGTTTCTTGAACCTTCCTAAATTAACAATATAAAAAATAAGCCTTTTAATTTCATTGGCCATAAATGAAATATCACAAATGTTTTTGCTTCTAATAAGAAGTTGAGAAACTTAGTCTGTAAAGATGCTATTGCATAATTGTTATTATCTATATAAATAAAATTTTAAATCGTGCTTCTGTCTGTCTGTTTATCTAAGCGCAGGGAAACTGACTGCTTTCAATTTTGTTACAATTATTATAAAATTTCAAAGAAAAACCTCAAATATTAAAAGTTTAACGCAAACTGTGATTTTTAAGTTTCTGTACACTATATATTTCGTAATAAGAACTAATATACTCGTATTATTTTGCAAGGCGCCAATGATAGCAATCTGTAGGAATAGGGGAGCAGAATCCCTCACTGTTTCAAAGTGAAGCATCTCTGTAACACCATAAGAAACATCTATTTGGCTGTCAACTTATAAGAAGTGAAGAAGATAAAATTCATCGTTTTCGTTTCATTCTATTCCATATTACTTTAAAGCATTTTGAATTTGATGGAGCTCTAGTTGCACTCCAATATATTATTATACTTTCAGGTCGTCACTTTCTTGAATGACCTCTACACAGTGTTTGATGATATAATAAGTCATTACGATGTTTACAAAATTGAGACCATCGGAGACGCGTATATGGTAGTGAGTGGACTGCCGATTAGAAATGGAGACAACCATGCTGGTGAGATAGCATTTATGGCCCTAGAGCTTTTGGAGTCCATCACAGCTTTCAGAATAAGGCATAAGCCAAATCAGACGTTGAAGCTGAGAGTAGGAATACACACTGGTACGTATTCCTTATTATCAACTTTTCAAATGCGAGTGTAGTTTTAGTCATGCTAAATTCATAAATTCTTTTATTTGGCAAAAGTATACTGTATTTAAAGCAAAAACCTTGCTTATTTGTGAGGTTTTGTTAGGTCCTTCAAGCAAATAAATATAACCATTTTCCTGCTCAATAGGACCCGTATGTGCTGGAGTTGTTGGATTAACCATGCCTCGGTATTGCCTTTTTGGTGACACTGTCAATACAGCTTCAAGGATGGAATCAAATGGTGAAGGTAAAAATATAATATAACTTCTGTGATTTTATATTTACTACTATGTTAGCTAAATGTCTTAACGTCTAGAGAACGAGGTACCTAGGATGTGTGAGAGATGAACATTCATTTAGATTATAAGAGCATTTAATGCTTGTAAATTCCCAAATATGTTAGCGGATTTTATTTATTTGCAAAATGTTAACAGGTATTATTTTTCATCTGAAATACACAAAACATTTAAATCATTTAACATTAAATATTTGCATATTTTATCATTGTACAGTAAAAAACTGTTAAATTTTAATTGAATATTACTTAAGCAACGACTTGCATTGAAGAATGAACGTGCTGGATGAGGCATCAAATACTTTCTGAAAGGTATCAGGTCATGCTAAAGGTTTTTTTTAACAAATTATCTTGCTCAATTGTGAATTAGCTACCGTGTACAAAGTGTTACATAAAAGTTTGTTATACTCACAGTATTTATTCATGTCTGTCTAAAAATATTTTTTCAAATTGTAGTTGGACTTATAAAACCCCTGAGGTAGTTTAACATGATAGGTCTTCTTTGGCAGATAAGAGTTCTATCTCAGAAGTTCAATTGAAAGAGCGTCTACTAGCCAATATGACGATCCACGGTATGTGCCCCAGCTGATTCAGCAAGGTATTGACTGAATATAATTTGACTGAAGTTAATTTGATACAATGACATTTGATCAAATTAACCCTTCAAATTAATGCAATGGTATCGAAGTTCTGATCAATGGACTCTGGAATATTAAGTACAGGTATAAAATCAGGATGCTAACGACCTCACAAGAAGCTCACCTGAGTGATAAAAACAACATTAGGAAGATAATCTGAGGTAAAAAATAGCAGAAAGTGGTCAGTCAGATTTTCAGTTGTACGTCAATCTGACATTAGAGGGAAGATAATGCAGAGTCCACTTCAACGATAAGACCTTGACATTTCATCTCAGTGACTCATTGGCAGGGTATTGGATGTCCAGTACGAAGATCCGTGACTCGATTCCCGCTGGGACTGTAAGGTTCTTTACACTTAAATTGTCATGAAAGGGCTTTGTAAATTGTTTACGTGTAGTAAGATCGTCTAGTCAGTGTATTGCAAAAGATCAAACATGTTTCAGAAGATGTTTTATTTTGGAATTATTAATTCTAATCATCTGAATGATGAAAGGTAGATTTTTAAAAGTATATTGCCTTTATAAAATTATTAAGGTAATTCTAGGAGAAATGACATGACGGGAGAGGAGCTGTTGTCTTTAATTTAAACAGTCTTCAGTTTAACAGTCAAGTTTAAAATATGGCAGAACTATGATAAATGAAAATAACATTTATAATTATTTTGTTGAATATTGATGTGATTTTAAGCAAATAACAATCAATTTTGTGTATATTCAAAGTATGCGAACCAAGTTTTAATGATTATGTAGTTTTAAAAATCATCACTAGAAGCAATTTTGGCATTTAAGTGCAAAATTCACAAAAAAAAGATATTTGATCTGTAAGATCGTAATTTTGTAGGAAATGAACTTGGAATGTAATTGTAAGATATGATTTAAAAATAGTATTGTTTTTCTGAGATTATTAGCCAAAATAAGTGACAAAATTACCACTACTTTCGTGACAGCGTCGCCAGGAAATAGTGTTCATCAATTTTTTGGGCCGTTATGCTTTTTATACAAGCAAGAAAATATTAAAGCTGTCGTGTAGTTTCTTATTTACACAAATGTTCTTTTTATAAATTGCATTGCAGGTATATTTTACTCAATTCTATTACTTGTTGCGTTAAACTGACCCCTGTTTTGAATTCATGGAACTCATTTACTTTTCTCGGGAATCATTACCATATGTTCTGGAGATTATTGCTAACAAATGCTGTGTAGTTTGGGCCATTACATATATGTTGAGCACTGGAGTAAACTGGGAAAGTATTAGGATTCATAAACACACATTGGTTTGAAAATTATAGTAGTTCCCCATAAGGCCAATACTGAAATTCAAAACTGTGAAGCTTCTATTCGGTCATACACTCACTCTATCTGAGATGTTAGCTCAGGGTTGCTAATTTAGCCATTTTTTGGCTAAATTTAACCATTTTATGAAAGGTTCAGTACCTAAACCTGCCTAAACCTAGCCATATGATTGCAAAGTGTGTGATTACTTATAATGGCCATCCGTAAAATCTAGACATGCTATAATTTAAGCTATAAAGCTCATCCAAGTTTGACAACGTTGCCTCAGTTACATCTATAATCTAAAAAATATTCTAAACATGTATACTTTAATTATAAGTATTATCAGCATACTATGTATTTTAGAGAAATGAAATTTAAAATAAATCTAATAATATGTTATTTTATTTCAAAACAAATTAATTTAAATATTAAAAAAAACTACTGTTTGTATTTTTGCAATTTAAGAATGTTCCTAAAATGACATATTCAATTATAATTTTCAGCTCTGAAAATTCATATCAGCCCTCAGTGTAAAGAGTACTTGGATAAATTAGGTGGATATATCACGAATGAACGAGGATTAGTTAAAATGAAGGTAAGATAAATTTGAGTTTTATAAAAATTATCTTGGTGTGTGAATATCACAGTTTTAGTACTTTCGGAAGAAAATGTAGTTTAGTACAACATAGCAATGTAACAATCCTATAAACCCCCACTCCTCAATTTCTCCTATGTAGATCACTGCTATAAATATATCAATATTTATCAAAAGAATAAAATAAAATTCTAGTTGTTTTAATATTCAATTATTCATGTATAAAGCACAGCTTTAAATTGCTTCTCACATGATTACATTTGTAATATGTAATTACATTTAGTTTTGTTTTTTAAGTTTTCATATCTTCCATTGAATATTTGATTTTTTAATTCAATAATCTAAATTTTGCTTCAAATTTTAAATATATTTCATTGAATAGTTTTTTCGGTGAAGTCTAATAGAAAATGCTGAAGTATACCTAAATATTTGATTCAAATGTGCTATTCTTTGGTATTGCCTATGTATCCAAGGCTGAAATTTTGTACAAGGGAATAAATGAATATAGAATAATATACGGAATAACGTACACTGAATAGTCAATGTATGTATTATACCGACCTGGTTAAAACTACTTTTGCTTCTGTAGCTCATGCAATACAGTGTGCAGCAAGTTGCATGTTGAGAGAGAATATCTGACCTGTTCCCTCATTCAGATAATTTGACAAGTAATAGATTTTCTGTGTAGAACTGAACACATCTACTAACTATGAAATCAGTTTAGCCATCCTGTTGATGTTGATGGCCACACACTTTGCACTCCGACGTGTTTTTTTTATCCGGTTATTTACTATCTGTAAATGCTAATAATTACTGCACTCGCAAAATACACATATGCTGGACTGTGACTAGTCTATACATTCTATATTAGTCTATACGTTTCAGCTCTAGTCTATAAATGTCTATATTTTTTCCAATTCAGTCTATAAAGTTTATATTTTAACACATTCCATTGAAAATAGCTCTATATTCTACAGTCAGTTTAAATTATTCTATATAAGAGATTTCTGTGATAGTTCGTTCCGATGCTAATTTTGACCATTTTTCTTCTTACGCTGTTACTTTCAAGTGATGTGATTTTTCTCACTCCTGTGTACAGTCAACAAATAACTTAAAGTTGCCATTCAGTAAAACGCGACTCGTTGACAATGTAGCTAAAGCAATGTTGGATGATGTGAAACAACTTCAAGAGGCTAATAAAAAGAAAAAAAAATATGTGTAGGCTGAAGTAGCGTGTTGATAGTAAAAAATTATCACTTACCACTTTTCATTATTATTATTGTTTCAAACATACTTTTCAAAATATTTTTATTACATTTTTAACTTGTGTTGTTATATATAATCATAATTAGAATTTTGTATTACTTTCATAATTTCGTTTTGATACAATTAATCCATTGTAAATACAAATTAAGACAAAAGATTTAACCAAAACTAATTGATCTTGGTTTGTAAAATTGCAAGTCAGATTGACTATCACATCTCAAAACATGAGTCAAACTCCCAAATTTGCAAGTCATATTTTGCTATCTATTAATATGTGCAATTTTAATTTTAAAAAGGGGATACAACTCGTGTCTCGTACACATTCTCTTACACATATATTACACACATTCATGTTGAGAACAGCAGATGCAATAAATTTAAATTTTTGAAATTATGAGCAATAGATTCAATGATAATTAAAAATGATAGAATCAGTGTTATATTGAAATTATACTGAAATTAATGTTTTTTTTCCCCAATGGCCAAGCATTTGATATATCTTGTAAATTAATGTTTATAGTAATAATAAGACAGAAAGTTTTGACATGTAAATCATCCTAAAGTGTTCCGTGGAAACTCGCAAATAAGAAAAATGTAAAGGAAGAAAGAAAGGCAAAACGAAACGATGCTTGAGAACTGCTACAATTAAGCTTAATAAAAGAATAAAAAATAATATATTCTAATTATTTCCTGTTAACATTTGTCTACAGTATTTATGCAAAATACTATGGTGCAAATTTTGTCATATGATTATCATGGAAATCAAATATGATTTCATCAATTTGTAATGAAATGTCATGGACATGTTATCTCAAATCGGGGCAGTAAGTTTTGGTTAATGTAAGTAGGAAATAGTTAATGCAAATAGTAAAAGTTATTTCCAAATAACAATAAAACAAATAAATTCGCTAACTGTCTGAAAATTAACATTATTTTCTTTGTAAAAGTATAAGAAAGTATTTAAAATAATCACACTTTTTAAAGCAGAAAAGCCTCATTTTCCGAAGCCTCATTTTCCGAGTTAAATGATTTAGCCATCTGGAAAAGAAAGTTGAAAAATCATAGTGGATTTCATAAATTAACCACCATGTGGGGAGGGGGAGGGCGTAGCTGATATAAATAAAATAAATAAGTGGTTTCGGAACTAAATAAGTTCTTTTCCTGTGAAAATTAAATATAAAGGGGGTTAAAAATGTTTTGTTTGCAGAACATGACTTTCTCTACAGAATGCGATGATTTGCCTTCTTTCACAGCAAACAGATGATGTGCAAACACCATGTCACAATGTTTTTAACGTTAAATTGTATATTAGCAGTTGGAGCATTTTTGGATGACAATGTCTAAAAAGCGCAAAAAGCACCATTGAACTTATATTTCGCGCAAATCTAGCTTGGCAAATATAAATATTGCTGGCATCCGCGAAGCAATATATCTCATTAAACAAATTTAATTATTAGACGATATTGAATGTTCATCAATGTTTGAATCATTGTCGTTAATAAAGCTCTATTTTTGCTAATTTCGCGATATTTTCGTCAGATTCGCAATATTTTTAAAGCATAGCAAAGTTGGCGATATTTCACCAAATTCAACCTATTTAAGGACACTTGTAACTTATTTTAATTTTATGTAACATTTTAGATTGATATATCTAACTATGAGCACCTTGAGCATGAGTCATGCTAGCTTTTGAAAGTTGGTGTCATTAGTTTTGCAGTAATAAATTACGTAAGAAATATTTATTTTACATTCCTGATATTTTAAAGATTTGTTCAAAAATTCATTCGTAATTTGGGAGTTCTGACAAAAATTCAATCCCGTTTGTCATATTCTGCACACATCGTATTTTTATATGTAGTTATTACTAAAATATTTGCTATTTTATTGCAGGTTTACACACTTGTACAATGTTATTTTAGTGCTTTAAATGTCTTGATTTATTTATTGTATGTAAGCCCTATATTTATGTAACTCTGAAATCGGGTATTTTTATGTTAGTTTTAACCTTTTATACGTCTTATGTGCGATGAGCTCGTATAACATATCTAACAATGTGGTTTGTATTTCTTTAACCAACTACTGATGAGTGGAAGACACCCAATAGCGTTATAAAGGCTAAAAGAATTGTAATAGGTCTACAAATATTGGAATAAACGTTTTAATTGTTCTTGTATATCCTGAAGCTGTTATTTCCCTTTGAAACTAGTAGACCACTTTGTTTTTGTATTTATGCTTTTTTAAGGAGTTATTTATATATTGTGTCATTATTGCAGCAGTTTTTGTGATTATTTGATAGTAACTTAATAAAATAATTCTAATCCCCTTTCATAGGGTAAAGGAGAAATCAGAACTTTCTGGCTAGTAGGACATTCCCACGGACCAAAAAAGAGGGTCAATTCGACTTCGGATTCATTGCAGCCGCAACCACTATTTAATCTCCATAGAGAAGAGAACCTGAGAAGAAGAAGTCCAAAACTGAGCGATGCCAGTCGTAGGGGTTCTCTCATTGGACGAAGAAATAGTTCATTTGCTAACTGTTCTGAAGACACTCCTCCTTCACCAGGTGTTCCTGTATTTCTAAGACTGTCGCAAGACAGTCCAAGATCGCCAAAACGCCTGAGTCCACACATAGGACGAGGAGATCCGTATAAACTTTTAAGAGTCCAAGACGTTGACAGCAATAGCTGGTTCGGCAGTGCTTCCGCTAGCAGTTGTGGAGAACTCCACAATATAGATTCACCTGGTGGGGATATCACATTGGCTTCAACTACCAGCAGGAAAATCAGACCAAAGTTGGAGAGTATTGAATCTGAAGACTGTGACCAGTGCAACTCTGGGCTTACGGGCAAAAACTGCAATCACTGTGGTAGGTCCGAGACCATCGATTCCAGTAACAGGAACGGACTTATTAGCATTGACGAGTCTCTTAGACCACTTCTATGTAATGCCAAAGACATGAAAATTGATTTTATGCCAAAAGATACAGAAAAATCAAACTTTCTTAAACCCCCTGTACTGAAAATGCCTTCGAAAAAATGGCGGTCGTGCGACGAAATAATTCTTCCCAAGAGTTCTAGAAGTTCATTGAAAGATTTTTTTACTGGGCTTCTTGGAAATAGATCTCACGATTCAGATTCAAAAAGGGCAAACAATATTTCACTCAGTAGAATGGCACAGGACTCTATGAAAGAAGAAAGTCTGGTTTAACTATGATTGACATGTTCACACCAAAACACACTACAAATAATTGTGAAACATATATTTTAATTTAACTATTCCAAAATAATAAACAGAGTGTTAAATATGTATATTTTTCCTTTGCATTTTGACGTGCTTGAATGTTGTTCAGGATAAAGTAGGTAAAGAAAAGATTACATTGCAAAATACTGAACAAAAATAATGTAATTTGCAACATTATATTTAATACTGAGCAAAACTGCCATTTTAACTAATCTTCTAAGTAACGTGATGTCCTTAGATATTTTTAGGATAACTATTAACATTCAGACATAGCAAGTTCCCTTTCTTTTATTACCTTTAGTGATTAAGATTAAAAAAAAAGAGTCATTTGTATTTACAGTGCATTTCTAAGGGCATATTTTTATGTTAATATATATTTTGAATGTGGAAAATATTACAAATTATATTAATTTAGCAAAGATATATTACATTTGTAACATATTCTGAGTAATGTTAGTTTTACATTTGTTTCTTGAACAATAAACCGTAGAATTTCAATAATATGTTTCCGAACATGCCTTTCTTGTCCAAGAATGTTAAAATATTTCGTATTCCCCAAAAAATCATCTCATACGACCTCTCCAACTTCTCATGTTTTTTGATAAATTTGTTGTCTAAAATCATTTGCGACGACGATAAAATTAAGGAGAAATTTAATGGATGTTCCATAAGAAGTAAAATTATATTTCTACAAATTTTTATTTAGTGGAATGTGCTATATTTTAAATTTAACATAGCAATTTAACGTGTTTGTCTTGACGTCAGTTTTTAAAGTTGAGGAAATAAAGTCAGCATTTTTATTTGTATTTAATAGTTTAGAATGTATTAACAAAAATCAGCAGTAGCTCCAGTCCGATGGAGCCAAAATGGTTTAGCGTGAACAACACCGTTGCTTGTGGGTGGTTTGTCTTCTTTATACATTGTCAAAACAGTTCAAAATATTAAAATATCGAAATTAAAATAACTATATTTCAAAAACAAAGAATCACATCAAAAATATTCTTATATATAGTTGTAGGGCTTTCAAACTCCTAAAAACTATTACTTATAATTTAAAGATAGGGATTGTAGTTTTCGTAATATAAGCATTACAAACTTGAAAAATCGAAAAATTTCAATCTTCTTGAACATGACAAGACGATTTGTCGAAAACTATAATATCATTATGTAAATAATAATAATTCATTTGGACACTGGGTTTCTTACTGATTATTTTGTTAATAACTATTTATATCTATATTTAATAGTTTAGAATACATTTCGAGTGAAAATTAACAAATTGAGGCAAAAACATCTGTCCGACAAAAAGAATTCACGAAAAAAGTGTTCAAAATATTAACATATTGAAATCATTTTTATATGTTCATGAATAGAATCATAATTCTGACAAAAGAAGCAAAAACTGTTTACATTTTTATCTATTAGGTTTGGAGATATATGCGTTCGAATGGTTTACATTTTTCGTAACTCTCCAATTTCAACCATAGGTATTCTCACAATAGATGTTATTTACATCAAAAATATGAATAAAACGCTGAAAATATCTTCTGAAAGCTTCAAGCTGTTGCTATCTATTATTAGCAATTGAAAATTCCTATTGTAAGCCCCTCACAAATCCCACCATTTCTCTGTTTTTCTTCGATAAATCTGTTTACAACTATTTTAAACGTTTTTTTTAAAGGAGGAGTTGGGCGTATTATTGAATTTCTATGGTATATCATCATAATAATGTGTTACTTCGTTACCCATATTTACTATTTTTAGCTATTAATAAAATTTATTTTACAAGTTGTATATTTATTAAAACTAAAAAAAAATGTGCCAAACTATTTATTTTACTGCTGTTCTGGTGTGAACGCGTCATAATGTAAATGTATATTTATGTCTTCCTCGATGTTTATTCGATGAAATAAGTTTCTAACTGGTTTAGAACTGAAATAAATGGCTTAATGTCTTGCTCAAAAGCACTTAAATTGCATGTTTAACGATATATTTTAAAAGTAAAATCATAAAAATGCATTTTTAAGTAATTGTGGATAAATAAATCCCTGTAAAACATCACAGGGTTAGATAAATTCTTAATTGCAAATAAAGTGTATAAATATTCCACTTCAGAATAACAATACTCCCAATTAGAATTTTTTTTTATGTCTGGCTAAAATTTCGGGATCCGCCGCAAAATACACCATGACCATAATTAATGCATCCATAATTCAAATATATCTGTTAGATGAAAATATATAAAACTTAGTAGTACTATCTGTCAAACTGTGCGGAAGCGATTTTATAAAATGATAGTTTATAAAATTCCCACCAGGGGATATTCCTCGCCGAAGGTAGTAAAATGCCCGGAAAATGCTGATGTATCTAGATAAGCGTAACTTTGAAAAAAAAATGAACTAGAATTATAAACCCTAAAAGTGTCATCAATAAATATTGTTTTTATAAGTTATTTACATAGTACAGTAACATAAACAAGTCTAATCAAAGCTCTTTCAGTAATATTGGAGTCATAGTACTAATAACATGAAACATTCCTTGTGGATGTATAATTCATAAATGTTCTATTATAAGATTCTTCGAGACAACTTTGTCTCATTTCCAGCACAAAATTGACTTTAGAAATTGTTCAATCATTTTTCCCTAAGAAATCGCTTTAGTGTGTTTTGAAGAATATTCCTACTAAGTTAGGTTTAGTTAAGTCTGCTGAGTAAGTTTGAAGAAGAAAGACATTTTACAAAGCTTCTTAAATATAAGACTTGGCACTCAGCCCGGCAACCAATGAAATAGTTGTCAGCTTGACGTAATGGGAATTTAGAGTCGTCATTCATGACGTCACCAATGATCAGTAAACTTTGATAGGGTTTGCCAAACCACACGCGTTATTGCAGTTAAAAACAGTTTGTTAATTTTGAAGTAGTAATATCCAGGTGTAAACTACTTGCACAAAATGTTTAAATTGTGCTGTGCACAGAGGATCTAGTGACGTCCAAGGAAATTTGGTAACTTCGTTGGAGTAAGATGAGAGTGGCAATTAAAAAATTCGGTCTCGCTTGAGAGCCCGAAAACAAAATGCGCGCGTTCTTAATTACCATGTCGTCATATGCGCAGAACCAGTTAAAAATAATTATGTCAGTCATGACCGGGACGAGTACCCCCTGATGTTTATTATGATGACCCCAAAGCGAGGATTTTCTCTATTGTCCAGCAACAAATGGTATATGAGAACCTTGAATAAAGAGAAGTTTTCCACTTATACCAGCCTCAAGCCAGATATGAAAGGTTCGGTGTTGAAAGGTTCGGTTGATATTTTTTGAATATACTCTGCAAATTATTTTGAAAATATTTTTACAACATGATATTAATTGAAATACATTGAAATACTCTAGTTTTCTAAAAATTAAATAGTGTTCCGTGTTAGGATACTTCTGCCCTGTGTTCCATTTCTAGAACTTTAAAATAATTTAAAAATGTTCATTGATTTTTGTTTCTAAGTAAAACAAATAAATACACAGCATTTAAATTTTTGAATCCTCCTTTAAAATTTAAAAATATAATTAGAATGAATCATTTTCATGTATGCACATTTTTTAACTTAAAAATAAGATTGTCAGGATATCTTTTAGAAACTTCTGAATAAAAACTGTCTTACCTTATAAAATACTTTATAAAATAAAGGTGTTCATAATTTTATTCATGCAACGAATGTGAAATTTTGATGTTTTGTTTTAAAATGTTAATGTATGGATGCAATTAAAGCCATTGCACAAATATTTTCTTTAATAATTCACAAAGCATTTAATTCAATTTAAAAAAAATGCTGGCATTTAATATTTTATATCACTGCTTACATTTCTGATGCCTGCTAAAGCAAGTCTATGATTAATCCAGTTTGTGTTTTTGTGATAATAACTATTTATCATATCATGTGCTGAAAATTCAGGTGTTAGTCGATATATGAAATGTTATTTATGTATCTAAATTTAATTGGAATCCAAATGAATGTTATATAATCCCTACTCTATAGTATCAAACTACTACTAGTACATAACAGTATATGATAGTAAAGTGTAGTAGTAGCACACTACTTCACTTTAATAAATTCCCAATAGCTAGCTAGTATTGGTTGCCAATATACATCCCACATATTGAAAATATTTCCAATATAACGCCTATAGTGGGATAATAGGGTATTGTTATTATCTAGACAATATTGGCTGTCAATGTATCCAATATTGCCGTTGCATTGGAAATATTTCCAATAGAACGTCAATATAATACAATATGGGTCCATGCTACTAGGGATCTAAACAAAAATACAAAAAGGTATATACTGGAATGATGAAAATATATATTCACCAGAACTTATTTTTTTGATCTTGCGATATATATTTTTAAGCCTTTTAGAATTTGATACGATTTTAACATGTATTGTATATTTTATACATTAATTGGTTTATTATGATATATTTATTACATCACTATGAAAATATCTAATGTTAAGAGTATCAAACTTATTTCCTTGTTTTAATTCATGGAATATTTTAGCCATTTTCAAATTTGCAATAATTTGATAAATTGTAAGTGGAGGAAAACCGTTATGTCACTCAGAATAATTTTAGATGTTCGCAATGCATGCGTACCTACCTGTTCAAAGCCTTCAACAAGCGTATAGAGTTTGAAACACAGACAAACTCATTAATAATATTCTTCAAAATATAACGAAGCAGTTTTTTTTTAAAATAATTAGTTTAAACCATGGAAAATGTGAGTTACAAGATGGTGTAAAGTGCAAAATTTACACCCACCATAGTTTCTATAGGCGATTATAAGTTACTAGATGTATCCCGTAGCTAGCTGCATATCTTAAAAACTATGTTTTACTCCATGCCTAGTAAATCTGACACCGATTAACTGTCATACTAAATGACCGATTAACATTTGGATTAAAAAGCCTCCATTATTTTTAATTTTATTGATAAACCAGCTGGGGGATTTCAGGCAGTGGTCACTATTTTACTGCTGTTATAATTTTTAGCAATCGATTATTCTAAAAATCACTTTTGGGAGCAAATAAATAAAAGATGGAACACACACGCAGAGTAGGAACAAGGTCGGCTCGCTTTCTACGGAAGCGAGCCCATTAAAAAGTGCGTCCTATTCATGTACCTAAGATTGAAAAGTGCGTGCAATTTATGTACACACGGGCAGCGGGGGTGGTATGATCTCCGCTCTCCTTCAAATCAGAAATTAGCCTCTTTAGCCGAAGGACACAATTTAAATGATATCTACGTTCAAACGTTTAACTACAGTGTAAACCCGCAAAAGTACGCAATGCTCTCTAAAGAGGGTTTAACATTACATGCAATACACATACACGCACGTAGCGGACGTTGACAAATTAAATAACATTTTAAAATCGATGCTAATCGGAGCTATAGGAGCGAAGCTAGATCAAACTGCGATAAGAAATATGGGCGGTTATAATCGGAATTATGCTCTACTACTGATATAGGTTAAATCGCAATTTCAACATTTATACCAGAGTTAGACCAATTGATGTGATATATTTGTATTATTGTTAATTTAACATCAAAACCCTTTAAAATTTAAAAATAATTTTATATTACCAATGCTCCATTCACACTCATTTTTGACCGCGCTCATGAAAACGCGAAAGAAACAAAATGACTCCGATTCTTCTCCTCCCTCGTGACCACACATCAGCCTAGCAGAAACAAAAATTCAAAATGGAATCATTTCTTTTAGAAAGAAGGCGAGGCATAAAATGTACTGTGTCCAGAAAAGAGCCAATATTTTACCAAAATTAACGCTATCTCGATGATCTTTGAGAATCTGCATACAAAAACTAAAACCCTTTTCAAAAGTTTGCCCATTGAACCCTTCCTTATACATTTAGATGTAGTTTGATAAAGTGTGGAGATCGTATGACGAAAATTGAATTAGGAGATAAATTGTCTATATTGGTATATATTTAGCTCTTTTTAAGAAAATTTTTCATCGGTCTGGATTTAAAAAATTTGTAACGGAGAAACTATCGATTTAATTTAAATTTTCGATACTTGAGAAACAAAATGGTGAGATTTAGATTCAGTTTTTAAAAAATGGAGATCGTAGCGCGAAATTGAGGTAAGGGTTGGCTTTTGAAATGTTTCTGTCAGTCCCCCTTTCATGTTTTCCTCTTTTCCCCAAGATTTTTGGAATATGTTCACCTTAAAAAAATCTGTAGAGGAGACTATCGACATTTTGAGAAATTTCGGATTTTCATCCTTTCCTCCTTCGAAAATCCTCCGGCCTCAGTTTAAAAGAAACTCGAGAACGCAGATCGAAAGTTGAAGGAGCTTCGTTTTTTCGAAGAGGGTTAATTTTGCACACATTTTTCGAGATTTATCAAAACATAGTAAAAATCAATCTAATGTTTCAAATTTCGATTATTTCAAACGTGTTCTAAGATCGATCGATATATCTCTACGCCAATTATCGTCTTCATAAATCAAGGATACCGATACACATGCAAGCATACATACAAACATGGGTTTTCACACATTAATGGTATAAGATGAGAAAAACGTTCAAACTATTGACGATTTGTGGGATTAGCTCAGATCCTTTTTAAGCAAGCACTCTTATTTAAGATCTCATTCTTAAGTCTATCTTGAATCAACAGAAACTAAATTAAAATATTTGCTGATTCAAAAAGCACTTGAAACTCTGTAGGTCTTTAGCTTCAATTTAATATAAATTCAGACGCTTTAGGCAGAGTATTTGCAAATCAACCGTCAGTGTAATCCCATATATAGATCCTCTGGCAATATTGAGAACCTTTAAGCTAGAAGAAGGAGTCTCCATTTTTGTCAACTTTTGGAAATAAGAATAAAAATATTTATAAAAATTGCCCTCTGGCTGATGATAAAATAAGTTCCCCAACACAAAAGTAACATATTTATGTATAAATTAGGTTTTTACCCGAGCTTGGCGCATTTTTAATTCTTAATGGCTAGTAATCATTAAATGTGACACCTAAACACTTAATTAATGTTGTTGATAACAGGTTTTAGTTGTCAGTGAAAAGATATCAAATTGTATATTCATTGTATTTATTATTTTTACTTTATCATACGTAGTATTAAGAATGTATTGTTTTCACAAAAATTTTCAATTTTGAGATATTGATGCCAATATGCTTTAAGACCTCCTGAGCACACTTTGACTATTTTCGGAGTGATGGCCTCCCTTCTGTCTGTCTGTCTGTCTGATGTTTGCGGTCGATTTGTGTAAACGATAGCAGCAGGGGCGGATTTTGGCCTCTTGTTTTTTTTTTTTTTTTGGGGGGGGGGAGGGGGGCGATCTGTAGATCGAAATGTTCTCGGAGGTTTGTTCACTTAGGATTTTCTTAACGGCTTCCTATATACGGATATTTGACATTTTTGAAATAACTAGAACAATTTCGGAAGTTTATAGTAAGTTCTTTGCAGCTTATAAAATACGGCCTATCATTTTTTTAAGACCAAAGCAAAACAATGAAGATTGGAAGAAAAAAAAATTCCGTGACTATATAAGTAAACAAACTTATTGTTGAAGTCGAAACAGGAAACTAAATTATATTCTGTATTAAGTATACACAAAAGTATACACAAGTAAGAGATTTCCATGTGAGAAGATTAATACTGAATATTAACTAAATAAACACACATTTATATTCTATTCACTAAATATGGTTATCATACTATACAATACAAATAAATCTTATTTTTCTTAGACTGTGGTAGAAAAGGAGGATGGACATAAGTAAATACAGTTAATATAGGTATTAATAAGCACTGAACATTGATTTACAGTTTCCCATTTGTTTTACATTTTTAGCTGCACAGGAATCAATAAATTTTTACGCGAAAAACATCACGTATGAACATCACTCAAAAACATCGAAAGAAAAGACCAATGGTTTGATCGAGTTTACTACCCCTGGCAAAAATTATGGAATCACTTCCATGTTATTTCAGTGGGATACGAAGTTCAATGCTCTTCAACTTTTGATGCACGGATATATTAAAAAAACACTTTTTGAGCGAAATTGAAGAACTTTAAAAACTTAACAAAATAAAAAATGTTTGAAAATTTTTGCACTTTTCATTATTTAATAATTCACAACCAAAAAATGGGAAAAGAGCTGTAGGCTGAAAGAAAAAACTCGTAAAATCTAATTTAGAATAATAAATTTTATCATATAAACATGAGGAGCTATATCTTAGTGATTTTCCATGATCAAATTTATTGTTTGTATTGTATCAAATTGTCTTTGATTTAAGCGGTCTGTTTATGCTTCTTCGAGGTTTTTTCATCTCTCCCAAACATTGCAAATCAGTTTTAAAGCACCTCACAAAATCACAATATAACACACTATTCTTTGTTATAAAAATATCAGAGGAGCAACAAGTTTTTGGAACGATTAATGCTTATACGACGCTACCGACTCTGTACCACGTGTGCAGTAGCCAACCAGAGGCTCTTATTGGCTACTGTTCACGTGGTACATAGTCGGTAGTCTCGTACAAGCATTGCTCGCCAAATATGACGTCACAGCCTTCCATAAGCGCAGACTTTTGACTTTTATTATGGGGGCGAGATTTCGTGGATAAACTGAGGGAGGGAGGGAGAACAAGGCCAAAGTATCTCCCTAATGATATATATATTTTTTAATTTTATAATTTATTTCATAAAACGTCGACGTTCGTCATTCGTTTGGGGGGGGGGGGGGGCGATCGCCTCGATCGTCCCTCCTGAAATCCGCCACTGGTAGCAGCCACAAATGTTAATGGATTTTTACGAAACTTTATATCCGGCTTTGTTATCAAAAATCAATTGCTGGATAGCATTTTTTTAAAATTCGAACGGACACTTGAAATTTATTCGAAATTTTATATTTCTTTAACATGAGGACAAACTTTGATATAAACATGCATAAAAGGGTTTATATATGGCTTAATGATCACGAGACTTAACAGTCTCAATGATTGTAGTGAAAAATAGCTGCGATACAATTTTTTTTGTTCGCGTGACGTCATTATTAGCACACTTGGAGGGCAAGTTACCCTCCGGGGTTACTTTGTCAAGTACGGAATCAATCGAAATATTTTTCAAACTCTTTAAAGTTAACGGCAACACGCTATAGTTTTAATCATTTGGATCCACAATACCGAATTTTTTTTAATTTTTTCTCGTGAAATTTGAAAAAAATAAAAAAAATAATTTTAGTATGAGAAAGTCGAGATGAGCCACGTTACAGTTAATTTAGTCTCAAAGCTGAAACCAATCAAATAACCGCAAAATCATGAGTTTAGCTACAGTGAAAGTGCTCGATAATTTGGATGCATCAGTCCCTCATACACTCACTCAAGCAGTTCTGTGGCTACTATATAAATGCGAGTAGTTTTGTGGCAAATACGGCTTACGTGTATGATGAGTGAGTATAACACATTTGCAGCTGCCTCTTTTCTTGCACCATAAAGTAGTACAAAATGTTTTAAGTTACGCAGTTAGCAAGAAAAAAATATATATTTTAATAAAATGTATGAATAATATCTGAAAACCATAAAAATAATATCTCTGATCACAGTTAAATATTAAAATCAAATAACATATTTATTAATAATCTTGTTTAGTAATTCATTGATCAGTCTGATTACTGTCATTAGTAACAAATATCCCGGATGCAGTCGCTCACAGTAGCTGCTCCGAAGATACCAACAATGCCAAAATTGAGGTAAAATCCTACTTGCGCCAAACAATGATGCAGAAAGTGCAAAACCTATTATAACTTTCCCATTTATTGTCGGATCTGAATTCTTCTTGCACGAATGTTTTTAGTATTTTCTTTTATGTTTGAAACATATATTAACAGGAATTCAACCAAACTTGGAGCTGCAATCTTCTTGCTGCCAGGTCTTCATCTGTATATAAAGCAATTGCTGTTGCTCGGGAAAGTACATTTTACTTATCACTCTATACTTGCCAGTTTTGGGATCATTTTACCATTTTATATAAGAGGAATTTTTTTTTCCGAGAGAAGCACGGAATTGCAGCAGTGATTAAGCACAGTTTACTTTCGCTAGATAGACATCTAGAATTCAGGAGTAAAATCTGAAGATATATTCTGATCTAACTGTTTTGGCACAATAAAGTAATCGCTAGGCATTTCTTGCGCTTCTGTTGACATTTAAACGAATTTCTTTCCACAAAACAACGTTCTCATGTATCAAGAATATTGAATTGAGACTCGATATATTTATAGATATGTTTAAGCATTTGCTTACTGGTGGGACAGTGTCCATCCCAAAGGAAGAACCTCTCAAAAAAACTTGTATTTGACATACCCTATCCTAAACAGTTCTACCTTCCTTTGCAGATATTAGCGTCCCGATGCCTGCAAAGGGGTATCGAACTGTTTAGGATAGGGTATGTCAAATACCTGTCTTTTCGAGAGGTTCTTCGTTTGGGATAGACGCTGTCCCACACGTAAACAAAAGGTTAATAGACAGAATAACATAAGAACAACATTTTAACAGAAACAGAAGTATTTGCACTGTAAGTTTGTAATTGGGACTTAATAATACGTACAATATAAACATACACGACATTATTTTCCAAATGGATTATTAAGGAATAGTGATCCCATTACAGATGCCAGTGATCTAGCGAAAGTTAACCTAACTTTAGAAATACCCCCGTTTGGCGAGTACTGTCAGTATAACTTAATAGAGTTCAGCGAGGGCGAGAACTGTGAGTATATTTTAATTGTACCATATCTTGAATTTTTCAAAAAAATTTGAAGATTTTCTATCATTAAATGCTAGGTCATAACTTAGGTACATACCATGAATTTAGTAATTTTTAGTATCTTAACGCTTTTTGCCTTTGAAAATAATTTCACTTTTTGCTACGTGTCGATCGAATTAGCGTAAATTTGATTTTAGCTCGTAAAATATGTTGGCGTCAATATTCGTATATAATTAAAACATATAACGGCAGCTACTGCTTGACATTTGGTGCATTTATTTTCAGACCATAAAATAGAAATTTATAAACAAAAAATATTGGGCAATAAAAGTATTTTCATAAGCGAAAATATGAATAACTACCACTATGCAACTTGAAAAGCTAGTAACTTTTGTTTTGAAATGAATGTCATAAAGAACAAAATGCACAGTTGTGTTTGTCCCGTATAAAGCATACTTGCTTTATAAATTTTGAAATGCATTTGTTGTTTCACGTACCTACGTTTTGTGGTATAATGTGGAAAATGTTGTGAAATGTGTCAGTTTGTGTCATTCGTACTTAAAAAGGTCAATATATGTTTATATGTAACTGCACATGATGTTGATCCGGTTGTTTGTTTCTGTGTCATCTGTGGACATTATGTTAATTGCGATAGAGGATTTTGAGAATGTATAAAAGTGAAAGATTAAATTTATATTTGTTCATTTTTTTGGTTTGGTTATTATAATGTGTCACTGTAATAATTGTCTTTTTTATTGTCGCTACATGCATAGTATAATGTATTACTTTCCCTACATAAATAGTATAATTTATTACTTTCCCTACATACACAGTATAATGTATATTACTTTCCTCTCATGCATAGTATAACATATATGGTAAGTATTATGACAGAGTGAAAACTTGAACGAAATATCACATTTTACGCATCCTTAAATTCGAATCGAACGTTATTAAGGGGATGCCTCTGTATGTCAGTATGTGTGTATTCGTGCGTCTGTGGACGAAATATTTACGTCCCGCCTATATATAAGGTAAGTGTACCAGTAGTGGGCCATGTACCAATAGTGGGCCACCAGTTTTCAAAGTGGAAAAACATGTTTTAAAGTCATACTTGTAAGGTAACAGAACGACTGCTAATTGGTTGAAACTCTTATCAGTTATCTAACAAAGGCACAATCTCAGTAACCTGCTAGTCTTTGAGGTGGAAGAATGCTTTTCTGAAGTGATCACACAATGGGATTTTTCTAGCTCATTCTTATTGCTTTCCTCAAGAGGCAAGTATTGATTTAATTTTTTTTCTCTAAAAGCATATTTAATTTGGTTTTAAAACGTCACATTTCTATTTCATTACATACTTAATATTTTGTAAATTATGCTTAAAAGACATAAAATGAACAGATTATTAATTTTGAGGGGAGGCCCAATTTTGGGGTCATTACTTTTTAAAATGTTTCAGTAGTGGATCTAGGAGTTAGTAGTGGTTAAAAAGTGATTGCTGCAACTGAACTAAAATCCAAAAAAGTGGCATTATCACCGATAAATAAGGGAGAAATGGTTTTTTCAAAAGTTTTGGAAGAAAAAATTGGAAAGGTGAAGTTAGAAACATTCTTAGAAAATAAAGGAGAATAGAAAGGTCCTGTGGAGCAAAAAGACCTTTAATATTTATGGTTGGTTGGTTGGTGTCGTGTCCCTAACATATTTATTAAGGAAGAATGTGTGCACTGCTTCTGTTTAGTCAAGGACCCGGAGCACCGGAAGGTAGAACTCTGACTTCTGCCCCAATAAGACATAACAACATCCATGCCCGCAGGCTGGATTCGAACCCGCAATCTGGTAGTCGAGCCATCAGGAGCAAACGCCTGCCTCTTTGACCGCTCAGCCACCACATCGACTTTACTATTTATGGTTGTAGACAAAGGAAACTTCGAACATGGAACCATTTTTTCAGGATGCACCAGTCTACTCTGTTGAGGCGACCTGCAGTGAAGAGCCTGTTGAGCTGGAGCATGATGAAAGTACCGTTGATTTTGCTGAGGTGGATCTTAATATTCAAGAAGGCTCAATTGAGCTTATTGGAGATGCAATGCATCGAATGTTATTAAATACTGTCCATCCTATTTCAGGTCCATCCGAAAATGTACCATCTCCCTTCAAGAGAGTTCTTTTCC
This sequence comes from Amaurobius ferox, assembly GCA_951213105.1. Lineage (NCBI taxonomy): Eukaryota > Metazoa > Arthropoda > Arachnida > Araneae > Amaurobiidae > Amaurobius > Amaurobius ferox. The sequence continues at coordinate 125,312,898 of OX578137.1, forward strand.
GGCCAGAGGGGAAGGGTGACAAGATAAAGAAAATTACGAAAATTATTAAAGAAGACGAGAAAAGCTTCCTACAGTTGTGACTTCTCCTCAAATGATTCAATATTATAAAAAGAAAGAAGATATTAAAATTGCTACAGCTGCAGAAAAAGAGAGAAAAAAACAAACAGAAAAAAAATTGGAAAGGAAGAAAAGAAAAGAATGATTGCAGATCAGAAGAAAAAGAGAACCAAAAAACTTTCATCTGAGTCTTCAACTTCTTCTTCTTCACTTTTTGTAAAAAATTGGCAATAAAAGAAAAATTGTAAAGTAAGATTTAAACTACATTCGATTATAATTAGGTACCTTTTTTATACATATATTACTTTCCTTATATATAAGGAAAGTATAAGGAAAGTATTGTGACGGGGTTGAAAATTCGAATTCGAGTTTTCGATGGGAGAGCACGTTTCAAGCATCCCTGATCACGAATCAAACATTTTTGAAGTGATGTCTGTGTGTGTGTGTGTGTGTGTGTGTGTGTGTGTGTGTGTGTGAAAGTATGTGTGTGTGTGTGTGTCAGTGAGTCTGTGGAGACGATAACTGACGAACGAATGGACCGATTCAAACCAAATTTGGTACAAAAATCACAATCCGTAAACACTGGAAGCCTATTGTTTTTATACGTAATCGAATGTTCAGAACCCCCCTAAATTTTCGAATGAAATTTTGAAAAAAATCGTCAAAAAATCAAAACCGCTAATAAAGTTACACAAATAGACATTTCTTATGTAATTTTTCATTAGAAAACGATTGGCATAAATTTTAGAACGCTAACATGAACCGTTCTCGAGATATTGTACATTTTTCAAAAAAATTATGAAAAAGTCACATAAAAAAAAATTCCTATTGAGAAACATGCTCACTTTTCATATGTAATACCATGCGATAAATTGAGTGATATCATTCTCGTGGATCTACCTCGTTCCATTCATGAAAAAATATACTTTGAATAATACTTTTGTATTTGAACGCCAATAGTCATTTATCTGCTGTAAGAATAACTTTTTTCTTAGTGCATAATGCTTGGCGAGATTTTGGCGACGAATTTGGCGGAATGTCGCCAACTTGGCGACTTTTTTGAAATGTTGCCAAATTAATGAAAATCTCGCCAAATGGATAAAAATGATGCTAAATCAATGAAAATGACGACTAATTGTCGAAAACTCAATATCTTGGAAAGAATATTAGAATCTACTATAAGAAAAACCTATTTTTTAACTGTAAAAGTAGTAAATTCATTACATTATATAAGGAAAGTCATGTGTTGCCCACATCAGATTTTTTTAGACATTATGTTAATGATAATATATAGAGAAATATAACTTTCAACAAATCTCATACATTATTTGAGTAGCCCTCTTTTCGTGGGTCCACTATAAGTACATCAGAAATTTAATAGGCCCACTACTGGAACATAAAGGTAGTTAAAGTTTTTTATTTAAAAAAAAATAATATTTTGTTTGCAATTTGATGTGATAACAATTATAGATAAGAGTTTAACCAATGATAAAAAAATATATTCATGCTATAATTCCCTAAAGTTGCAATGATAATTGATTGAATGCCCTTAAATGGCCCACTACTGGTACACTTACCTTATCCATGTCCTCCTCTTAAGAGTCCGTTTCCTAAAGAACTTTTGACTAATTGATGTAGCAAGTATTCTAATGATATCAATAGATAATTAGTTACGTTTGGTTAATCGTGAGAAGAAAGCAGAGCCTCAAATTATATGGTTAATTGGTAATTACGTAATTTACATAAAATATTTCAGAAGTTTAAAATAAAAGACAAAATTTGACGAAAACAATTTACTCAAATATAAGTAAAAAGATATATATATAAAAAAATAATAATAAATAGTAAATATAGGGATACAAAAATTTCGAACAATTATAATTGGACGCAAAAATACCAAACCCTGTATAAAATTTTATATACAGCAATTTTAATCCTCTAAGGTTATGTGAACTTTTGCGAGTGATTTTCTAATTATGATTGGATGGCAAAAAATGGATGGCAAAAGTGCATTGATGATTGTTTATGTCGGTGTGAACTTTAACCACCTCTCTGTACACGCATAGTGGAGAAAAATAAATCAATTTTCTCGCTATTGAATGATACTAGACATATTAGGGAATTGTATCAAATAAAAAGTATACGTTCTGATTTGTTTATATGGTAATTCATATTAACTGATTATTACTATACATCACTGATTATTACTAACAATAAAATGCCAGGGAAAGCTTTTAAACTTCGGGAAAAAAGATTGAAAAGCTTCATTAAACCGTAAACTGAGGAGAACGAGGCCTTATTCCGCTTAGAATAATTTTAGTAATATGTTAAGTTTAACTACCAAGGTGATAGTTGACCGGGAAATGAAAATGTTTTAACTCGATAATAATTATTGCTTTCCTTATATACATAATGTATAAGGAAAATATTGTGACGGGGTCGAAAATTCGAATTCGAGTTTTTGAAGGGAGAGCACGTTTCAAGCATCCCTGATCACGAATCGGACATTTTAAAGTGATGTCTGTGTGTGTGTGTCAGTGAGCCTGTGGAGCCGATAACTGACGAACGAATGGACCGATTCAAGCGAAATTTAGTACAAAAATCACAATCCATAAACACTGGAAGCCTATTCTTTTTATACGCAATCGAATGTTCAGAATTCCCCTAAATTTTCGAGTGAAATTTTGAAAAAATCGTCAAAAAATCAAATCCGCTAATAAAGTTACGCAAATAGACATTTCTTATGTAATTTTGCATTAGAAACCGATTGACACAAATTTTAGAACGCTAACATGAACCGTTCTGGAGATATTACACATTTTTCAAAAAAATTATCAAAAAGTTATATAAAATAGAAAAAACATTTCCTATTGAGAAACATGTTCACTTTTTATATGTAATACCATGCGATAAATTGGGTGACATCATTCTCGTGGATCTAGCTCGTTCCATTCATGAAAAAAGATAATTTGAGTAATACTTTTGTATTTGAACGCCAATAGTCATTTACCCGCTGTAAGAATAACTTATTTCTCCATCCATAACGCTTGGCGAGATTTTGGCGACGAATTTGGTGGAATGTCGCCAACTGGGCGACATTTTAATTGTTGCCAAATTAACAAAAATCTCGCCAAATTGATAAAAATGACGCTAAATCAATGAAAATGACGACTAATTGAAGAAAATTCAATATCTTGGAAAGAATATAAGTATCTACTATAAAAATAACATTTTTGTTAACTGTCAAAGAAGTAAATTCATTGCATTATATGAAGAAAGTCATGTGTTGCCCACATCAGATTTTATATTTATGTTGATTTGATTTTTTGTGCCCTTCTACCTCAGTGCAGACAAATTTATTGAAACATTAGAAATTAATTATTTCACTTATATTTGTTTCTTCAGTATTATCCAATTTTAAGTAATACAAATAACCTTAGAGGTAGATGCTAATAAATGGGCGGTTACAAAATTACAAGAAAAATTTATTCTGCGTATTTCTCAAAACTAAAATTCTGTAAAAAACATTTTCGGCGTACTACATTCAAAATTTGTCATCATGTAGTCTGCCTCAGATTTAGAAATATTTTATTCTTTTTGTCGTACCTTTATTTGTTAACTTTTTACAAATAAATTTACGATTCTTTCATTTCAAAGGGACTTATTGTTCAAAATTAAAATTTCGAAAAAAAAATTACATATTCAGCGTACATCGTAAACTCTCAAATCTTAGCTCTAGAAAACTTTAAATGTTTGTTGTCATTTAATGTGTTAATGCTTTAGAATTAAATTAAGGATTCAATAACATTCATACGGAAAGTCACTGTCTGTCTTTCAACTCGAGATTGAATCTTAACGATTGTCTATAATAGGAATTTGTGATTTATATTTTCATTTTTTTGTACTCCTAGGGGGCGGATAGACTTTTTCAAATCTCCGTTTTCATGAAGTACATTTTTAAGCGACACTTGCTCCAATTTTGCTTCAATTTTCACGTTAAAAACACAGACCGTCCGACTCACCCAAAAGCTGATTGAGCGGCTGGTCAATTTTCACTTTGTGTTATTTACTATGCAAAGGATCCGCTAAACTTAGACCCAGTTTTGATGCTTTACAACTTTTGTGCAAGTGCAAGAACGAGGAGGTGAGAAGTGGAGGAGCGAAGCAGGGAAACTATGGATCTATGAGGGGTACAGTGAGATTTTGCTTCCATTACGCGGGCGCAGAACTCAATATAGCAATCAGTTTTTTTTTCGACTGGTAGCGGGCAAATCGCATTAATAAATCCATTAAAATAGATTCAAGAAATATTATTTGTGTGTGTGTGTGTGTGTATGTTGATATTGATGTCACGAAAGTTGAAATAATGTTGAAAAAAGTGCCTTGGATTAAATTCCATTTTATTCAAAATGTAGTTAGTCATGCAGAAAATAAATCGAACTTAATATTCGAACTCCTCTAGTAAAATTATATATATTTACTTAATTGGGTACAAATCAGGAAGCAACAGTACATATGTACAGTTGCTTTGCTACATTTCAATTTATATTTTTATATATAGATGAAACAAATTGAATGTAATATTTTATATTTTCTGTTATATAGTAAAAAATTGAAATATATATTACATCTGCTTTTATCCTCTTTGTATATAACTCTAAACTAAAATATAGCATTCAATGAATTCTTGTATTTTTAATAGTTTTATTATTAAAAGTCAAATAGTTCATAATTTTATCTGTACCCGTGGCTCGAATGGCCTAGTGATTAAAGTATAATTGTCAAAACAACAATTGTCAAAATCGAATTCTGTCTATCCTCACGAAATGCCGTTTAGAAAACAGCTTTCCGTGGATTTTGTGATTTTTCTGTTCAGTATCTCTGTTAAGTTTAAATAGACAATTAGGATATTCAATACGTGAACTGTCTGGCTCAGTGGCAGTGCTGTATTCCTCCAATTCTAAAGACTGTGCGTTTGGGTCCAATGAGTCAGATTGGTGTCTGTACTTTTTCTGATGAGTCTCTGTTACATTTAAATAGATTCATTAAGATCGTTATGTGAACTGGGTGACTCAGAGTTCACGTTTCCTGTTTCTAATCCCAGAGTCTCAATCCTCTCGGCCAAGCGGAGGACGACCGAATCTTCGATTTCGGTGCAATTAAGTTTAGCATTTTAATGTATCCATTTAAAATCAGAAAAAAATGCGGCTAAAATTGCCGGGGACAGAACCTCGAAAAAAGAAACGTCCGCTTTATGTTATTACCGCGGCACTTTACTGCTATGCAACGAATGGCATTACGAATTTATTTTATTTTAACTATATAAAGCTTTCTACGGATTAGCAATTAGAATAAATCTGGGGAAGAACCCACAACATCTATTATGCTGACAACATTCTTCAACTACTAGACCGTTTGAATCACGCGAAACATTAAAACTAGGATCTATTTAAGTTTCAATTATGAAAAAATTTTAAAATGTCCAGGAAGCCCTTGCATGCTATATTTTAGTTTAGAATTATATAAAGATTATATAATTATATGTTATATCCAATTTCCATTATACTTTATAATAGAAAGTTGCAAATATTACATCAGATTTTGACCTCTTACATGTAATATTCTAAACTGAAACAAGACATTCAAGGACTTCCTGGCTCTTTTTCTTCCGTTTTCAATGATGAGCAATATCCACACCCGAAAAATTCAATTATCAGCTGATTTGAACCGAAGCTGAAATTTATATATATTTAAAGAACAAACATTTTTTGTTATTTAATTTCTGAAAATCTATAGAACCGATTTTCAATTTTTTTTTGTTTTTAGAATAAATATAGGGCAGAACCCACAAAATTCTATTACCGTGACACAATTACCTATGTACAATTTAAAATTGTTATCAAATATGCATGACGTTTGAGGTGAGAACAAAACTCTCTATAAATAGACCTGTTCGTTCGCTGTTCGTCTCTTTAACTACTATACAGTTTAAATCACGAGAATTATTGAAACTAGGAACTGTTGAAGTTTTTATTATGAAAAAATTGAAAAAAGGTCCAAGAAGCTCTTGAATGCTAAATTTTAAATTAGAATTATATAAAGAAGATAAAACCAGATGTTATATCCAATTTCCGTTATACTTTATAATGTAAAATTGTAAAGATTGCATCGGATTTTGATCTTTTGCATATAAAATTTTAAATTGAAATGTAGTATTCAAGGACTTTCTGGCTCCTTTTTAATGATGAGCAATATCCGCACGGGAAGGCTCAATTACCATCCGATTTGAACCCAAACTAAAATCCATATATATTTTAAGAACAAGCCTTTTCCGTTATTCAATTTTGAGAACCTATAGAACAGACTTTCAATTTTTTTTGGTTTTCAGAATAGATGGGGCAAAACCTAGACAAATTTATTACTCTAACAACATTGTGTATTTATTATTTAAAATTGCTGTCAAATATGCATGACATTTGAGGTGAGAACAGAACTCGCTATCAACAAACTTGCTCGTTCTCCGTCCATCTCTTTAACCAATAGATCGTTTGAAAGGCGAGGAAACTGCAACTAGGAACAATTTAAGTTTTCATTACGAAAAAATTGAAAAAAGGTTCTGGAAGTCCTTTAATGTTATATTTTAGTTTAGAATTATGATGCTAAAATCAGATGTTATATCCAATTTCCATTATAATTTATAATAGAAAATTACAAAGATTACATCAGATTTTTACCTCTTGCACGTAACATTCTAAATTGAAACGATGCATTCAAGGACTTCCTGGCTCTTTTCCTTCCGTTTTCATTGATGAGCAATATCCGTACAGGGAAATTTCAGTTACCAATTGATTTAAACCAAAACAAAAAGTACCTATATTTAAAGCTCAAGTCATTTTTGTATTCAATTTCAAAGAATCTATCGAACCGATTTTCAAAACTAATTTTGTGTTTAATAGCTAATACGTTCCAAATGTGCAGCAGATATATAATTATATCTTCAAAACCCAAGATTTTTAAATGTAGTGGTAAATATACATTCTTCAAATTATTTTATTATTATATGGGATAGATGGTCGACACTGTGTTAGGAAGTAACACTAAGTTCTATGTGATACAGTCGAAAAATCATCAGCTTAATGACATAAATTTCGAGATTCAAAGCTTGCGAGCTACAAATGTATATAAATATACTTTTGTATCAGAAGGCCCTCGGTTCTGAACTCGTTTGAAAAAAAATTGCATTTTTTCAAGTGAAATTGATAAAGATTCTAGATTTGGCTCATCTTATGTTTATTTTTGAAACATAGTTTATTATCATTCAGTTTCTGAGAATTCAAACCGATTTTAATTTTCTGTTATATTTAACAACTAATATTCTCTGGATAATTTAAAGGTTAATAACATATATTTTGCCATGACTACTGACAGAAGTAATTTTAAGTGCTTTCCAGAATAACATGTTATTGATTTTAGCTGACGAGAAGCTTCTTTGAAAGAGTTATTAGGATTAAGTTCATTAAAAGTAAAGGTGCTAACTTTTAAAATTAATGGAATTTGGAACTTTTAAGTGACGCTGAACACCAGGAGATTCCAGCTACAAATGGTTTCATTTCGATTAAGAGCGCACTTGAGAGAGCCAATCAGAAAACAAAATGCAAAATACTGGTTTGCTTCCTGATTACATATAAAAGAATCATTTAATTACGGCATTTGAGCATACATTGTCTTTTATTTCAGATTTTGACGATTTTTGCAAGCCAGTTCGCCTAAAATAGTAGTTTCTTATTTTTCGAATCATATCAGAATCTAATTAGCTAATCCGAAACGAGAAGTAACAGACAAGATTAACGTGCGCCAAAATACAACAGGGATATCTCGAGAGGACCAGTCAACTCAGAACAAGAATAAATGATACCTAAAAAGACGAAAAATAGGTTTAAACGACACCTAAGAGCTCCAAAGGATAATGAAACAAAGAAAGTTGGAAAATGTACAGGACACGCTGCCATATCGTACACAAAAATGGAATACTGGACAAGCCATTAACTAAATTACTTGAAGTTTTCTGGAAAAGAAAGGTTTCAAAGAAAGCAAAAACATAGATCAACGTGCATTTTTGCATGATCCTTGCCGAAGGAAACTTAAACCGGCGATCGAATTGATAGCAATTGTGGATAATTGAAGATTTATTGAATTACTTTTTTTTTATATAGTTTTCATGTTCCTTAATACGAAATTTTAAAGCACGTTTAGTTTGACCAGTATAAGAAAAGCCAGACTGGAAAGAAATACTGTAAATGTCTAAACTCTATTAGAAATTTTTAATTTAACGATCCTTTAGAAATTGAGTGCAAGACGTAGCATTACGTCGAGTTGTTTTCTTATTCCAGATTAAACATATTTTTCGGACAACGTGTTTATCAGATTATTGTAAAGTGGAATACATTTTTTAAATTGCATCGAAATTGAACGTACTGTAAAAAGTCCATGTAGATCAAACCGGACAAAAACTTCACCGTATTTATTTTTTTGGAAAATCTCAGATATTGGAGCATTAAATATACCTGAATGTTACGGTGCTATTTTATAATAAATCTTCTTTTAAACTACGTATGGTCTTTTTAGAACAATTTATTTCATTTTTAATCATCCACGGTTACAACAAACCTGCAATATTTTAATGAAATACTTTGTTTTAATTAAAGCACGTCTAATTAAAACATTTTACAACCTAAAATTGTTCAAACGGGATAAAAACTTAACCTTATTAATTTTTTCTTTTAAAATCACACATATTGAAGTTTTAAATATGACTGAATGTTACGATGCTATTTTGTAATAAATGTTCTTTTAAACCACATTGTAACTTTTCAGAACAATTTATCTCATTTTTAATCATCGATTGTGGCTACATGCTCGCAAAATTTTAAAGAAATACTAGGTTTTAATTAAAACACGCGTAATTAACATTTTTTGCAACATTCAAAAGTATAAAATTGACTTAGAAGCATATGTATTCCATTTCTTACACTTTGAAATTATTATTGTTTTAATAACAAATCGCGTTTTTTCTATTTGTGATAGAAACAGATTGTTTAAAATTGGAAATTTACTGCTCACATAATTATCTTAATGATATTGGACATTTTATTCATAGTGTGATGTTAATATTTTTATATACATACCTTTAATGTACTGAAAAATGGATAGCTGCTTAAAAGTGAGGCTAAAATGTATACGAAAGCAGTTTGAAAATTGAATAAATAATTGTGAGAATTTTTACTTATACACATAATGTATAAGGAAAGTATTGTGACGAGGTCGAAAATTCGAATTCGAGTTTTCGACGGGAAAGCACGTTTCAAGCATCCCTGATCTTGAAACATTTTTGAAGTGATGTCTGTGTGTGTGTTGTTGTTGAAACCCAGACCGTCCGACCTACCAGAAAGGTGTAAGGTAACTGTTTGGACGGTCGGGAAGTGCCACCCAATTTAGACCGGAACCCAGTGGGGGAGGCATCCACAGGGACCGTACCCTCCTTCCCCTACCACCAACCTCTCGGAAGGACTTTCGGACCCACATGTTTAACGTGATCGTACTCCGCATGAACACGGCGGCAGTTTTGGCAGTGGCTGGAATCGAACCCGGGCCTACCGAGTGCAACTCCAGCGCGCTAACCAATGAGCTACCGCGCCCTGTGTGTGTGTGTGTTGTTGTTGTTGAGACCCAGACCGTCCGACCTACCAGAATGGTGTAAGGTAACTGAATGGACGGCCGGGAAGTTGTGTGTGTGTGTGTGTGAAAGTATGTGTGTGTGTGTGTGTGTGTGTGTGTGTGTGTGAAAGTATGTGTATGCGTGTGTGTGAAAGTATGTGTATGCGTGTGTGAAAGTATGTGTGTGTGTGTGTGTGTGTGTCAGTGGGCCTGTGGAGATGATAACTAACGAACGAATAGACCGATTCGAACGAAATTTGGTACAAAAAGCATAATCCGTAAACACTGGAAGTCTATTGTTTTTAAACGCAATCTAATGTTCAGAACCCCCCTAAATTTTCGAGTAAAATTTTGAAAAAATCATCAAAAAATGAAAACCGCTAATAAAGTTACGCAAATAGACGTTTCTTATGTAATTTTTCATTAGAAAACGATTAACTTAAAATTTAAAACGCTAACATGAACCGTTTTCGAGATATTTCACATTTTTCAAAAAATTATCAAAAATTCATATAAAAAAATATATATATATTTCCTATTGAGAAACATGTTCACTTTCCATATGTAATACCGTGCGATAAACTGGGTGACATCATTCTCGTGGATCTAGCTCGATCCATTCATGAGAAAAGATACTTCGAGTAATACTTTTGTATTTAAACGCCAATAGTCATTTATCTGTTATAAGAATAACTTATTTCTCCGTCAATAAAGCTTGGCGAGATTTTGGCGACGAATGTGGCGGAATGTCGCCAACTTGGCGACTTTTGAAATGTTGTCAAATTAACGAAAATCTCGCCAAATAGATTAAAATGACGCTAAATCAATGCAAATGACGACTAATTGTCGAAGATTCAATATCTTGGAAAGAATATAAGTATCTACTATAAGAAAACCCTATTTTTTTTTACTATAAAAGTAGGAAATTCATTGCATTATATAAGGAAAGTCATGTGTTGCCCACATCAGATTTTTTTATTTACAATTTATACATATATCAGAAAACCGTAGAACGTTTTAAACCGTTTCATAGTGGACCGTTTGTAAATACATTTTAGGCGGTAAAAATTCGTTCAAAGAAAATTATTTCTTTTTTTTTAACTTTTAACATCTTATTAAGACTTCCCGACACAGTTGAAAAGTGTTTATGACTTAAGCCATTCTGTTTGTAGGTAAGATAACTTCCGTAAATATAACTTTATCGAAATTACATTTTAGTATATTATTGAGACGGTCTGTGGGATATTTGGAATGAAAGTGAATAATATCTCCCATTAAGTTTCGGGGTAAACCCGGCTTGAAAAAATGAAATACATTGAACCCTATGGGACTTAATTTTTCAGACATTTTGTAAGTGGAATTACAATGCACAAATTGCTTCGATAGTGCAAAAAATATTCAAATTATTACATAAAATTTGCGTAAAACATTTCAGCAAAATATGTTAGGTAGTTTTTTAAATAAAAATTGAAATAATATCAAACCCATTTTATATGAACCGATATATGATAAGGTCATGTGACTCATTGCAAAATAAAATATGGCATCCATTTTCTTTCCGCTGTGTATATTGTAGATATTTAAAGATCGTTTAAATTTATATTTAGTGTCACATCCTTTACAAAACCGCTTTATATTTGCTTATTATTCTTGTATGAAATTCGGTACTAACACAATTACAATATTTTATATTTTAAATGATCATTAAACTTTCCTTATTCCTACAACCAAGCCAAATTTTAACGTTAAACTATAACATGCAGAATGCAAACATATCAAACGACTGAGATAATACTTTGATACTACGATTGAGATAAACTTTTTGGATAAATATTTAAGATTAATTTTGCCGATGTCAATTTTTGAAGCAGCTTAAAATGTAAATAAAATTGCATTTCAGTTGGAAAGCGTTTCATAATCAATTTTCTATGCATGGTCCATATTTCCTGTCAAGAGTGAGTTGTGTAAGAATTGCTGATTTTTTTTTTCACTCAAAATTATTTAGCTCTGGAGTTTATTGATTTTACATAGACAGGCAGACGATTCATAAAATGCAATGTTTAGTCATAGTTACAACAATTTCAAAGTATTAATTTAACGCAAACAAACGATGTAGTTTCTATAACAATGTAACATTATAATTGTGACCTCATATTAACTGAAAAAATAAAATAATTCTATGACGTCATTTGAATAAAGTTCATTTTGTGTAACTAGCATTGTCTTTTTGGATAAATATTTAAGATTAATTTTGCCGATGTCAATTTTTGAAGCAGCCTAAAATGTAAATAAAATTGCATTTCAGTTGGAAAGTGTTTCATAATCAATTCTCTATGCATGGTCCATATTTCCTGTCAAAGCTGATTTGATAAACTGCAAAAGTCACGTCTGCCATTGAGAACCGTTTTGTCATACTAACATACACTTCCTTGAATGATGGAGGATATTTTTAATGAAATTTTAAACAAAATATAATTTTGATATTTTATTATAGGAATTGGTTAAGTATTTAAGCCCAATTTATCTGTTATTATAGTATAATTTAAGCTTTTAATTATAAATAGCGTTTAACACATGAACTATAGTACTGGGTACAGTCTCATACTTTCCCTTATATGCAGTGCATATCCCTTATATGCAGTATTTTATATTTTTCCTTATATATAGTGCCTTATTCAGTCATATATTTTCCCTTTCCTTCCCAAGCTCTGTTACCAATACCTTGAGCTAAGTATATGTAAATTCATTGGACTTAATTTGATTACAATACTATTATAATTGAATATACTTTTTCATTATTAACTCGTAAAACACCTGCAGCAAAATGTTTATTGTAGAAAAAAATATTAATTTATTCGACAATTTTAACAGTCAAATTGAGATTACAAACTCTTAATTCCGATCTGCTGTTTTTATTCTAAAAGAAGTTGTTTGAAAGAGATTCGTGAATAAAAAAATTATATATTCATCTCTTTTAAGCCGTGTCAGATGTTCAAAATTAGTTAGAGATTAGAGCAAAAATTTTATTTTACCGAAAATTTTCAAAGTCTAGATTCTAACGGAAATACACATTTTAATACCCGAACATATTTCGAACACTTTTGGGAAAATGTCCATCTGTGTGTATATGTGTTTGTTACTTTCCTTATATACATAGTATAATGTATAACGAAAGTATTGTGACAGGGGTTGAAAATTCGAAATCGAGTTTTCGACGGGGGAGCACGTTTCAAGTATCCATGAATCTGAATCAGACGTTTTTGAATTTGTGTGTGTGTGTGTGTGTGTGTGTATGTGTGTCAATCAGTCTGTGGAGACTATATCTTACGAATAAATGCAGCGATTCGAAAAAAATTTGGTACAAAAATCACAATCAGTGAATACTCTAAGTCTACTATAATTACACGCAATTAAATGTTCAGAACTCTCGTAAATTTTAAAAAAATCGTCATTAAAGCATCCCATAAAGTTACATTCCATACTAAAACATTCCATAAAGTTACGTAAATAATAATTTCTTATGTAATTTTTCATTAAAAATTTATTGACATAAACTTTAGAACACTAGCGTGACCCGTTCTCGAGAAATTGCACATTTTTCAAATAAATTTATCAAAAAATCACATGAAATTAAAAAAATATATTAACTGTTGTAAAATCTGTTCACTTTTTATATGTAATATTATGCGAAAAATTTATTATCATCATTCTCGTATATCTAGCTCGTTCTATTCACGAGAGAAGACACTTTAGGTAATAGTTTTGTTATTTAGCGCCATTAGTCAATTATCTACTATAAGAATAACCTATTTCTCCATCCACAGTGCTTGACGAAATTTTGGCGACGAATTTCGGGGAATATCGAAAACTTGGCGAGTATTTTAAATGTTGCCAAATTGAAGAAAATATCGCCAAATTGATGAAAATGCCACCAAATTGATAAAAATGCCACTAAAACAATGAAAATGAAGGCTGGTAATAATTCAATAACATGGAAAAAATATAAGAATTTATTATAAGATATTTAGGGTAATAGTGTTGTATTTGGACGCCATTAGTCGTTTATCTACTGTAAGAATAACCTATTTCTGCGACCATAATGCTTGATAATGATGGGTATGCATTTTATTATATAAGAAAGGATTTTATAAATATTACTAACTTGGCGATATCTAGCTCAACATTGATGGAAATATCGTCAAAATTGTAAAAATGGCGCCAAGTTAATGAAAATGACGCCTAATTAATAAATTCATTATTAAAATATTTAAATAAATGGTCTATATTGCTCATTGATCATGCTATCAGTATTGATAATTGTTAATTTAGACTTGCGTAAAATATAAGTTAATTGAGTACGAAATAGTTTTATATGCTGTCATCCGGCAAACATCCACCTAACAGATAACCTTTCACAAGGAGATGAGCAAACATGGCAATTATAGTAGTATCAAATGACATAAACACAGTTATATATAAAACAATTACAATAAATTATTACAATACAACATTTAAAAGGATAAACATAGAAAATAAATAAGGTAAAGATGACAATAAAAGAAGTTAAGTAATTACGGAACGTAAATAATTACATAAATAATAACGGAACGTAAATCGTTACGTAAATAATAACGGAACGTAAATAATTACGGTTTAAAAAGAACGATAGATAACAACGCATTTAAAAGATGAAGAAAGAAGATTGCAAAGTATAAAATCTAAGAGGAGATAAAATTTCTAAAGCTTTGTAAATTTTGCTCGAGGAGGTTTTAAATTAAAGTAGATTTAAACAATCAGGAGTATCATCGTATGAGAATGTGAAGTGGAGAAAAATATATATATATATATTTAAAATAAAATACCTAGAAAATGTTTTTTAAGATTTTAAATATACTATTAGACGAGAGATTCAATTTCCATTAATGTTCTAGTTCTATTCTCCATATAATTCAATAGCTGATAATTTTATTACGTCTAGACAGAGCTTACCAGTAATTCGATAAATATGAAATCCCTGAAATTTCAGAGTTTATTATTTTCTTAATATAAACTTCCTTTGAATTTAATTCCCTCTTGCAATATTTTAAATTTTATCAATTTTTATTTTTATGTTTCCCTTCTAAGGTTTTTAATTCAATTTACTTATGGCATTGAAGTTAAATAACTATATGCTTTTGCCTTTCCGAAGATAGACAGAAATATATATATATATATATATATATATATATATATATATATATATATATATATATATATATATATATTATATATATATATATATATATATATATATATATATATATATATATATATATATAATATATATATATATATATATATATATATATATATATATATATATATATATATATATATATATATATATATATAATATATATATATATAATATATATATAGTATATATATACATATATATATATATATATATATATATATATATATATATATATATATATATATATATATATATATATAAAATATATATATATATATATATATATATATATATATATATATATATATATATATATATATATATATATATATATATATATATATATATATATATATATATATATATATATATATATATATATATATATATATATATATAGCATCTAATGTTTACTACAAAAATAAAATCTAATATCAGTAATAAAGTATTTATTTTTGCTGTAGTGTTTGTACTGACATCTACCATACGTTCAATATACATATTTTAAGATATTGGAGAAGAGTAAATTCATTGAGGCATAATAACGAACTCACTAAATATTAAATTTAAATGCAGAAAATTATATTATAAGTATCATACAGTTACCACATGATGATGAAAATGTGATGACTTTGACATATATGTATTAATAATTTAATATACATTTGACATACATTTGACATACATTCATATTCATTAATCTTAAAGCCAAATAGCATTAATCATTTGGGCTTGTTCTTTAACTCGCCAATATATTTTGTAAGTACATGATCGACGCATATAATATATTTGAGCTTTGTTTGCTATTTGTCTATTTAACATGCATAGAATGCAATTTGTACCGGTATATATACAAGCGACGTCACCTCCGATAGGTGACTGGCATAAGAGTTATAATTATTTTTAGTGAAGAAGTGGAAATTTTATTAGTTAAGTGGTGTGTCTCCTGTAAGTTAAATTGTGCAATTATTGCTAATTATGTGGTTTACAATTTTAAATAATAAAATAATTAAATATGATCATCTGAATAGCAAATGAAATTGTGGTATACTCGCGACAGTGAAAGAAATGCAGTTTTTTCTAGTGTCATTAACATTATCTTTGAATTCTGACATAATTACCATACTTTAAAAATGTTAATACGTAGTATAATTTTCGGTTAAAGAGCTTTCAAAATATCTATGTCGAATCCTATAAAAATCATAACAGTTTTCTAAATAGCAACTGAAATTATTACATCTTCTTAAATAATCTATACAGTTTACAGATTCTTTCAATGTCACATTTTATTATGAAACGTCTTCACATTTCCCCCCATGCAATTTAAGGGCAATTTATTGAATTTTTTTACATGCCGAAATATTTTAATCAATACCAGAACAAGCATGCATTTTTTGTCGCTTTAGTATATTTTACAATATTCTAACAAATTTAAATTTCACAATTTCTGATATAAACAATTTGTAAAACATTTCATATTTCACACATTCTCGTCCAATTTTTCGTTACAATGCCAAATATCTTCAAAATGGAAACGTGGCAGAAACACAAAGGTCAAAGTTATTTCCAAACGATTTATTAAATAGAACAATCCCTTCAGTATAAAGCAATACTTTTATATCTTCATATACACAGTAGAGGATATTTTAGATTTTCTTGGCACTCTTCACTTTTTTAACACTTTACAACAAAGTTAAAAAGTGTTTATGACTTTGTTCATTCTGTCTGTCTGTCTGTCTGTCTGTCTGTCTGTCCGTTAGCACGATGACTGCCGTAAAAATGACTTAATCAAAATGAAATTTTAGTATGTTGTTCAGACGGTCTATAGGACCTATGGGAATATAAATGAATAATATCACCCAATTAGTTTTGGATTGAACCCGGGTTGAAAAAATGGAATACATTGAGCCCTATGGGACCTAATTTTTCAAGCATTTTTTAAGCGGATTTAAAATTCCCAAATTACTTCGAAAATTTTAGGCAATATTCAAACTGTTCCATAAAATATATAAAAAAAAATTCAGCGAAATATATTCAGTTGTTTTTTAAATAAAAATTAAAATAATAATAACACCTCTTATATGAAGCGATCACGTGTCGATGATATGAAACGATCACATGACCCACTTCAAAATGATATATGGCATCCATCTTGTGTCAAAATCGTGATTTTTAAAGTTCTTTTTAATTCATATTGAGTGTTGTATCCGTCCTAAAACTACTTTATTTCTGCCTAAATTCTGTGCATCTACATACTGAAACAACGCAATGACAATATATTTCAGTTTAAATGCTCTTCCAAATTTCATTATTTCTACTATTAAGCCTATTTTACGCCTATGTAAAATGTAAACAGCAAAATATGTAGAATGAGTTGTATTAGAATCGCTGTAATTCTTTAACACAAAATCATTTAGTCCATGGAGTCTGCTTAGCTGATATGAATAAAATATTCATTGATTTTAGAAAGAGAAGGACGATTTTTTTCGATGAAGTTTTACGCATTGAGTTTACTTACTTGTAGCTCAATGGTCTTAATTTTTAAATAAAATAAATTATTATAGTATTGTGATGAATGACATGAATGGGGGAATTATTTATGAATGAAATGTTGCTTTTATAGAGAGAGCCAGGCGTGTTATTTTTTATGACGTCATTTGAATGAATTTCAGTTGTTTTCGATGATGTTTTCAAATATAATAAATTATCGTAGTATTATGATAATTCTAAAATTATTACCGAGGAATGTATCACATTTTAGAGATGTTTAAACCAGGCAATTTATACTTTAATGCCGTCATTTGAATGAAGTTCATTTTTTTCGATGAAGGTTTAAGGTGTCAAATATAATAAATTAATGTAGTATTGTGATAAGTTTTAAAATATTACCGAGGAATGTATTGCATTTTAGACATGTTTAAATAAAATTGCATTGAAGTTGGAAAGTGTTTCATAATCAATGCTTTAAGCATGATTGATCTTTCTTGTTATTTTAATGTAACTATCTTATCATAAAATTTTATATGTGAAAGTTTTTCAGATTAAAGAGCTTTAAAAATATTTAGATATGAAAATATATTGAATAAAAATAATATTTTTTAAAATAAAATTGTTAAATTTTTGAAAATTTTGTCTTAAGTTTCTGTACTTTGTAAATGTACATGTTTACTTTTTTCAGATATATCTGCAATTATGCTTATTCATAATTTTGTATCGCAATTGTATTTACCAATCTCTTACGTTGTCATTATACTTTGTACTGTATGTCCTGATGTGTGCCTAATCAACCTCGTTTACAGAGAACCTAGGATATTTCAGACACGATACAAAATCTGAAGAATTATGATACATGTAGTATGTAATAAAAGCTATCTAATAACCCCATTATATTTTAAATCCTGATTGCTAAATAAAAATTGGCATTACAATTTTCATTTTAATATAAATGTTATATGAAATTAAGCATTAGGTAAATGAAATTTAAATATATGAATATACATTAGTTAAATAAGAAATACAGAAAACAATGCTTAAAATATAATTTCAATCCAAGATGATTTCGAAAATTTTAATTATAATGCATTTTTCTAAAGTTTTATTATTTTAAATCATATGACCTCGTCTAAGTAAAACAATCCAAAGTCATTAAAGAAACTTTTTAAGCGGAAACAGTTAGAAAGTACTTATATTTAACAAGGGCGTTTTATAAAAAAAATTGCATAAGATGTAAAAACCTGTGTCTTATGAAGACATTGTCATTTTAAAAATAAAACATATTTAATAGTAAAGAATAAATAAATAATTGTAATAACAATGACAAACTTTTAGTGCTTTATAAGATCTTATAGAGAAACATTTCACTCTTCTTAATAATTATGTAGCCTGATTTTAATTTAAATTTGTCTCAGCTTTTTTACGAAATATACCAAAAATAAAATGTTACCTATATAATATAGAAATAGGGTATTTTTTTTTCAAATGGCCAGGCACTAGACTCTTCGTCATATGCCCTATATTCGCCTGGAATCGTGAACCATTTCGCCGTCCTAGGACGTTTTTCCAGGCGCACCAGAGGGGGACGGAACACATTACGCCCAATTCACACAACATCCGTGTCTTACGTGGGACTCGAACCCACAACGTGACGGCCGATCGATAGCTTGGAAACGCTCACCTTGACCGTTCGGCCACCACACCGACTAGAAATGGGGTATTTATGCAGTAAAAGATACCATGAAACATTTAATTAAATTGAATTTACTTAATTTTATTAAAATCTCTTAAAAAGGAAAATTTTCTTCATTAAATATCACTATTACAATCAGAACAATATAATGAATTTAACATATCTAATATCAGTATTTTGCAGGTCTGTTTTCGCCAAGTCACCTATGGTGATCCACTCAGTCTCTTTTAGATACAGTTCTTAACTTGCGAAGTTGTTTGTGAGTTGATATAAGCTCCAAATTGCTCTAAGTTGGTTGACGCCCTGAGACACTAAGATTCCTGGTTGACATAGGTCCGATAGAGTCAAAAATAGAATGTAGACCGGGCAGTTCTCAAATTGCTCTAAGTTGGTTGACCCCCTGAGACCCCAAGATTCCTGACAATAGATTTGAGGTTGTTGACATAGGTCCGATAGAGTCAAAAATAGAATGTAGACCGGGCAGGTCGCGGAAAAGGATAGGCACGAAAATTGCTCCAATCGACTATCTATTCTATGAACCCCGGTAAATACACTGACTGCTACAACATCATTATGTTCCCAACGTGTATGATGTTGAATTACACTGGGTGTTTCAAGAAGAGTGTCAGAAGTCAATATAAAATCCGAAAGCAGTTGATCGTAGGAATAAATGAAGTATTAAAAATAACTTGCAAACAAAGGGCAGTTTAGCTGTGGCAGTTGCACCTATGCGATAGATAATTTCCCCAAAATGTGAAATATTTTTGAAATAAGATAAATTATATGGGCTTTTTTTTTAGAGGAAATCCTATACTTAAGTTTCTTTATAATGCAGTATTCATAGGGTACAGTAGCTATTAAGAAGCATTCAGTATTTTTTAAAACCTATAAATTTGATACTGTTGGAGTTCACTCAAAAGTTCTCCACGTGTTTTATTTTAATAATAAGATAATTAATTTTTAGTTTTTAAGAGAAATTTTGAACACTACGCTATTTTTCAATAGTCGCTATTAGTGTTTATGGTGCATCAGAAATGATTTTATTATTCTGAGGCATCCGCAGAACTTTCTGAAAATCGTATCTTATTATACTATCGTATATAATATCGTATTATAATCGTATCTTATTATTATTATTCATAATCTGATATTTTATGAAATATATGTATCTCAAAATTGCCTCACACGTTACATTTTCTCTAGAAGATAATTTATTTCAGTTTTAAAAGAGAAAATCAGAACAATTTCATATTTTGCCATATCCCGTATCCCTGTATATAGAGCATCAAACATTTCAATAGCTATTCAGCAACATTCAATACTTTTCAAAATCTATAAATTTGATATTGTCTGAAAGATATTTATCTAAAAAAAAAAATTGCTCTACGTATTAAGTTCGCTACATATAGTAACTTTTGAAAGTTTTATAAGAAAATATCTGAACATTTGGATATTTTACAATATCGTACATTCGTGTATATTGTGCATTAAAAATTTCAATCACTATTCAGATTCGTTAAATATTTATTGAAACTTAAAAATGTTCTTCATAACATTTTTTAATTTGGTTTTAAGAGAGAAAATCTGAGTATGTATATATTTTCCAATATTATGTAATCTTATATATGGTGCAACAAAAAATTTAGTTGCTCTTTAGAGACATTCAATATTTTCTAAATCCCATAAATTTAGCTTTGTCGGAAATATATTTGTTTTAAAATTGCATTGCTTATTAAGAATTTAATTTATTCTCAATATTGAAGATAATTTATTCTTAATATTGAAGATAAATTCTAAGCACTTGAGCCAGCTACAAAGCAAACTTTAAATAATCGGAATTTTGCGGGTATCAACAGAAACTTAACATCTAACGTTTATTTTCTGGATGACGAAAAAGGCTGGTTCTTGTCTTTAAAAAAAGTCGATATTATTATTTTGTATTGTATGCTACTATTAACGAAGTATTACATTAGCAATAGTTCTAGCTGCTTATAATGTAAGTATAATAAAAAAAATATTTTGCAACATGCAATAGATGGCGCTACCAATTAAAATTCACCGTTGTATTAGGCCGGAGCAAATTTTGAGTATTAAGTGCGTCAATAACATTTAAACTAATTCGGATTGTTAAATAATATTAACGAAATATTTATTTTCGGGATTGGTGATATCTTTATACCAAATCCCAAGGCTTTAAGTTGATCAGATTTTCTTTTACCCGGTCGACAAAAATACATACAAAAATCCTATTTTTTTTTCTTATAGATAAAGAGGGCTGTTTCCTTCCCCAGAAACTAGTTAATACCATTGCTTATTTGCCATATGATGGGTTTTCATTTTGGAATAATTTTTGTAATAGTTTCAATGACTTTTTTAAAGCGTGTAAAAATGCTATGATCGAAAAAGAAATGTGGTTAAATGAAAAATATTTTTAGTTTTTGAGAGGCTTTTGATAAAGAAATTTTGTAAATTGTTTGTCGTATTAGAAAAATGACGCTAAAAAAATGTTCTTTAAATAAAGACTCGATTATATTACGCATTTTAAGAAAAGCTGAAGTCCGGCCTTAATGATCGGGTTCACAACGTTAAGATGCAGCGCAAAAAAGGATAAGTGATCAAATGTACGTTTCTGAAATTATTAGATTCCCTTCTTCAAAAAATTTATTCTTATTGATGTTGTAGAATATCACGTTAAAGTCAAATTTGAGAATTCTAACAGTTTTATGACTAACTTTGGAATAGAAAGTAAGCCAAACCATATTACTGAAAGTTTTAACTACACATTTCTTGCTGAAGAAGCTTAGAAAGTTTGGAAAAAACACACATTCTACGTTCTGAGTTCATTAAAGATTGTGCGATGTGTTTCAATTCCCTCAACTTTCAGAGACACTGCTATGAAAACTCACTCTAGATTCAAAAGTTTTCATTTGGAATGATTCATTTCTGCCTAATTTAGACAGGACAATTTGCATATTTAATATTTTCATACATTCTTCCCACAATAACATTAACGTCAGAAGGCGTCATGAATCATCGCAAATATTCTTTCAAATGTGCGGACAGAGTCAATATTTAACCACTGAAGATTGAAAACGTATTGAAAATAATGCTGCAAAAGGTTTGCTTTAAGCAAACTTTCTTATACATATTAAATACTTTGGAAATATGTCAGATTCATTGCAAATGGCATTTCCATAATAAAATATTTTGGTAAACTAAACGGTTTAAAGCATATTTATTCAGAGCTTTAATGAATATATTCAATATTTCATTCCCGCAGATCGTATAAGTTAATAATTTGACAGATAAAAATTTGCATGATGTATATTAGTTTTCGTTGTGTCAAGACACTTGAGTCATGATCACTAATTAAGTGTAAAAAAATTAGTTAAATTTGAAAATGATCTTTTTACAAAATAAAGGAAGATGGGTATGGGTGTGTGGGTGTGTGCAGTCTGCAACGCGATAGCAAAGCATTGTACGAACATGAAATTTAGTACAAATGTACTTCTCGACGTACACAGTTGCACCTCTGCCCCCTTTTTTTTAATTTCGAATTATATTTTCAGTTCTTTTTGATGTTACAACCCGACTTAAGTCAATATTTACACAAATCAATTCCTTAGCAACCTAAAATATTATCACAGAGTTTCCATCTTGACACTATCGTGCAGATTGAAAAATTATCTTTCAAATAAATACTGAAGGAGTCCATATGATTAATAAAAAATGTATACTTTTCGTGCGTTATAAACCTCCCCGATTATTATATTGCAATACATTAAAATTGACGTTCAATACCACTTTCATTCTTTTCAGTAGCCGCTTAAAATATCACAGACTACTCCAGAAATAAGTAATTTCATAAACCAAACCGTTGATTAATTATGGGTTTTTAATCCGAAGCATGTTTTTGCAGTTTTAAACGAATCTAGCAGACTACGGAACCCGGCGCATGTTGAAACATACTTGTCAATGAACCAGACTCATTTTTGCTTTATTGGCATTATTGCTTTATTCTTTGGACATCTGCGGAAAATCAGATTTCGATTCAAACTGATTGTATGCAGAGGATTGCATGCTTTTATTTTATATGAATAATTTTGGTATTTTTTTAGATTAATAAGTTCAATTTATCCCTGGTACATTTTCTAATCCTTATATTTCCTAATCCTTTATTTTATATGAATAATTTTGGTATTTTTTTAGATTAATAAGTTCAATTTATCCCTGGTACATTTTCTAATCCTTATAAATAAACTTGAAAATCTGTCTGTCTGTATGGCTGTCTCATCATCACAGGGGACGGCTAAACTGAATTTAATGAAATTTTATGGGTAGCCTTGGAATAGCCTCACTTAAAATTTAGTCCATATTTCGAGTTTCTAGTACCAGGGGTTGTGTAGATATTAATTAAAAAAGCACAATTAAACTTTCCGTAGAGATAGAATTATGCTGACGATGTTTTTCCTGTCAATTTATTTGAAGAAAATTATATAGTGTCGCTTAGCAATGGAATTAAATCTAATGTGTGCAATGGAATTATATCGCAGAAGATTTTTATTAAACCTTTTCCGATTCGACTAATAAAGATATGTATATAAAATATAATTCTCCGATATTGCATTTTTGACTGGATTATATCAATTGCGGTCTTCAGGTTTAAACATTATTATTATTGGTATTCCGGATTATTGATTCAGTGTGTATTGTTATTTTTAATTTATTACGTCATTGTTTTATTTTGTCAATAATTGTTGAAACTCATATACTGTTCGTAGTACGGATAATCGTCTACGACTGTACGGGTATATCTTCTAATCTACAAGAATATAAGTAGTACAGGTATATTAGCATATATTTTGACATATATTGTCATATACTGGAATCAATTACGGCCTTCTGATTTAAAGATTATGGGGATTATTGACATTTTCAATTTATTACGTCATCTGTTTTATTTTTATAAAGATTTTGAAAAACATATTGCAATACAGGTAATCGTCTAGTAACAAACGAGCATATCTTTTAATCTACGACAATATAAGTAGTACGGGTACATCTTTCCAACCAATTTTAGCGCTTTTATTCTGGCATATATTGGAATCAATTACGACCTTTAGGTTTAAAGATGATGGGATTATTGATATTTTCAATTTATTGCGTCATTTGTTTTATTTTTTATAAAGAATTAACTAGAATTTAACTTCTAATAGAAAATTGAATTGTACAAAAATCTGCGAGACTAATATATATTATGAACACTATGCACCGAGCTATCTTATGAAAAAATTCAGCTGACCTGTAGCAAGCCGAGTTTCCTTCTTTAAATGATTTATTTAACTTAATTAACTAGAATTTAACTTCTTAAATAAAAAATTAAATTGGATAAGGAATAGATAGACTAAATTAAATGCATTGCGAACAATATACACCCAGCTGTCTTAAAGAATGAAACATTTCAGCTGACAGACGGCAAGCCAAGTTTTCTTCATACATAAAGAATTTGACTAGAAAACTTTCTTTTATCGATGTTCGCGGTTCTTGAATTGAATTTGTTTATCGAGGTCTGTGGATATTAAATATAATTTGTAAATTGACCAGCCAAATGTGTGCCTTGTAGATCACAAAATGTGTAATATATGTGGAATATCTCTGTTGTAAAGGTCTTGTTAAAAGACTTCTTAACCAATTTTGCGTTTCCTAAAAGAAAAGCAAATGACTTTAACTCTTCTTTTGAGACAAAGAAATCTCAATAATTTTTTTAGAATGTATATAAAGATTAAATAAGCTTAACTTATTATATTACGTTATATGTGTGTTCGTATGTTACGCAGTATGTAAATTATGAAATATAATTATCACTAAATATAATTTTACTCATCAATATACCATAAAAGTGAAGCTGCATATATAAGAATATGTAATCTTAATAATTTGTCGTTATATATAAAAATCATCAGTTAAATTATCGAATGGAACCAGTTGAATGGAACCCATCTGAATACCACTATGATTAGAACGATATAGTATCCTGGGTTGGCCGCAGTACGGTGTGAGGCAGGATAAAAGAGTTTGACTAAGCATAGAAATTTTATAACGTGTCCACGGTTCAAATTAATTATCATTAGGTCCGTAAATTGTATTATATTACAGATATATTCAAATATATCTGTATATATTTGTGGCTTATTATGTGTGTGCAATACTGGTTGTGGTCTATGTCCCCAGTTTATTTAAACAACCAGTGGTTGTAATTAAAGTGAAGTACATAATAAATGTAGTTTGATTAAATCAGTGCTTCCGTGAGTTATTGCCCTTCGCCGAAAGGTCCTGAATGTCAACTTGATTTAGATTCAAATTAGGTCACTTTTGACAGATCTAAGTTAAAACCTCTACAATGGCATCCGAAAAGGATAAGAAGCAAGAACGGTTCTTTACAAGTTCCAATTTTCGACACGATTTCAATACTTTCCTTATACATTAGCTTAGCTTAATGAATATGAATGAGGAATGAGAGAAATTCCAGTTTTTACTCTGTTCAGAAAGTTATGTGCCGCAAATGTTATACTCTGTTTTATTTTTCACTTTTTCGAAAGCTGATATTCAGGGTTTTTTCAACGGCTTTACAGATCCATCAATTTCAGTTTAACTCATTTGCATTTGAAAGGAAATCATCACGCTCCTACATCTCCCTTATTGTGATTAAAGACAGAATTTCTCGTAAATTAATTTTAAAGCGGCCTTTTGTGGCACTTCCTCTACTTAACTACGAGCTTTACATTGTCATGAAGAATATATTTCATTATCTGAGTGAAATGAGATTCATGCTTTTATAAATGTTCTATTGTGCATATGAAATTAGCTTTAAAACTCAGTTCTAAAACATCACAATAGGATATTTCTGGTCTTGCTTCTTTATGAGATAACACATTGAGGATATAATTAGAATTGAATGCATAATGTTCCACTACGTGGCTTTCAGCTTTCCAGACTCTGATTTCATCTTTTTCCAGATGATCTCTGACATAATTCTAACTTAATTCTAACATAATCTATACTGACTGTGATGCCCGCAGCTAGCGATCATTGAATATAGCAACAAACTTTTATAGCAAACAGTATTTTAAAAGTTAGAGTACGAAGAAAATAAAAGATTACCAAGAAACGCACCCGCTACGCAGACGCAAAAACCGCAAAGCAAAAAAGTGGGTCTAAAAGCCGAGAAGGACCAGTAAAGTAAGAATGCAATTACTACGGTGAATAGAATATACATATGGAATTAGTCATAAACCTTACAAAGCCTTACAAGAAAAATCTATCCTTCCTGTAAACAAGCAATTAGAGTATTTCAAGTTCAGCTTGAGCAGATCCATTGCAGAATAGAAAATACAATTTTTGTACCACAAATCATCAGGACGACAAGGCAATCGCTTAAGGCCAAGTAATATGAAAAACAGGCAATAAATATCCAAAATATGACGCAATAAACTAATTAAGTGCAGGACTAATTAAGTGCAGGAACAAGATGTTAACCAAAAATCTATCCGATCAACAGTTTGAGTAAATTTCATTTTAAATAGTTTTCGTAACGATTTAAAAATAAAATTTAATAATTTATAATAGAAATAACTGGAGAACTAAGTGATCCCTTTGAAAGTGACCGATTTAAATTGAACGTCTGGAGAATCAAAATTTTAAACTTTGGACAGAATTATAGTCAGTCAAGGGGACTTAAAATTTAACCTAAAGACTTTCTGTAGACCAAAAGTTGAAGAAAAACTAGGAAAATAAATTTACATATCCCCCAAAAAGGACCATAAGACATCAGAAGAGTCAAGAGTATGGGGTTTAGATTGAAATCTTAATTACAAATCCTAAAATCAAAAATTTTACTCCCACAGATGAGTGAAACAGCTGCAAACTCCTTACGTCTGGGCGAGAGAAATAGAATTAAAATCTTAAATGCTAACTTAATATTGAGTTTTTATCGGAACTCAAAGATTTTTTTCAGGGAATGCATATAATACTCTTGAAATTTTATATTTAAAAAAATTAAATAGATATCTCTTAAATTCACTTAAATTTTCGAATTTTAATTGACACTTTACGATTCCCAGCTCAGCTATTCTCTCACTGACAATAGGAATGCGGATATAGGTCTTAGTTCTGAATGCCTTCGAGAGCTTTTTTTTTCGAACTTTAAAAATATGTACAGAAAAACTATTGTTTTTTTCGAAAACCGGGCTTTTGGAGTCGAAGTGAAATCTCTTTAAGTCCTAACATGATAAATCCTAACATGGTTTTAAAATGAGGAGTTAACATTTTGCAAACCCATTGTTTTCACCCTTATTTTAGAGAATTTTTTACAAATATTTAAAAATCTATTACAGTTTTTGAATTTTGGAAATTTTTGCATAAATTCAAACATTTAGAATTTAGCTGCATTAAAAATACCGCGAGGTTCTGGGCCAAGTAGGGGCTTCAGAAATAGGATGTACATGCTGTGTACACAAATGTTTTTTGTCTTTTAATATTATAAATGAGATGGATTAAACATATACAGAATTATGTTAACTGTAAGGTATTGTTTTAATTATTCTCTTTATATATTTCGTACGCATGACATACATGAAGCACTGATACATTGTACTACTTTTTATATATGGAAATACTATGAATAATTTTGATTTTTGTTTTTCGTTTTTTTTAACAAATTATACAGTTTTGATATATCAAGGGAATGCGGCTTATTTTGTTCTAATTGAATCACAATTGACGGTGTACTAATGATGAAAAGTTTGAATACAAGTCTTGCAATCACTTCATCGGGCAAACATCGGTGCGCGTAAGCGATAACCGCATGCAAACGCATAGCGCAGATGTCAATAAGTATGGCAACCCTTTTGTTACATAATATCGTTTCATCCCCATCACATTTTTTGCATGATTTACTCAGTACTCCCTGCCCTAAGATGTTTCACATCAATAACTTGTCAGTATTGCTGTGTAAATGTCAGTATTGATGCTCCAAAATACATTAATTTACAAATGTCAATAAGTTTTGATTCTTGAAAGATGGGATTACCTTAATTTGTTTAAAAAAAATATCTATGTTTATTTATAATTTTGTATAAATAACTAATGCAATTTTATCTTGATTAGTCATGCTATTTAAGTCACTGTACTTTTTGGATTTGATTGAAATTATTTCTTATTTTATACCTGCTTTTGTTATTATTATTGGTCTTTATCAATATTTGTTAATTGTGTAAGTCTATAATTTTGTTGTAGTTAAATTGAAAAAACTGTTTTGTTTATTTGATGTCAGCATATTTGAGATGGAATATTATTTATTGTTTCAGTTGATTTTAATAAAAAGCTGTGATGGCGACAGCCTCGTGGTCCTTGTTGTGGAGGGGATTTCCCGTCTGGTCCTAATGTGAACGGGTTTCTGTCTTTCTGGATGGGGATTTCAGCCGTCTCTGTCGATGCCCCTTGTGGAAGCTTGTGACTTCTGTCCCCGTTCGGTTGAGTATGGGTCTAGAGTTCACTTGGTGCTCCTGGATTTGCGCTGGTTGTGTATCGGAATCTGAGGATATTTCTGTCTTTTAAGTTCGGGCAGCTCATTGTTGCTTTTTAGTATTATGGTGTTATTACACAGAGTAATTCCTTCCAGCAATTTTTCAACAACACCATACATTTCAATGGGAAGAAATCTTGCCGCCGAATTGCTGCAATTCGTTCGTACTCGGCAATAAAAATTGCTCAATTTCAGAGCTGCGAACCAATCAGAGGACGATAAAATTGGATGTCACTAAGCTCCGCCTTTTCTTTCCTCATTTGCATTTAAGATGGCGACTGTAATGCAAACACGTCGAAGCAGCTCAATTACGTTAGAATCTGGAGACAGAAAAAATAATAAAAATTCTACCAAATGACAGACACCTGTGGGATATAAAATATCCAAATTATACGAAAAACATACTAAAGAATGCTTCCTGAAATCGGCGGCACTAAACAGGAAGGGCCTGTTAGAAAGGAGGGGATTACAGTATCATTGCCGGGCGGAATTGCTAAAGTCTGCAGATATAAAAATAATAATAGAACTTTTACCAAATTACAGACACCTGTGGCATAAAAAAGATCCAAATTATATGAAAAAATATCCACTAAATAATGCTTCTTGGAGTGAACTCGGTGGTATTAGAGAGGAGGGGAGTTTTAGAAAGGCGGAGGCTAAAGTATCATTGCCGGGAGGAATTTCTAAAGTCTGGAGATGAAAAAGTAATAATAGAACTTTTAACAAATTACAGACGCCTTTAGGGTATAAAAGATTAAAACTATATGAAAAACACACCAAAGAATGCTTTCTGAAATGAAATCGGCGACATTAGAGAGAAGGGACCTGTTAAAGAGGAGGAGCCTAAAGTATGATTGACGGACGGAATTGCCGAAGTTTTGAAATAAAAATTGCCCTGTGTAATAAACCATTAGGAAGCAAGCTAATATTTTCCCGGACCGGGAAATAGTTGCTCTAATCCACAAGACGAGCTCCGATTTAGATTTTGGAATGACCTGTTAGTATGACTCTACCAACTCCTAGCGAATTTTCGCTGGGTGTGTTTGAGCTGTATTTAAATTGCTAATCGCTTGCCTCGTATCAGTTCGTACTACTTAGCGGTTGTTAAATGCGCATATTATTCTAGCTGTGCTTTTTTTGGCCCGAAAAAAGAGTTTATAACTCTCTCGTAACAATGTTTGTCACCTAACTGATTTATAAAGCCTGCTTTCTTCAAAGAAGTTTTGTAGGTTAATAAAAATAATTTGTTCGTATTCTAGGATAATTAAAATTGATAAATGCTTTGAAAACCGGTGTTAAAATTTCAGACTCCGTTACAAGATTCTTCCTGCAGGTAATACTACATATATAATTTTCCTGTAAATAATAGACATTTATGCACATATCCACGTAAATAAGGAACTATGCTTTAAAGCTCTTTAATGTTGTTTAAATTCATATAAATGAATATTTAAATTTAAACAAAATTGATTAATATTAACTTGTTACATAAATACATATTTTTCGGATTGGCAACACTAATCTTTCTAGAATACGTAAGTATTAATTTGTTGACAGAAATGTATCTATTTTTTAGTAGTGGTGAACCTTCAACGTCAAAAGAACCTTCACTTGACGATGTAGATTCTTTTTGTCTTTTAAACATTTAATACATTTGCTGATACGTTTAATAATTTAACATTTTTATTGATACCTTTAATATTTTAACACTTTTACGGACACATTTAATAAGCAGTTTATGCTGTTGCTAATAAAGTATATTTATTTTCAATGTACATTTTTATTCTCTGCTGGAAGTTATTATTCTTCACGGGGAGAATTTGGTTACATTTTGATTGGTTATTATTTAAATCAGACATTTTCGTCATTTAGAGGCATTAAAAATTACAGCTTAAAACACCCGTTTGCTTGAAATATAAAACAGTGTAATTTAATAAATGCTCTTTTTTTTCAAGTTTGTGCAATACATTTTAAAAATTGTTTCAAGACATCCACGTATGCTGCGTACGAAAATAATGGCCTCACAACAAATTGAATTTACTTAATTCACAATAATCTGACCTCGCAGCTTTAATAAGCAATGCCGAAGAAAATTTTCTGAACACTAGCAATTATTTTGAAAGTCAATTTTGAAATATCCAAACGTTATTATTTAAGTATGACGCTCTTTCATGTTATATGATGTAACATTTCTCATCATGGAAATGTAATGTATGCAGTTAGAAGAGGACATTAAAACGAAAGCCCATTTCTAAGCTAACCGTCTTTGAGTCTAGCAGTGCTTTAATCGTTCTGATAATAGTGGAATTTGAAAGATAATGGGTTCTTTTCAAATAATAAGCTGAGGTAGATTAAATGAAATTAAGCAGCTAAATTTTGGAAGAAACTTTGAAAATTAAAGTTTGAAGGATTGTTTGAAATAATACAGAAGAAACTCTAAACAATTTACTGTTACAAAGCCTTCTGAGTTAATTTAATGTTAATGAGTGTACACAATGTTCTGCTCTTTAAGATTTGGAGAATTGCTCTTAAACAATACATGTGTATATTATTTTTGCAACATTAAATATTTAGGTTGTATATACCACTACTATTACAAACTACTACTACAAATACTTATTTAAGAATTTGAAAATAAAACGTATGACACTGTAAATTGTGATATCTCCTAAACACAGAAACTCAATCTATGCAGTGCTTGTTTTAAAATTGAAAATCTGATGTGGGCAGCACACGCTTTCCATTCTGACTAAAAAGCCCTTTTCCTTTCTTTCTATCATAATTAATTCAATTGAGTTTAATTACATACACAAAGAGAAAGAATTTGCAGTTTTACTCAAATTTTCGTTTTCATTTGGCGACTGTGCATATTTCCAAAGGTGACGTTGCAAAAATGCGAACTTTTTGGAAACGCCTTAGAGTAATACGGGGTCGGACAAGGCAGGATCCTTCTTTGTTTTTTTTTTTTTTGGAAGCTGACCAAAATCTAATCATTACTAAGGTAACCTATAAATAACTTACCTATCAAATTTCGTGAATTATTTTCGAATAGTTCTTGAATTAGTGTGGGTACAGTATACATGCATTGCACAAACAGCCAGACGCATAGACAGATGTCACGCTAAAAATTATTTTTCGAATTCCAGATTGCTCGGAAAGTGTAAATCTGTCGAAAACAGGGAGATTCGATTTTCGACACGATTCCAATAATTTCCCTATACATTTCTCTGTATTGTAGGGGAAATAAAAACCGAGATCTTTCAATTAAGAATGTTTTGTATCAAATTAGGAAAAGAAGAATATGTGCTTCTCCGTAGATCTTAGATACCTCAGCTGTTATACTTGGTTCGAGATGTTGTTGTCCCTTAACCTAAAAAATGCTAGGTCATATCCAAAATATCGCGCCGTTCATAAAACAATGAGGCTACTCTCTCCTAATTGTCTACTGGAATATTTAAAGTGTGCTTCCATGCAATCGACAAAATGAGAGGGAGTAGCCGAGGATGAAAAACAGGTATACGGAGGGAAAACTCTGTCCAGTTCTTAAAATCTAATATAGAACTTTTACTATCTGTTAGAATGCAGACAGTATCATAATCAGTGGGTTTCACATATTTAAGGCCCTCTGATTGCCAGGAGAAGGGAAACACCGATCCATCGGGGTTCCTAATCCCCCTCTCAGAGTTCCTAATAAAGATGCCAATACCATTCTTACCATTGTCTTGCTTGCTGCCAACCATATAAATCTGCAAAGCATTACTAGGCATTTATGTATGGCTTCCAAGACGAGTTATCTAAATAATTCAGGATACATGAGCTTTTTCTTAGAGTCTGAGCAAAGGTCTTCTGAGAAATTAATATAAGCAAGGGTTTCAGTGGGTTTAAAGACAACCTACGAGAACAGTAGGTTCAACCAGGTAGGAATGGGTAAAGTACGTAGGTAGTTTTCTGCTGTTAGGGCATCCTAGGCATGAAGGCCATTCATTTTTTTAGCTAATTGCCAACAGGCAAAATTTGAAGCTCCGTCGGACTTCTACTTGCAAAAGTGCTTCACTTAATAGAAGCCGCAACTACTGACAACGCCATGTATTCTTTCGAGATAAGGAATTATACAGGATGTCCCAAAAAGATTGAAACGCGCTTTAATGCTTTATCTGTTGGAGATAAGTGAGCAATGTAAATTGCAAAAATGTTGAAAGTAAGATAGGAAATAAGACTACTTTATTGAAATAATCCTCCTATTAATTTTGAAAAAGTTACACTTTTTAAAGTTTTATACGATCCCCTTAGACAAATTTGGTCAATCAGAAAAATTTTATTTTTAATGCAACAAAATCATTTAAAAAAATGGATATCTGTATCTTTAAAATTGAGCGAGTTTATTTAATTGAAAATTGAACATTGTGAATAGGGACCATATATCAAATTAGAAATGTAAATTTGTGACATATCATAAAAAAGATAAAACTGGATGATAATACATAGGATACCCAACTGCGTAGTGAGTACCACTGCTTTATATGATCCCTTTCTGTGTAATGCTTTATTTAGATGCATTTGTGATAAAAAAATTTGACACATATTAACGTGTTTTTCATCTAAACAATTTCCGTCGTCAATCTGTTTATGATCCCTATTTTCACTGATGAAACAGCCACACTTTCACATGGTACTGAAAGGTGGAATAAGTCACATTTTTTCCTTTATCATAATTCAGTTGATTTTAAAGATACAGATATGCGGTTTTTTAATGATCTTGTTGCATTAAAAATAAAAATTTTCTGATTGACCAAATTTGTCTAAGGGGGTTGTATAAAAATTTAAAAAGTGTAACTTTTTGAAAATTAATAGGATGACTATTTCATTAACGTAGTCTTATTTCCTACGTTACTTTCAGCATTTTTGCAATTAGCATTGCCCACTTATCTCCAACAGGTAATTTTCTCCAGTTAAGATGTCACAATGCAAGTTAGAAAACAATACTAATAAAATAGTTTATAAGACCATGATTAACTATGCTTGATAAACAAATATTTTAACTGTCAGCACAAATGCACAAATGACTTTCACTATGGATGTGATCATTTTATTTATTTCAATAATCATGTACAAGATATGCAGCATGATGCCTCTGACATTGTATTGTATTAGAATTTGTCACATTTTTTGTCACGGTTTGCAAAGCTATTTCAAAGTAATTATATATTTTTTTATATTTTGCGCAAATCTGATTTCACAGTACTTAGAGAAAACAAAAGGATGCTAATATATTTTATTAATAATATTTCATATGGAAAGTGAACATGAATAATGATATTTCACAATTTTATTTTAAGCCTAACTTTTCTGAAAAAGTAATTCTAAATCAGTGCAATATAGAAATGTTCCTGACAGCTTTAATGTTCTAAAATTACAGTCATTTGTTTTATAATGATAAATTACGTAAAAAATGTTTGTTAATTTGACATGATTGAATATCGTGACTTTTTTTTTCATGTAAAAATTTAGTAGTCTTCGAAACGTTTGATTGAGTTTAATATCATCTACCAGAATGCTGCTAAAATATTTGATGTATAATATTACATGTTGAATGTTAAAATAATTAATGATTTTTAATTGTATGCAATTGTGCTGATAGATTTATTCGAAAATCGTGCAGTAAACACAGTATCCAAGGCAACTGTGATTGGATTCATAATATTACATATAGAAAGTTAATATACAGAGAGTGTTCACACATTTTCGTAACGATTTTAACTTTCTCCATGAATTAAATTTAAATTTTAAAAAATAAAAACCTGACTGGCATCAAATCGGAATAGGGTTTAGGTATCATCCGCATCATTAAAAATATTCTTGCATTAAAATGTCGCTAGAAAATAAAGAATGGATTGAAGGCTATATTTTTGCGTTTTCCGAAGAGAAATACTCTTATTAAATTATAATACTTTTATTCGATTACTTAAAAAAGATGTGGAAAGCATGGTTTTAATATTTCTACACGTAAATTAAGTAACATAATTAATAAATAAGGAAAGAAACATCAAAGTTTACATTTGACTGGGAAAGAGGTAAAAAATGGATACCCAACAAAGGTTGGTTCAGAGAAAATAAGGAAAGTTTTGCTTAAGGTTTTATGGTTATTGTTGGATTCTCTTACAACGGAAAACTTAAAATAAGGAAAGTAGGAAAAAATATCAAAATTAACTCGGATTACCATCAGAAATATGTTTTAACGCCTGTTTTTAAAAAAGACATTCCATCACTTTAGCCAAACAATCTTCACTGTGTTAAGTTCCATCAGGATAAGGCTACCAGCCATACCTCTAAATCTACTGCTATATTTTTTGAAAAAATGAGAAATGAAACCGGAATTGAGGCTATCCAATTTAAATGCATCCCATCCAAGTACCCCGACATGTCTCCTATGGATTACTGTGCATTAGGACTTTTACAACAAGTTCTTTCTTATAAGTGGTATCCCAAAACATTGGATGGACAGAGATTGTGGTAGAGGAGTGGAACAAAATCAACCTTGATATTTTAAAAAAAACTCTTTTATCTTGGAAATCAAGATGTAATATGATAGTTCAACAACAGGGCTATCAGACTGAACATATTGGAAAATAAAATTCTTATCTTTGTTTATATATATATTTTTTCAAAATCGTTACAAAAATGTGTGAACAAACACCCTCTGTAATTAATGATACTTAATGGTTTTTACTGTAAGTAACTTTTTTGATAAATTTATTCGAAAATTGTGATATATCACAGTATTAATGGCAGCTGTGATATTCTAAAATGAATGTTATTCATTTTCTAGTGATAAATTACATATAAATTGATTGCTATTTTGTCATTATTGAATATCGTGATTTCTTGTAAATCATCCGATAAGTTAATAGTCTTGCAATCGCGTTTTATATCAATATGAATGTATTCCACTGATTGTAAAAATCGTGAAATTCACTAATTGGGGTAAACGTATCAAATCGGGTAACTCTGATCCTGATCAGATTTTTGTACAATTCTGGATAAAATAACTGGCGTTTTCTTTGCGAAATGGTACGCAAAAATCGCCTGCATCAACTCTAGCTGAAAAACGGTGCTGATTTGATTTTGGTATAATTCAGAAAAAAACCAGCTTTTTTTTGCGAAATGGCTTGCAAAAATCGTCAAAATCTAAAATGAAAGACTATGCTCAAATGTATCAATTAAATACTTGTTTTATATTTAATTTTTACATATAAAACAAGAAAGAAGAATGAGACCAACCCCATTACTCTAGGACTTGGCGTTCTCGAGATAGTTAATTTTGTTCGCTTTTCTACTACACCGATTTTAAAGATATTTCCAGTTATTGAATGAAAACGAAAATTAAATTAAAAGCGTAAATTCAGTATAATGCCAAATAACCATGTGTGTTTGATAAATTTATTTCGTGCAATTAAACTCAGTATAATGAAATACCAATGATATAAAGAGAAATTGAATGTGAGTCTGGGAAAGTCATGTGCTGCTCACATCAGATTTTTTTAACACTATACAACAAAGTTGAAAAGTGTTTATGACTTTGTTCATTCATTCTATCTGTCTGTCTGTCTGTCTGTCTGTCTGTCCGTTAGCACGATAACTGCCGTAAAAAAGACTTAATGAAAATGAAATTTTAGTATGTTGTTCAGACGGTCTGTAGGACCAATGGGAATATACATGAATAATATCACCCAATTAGTTTTGGATTGAACCCGGATTGAAAAAACGAAATACATTGAGCCCTATGAGAACTAATTTTTCAAACATTTTTTAAGCGGATTTAAAATTCACAAATTGCTTCGAAAATTTTAGCTAATAGTCAAATTGTTCCATAAAATATATAAAAAAAAATTCAGCGAAATATATTCAGTAGTTTTTTAAATAAAAATTAAAATAATAATTACACGTCTTATATGAAACGATCACGTGACCATGATATGAAACGATCACATGACCCACTTCAAAATGATATATGGCATCCATCTTGTCTCAAAATCGTGATTTTTTAAAGTTCTTTTTAATTCATATTGAGTGTTGTATCCGTCCTAAAACTACTTTATTTTTGCTTAAATTCTGTGCATCTACATACTAAAACAACACAATGACAATATATTTGAGTTTAAATTCTCATTCAAATTTGATTATTTCTAAAACTAAGCCTATTTTTCACCTATGTAAAATGTAAACAGCAAAATATGTAGAATGAGTTGTATTAGAATCACTGTATTTCTTTAACACAAAGTAATTCAGTCCATGGAGTCTGCATGGCTGATATGAATGAAATATTAATTAATTTTATAAACAGAAGGACGATTTTTTTCGATGAAGTTTTAAGCATAAAGTTTATGAATTGTAGCTCCATGGTCTTAATTTTTAAATAAAATAAATTATTATAGTATTGCGATGAATGAAATGGAGAAAGTTATGAATGAAATCCTGCTTTTAAAGAGAGATCCAGACGTGTTATTTTTTCTATGACGTCATTTGAATTTATTTCAGTTGTTTTCGATGAAGTTTTCAAATATAATAAATTATCGTAGTATTATGATAGTTTGAAAAATATTACCGTGGAATGCATTGCATTTTAGAGATATTTAAATCAGGCAATTTATATTTCAATGCCGTCATTTGAATGAAGTTCATTTTTTTCAATGAAGATTTAAGTTTTCAAATATAATAAATCAAGGTAGTATTGTGATAAGTTTTAAAATATTACCGACGAATGTATTGCATTTTCGGCTTTTTTAAATAAAATTGCATTGAAGTTGGAAAGTGTTTCATAATCAATGCTTTAAGCATGATTGATCTTTCTTGTTTTACTTGTAGTTTTCGGCCTTTAATGAAATGCAAATTTTAATCGCAATTTAGCTGGATATAAATTACCCAATTTTCATTTTCTCCCATAATTTGTTTTTGACATGAGACGTTTCACGTTTGAAAGCACTCTAACATGTACACATGCTTTTACGTCTTTTAGTGAAAATACTTTTAAAGTTGAAGCTGTTTTGTAGTTCATAATTTTGGACCTACTGTCTTAATATAATTACTAAGTATACAAGCTATTCATTTTCGAAAAGTGAATTATATTATCGTTACAATATAATAATACTAATTAAAAGGGAGAAGTTGTGAAATATACCGTCATTTACAAAGAGTGAATTGACTCGCATTGATAATTCTGAAAACTTCAAAAGTTACTGCACTTCTTTCAAATGTAATTATGAACTACATAAAAATTAATGAATCGGTTAAATACAGTGTTGCAGAAAATTAGAGTACTATATTTTAGAAAGCATTTAACAAGATATTCAGAAATCACTTGCAATGATTTAGAGTTAGTATAAATATGTAAACAAGAAAGATCAATCATGCTTAAAGCATTGATTATGAAACACTTTCCAACTTCAATGCAATTTTATTTAAAAAAGCCGAAAATGCAATACATTCCTCGGTAATATTTTAAAACTTATCACGATATTACATTGATTTATTATATTTGAAAACTTAAATCTTCATTGAAAAAAATGAACTTCATTTAATTGACGGCATTGAAACATAAATTGCCCGGTTTAAACATCTCTAAACTGCGATACATTCTGCGGTAATATTTTTAAAACTATCATAATACTACGATAATTTATTGTATTTGAAAACTACATCGAAAACAAGTGAAATTCATTCAATTGACGTCATAGAAAAAATAATACACCTGGATCTCTTTTAAAAACAGCATTTCATTCATAACATTTTCCCATTCATTTCATTCATAACATTTTCCCATTCATTTCATTCATAACATTTTCCCATTCATTTCATTCATCACAATACTATAATAATTTGTTTTATTTAAAAAGACCATGGAACTGCAAGTAATTAAACTCTATGCTTAAAACTTCATCGAAAAAACCGTCCTTCTCTTTGTAAAATCAATGAATATTTCATTCATATCAGCTATGCAGACTCCATGGGCTAAATAATTTTTTGTTAAAGAAATACAGCAATTCTAATACAACTCATTCTACATATTTTTCTGTTTACATTTTACATAGGTGAACAAGAAAGATCAATCATGCTTAAAGCTTTGAATATGAAACACTTTCCAACTTCAATGCAATTTCATTTAAACATGTCTAAAATTCAATACATTCCTCGGTAATATTTTAAAACTTATCACAATATTACATTAATTTATTATATTTGAAAACTTAAACTTTCATCGAAAAAAATGAACTTCATTCAAATGACGGCATTGAAATAAAAATTGACTGGTTTAAACATCCCTAAAATGTGATACATTCCCCGGTAATAATTTTAGAATTATCATAATACAACGATAATTTATTATATTTGAAAACTTCATCGAAAACAACTGAAATTCATTCAAATGACGTCATAGAAAAAATAACACGCCTGGCTCTCTTTAAAAGCAGCATTTCATTCATAAATAATTTCCCATTCATGTCATTCAAGACAATAATATAATAATTTATTTTATTTAAAAATTAAGACCATGGAGCTACAAGTAATTAAACTCTATGCGTAAAACTTCATCGGAAAAAATCGTCCTTCTCTTTGTAAAAGCAAGGAATATTTCATTCATATCAGCTATGCAGACTACATGAACTGAATGATTTTGTGTTAAAGAAATACAGCAATTCTAATATAACCTATTCTACATATTTTGCTGTTTACATTTTACATAGGTGAAAAATAGGCTTCGTTGTAGAAATAATCAAATTTGGCATTTAAACTCAAATATATTGTAATTGCTTTGTTTCAGTATATAGATGCACAGAATTTAAGCAAATATAAAGTGGTTTTAGAACGGATACAACACTCAATATGAATTAAAAACAACTTTAAGAATCCCGATTTTGAGGCCAGATGGATGCCATATATCATTTTGAAGTGGGTCACGTGATCATTTCATATCATGGTCACGTGCTCGCTTCATATAAGAGGTATTATTATTATTTTAATTTTTATTTAAAAAACTACTCAATATATTTTGCTGATTTTTTTTATATATTTTATGGAATAATTTGAATATTACCTGAAATTTTCGAAGCAATATGGGTGCAATTATTTATTATATGGGTATATAATAAATAATTACACCCATATTGGGTGTATTATATGTACAATATTATATGGGTGTAATTATTTTTCAAATTTTTATTTAAAAAACTACGGAACATATTTTGCTGAAATATTTTTATACATTTTATGGGGAAAATTGATACATTTTAGAAGCAATTTGTGAATTTTAAATCCGCTTAAAAAATGTTTGAAAAATTAGGTCCTATAGGGTTCAATGTATTTCATTTCTTCAACCCGGGATCAATCCAAAACTAATTGGGTGATATTATTCATTTATATTCCCATAGGTCCTACAGACCGTCTGAACAACATACTAAAATTTCATTTTGATGAAGTCATTTTTACGGCAGTTATCGTGCTAACGGACAGACAGACATAGAGAGAGACAGACAGAATGAATAAAGTCATAAACACTTTTCAACTTTGTTGTAAAGTGGTTAAAATATTCACTATATTATATTTATTATTTTGTCATATAGTTCAGCTATTAGGACTTTACAGAAAATAAAGTAATGTGCATGAAAATTATAAAAAGCTCAAGCTTTGCGATACGTGCGATGTGTTTGAGCATTTGATTATAATAGAGATTTGGCCCACCCTAATAGTTTTAATATATTAACAAGAAAGATCAATCATGCTTAAAGCATTGATAAAAAACACTTTCCAACTTCAATGCAATTTTATTTAAACAAGTCTAAAATGCAATACATTCCTCGGTAATATTTTAAGACTTCTCGCAATACTACATTGATTTATTATTGTTGAAAACTTAAACATTCATCCAAAAGAATGAACTTCATTCAAATGACGGCATTGAAATATAAATTGCCTGGTTTAAACATCTCTAAAATGTGATATATTACTCGGTAACAATTTTAGAATTATCATAATACCACGATAATTTATTATATTTAAAAACTTCATCGAAAACAACTGAAATTCATTCAAATAACGTCATAGAAAAAATAACACGCCTGGCTCTCTCTAAAAAAGCAGCATTTCATTCATAAATAATTTCCCATTCATGTCATTCATCACTATACTATAATAATTTATTTTATTTAAAAATTAAGACCATGGAGCTATAAGTAATTTAACTCTATGCTTAAAACTTCATCGCAAAAAACCGTCCTTCTCTCGGTAAAGTCAATGAATATTTCTTTCATACCAGCTATGCAGACTCCATGAGTTTTGCATTAAAAAAATACAGCAATTCCTATACAACTCATCCTACATATTCTGATGTATACATTTCACATAAGTGAAAAATAGG
The DNA here is from genome assembly GCA_951213105.1 of Amaurobius ferox. Lineage (NCBI taxonomy): Eukaryota > Metazoa > Arthropoda > Arachnida > Araneae > Amaurobiidae > Amaurobius > Amaurobius ferox. The sequence goes on from OX578137.1 coordinate 125,354,083, forward strand.
CTTCGTTAGAGAAATAATCAAAGTTGGATGCTCATTTAAACTCAAATATATTGTCATTGCGTTGTTTCAGTATGTAGATGCACAGAATTTAAGCGAAAATAAAGAGGTTTTGCGACGAATACAACACTCAATATGAATTAACAAGAAAGATCAATCATGCTTAAAGCATTGATTATGAAACACTTTCCATCTTCAATGCAATTTTATTTAAACATGTCTAAAATGCAATTCATTCCTCGGTAATATTTTAAAACTTATCACAATACTACATTAATTTATTATATTTGAAACCTTAAACCAGGGGTGGCCAACCCAAATGACCCTGCGGGCCACTTCGGAAAAACATTATAATCCCGCGGGCCGCATATATATATATATATATATATATATATATATATATATTACTGCCAATGGCCAGGCACTTGACTCATCGTCATTCGCCCATAATTCGGGCATTTATTAAATGATCCATTTACCTAGGGACGTTGCCCCAGGCGCACCAGAGGAGGGCGGAACACACTGCGCCCACAACACAACAACATCCATGCCTTACGTGGGGCTCAAACCAACAATGTGGCGCTCGAGCGATTGCTTTGGAAACGCATGCCTTGACCACTCGACCACCACGTCGTCCCGAGGGCCGCATATAAAAATATATAGCTTTATATTAGATTTGGACACATTGCAAACATTTATTGGAGTGAAAATTTAAAACAGAATGAATTATTATTATTGTTTTCATTATTTTTCATGTATGCAAACATACATAATATAATAATAATAATGCAATGATCGAATAATGTTTAATTTATTTAATTAGTGAGATATTTGTTTCTCAACTCTTTCACTTAGTTTTTGCAAGTCGATCTCAATGCGTGTATTTGCACATCGTAATTGATGTTGCAGGTTTTCGTCCGTTAAGTTCGAACGCGATTTATGTTTGATAAATTTCATTTTTGAAAAAAACGATTCACAGGTGTAAGTTGATCCAAAAGCGCTCACAACTTTTTGTGCCAGATCTCTCAAATTGGAAAATTTTTCTTTTGTGACATAAGTGTTATAAAAATCTATTTTTGATTCTGATGTTTCAAAAATGTGTTTTAATTCATTATTGCATTGTAAGTCAACCAGTTCCATTTAGAGATATTCTGGGGCCAACTCGACATCGACGTGAAAGGGAGATGAATATATTTCAAATAATTTTTTGAATTTGTCTAAATTAGTGAAACGACTCTCAAAAGTAGCTGCAAGTTTGCTTATTTCTTTTGCGTATTTGATGTAACTGACACATTTTGAATTTTTTAATTATTTCATCAATGGAAAGTGTTGAACGTTATTATTTTTCAATTGAGATTCAGATAGCAGTAGTTTCTTCTGAAATGCTTTGATGTGATTAAATGCATCGATTATTAAATTATCTTTTCCTTGTAATGATGTATTTAATTGATTGAGTTTTTCGATGATATCTACTAAAAAGCATAAATCCAATAACCATTCATCATTTCTTAATTCTGGTATAGGTATTTGCTTGTCATTCATAAACAAGTCAATTTCTTGACGTAACTTAGAAAATCGCTGTAAACATCTTCCACGACTCAAGCATCTGACACGACTGAAGTATACAACGTCACCATATTCACAATCTAATTCTTTTACGAACTCCTTAAATTGTCGATGCTAGAGTGCATGTGATCGAATGTAATTCACTGTTTTTATGACTACTTGCATAACATGATTCATCGATAATACCTGGGAACATAGATTTTGTTGATGAATCACAATGCAATACTGCCCACTTCTAAGTATGTATAAAAACAAAAGCAACGTGATAAAATAGAAACAGTTATGGGATTTATCTGTTACAAAACACTACACTAAAAACAAAAATATTGCACAAAATAATCGTATTTTGTAAAGTTGTAATGAATCTCGCGGGCCGCAAAATTATTCAAGGCGGGCCGCAAAATTATTCAAGGCGGGCCGCATGCGGCCCACGGGCCGCGGGTTGGCCACCCCTGCCTTAAACCTTCATCAAAAAAAATTAACTTCATTCAAATGACGGCATTAAAGTATAAATTGCCTGGTTTAAACATCTCTAAAATGTGATACATTCCTCGGTAATAATTTTAGAATTATCATAATACTACGATAATTTATTATATTTGAAAACTTCATCGAAAACAACTGAAATCCATTCAAATGACGTCATAAAAAAATAACACGCCTGGCTCTCTCTATAAAAGCAACATTTCATTCATAAATAACTCCCCCGTTCATGTCATTTATCACAATACTATAATAATAATTTATATTATTTAAAAATTAAGACCATTGAGCTGCAAATAAGTAAACTCTATGCGTAAAACTTCATCGAAAAATATCGTCCTTCTCTTTCTAAAATCAATGAATTCATATCAGCTAAGCAGACTCCATGGACTAAATGATTTTGTGTTAAAGAATTACAGCGATTCTAATACAACTCATTCTACATATTTTGCTGTTTACATTTTACATAGGTGAAAAATAGGCTTAATAGTACAAATAATCAAATTTGGAAGAGCATTTAAACTGAAATATATTGTCATTGCGTTGTTTCAGTATGTAGATGCACAGAATTTAGGCAAAAATAAAGTAATTTTAGGACGGATACAACACTCAATATGAATTAAAAAGAACTTTAAAAATCACGATTTTGACACAAGATGGATGCCATATATCATTTTGAAGTGGGTCATGTGATCGTTTCATATCATGGACACGTGATCGCTTAATATAAGACGTGTTATTATTATTTTAATTTTTATTTAAAAAACAACTCAATATATTTCGCTGAATTTTTTTTTATATATTTTATGGAACAATTTGAATATTGCCTAAAGTTTTCGAAGCAATTTGTGAATTTTAAATCCGCTTAAAAAATGCTTGAAAAATTAGGTCCCATAGGGCTCAATGTATTCCATTTTTTCAACCCGGGTTCAATCCAAAACTGATTGGGTGATATTATTCATTTATATTCCCATAGGTCCTATAGACCGTCTGAACAACATACTAAAATATCATTTTGATTAAGTCATTTTTACGGCAGTTATCGTGCTAACGGACAGACAGACAGACAGACAGACAGAATGAACAAAGTCATAAACACTTTTCAACTTTGTTGTAAAATGTTAAAAAGAACTTTAAAAATGACGATTTTGAGACAAGATGGATGCCGTATTATATATTGAAGTTGGTCACGCGATCGTTTCATATCATGGTCATGTGATCGCTTCATGTAAGATGTGTAATTATTATTTTAATTTTTATTTTAAAAACTACTGAATATATTTCGCTGAATTTTTTTTATATATTTTATGGAACAATTTGAATATTACCTAAAGTTTTCGAAGCAATTTGTGAATTTTAAATCCGCTTAAAAAATGTTTGAAAAATTTGGTCCCATTGGGTTCAATGTATTTCATTTTTTCAACCCGGGTTTAATCCAAAACTAATTGGGTGATATTATTTATTTATATTCCCATAGGTCCTACAGACCGTTTGAACAACATACTAAAATTTCATTTTGATTAAGTCATTTTTACGGCAGTTATTGTGCTAACGGACAGACAGACAGACAGACAGACAGAATGAACAAAGTTATAAACACTTTTCAACTTTGTTGTAAAGTGTTAAAAACAGTTTCTGTAAGTACTAAATATTAGACTGTTATATATTGATATGAGCCTATTTTATGTTTCGTCACTTGCGTTTACAGCAAATAAAAGTATCTATTTTGTTCTTTTATCTAAGAAAACTATACGCAGCTCTTTTGATTTTAGTTGTAAACAATTGAATTAATAAAGTAAAACTTGCTAAATCAAAATATATTTGTGATGATTACATGGTCTTTTCAAATTACGTTTGGTAAAACAACGTGCTGCTTTTTCAAAACTTTTACAAAGATAACTCAGAAATTCACAAATTTATAAATTCGAATATAATTTTCCATTTTGAGATATAGCTACTTCGCGACAACTAGCGAGAGAAAGACTAGACAGCAAATTGGAAAGAACGTAATGAGAAGGCGGTGTGTTTTTCTGCCAAAATGTTAATTTCTTTTTCTTTTTTTTTTTTGCAAATAATTAAAAAAATATATTAATAATTCGAGTTTGTCCAGTGCTATCAGTGCCCAATGGCTATTTCCTCACCCGTTAGTCACAGAGATACACTTCCAATTGCAAAAATGTTTTAAATTTTAAAATCATCTATTATCTTAAAAACATTTTAAATCAATAAATGCATTTCTAAAAGAAATACGAAATATAAATTTGTATACAGTCCCCCGGTCCTACCAATTATATTTAGGAAAACTATCCTGATACAATTTTTTGCAAAATAAAAAAAATCATCCTTTTACGACCAAAATTGACCGACTTATATCTGTTTAAATTTGGAGCACTTTTGGGGCAGAGAAATAGTCAATACGGTCCCTGATTGGTTGGTTGCTTGGAGAAATGGTCAATACGGTCCCTGATTGGTTGGTTGCCTGAAACGGGACATTTTTATGCGTGAAATAGCGACTTAAATCATAAAGTATAATGCTTCGTAACTAGGTGAATTTTGGTTCTAAAAGGAAGATTTTTTTTTATTTTGCATGAAATTGCATGGGGGATGTTTTTCCTAAACATAATTTATAGGACCAGGGGACCGTATAAAAATTTATATTTCGTATTTCTTTTAGAAATGTGTTTATTGATTCAAACTGTTTCTAAGATAATAGATTTTAAAATTTAAAACATTTTTGCAATTGGAAGTATATCTCTGTGAATAGCGGTTGAGGAAATAGCCATTAGGCACCGATAGTACTGGACACCCTGTATATTCCAAATCCTCACACATTCACAAGCCGAAGTCACAACCAAGTCACAAGCCGAAGAGTTCTTGGCATTTCTATGTGCTTTTGGCATACGTTTGAACCGGTATGCGCAATTCTTGACTTGCTATACTATTGGGGGTCGCGAAATTAGTAAAGGGTCGCCGAAATTTTTCTATAGAATACATAGCTGACAACTATATATTTTACATACTTATAGGTCTAGCTTTCCATACAATCCTACGATTTTCCGCCCCTTTATCCAATTTTGTTCTGAGTTTGGTTTCAGACCTGCACATTCTAATATTTCTTCTTTATTTAACCGTATTCGGTCTGATAAACTGGGTGATAGAGATAACTTTAAAAGCTTTGCTGGGGTGTATGTGGTTCCCCTGTAGTCCACCGATGGTAATTTTAAATTTTATATTGGAAGTACTAAACGCACCGTTGGCATCCGTTAAGCAGAACATGCTCGGGATGTCAGGGACAGTAAACTTTCTACGGCTCTTGCTCAATTTGTTGTTAAAGATAATTTTCAGCCTCTTTTTGAAAAGACATTCCTTTTGATTCGTTGTAATAACCCTCGTGATATTCTCCTTTTTGAATCCCTTTTTATTAACACTTTACAACAAAGTTGAAAAGTGTTTATGACTTTGTTCATTCTGTCTGTCTGTCTGTCTGTCTGTCTGTCTGTCCGTTAGCACGATAACTGCCGTAAAAATGACTTAATCAAAATGAAATTTTAGTATGTTGTTCAGACGGTCTGTAGGACCTATGGGAATATAAATGAATAATATCACACAATTAGTTTTGGATTGAACCCGGGTTGAAAAAATGAAATACATTAAGCCCTATGGGACCTAATTTTTCTAACATTTTTTAAGCGGATTTAAAATTCACAAATTGCTTCGAAAATTTTACGTAATAGTCAAATTGTTCCATAAAATATATAAAAAAAAATTCAGCTAAATATATTCAGTAGTTTTTTAAATAAAAATTAAAATATTAATTACACATCTTATATGAAGCGATCACGTGACCATGATATGAAACGATCACATGACCCACTTCAAAATGATATATGGCATCCATCTTGTTTCAAATTCGTGATTTTTTAAAGTTCTTTTTAATTCATATTGAGTGTTGTATCCATCCTAAAACTACTTTATTTCTGCTTAAATTCTGTGCATCTACATACTAAAACAACACAATGACAATATATTTGAGTTTAAATTCTCATTCAAATTTGATTATTTCTACAATTAAGCCTATTTTTCACCTATGTAAAATGTAAACAGCAAAATATGTAGAATGAGTTGTATTAGAATTACTGTATTTCTTTAACACAAAATAATTCAGTCCATGGAGTCTGCATGGCTGATATGAATGAAATATTAATTGATTTTATAAACAGAAGGACGATATTTTTCGATGAAGTTTTAAGCATAAACTTTATGAATTGTAGCTCCATGGTCTTAATTTTTAAATAAAATAAATTATTATAGTATTGTGATGAATGAAATGGAGAAAGTTATGAATGAAATGCTGCTTTTATAGAGAGATCCAGGCGTGTTATTTTTTCTATGACGTCATTTGAATTAATTTCAGTTGTTTTCGATGAAGTTTTCAAATATAATAAATTATCGTAGTATTATGATAGATTTCAAAATATTACCGTGGAATGTATTGCATTTTAGAGATATTTAAACCACGCAATTTATATTTCAATGCCGTCTTTTGAATGAAGTTCATTTTTTTCAATGAAGGTTTAAGTTTTCAAATATAATAAATCAATGTAGTATCGTGATAAGTTTTAAAATATTACCGAGGAATGTATTGCATTTTCGACTTTTTTAAATAAAATTGCATTGAAGTTGGAAAGTGTTTCATAATCAATGCTTTAAGCATGATTGATCTTTCTTGTTTATATTTACCGTGAGTCCGTTTGTAATTTTGACCCTGTTATGAATTTGAGTTACGCTCGGCGACTCATTCTCGACTCCATGCAATTCAAGTCTCTGCAAAGTTATCTTTGACGTCTTCCTCTTTGGGATTATGCTTGATTGCTACCCCCCCCCCCACTTTTTTTTTCGATTTCTGTAATTAAATTGTAATTTAATATGCTGTTCTTTTATTGTTAAAATTTTTTAAAAATTGTTTACGGTTTATCCTTGTCTAGACGTAGATTCTTTTGTGGATTGTATTTATGCAAATTTTGTCGCTATATCTGGTCTATATATGAACGATTCAAACTTTATTTCCGTGTAGCCACTGATGAAGAGCATACTTATGCTCGAAAGCGCTATGGCCTGTTTTAAACTTTTGTACGTCTTAAGGAAGTGAAATAAAGACCTTCTTATGGATGTGTGTTTAATTTTGCTATATATATTTTTCTATAGAATACATAGGTGTCGTCACCTGTATAAAGATCATACGAAATAATTGCGTGTTTTTTTTTCCATATATAGATACATTCCATACTAGCTCAAATTTCAAACACCTTCTATAATGATTTTTATCAATAGTGTATCCGAGTTACAAATACATCTTACATACCATTTCTAGCTTGAAACATTTTGGCATATTTTATTACTTTCCTTATATACCTATAATATATAAGAAAAGTATTGTGACGGGGTCGAAAATTCGAATTCGAGTTTTCGATGGGAGAGCATGTTCCAAGCATCCCTGATCACGAATTGAACATTTTGTGGTGATGTATGTGTGTGTGTGTGTGTGTGTATCAGTGAGTCTATGGAGATGATATTTCACGAATAAATGGAGCTATTCGAATGAAATTTGTTACATAAAGTACAATAGGTGAATACTGGAAGCCTATTGTTTTTAAACACAATCGAATGTTCAGAACCCTCCAAAACTTCCGAGTGACATTTTGAAAAATTCATCAAAAAATAAAAACCTTTAATAAAGTTACACAAATAGACATTTTTTATGTAGTTTGTCCCTAGAAAACGATTGACATAAACTTTAGAACGCGAGCATGAACCGTTCTTGAGGTATTGTCCATTTTCTAAATAAATTTATCAAAAAATCCCATAAATTAAAAAAAATATCAACTGTTGTAAAACATGTTCACTTTTCATATGTAATATGATGCGATAAATTTGGTGACATCATTCTCGTAGATCTAACTCGTTCCATTCACGAGAAAAGATACTGTGAGTAATACTTTTGTATTTGAACGCCAATAATCATTTATCTACTATAAGAATAACTTATTTCTCCGTCCATAACGCTTAGCGAGATTTGGGCGACGAGTTTTGCAAAATGTCGCCAACTTGGCGACTTTTTCAAATGTTGTCAATTTAAAGAAAATCTCGCCAAATGGATAAAAATGACGCTAAATCAATGAAGATAACGATTGTCAATATCGGATGTCAATATCTTGGAAAGAATATAAGTAGCCACTATAAGAATTACCTATTTTCTTTTACTGTAAAAGTAGTAAATTTATTGCATTATATAAGGAAAGTCATGTTCTGCCGACATCAGATTTTTTTTCTAAATGCAATTAACGTTGGCGAATGCAATTTAAATTTCTTTTTAAAAGCATTTGCCTGATTATATAACATTTTAAATCCGTATTTACATAGCAATATGAGGGTCCCCTAAATAAAATAAAATACATTTGTTGACATCATTCTCGTGGATCTAGATCTTTCCATTGATGACAAAAAATATTTTGGGTAATTGTTTTGTGTTTGAACTCCAGTAGTCATTTATCTACTATAAAAATAACGTATTTCTCAGTCCATAACACTTTGCGAGATTTTTGCAACGAATTTGGCGGAATATCGGCAATTTGGCGACTTTTTAAATTTTGCCAAATTGCCGGAGATGTCTTCAAATTGAAAAGAATGTCGCCAATTGATAAAAATGACGTGAAATCAAAGAAAATGATGACTGGTGTTAATTCAATATCTTGAAAAGAATATAAGAATTTACTATAAGAATAATCTATTCCTCCGTCCTTAGCGCTTAGGACAATTTTGGCGATGGGTTTTGGATGAACATCGCCAACTTGGCGATTTTTTTAAATGTTGCCAAATTGATAAAAATGCCACCAAATTAATGGAAATGTTGTTAAATTGATAAAAATGCCACCAAATTAATAAGAACGTTTGATAAGAATAACGATAAATCGAAGAAAGTGACGGCAAATTGATGAACACTCAATACTTTAAAAAAAATATCAGACTCTTATAAAAATAACCTATTTCTCCGTCCGTAACGCTTGGCGAAATTTTGGAGAGGAATTTGGTGTAATGTCGCCAACTTGCCGACTTTTTTAAATGTTGCCCAATTGACGAAAATTTTATCAAATTGATAAAAAAATGTCGCCCAATTGATAGAAATGACTCTAAATCAATGAAAATGTCAAGAATAATAGATGGAAATGCAATATCTTGGAAAGAACATAAGAATTGATTATGAGAATATCCAATTCCTCCGTAATGTTTGACGAATAATTTGGCGGGATGTCGCCTACTTGGAGCCTTTTTTTAATGTTGCCAAACTGACGAAAAGATCGCGAAATTGATATAATGTCATCAACTTGATAAAGATGATGCAATGTCATGGGGGCAATGTCTTGCAAATTTTTAATTCCGTCATATGAAGGGGCATATTAGTATTCTCGTATGTAGGGAATGCTCTTCTCTCAGTTTGTTTGTAACACTTGACGATACATTTATCGAAATTGGCGAATAATCTATCGAAATATATCCAACTTGGTGATATTTAATCCCACATTGGTGAAAATATCGTCAAAATTTAACAAAAGTTAACAAAAGTGAAACCTCATTGATGGATTTGTTATTACAATATTTTAATATTTGGACTATATGGCTTATTGAGGATGCTATAAACGCTGATAACCGTTAATTTAGAGTTGCGTGAAATAAGTTAATTGGGTACCGAGTAGTTTTAGGGGAGACTGGGGTAATGGCGATCACCTAAGGAAATTTTTACCGTACAAGTCTAATTTTAAAGCTATTTTGTTCAAACCACATGAAAGTCAATAAGAATGTTATGCGATTTTTAGTAATATAGTTACAATATGTTTAACTTTTTTCTTTTATTATTAAAATATTTTGTAACAAAATTGTACCTTTGACCGGCCTTTCCCCTAGCTTGGGGTAATGACAGTCAGTATTTAAGCCCATTGAAAATCATAGTAAAATAAATTATTAAGGGTAAAATTAATAAAAACACAGTTTTTACTAATTTCGCTGTATTTATTTTACAATACTCTAACAGGGTTACTACATTATCTAGGGTTACCGCATCTCTGAGGGTTACTACATTAGATCAAATCAGACTATATATATATAAAAATATGTCTAATAAAAATACATTGTCTTTATTCATTGCGGAAGTCACATTTGTAGCACTTAGTACTATCCCATCCTGAACATGCTTCATGAGCCCATTTTCCACAAACTGTGCACCGAAACCAAAGTTCTGGAATTCCAATTTCTCCACAATAAAAACAAACTTCTTCATTGTTATCAAATTCTTCAATTTCAGATTCATCTTGACACAACATCTTTCCATCATTGGAATCATCAGAGTCGAAAAGTTCTGCGCACGGTCGTTTCTTAGTATTCCTTTTCTTTTTACTTTTAGAGTTGTGGTCAACATTTTTAGGATTACTTGGTTTCTTCATCTTAGCTTCTTTTCTGGTATTTTTTTCTTCTTTTTATTTTTCTTCAAGCTTTTTCTTCATTGGGATCGAGGTGAGGATTTCTGAGTGCTTGTTTCCGTCTTGGTCTTTTGGAAGTCAAATTATCCGGCCAAGTGCTGTAACCAGGTAATGGAGAAATTTCTTCTATTGGAACTACAATGCTGCTGTTCGCTAGTCTTACTGAGTCATTCTGGTGTTCAATATTGTTTGAAGAAGGCCCAAGCATCAAGTTCAAGAGGAAAATCGCACTTTCTCCAAAAAGTAGGGCCATCAGCATTCCGCCTAACAGCTTTGTTTTCACAGTGACGTAAGATTTACGTCACACTGTGACTTTGGGACATCACAGGACGTCTCGACAATGTCATATTGAGGTCACAGCGAAGCCATTTTGGTAATTTTCATGGTCCTTTGTGACGTCGCATATGAACTTGTTTGTGACGTCACGTTGTAATTGCCATTATAATGTCGTCACATTGTTACGTGTTAATTAAATTGTGGACACGTCACAGAATATAGTCACAATGAAGTTACGAAGTTACTAATACGTAACGTCGCATAGAAGTCACAAATATGATGTTACATTGTGACCCAGGTGTCACGTGACTACAACGTCACTGTTACACATGTGACGATCTTTGATGTGAGTGCCCACTTTTAAGTCTCTTGCAGTGTACTAAATGGTATTCCAAATTGCTTTGAAGCTTTTCTAATAGACATGCCATCACTAATGGCTTTCATTGCCTGCTCAAGCTGTTAACCAGTCCATTTAGCCTTTTCTGTCGTTCTTACCCAATTTCTGGGCATCTGAAACATAGAAAAAGGAAAATCTTTCATGTTGTAGTAATACTAGTCACTAAGCTACTGCGGAAAAAGCGACTGACTGATATTACCCCAAGAGCACGCCATATTTGCGAACGTTAAAACCAAATAACAAACTAGTTCTTCATTATAAACAAGTATACTATTAAATCGTACCATTATTACAGTATAGTTTACGATATACGATAATTCGTACCTATGTGAAATTCAAGTACTTACCGTGATATAATGATGATTATTTTTTAGATCACAAGACGCAAAAAACAACTTCCCTTCACAACAACTAGATGCGCAGTGCCAAGATGGCGTCATTCGCGAAGGGAGTTCCCTAGACGACCACGAGGTAGCAGCACTCGCTAGCGCGTTTCTTTCTCAAAGCAGATGCGAGATACCTTGGTGACCGGCATTACCTGGTGATCGTCATTACCCCAGTCTCCCCTACATATTGTGATTCAGAAAAGCGTAAAATGTACAATTCAACGCTACAGATACTGTGTCGTGGATATTTCATAATTTTTTCACTGTAAAAGAAGTAAATTCATTCCATTATATAAGAAAAGTCATATGCTGCCCACATCAGATTTTTTTTATGTGCACTGCCATCTTGGATCCAATTTCATGCGTTCCATGCGGTATATAGATGGAGGTCTTCCAAATAAAGCACTTTTCATACCCCTAAGTCCTTTAACCTTCCTTAACAAGGTTTCCTGTAATATATTATAATGCCTACAAGCTCTGCGAATGGTCATTTGTGTGCTTTTCCTTGCTTCCACTGCTTCTTTTAGTTGATCCAGAGCATGCGACGCCGGTTCTTTTATTTTACATAATTTCACAGGAGAAATAAATAATTAAGTATTGCGAACACGGACATAAGTATAATAGCGCAACCACAATACACAACAAAGAATCGGGACAGGTTAATGAATAGTTTCCACTTTCCCCTTCCCCATATAATTTCCACTTACCCAGCCATCCTAAAAACCTGAAGCAAGTGAAACCTATTGATTTCTCGCTCACAGTTCTTAAAAAAATGTGTCACTGTACTAAATGCAACAGTAGGTCACAGAAAAAAGTACTTACTAATAGAAGTGCCAATTGAACTCTCATTCCTTGCATCCAAGCAGTGGCTTCAATGTTGACAGGCGTCACTCAAAGGTTAGCTTGAAATAGCGGCTCATGCAAACATTGAAAACTGACAGTTTAAGGGAAGAAATATGAACTACTGTCATAAACATGGGCTGCGCTAGAAAGTTTACATTTTTTTATAACAGATGGTAGAGTTAGGACTTCCAGTGGGATTTTTGATCATGAGTTCCATTTAATCACATTTTCCTTTAACCTAGTGTACATTAGTAGGGAAGAATTGCAGGAACTAGTCGTCAAAGTAAACACCACATTTATATCCTGCTAATGGCAGATTGCCTTATAACTTGAAAATCTAACATACCACCTCCTGCTATTTTCACCTCAGGTTAGCCTTCTAATATTACTATTTTCACCCAGGTTAATCCTGCGTGGTCGTTGTATTCCCAAGTTGATATCGGCGTCCAATGTCTATAATGAATCCGTACTAATCGCAATAGGGTAACTTTTAAAATATCAACATCACTGCACAAACCAGCAGAGTTAATTCGTTCAGATATTATTGTAAAGTATATTCTGTCTTAACCCGGAATCGAACTACGGATATATGTGTACTGGACATCCTACGTTGTACTGTATAGTTACTGGGACGGAATTGTGAGGTCTTATCGTCTAAATGAACTCTGCAATTTCCTCTACGAATATTTACTAACTGAATTCTGAAATTAATAATCAAAGTTTCTGCTACAATTTAACTGCTTCATTAATTCCAATTTAAACCCGCAATGCATTTGAAAAGAAAGCATTATCTATCAGCCTGCGCCATTATTATTGTGAATCAAATCCGCTACTTTTAGTAAATGAGATTTAAAATGGTCTTTTATTGCATATCCTTATTTCAATTACGAGCATTACATTGCCTTAATAAGAATATATTCCTTTATGTACGTAAGAAAATCTTTATAATTAAATATGTAATTAGCTTATAAAAAGAACCAAACAAAAAACACTATTGAATTTAATGAATTTTCTATTTCTCTTGAATTACTCTGAGTTTACGGTGCAATGGAGATAAATTGGAAAAGTTATTAAATAAGTTTTATTAAAAATGTTTTTAATAAAATACCTGGTAGAAAACTTGGAAAAAAATGAAAATGCATTTCTCTAGCTTAGAAAAAGAAAGTAAATTAGTGCGTAAGATATTACATTTTTATTTTATAAAAAATAGTGTCCTCAAAATTTTCGAACAGGGGTTGTTTGACGGAAATGTTAAATCCAAATAAAGAAATTAAGAGTTGTAGACACTAGTTCAAAACAAAAGGGTTGGGAAATAAAGAAAATAAATGAATATATTTTATTAATTTTGAAATTTAGGAAACAATTCAAATTATTAAATCTTCTGTACTTAATCCGGAAGTAACATAAATTTCACAAAACCACACATTTACAAATAATACTTTCATCAATATTTACGTGTTTCCACACCGCACACGCAAAGATATTAGTATCTGGATGTCAATCGAAGCCCATCACCGCATGAAGTGAGAATCGTCTGCTACTCCAGGCCCAGACACTTTTGGATGGGAAAACATCGTATCAAATAAACATCGTTTAAAATACATCTACCATTATCAGAGAAATACACCGGTGTAATTGCATTTGAGGGACTAACTGGACTCCATCATTTTTTTTAATGTGAGTATTGAAAACTCATTGAGTATTTTTTAATGTGGGTATTTATTTTGTTGATATCATTCATCACTTGTTAATAACGATCACTGAAATACGGATTAAAGAATTCATCTCCTTTAATGCGGTTTCGAACTCTTTATATTTAGTCCAGAGTTCAGAAAACTAAATAGGCGGCAGATCTGCGACATTTGAACTCTAATAGTTTGTACAAAAATACTAACAACATCATCACATTCATCGGTGTCTTTCAAATAAATTTTCACATTAAAGATCAGCCAACTAATTCATTTTATTCACTTATATCAGAGATTCATCTATCAATTGTAAAATCTCACTTTCGGTAAAATATTTCACTGTTTTCGCTATCTCGGCCACACATTAAACTGTCGTAAGCCTTAGGGTTGGCTGTGTGGTCTGGACCTTCAACTCTTTTCGCTATAATTATTACAATTCTTCTGACTAAATTCTTCCCACTACATACCCACTTTCCCTGAATACCAGCGATAAGAATTCCAAGCCCTAATCAGCTTCTAATCGTACCATTCAAGATCCTCTTCTCTAAAATAAACACAAAATAACTGCCATGAAATAAACAACCCATTTAAATCTCTCAGTCGACATGACTTTTAAATCAGAACTACCGTAATAGCTTTCACATGCGTTTGTTTACACTATCTAATTCGTCAGTATCCAAATGGAAAACTGAAACTGATAAATATAGGTCATTACTCCAAGTAACTAGCGTTTGCAAAAATCGGGGGATTATAGGGCCATCTAGTGTTATTTAAAAATGTTAATCAGAACGTTTCAGCGGGCGGTTGCTTATAGGCATCAATGGGCCACAGTGGTCGTCTCACGTTCGCATATGCAACTGTGGACAAAGGAAAGAGAAAACTTTACGTCGCGTATACAAAACGCTGATCCTCAATTTTTAATTGTGATTGTTAAATCCTAATATTCTTCTCATCCCCTTTCCATTGTAGTGATATGTTACTTCTATTTTTACTTTCCCTGCAATACATGGTAATGTATAGGGAAAGTATTGGAATCATGCCGAAAATCGCAACTCGAGTTTTCGACGGATCTACACGTTTCGAGATCTCTAGAATACGAAAAAACCATTTTTAGCGTGACGTCTGTGTGTGTGTCTGTCTGTCTGTGTGTCTGTGTGTCTGTGTGTCTGTCTGTGTATCTGTCTGTCTGTGCAGATTTTGTATCCACTCTAACTAAAAAACTAATGGACCGAATTTCACAAAATTTTGTAGGTAAGTCACTTGTGGGCGGGGCTGGTGCTGATTAGTCTTGGGTACGATTCGGAATAAAAGAACCCGCCTTTTTTTGCGAAATGGCCCGCAAAAGTTTGTATCCACTCTAGCTGAAAAACTAATGGACCGAATTTCACAAAATTCAGTCACGTCAGATCAGTCACGTATAGGTCACCCTGGTGCTGATTAGATTTTGGTATGATTCAGAAAAAAATAACCTGCCTTTTTTTGTAGAATGACCCGCAAAAATTGCCAAAATCTAAACTAAGAAGATACGTATGCTCAAATATATCCATTAAATGCTTGTTTAATGCGTAATTTTTAACGAAGAAAAGAATAAGACCAACCCCATTACACTAGGACTAGCCGTTCTCGAGATATATCAGTTTTTTTCGTATTTCTCCACCCCACCTTTGAAAATAAGTCCAGTTATCAAATGAGAACGAAAATTGAATTAAAAGTGAATTACATTTAATTGAAATAAATAGAACGTGGATATAAGTCTGCAGGGAAAGTCATGTGCTGCCCACATCAGATTTTTATCCTTAGTCTTAGTCTATAGTTACTCATTTGTAACAGATATGCTAGAGATGGGTTTTTTTTGTACATACATTAGTTTATGCATAGTTTTCGATTAAAATCTTTCAATTTATATATATATATATATATTGAAAATACAAAGAACAAAGATCCTAAAACCGACATGCAAGTTCAGACTCAAATATTAACTATTATTAAACAAAGAAATCAAACAAATTATGCCCATACGTTTTTAATTAAAAATAAACAGGAAAAAATATCTAAATCATTACAGCATATATTAAATACGTTTTATTTTGAAAAATTGGGACAAGATATAAAATTTACAAAGTCGTGCATTGGTTTAACATTGATTTAATAATATCTATCATTATAAACTGCTTCCTTTGATTATCTACCCCCCTCTCTTTCTGAGATCTTTCTACACCTCTGTATGTAAGACTTATGAGTGTAAAACTATTTATATATCACATTAGCATATGTGTAATTATTAGTTTATATATCACATTAATTTTTTTAGATAGTTGTATTATTCATTTGCCGATTAATGTCTTATGTAAAAAATATTTCTAGTTCATTTACTGAAATCAAATATACTGGTGTTTTAATATCGAATTATAAGGTTTTTAAATTCAAGTGGATTGAAAGTTCTACGTTCACAAATTTCAAAAGTATTTTGTAACGAAAAGTTTTTTATAACCTCTGCTCTTAATTATGAAATAAAAACAAAATTTCAAAACTGACTTCGCTTTGTAGTTGCAATTTTGACCTAGAATATGAGAAATAATAGGGTGAATTAGAGTTGTATTTTAATTATTATTGCATGCTAAAAGAACAAGAAGTATTTACACTGTCTTATAAAAAACGTATAGGGTTAGAAAATCACAAAAATCTAATCAATCTCGTGAGAACTTAAAAGTTGGGAAATCACGAAATAAAGATTATAAACGGAATTTGGAGGCACCCGACGAAATTATACAGAAATTTTAATCCTAATAAATGTAAAAGTTAATAATAACACATAAATTGAGTATTGGTAAAATATTACTAAAATTTTCCCAACTAAAACTAACAGCAAAAATATTAACTGTAATACTATACGATATTTTTACAATGGAAAATTAATAACTTGTTTTATTTAATGGAAAGTTTAAAGGAGCTGTCGTTATAAAATGTATGGAGAGTTGCATTGTATTGAAAATGTAAACGTTTCCTAAAAAAAAATTTCTCAGAAAGATGGATGAAAAATTTAAAATTAATCAATATATAATTTGATAATCCTTTTGTTCGAAAAGGTGTCAGACAGCACAACATTAAAAATAAATAAATAAGCGCGTGTTCCAGGTTCGCGTAAACGATGCTGCATATAAACTTCTCTAAGGAATGTAACTTATTAAAAAAAAAGAAATACCCCACCATAAATGTCGTTTTATTACTTTCTTATACAAAAGTGCAAAGAGCCCTTAGTTCTATAACTTCACCACATGAAAAAATTCATCGAATTACAAATCTAATAACCGAGTCTATATTATGTTACAGTGACTTCGGCTAATCATTTCACTCTCTAGCAGTATTAGGTAGTGACTAGTACGCTTTGCTTCAATCCAGTAACTAAATTTTTGGCGCCCAGCAACAAAATATAACCCCATTTCCTAAATTTAATATTGAAAAAAAAATCACACCTCTTAATATACTATTATATTAGTGGTACGAATAGTTTTACAAAATGGAAATTTATCTCATTCCATTGTGAGCCAGCTGGCGATATGTAGGAAAAGGGTTAATGTAATTTTTGAGATTTGGCAAAATCCCTTTTCTTTGTCCATAATTCTGAGAACACCTCCAAGTTTCCTCCCAATGCTTCCTTCGCTACGTTCTGCTTGAGGGGTGGGGTATTTCTCCCTCCGTATCTTATGTTTGCCAGAGTGGGGAGTGGACATATGAATTTATTGTATACTATTATCTATAGCCCATTGCCGCAATCTGATGTAACTCAACGTCTACACTTTTCGGCTTGCTTTTAACCAGTACAAGATGTCGTCACTATGCACAATAACTTTTGTATCATTTCCTGGAGAGTCCATTCTTTTTCCCTAGGCAAAAAACCACCTGTATGAAAATACTAAGGATGAATGAAAATGATGTAATGAAAATACCAAGGGAAGGAATTACTCACCCTATTATAAAAGTTTCAAAAGAATATTAATGGGACCAATATTTATTGCAATTTTTATCTATGTAATAAAGATATATTTTCAACTCCAATTGAAGAAATTTTGAACTAGCGGATAGATAGGTTTTAAAATTTTTCAAATATATAAAAATGACCCTGATTAAATCGGTTGTTACAGATGTTTATAAAATTTTTGGAGTGGCGTTGTTAGGTATACACGCAGGTAAAGGGGTAGTAAGGTAAAATGGCTTCTCAGTTAAGTAGTGTAACAAACGCTCTTGCAGACCCAGCAGTAGAAGGGCAAACATGCTAAACATGAATAGGCTGAACACATAAACATGCGAAACATGCTAATTTTCGTTTTAACATACTGTGAAGTATGTAAAAACCGAAGTACACTACGTAGTACATAAGTGGCTGACGGAGCGCCATCAATAAATTTCTGGAGACTCACGTTACGCTACGGCCCATTTACATTTTTTACAACAACACCGTCTAGCTCATTTTCCAGATTCATTCCTGTTAGGAATGAAAGTGCGAAGAAAAAACAACTCTGGACACAAACAAAAAGTAAATTTCACCAGCCGCAATTAATAGCAAATAGCACTGAGCTAGTAGCGTAACTACAATTTTTGGGTTCACAAGAATATTATTTTGAGCCCCTCCTGTGTCCCACTCACAGGCAAAATTATTTTGAGGTCCTCTAACCACACTCCTGCTAAAAATGTTTGGGTGTATTCTGAAATAATTTATTTATTTATTTATTAAATATTTATTTATTCTATACTGATTGCAGTAAAATTGATGATTTTGCAGGTAGTGGCATTTTTATTGAGACCCCTCGAAGCAATTTGACTCTTTGTTGTCGTAATTTTAATTTCTGCTCAGTCTTCAGAAGTGAAATGATAGCAATAGATCTAGGACTCGAGGCTATTTTTTCAGAGAAGTATTTGGCGACTTATGGATATTATCTGATAGCCGCAGCTCTCTCCACCACCTTAATAATTGGATACTTGCAGGTGACAAGACCAGTTTCTCTATCCTGCTTAAACTAAAACTGATTTCGTTAAATCATGATCTCCACTTTTAGTGGATCCCTTCTCATGTGGACATTCATGGTAATGAAGTGACGGATAAACTTGCTAAGGAGGGTTGCAGTCTCTCCACATCTTCCTGTTCCACCTTGACTTTTCTGGAATTATATTCTTGGGAAAAGTCACAAATTTTGGTGGACTGGAGAGAGACCCTTACCCATCTTTGGTATATGGGTAAAACGCCGGGATTGACTCTAGACCTCCCGTGTGATAGAGGCTCCCAAACTGTACTTTCTGGACTTGCTAGCGGTCACATCAATTGCCTCTCTTTTAATGAGAGCAGGAAAGACTTCGCCGCATGCACCAAGTTCCACGACCATCAGGCTTCTGCAGAGAATATAATGGATTGCATAGATCCCTCCAAGGAGGACATCTATCGCGATCCTCTTCTTGTGCTCGACTTTCTGAGAGTCAACAAACTTATGGATCTCGTCTGAGAGAAAATTTAGAGTTTAACGAATGTGTGTCATACTATATTACTTTCTCTATATGCATAGTAAAATATATTGCGCAGTATTGGGACGTAATTAAATATATTGTGAAGTATTGTAAGGTGTAAATGCATTGTGAAAGTCGAAATGTTGTGATGGGGTCGAAAGTAAGAATTCGAGTTTTCGACGAAACAGCACATTTCCAGTATCCTTGATCTCGAATCGAACATTTCTTCAAACTTCTCTGTGTGTGTGTCGGTGTTAGTGTGTGTGGCTGCGAGTCTGTGGAAGCGATACCTCATTAAACAATCAAGCGTTTCAAATGAAATTTGGTTCAAATATTATAATCGGCGAAAACTGGAAATCTATAAATTTCAAACGCAATTGAATGTACGGAAGACCCCACATTTTTGAATGGAATTTTGTAAAAATCATTAAAAATTCATAACTGTTAATAATGTTACGTAAATGGTCATTTCGTATGTAATTTTTCATTAGAAAACGAATGACATACACTTAGAGTGTTAGCATGAACCATTTATGAGATATCGCACGTTTTCCTGATAAATGTATCATAAATATTACATGAAATTATAAAAAGTATTAAAGATCGTGAAATATGTTCCCTTTTCATCCATTATTATGTGACAAATTTGTTAAAATCATTGTTGGAGATCTAGATATTTTGTGTAATAGTTTTGAAATTTTACGACCAACAATTTGACAATAGTCATTTATATAGTATATGGAAAGCTCGTTTCTCCATGTGTGTGTAACGGTTGCAGATAAATTTGGCGAACTTGGATACTAATTTAGCGAAATATCGTCCTCTTGGAGATTTGTCTCCCTAGATTGATGAAAATATATCCTCAAACTTATATAGTCTCTAATATAGTCCCAAAATATAGTCGCTATATTAACGGGAAAACCACATTAAGCAATCCATTATTTTATATTTTAATTTACGGACTATATTGTTTATTTCGGATGCTATTAATATTGATAATTGTTAATTTAGAGTTGCGCGAAATATAAGTTAATTGGGAACTTAGAGATAGTTTTCCATGTTGTGATCCGGAAAATCGCCAAATGTACAATTCAATGTTAAAAATATTGTGCCATGAATATTATACATCATATATTCAATTTGAAAGAAGTAAATTATTTGCATTATACAGGGAAAGTTACGTACTACAATTATCAGATTTTTTAATGCAGCACAGTATTCTGTCACTTTACGAAATAATAATATTATACACATGAATTTTATTACATTATTAACAATTAGTTCTTGGGTCTTTCATAACGTTTTAATTAAAAATCCACATAGTATGATCTATATATATATATTATGTAAATCAAATAATTTAGTTTCTATTTGACAGGTTAATATTGTTATTATATGTGTGAGTAATACTTCTTTGTGCAATTTCATTTTGTAAATTCTTAAAACTGCAGGTTAAAATGTGATTAAGAGAACATTTATAAAAGCAGAATTTTTCAAAAGTTTAATAGATTTAAGAATTACATTAAAACAAAAAGTAAAATGTCTTAGATAATATTTACTAAATGTGTTTTTAATTTAGTTTATATGATAATTTAAATAGTTCTAAATTAAACTTTATGTTAAGAATATCTCATCTGATATTCTTGAAATGATTTGTAATAAAATGTATAGATAGATACACCTGAAATTATAATTGTCATAAGGTAAATTGTCTTTACCCAAATTTTACTCTAAAAGGACTTACCTTTGATGCCTTCACTTAGGGTGTAGTATGAAAACTACGGCTCTCGAGCACAGGAGAATAACACACAAGACATAAAATAATAACTCTGATTTAAATTGATCAATTCATTTAATTATATATATATATATATACATATATCTTGATTAACTCATAAAGTTAACTCATAAAATCATTTAAATGACACATATATCTATAACAACTAATTAAGTGACACATATATTTATAATAAATTATTACTATATACCGAAAGTATATGAAGTTTTTTGTTTTTGAAACGCAATAGTTCTTTACTAAGATTTGAGTTCTTACTCAAGTACTGCTAAATACTCGATATAGGTTACGTGCCTTCCGTGATCCTTATCAACAAGTGAAATTTCCATAATTACCTCATTTTTCTTGCACCTTTGACATATTATCGAGGCGGCACTATGCTGGATGCCTGCGTATACTTAATACGCCACTTATTCACTATGCACATACTAAGGTCACACATCACATTGCTGATAGACGTTTCTTTGAGCGGTCGCAGGAGATTTTTGATACTCCTAAATTTACGTGCTTCTAGGACGCTGTCGAAAATTCGAATCTGCCGAAACTTCTCGAAAACTCTGTAACCACTTTTTTTCTTTTCCCCATGTGGTTTCATACCACGTTCTCTTATTTGTTATTGGTGATGAAGGGGATGCACAGTGTTTAACTATGTGTGAGTTCCAATTGGTTCTCGTGGATGCATTTAAAGTGCTTTTTAGCTTGATTGGTATCCGTAATTGAAATGTCAACATGTCGTGCGACAATAATATACAAGACATATTTTGATAATGGCAGAAAAAAATTCTGCTTGTAAAAACTCTAGTTTTGTGTTAAGTTTAGAGGTATGTAAATCATTTGTTTGGATATCTGTAGACAGGTCTAAAATATATTAGTCAAGAATGTTGTGTATAAATTCCTGTTGTTGATTATCAACAGGTATTTCACCATTTAAGATAAAGTTCTTTATAAATCTTTAAGAAACCTTTAAAGTAATTCATGAAATTTTGAACTTTAAAGCAAAATATAGAAATTAACAAATGTACCCTTTTGTAATATATAACTTTTCAGGTAATTTTACTGAAAATCTGGATATCAATTTCTTAATTTATAAGAGAACATTTTTTTGTTTGATTAATTTTTTAAATACAATATAAGTACAAGGTCCAAAGAGTAAAGCAAACTCCTAAACATTTACTTCATTTATGTGATGGTGGAGCTAAATATGAGTGTGAAATACAAGTATGTATGCTTTAAAATTCACTAAGGTTACTTATTGTGCTTCATGATGCTTTTACCATGTTCTGGATAAGAATAAAAGTGATTGATTAAAGGTTTATTTACACTCAACCTACTGTTTCAGTTTTTTATATTATGTAAACCTTCTAAATAAGTGTTAATCGTTTATCCGAATATTTTTCTTTTTTTTGCCATTCACAGATACTACATAGATATAGATTTGTACTACTTACGAAATTAAAAAGATCAGAAGCATTTCTAATATTTATGCAAAATGTATCTATTATGTTTCCATACCCATTAAAATGCTTCTTTGTGCAAATTTTTGAAAATCCACAAATTTTCCTTTTAAAACCTTTGCTCAAAATAGTTTGAGACTTTTTGGACAGTGTGAGAATACAAACAGAATATCATAATTCAACTACTAAAAATCCCTTAAGGTGTTTATAATTTTAGCATAATGTATAATGGAATAATAAATTAAATGTATATATGCCTGAATTAAATATTTGTTTCAAGTGTACATATAATTTTAAAAGAATTGATTTGGCAATAAATAGAGCTTTATATAAATATTGAAATATAAAAAATGAAGTATTGAATTTTAAAAATCTGTGTATCATAAAAATTGATACCATGTTTTACAAAAATAAGAAATATATGCATATTTTTTAGTGTTTAATTTTAAAATATAATTTTCTGTTGAAATAGTTAAATTTTACTTTATGGAAAGAAAACAGTACTTCATATGAGTTCACCTAATGATCTGTGTGATTAGTAAAGACCATTTGCAGATGCACTTTATATGATGTGTTCAATAAACATAACATGACTGACATGCTATACAGATCCTAAAAAGATTCTCTTAGAAGCAAACACTATTAGTATTTTTTACCCAGTTGCATCATTTAATACTGTGTAAGGAAATCTAAATTTGCCAACTATTTTCAGTTTTCACTCTCCCACTTAGTATTAGTTTTTTATTAACTTGCCGCATTTTGATTTGACCATAAAATGTGCATTTTTTTAATTTTCAATGGAAAAATACTTTAAGAAGATATTAAAAAGAAACATATAAACGGTGTAGCTTTACACAGTGGAATCTAATGAAAGTGGAAATTAAGGATCTGCTTTCATTTATGAGGTCTTTTTTTTTCTTATGTTTTACATTTTCCATGTTACTCCACTGAGGAAAGGGGCTTTAAATTCATAGTTCGTTTAATTATGGATATTTTAACTATTGTTTCCTGCAAAGCGTAGGGGCTAAAAATTGGAAGATTTGAGAGTTTCTAAAAATTTGACAAAATAGTTAGAAATATGTTTTGTTTCTATCTAACATGCGATTTAGTAATTATGGTTTATTTCGATTGATTTGGAAAGTAACAAATTGAAATGGAGTTTATGCATTAAATAATTACAAAAAATGAGCTTGAGTTTTAAAGGGCCGTTTATCAAATTAAATAGTACTTAGAGATAGTTCCGCACTTTACCAAGAATATTTAATATATTAAGTGAATTACACATTTTAAAAATATGTCTTAAAACAGTAAATTATATGTTTTTGAAAAGTGTACTCACAAGATGGAATTCGGTTCAATACAAAATAATTACCTAAAGCGGAATGTGCATCACAAATATTTTTGACGAAAATTTACAAGGGGTCATAGGATTGTTAAACTTTCAAAACATTAGATTTTACCCCAAAATATATATGAAGACATAAACTTTTCTGAAAATTTTTAAATAATACGCATGAAAAACTTCCTTTAATAACTGAGGTTCTAGTATTAAATGCCTTAGATCATATATGGGAAAATGCATTGAGAAATAATCTTAAAGTCCTTTTTCTCAGAATGTGGGATTTTGATCTTAAGCTCAAGATAATTTAAACTTCTTAATATTTTTTCATTGAATTTTCAGAATATATAATGAATGTTACTCTCTATAAAGTGAATTTAAGTGTTTTCATGTTTTCTAGTTGCAAAAATATTTTTTTTTAGCAATTTGTCGAAATTTCGAAAATTGGGTAAAAATTAAGTGCAACATTGCATAAAATAGAAAGTGCATTAAATACAAATTAATTTAGGTCCACAATAAGAAATTGCTCTTCAAGTATAGTAGAATACTAAGAATTTAGTTGTTTTTGGTGTAACCCTTTTCTGAATTTGTTTTTGGCGTAACATTTTTTTACGTGCAAGCTGTTGTGCATCCATTTATTTTTCGATAAATATTTCATACTTCCAACTCTATAAAATATTTCCCTATATTATGTTTAAAAAATATGTACATTGAAAGTAAACATATATTTATCACTGGAAATTAAAAGTATGTTTTTAAAGTGTATACTTTATAAAGCATAAAATGTTCAATATAATGATTTTTGTTTTCACTTTTCAAAATTTTAAGAGTTCTATGGTCCCTTAACACATTACCACGAATTCTATATTTGGTTGCATTTCTTTTCATTTACAGACTTCTTATCCAAATAGTGGTGATAGAATTTATATGATTTTATATGAATGTCTCCACGGTTTGGTGACATTTATTATAAAAAAAAAGAATCATTGAGTGGTGACTACAAAATTTTTTATGAATTTAGTTTTGGAGTATAAATTAAAGAAAATGCCCTTTTTGTTATATTTTAAAACATCCGAACATTATAATTGGTGCCGCACATATTCTAACTCATCTTAGATTCCCAATTTATGAATGTCTCCTTGTTTTGGTGACATTTATCATCCAGAAAAACCATTGAGTGAATTGGTGGTTCCACAAAATTTTTTCTTAGATTTTTGTGAATGTTATTTTGGAATATAAATTTAGAAAAAATGCCTTTTTCCAATATTTTAAAACATTTGAATATACTAAAATTAATACCATACATATTCTAACGCACCTTAGATTCATAATAATATATTGAAAAAGTCTTGACTTGGGGATGAAATGTTACCAATATAATTAATTGGCAGTCAACATTTTTTAAAAACGAAAATATTTCCAAGTCCAAAACGATTCTGACTACATTACATTCTAACAATTTTGAACTGTTTATAGTTATTTTTAAGATTTACTGTTTCATTCCCAAATTTTTCATAAACTCTTTTTAATTTTTTGTACATTTATTTTGCAGGATGTTGCCTGGCAGATGAAATAAGTCCTAGAAGAGGATCCATTTTATATACACATTTGAACTTAAACTAGCTATTACAATTTTGTAAATCAACTTTAATTATTAAACATATGAAGAATCTGATACTGTATCTTGAAATATTTTAATGTCATTTATGATTATGAAATGCTAAATATACTGCAGAGTCATAGCTGGGGATGCTCAAACAATTGTTCACTTATGTAGAAAAACAAAAACCTTTGCATGATGGATCCCTAAGGATCTCCTAATGATATCCTAAGGATCATTTTAAATTATTGTTTTTTTTTAATTATACGTTGATTTGATTGATTTTCAGTTTTGACATGTATGTTTAGGTGCTAAATACAATTTCGAAGTAAAGGTTAACATTTTGTAATATGAAGCCCTTAAATATGGGTGACGGCAAAAAATTCAAACTTTGTAATTTGTTTCCAGATTTGATTAATTTTTGGTTTCAACACTCGCAAAAATTATTCTATTTTGTTCAAATTGTCAGAGATGTAGAAATAGTTACTAATTAATAGGAAAAAGAAAGCTGATCATCCATTTCTTTGTGTGTGGATAATGTAAATAGTTTGACTAGTTGAGACCCAAGACAGCAATCGACATTCGCCTAGAATGTACCAATTTAATATAGATTGGAATTTGTGTATGATATGTCAAAATATCTCCAAGGAACAGTTAGAATGTCCAGAATATTCCAAAAGAAGAGATACAGAACAAAGTATATTTTAACTTGCATTGATCGATTGTATTTATCATTATTGGTCATATGCTTCAATATCCACACCTTCATCTAGTCTTGCCAGTATTTGATTTGGAAGTTCTTCAAGCTCATGAACTGTGAGAAGGTTTTAAGCCAATGATGCGTAAGTACTTTTCTCTATATATCTTCAGAATATTCTGGACGTTAACTTTCCCTTGGAAATATTCTGACGCATCATACACAAATTCCAATTCGTCTTCATCTTATTCTGGACAGACGTCGATTGCTTGGGTCAACTAGTCTGAAAATTTTTGGCATCATCAAGGAAATTGGTCGCAGCCGTTTCCTTAGCAACTATTTCTACAGCTCTGAAAATCTTAAACAAAATATGATAAATATTTCAAATGATAAAAATATGCATAAAACTGAAAATCAATCAAATCTGACAGTAAATAGCAAAATTGATTTCAAAATGTAAGCTTTAATTTCTAATTAGTATTTAGCAGCTGGAAATACATGTCTATATAAGTGAACAATTGCAGCTGAACAATTGCAGTGAACAATTGCAGCTGATCGCAGGAATTGGCATCCATGGACGCCAATGCCTCCAATCATGGTCTGTCAAATTCCTGTCTGTTTGAAAGGTTCTTTGTTTGGGATTGACGCTGTCCCAACGCTACCCTAAAATTATGCTTTTAACCTTTTGCTTACGGATCGTAAGCAAAAGGTTAAAAGCATAATTTTAGGGTTATAACTTGTGATTGTCTTTATATAATAATAGTTTTTCTCAGAAAAACTAATTTTACAATACAATTAAAAAGGGTTAAATTTAGCATTTATATGTCCCAACGCTAACCCTAAAATTATGCTTTTAACCTTTTGCTTACGGATTGTAAGCAAAAGGTTAAAAGTATAATTTTAGGGTTATAACTTGTGATTGTCTTTATATAATAATAGTTTTTCTCAGAAAAACTAATTTTACAATACAATTAAAAAGGGTTAAATTTAGCATTTATATGTCCCAACGCTAACCCTAAAATTATGCTTTTAACCTTTTGCTTACGGATTGTAAGCAAAAGGTTAAAAGTATAATTTTAGGGTTATAACTTGTGATTGTCTTTATATAATAATAGTTTTTCTCAGAAAAACTAATTTTACAATACAATTAAAAAGGGTTAAATTTAGCATTTATATGTCCCAACGCTAACCCTAAAATTATGCTTTTAACCTTTTGCTTACGGATCGTAAGCAAAAGGTTAAAAGCATAATTTTAGGGTTATAACTTGTGATTGTCTTTATATAATAATAGTTTTTCTCAGAAAAACTAATTTTACAATACAATTAAAAAGGGTTAAATTTAGCATTTATATAAAATTACTTTTTCTCACTAAATCAGCTATTTTAGAAAATTCTAACAATATTAAGAAAATGTTATAAATATACAACCTTAAAGTATAACTTTTTTTAATTCCAATCCACCCATTATATTCTAAATTTTAAACACATGAAAATATTTGTAGTTGAAAATAAGACTTTCCTTGTGTCATTTGAACAGTAGTAAAAATCTATATCTGCACTCTGAAATCAAAAATGCAATTTGAAAGGAATTAAATTGTAATTAAAAACCAAGAAAAACATACAACAAATATGGTTAGCATCATACTTTGATCACTGATATTATGTCAATTTTTCAATTTTATTGGCGTAAATATTATTGATTAAAAATTTTTCTAAAATGTTCTGCGTCAAATTGCAGAGAAAAATTTTACATCAAATATGTCAGGATATATTTTCTATTGAATTACCGAAGTAAATTTCAGTAAATTGTCTCTAAAACATTATGTTGGTCATAAAATCAGAGGAATAAATATGGCAAGCTTCATTTTATGTCAAATCAATTTTGAAATTTAAATCGTCTGTAAAATTATATGTTGGTCACAAAGCCAACATTTTGAAATTTTTAGTAAATTTTATAAAAGTGACTGTGAAATTATATGTTGGTCATAAATGCAAAGCATGTCTTGATTTTGTGACCATGTTTTACAGTCATTTTTGCAAAATTTATTCTGTGCTCTTCCGACCAAAATGTAATTTTACGAAAAAATATACCTGTGATTTTGTAACCAAAGTGTAAGTTTAAGGGCAATATTCTGAAATTTATCCTAGCGATTTTACGACCAACGTGTAATTTTATTGATGCCATGATTTTACGTCCAAAAATAATTTTAAAGATAATTTCTATAAATTTACGGCCACGTAATTACGACCAAAAATTTTATGTCAAATCAATTTTGAAATTTAAGTCGTCTGTAAAATTATATGTTGGTCACAAAGCCAACATTTTGAAAGCTTCAGTAAATTTTATAAAAGCGACTGTGAAATTATATGTTGGTCATAAATTCAAAGCATGTCTTGATTTTGTGACCATGTTTTACAGTCATTTTTGCAAAATTTATTCTGTGCTCTTCCGACCAAAATGTAATTTTACGAAAAAATATACCTGTGATTTTGTAACCAAAGTGTAAGTTTACGGGCAATATTCTGAAATTTATCCTAGTGATTTTACGACCAACGTGTAATTTTACTGATGCCATGATTTTACGCCCAAAAATAATTTTAAGGATAATTTCTATAAATTTACGGCCACGTAATTACGACCAAAAATTGATTTTACGGGCAATTTCCTAAAAAATACGGCCATGATTTTACGGCCAAAAATGATTTTACGGATAAATTCTTTAAACTTACCGCCACGTAATTACGGCCAAAAAAGAATTTTACGGACAATTTCCTAAAAATTACGGTCATTCATGTTTTTTTATGGCCATGTATTCTTACGGACATGGATGCAATTGTACGGACAATGGTTGGATTCATATTGCCGGAATTTGGCCGTAATCTTACGGAGTTTTTTATTTTTTTGAGTGCAGAATCTCTATGCAAAGTATTATTATGATATACATAGATCTGTAAAATTTACTGTAAATAAATGTTACTTTATGCACCGTTAACGTTTTGCCTAGAAACAACAACAAAAAATGTTGGAGGATTGTGCCGGGCATTAATACCGCATGTCAGGTTTAGCCCATACAATCAAGCAGAGTACAAAACCCTGCAATAGTACGTGTGACGTATAAAAAATGTGCATATCGCAATTACTAAACAATGACCGCAATAAGCTATCATTGTTTGTATGTTGTCCGGTGTTATCTGAAAATAAAATTGATTAATAGACTTACATAGAAACATCTAACTTATGAAACAAAGAATAGACCTTTTTATCGCTCGATTTATTATAATTATATTTCAACTTGTGATTATTTTTATTATTAAATTTCACAATATAAAACATCGAATGTATATTTAATTGTACATTAATTAACACAGTATGTTTGCTGGCAGTAGAAGTGTGGTACGGGGTGGCTGTTATATGTGATTTAGATTCAAATTCAATGAAAGTTTTTCGTCATAACTGATACAGTACTGTGGCAATTAATTGAGAAATGCCATTTTTTTCGTTTTATCACTGGTAAGCTTAGGAAGAAGCACTCCAAATTAGCTCAGAGTTCAAATTGCAGTTATTATCAAAGTAGCAGGTGTTCGTATCACCTGGTAAGTAGCAGGTGTTCAAATTCCTCCGCCAGGTGGCAGGTGTTCCGCAGTGGTAGTTTCTCTGTTGCGGGGGTCATTAGCGTCATGGATATCAGCGCAGAAACACGTGCTAAAGTGATTGCGCTTAGAGAACACACTTCTAAGACGTTCGAGAAAATAGGTAAAATATGTTAAGTGAGTACGGCAAGTGTCGGGAGGATCTGGAAGCGGTTTCAGGACACAGGAAATGCTGGAACCAACCGTTCTGGAAGATGCGGGCGAAAAAGATCAACTTCAGCTCGTGACGACAAAACTTTACATCGAATGAGTGTTAAAAATCCTCGATTAACCAGTTTTGACCTGTCCAAGTCCATGGCGGCAGCTGGTGTCGATATTGCACCTTCAACAGTGCGATACAGGCTGTTAGAACGCGGGCGGAGAGCACGTCGACCGTACAAGAAGCACCTTCTGACGCTTCGCATGAAGAAAAAAAGGTTGGAATGGGCACGGAAATACAAAACATGGACTGGAAGAAGGTTCTCTTTTCTGACGAAACACATTTTGTGGTTCAGGGATTTAGATCCATGTTCGTGAGAAGGAGCCAAGGAGAACCTCTCAATCAGCACCACATTAATCAAGCACTCAAGCATCCGCCCAAAAAGATGTTTTGGGGACAGAATCTCTTGTTCCCGTAGAGGGAATGGTGAACAGTGCCAGTTACGAAGTCATACTGACCCGAAAAGTGCTTCCAACCATGGCTAAACTGTGGCCGAACGAATATTGCGTTTTCCAACAAGACAGCGCGCCATGTCACACTTCGAAGCGAATCAAAAATGTCTGCTTTGGGCCGGGAATTCAGCAGACTTGAATCCCATAGAAAATTTGAGGGCTATTGTCAAAAAACGGCTTCACAAATTTGACTGTACGACGATGGACAAGCTAATTTCGGCAGTTATTGACATATGGTTCAGAGACGTTGACATTAAAACTACATGTGCTAGTCCAGTACATTTCATGCCGAAACGTGTCTGTGATGTTATAAAGTCTCGGGGAGGTCATATCACTTATTAGTTTTAAATGTATCCATAGAAAATTTGAATAAAACTGAATTTTATAAAAAAAAAACTGCATTTCTCAATTAATTGCCACAGTGCTGTACATAAAGCAGTTTTTGCCTTTGCTCTTTTCAATGTCGATTAAGCGTCTCATACAGCACCTTGAACGATTTTGGTTGTACTTTGGATACTGTCGCACCCTCCATTTTACTTATTTGACTTCAGTCTTAACTACTAAGGAACTCACTATTTTTCTTAAAACTACCTACGACATGTTGACCCCTTTAAACAACTTCTGTGTCACAATTCCATATTTTCTGTGTCATTAATGTGTCGTCATTTAATCTTCTTTTCATGTCAAAAGGTTTATTTTTGTAACTTCGCCTTGGCTGATCACAGGCATCTGTGTCGGGATTGGTTCAGGCTTCCATTAAACAATCTCTAAGAATAATACCTAATTGTCCGAGGAATCAACTGCTCATTGGTCTGAAAACTTCACCGCCTCGAGGTCACCAACATCATATGCCTGGTATTATAAATCGTTGTCCGCCCATCTCATCAAGTCTAGGGCCTTGTGGAATTGGTATCTATGTATACTAATTGTCAAGTGTCCGTCTGTCTGTCTTGTCACGCTTTGTTTAGTTACTTCACAAGTAGACAGAGAGATATATACTTGCAATTTGGTACACGGGTCAATCGTTCGATAAAAAACCCTGGAAAAATCGAATTTTTCAAAAATATTCTGTTGAGGGATTTCTCCTCACCAAAACGTTCGAAAAGTGAAATGTGTAAAGAACCTTGCCATCCCAACCGGGACTCTAACCCTGAATCTCTGAAATGGCCAGCCGACGCTCTACCGTTGAGCTATTGGGACGACAATGCAAGTTTTTATCTTTGAACTGGACTCTGCATTCTCCACCATTTGTCAGAGTGGTGGGTAACTGAAAATATGCCTTATCACCTCCTTGATATTTTTACCACTGGTTAATTTCCTGCCACTACTATTTTCATCCAGGCTAGTATCGTGCTACTATTATTTTTATCGTGCTACTACTATTTTTATCGTGCTACTACTATTTTTACCCAGGGTAGCATCCTGAGTGGTCGTTATCCTTTTTTATCAGCGTTGCATATTCCAGAGTCCACTGCATCCGTGCTATTCGTATTGGAGTCATTTTCATACTTCCAACATCTTTTGCTCTAACCTTCAAGGTTAATTCGTTCAGGCGCCATTGTAAAAAACCTTGCCGCCTCAACAGGGACTCGAAGATATCGCAAGTTCTTATCTTTGAAGTAGACTCTGCGAATGATAGGAAAGCATACTTTGCGATGATAAAGATACTTGAAATTTAGTGTATGGGCAGCGTTCGAAAGGAAGAAAGTATGCATTTTCAGATTTTGATTTTTAATATATGCTACTCTAGGGTGTGCCGCGCACTGAAATGTTCGATTTGCCGAACAAATGAGAAGCGTCTATTCTAAAATTTGATAGTCTTGAAATTTGGTATGCAGGTTAATAATGTAATGAAAACGCCTAAGACAAAGGAGTTTTTCAAAAATGTTAGTTTAAGGGGGTGCTACAGAGAAAAACATTAGAAAGATGAAACGATGAAAAACAATGCTTCGAGATGCGACAAAGACTTTAAATGTGGTGTCGGAAAAATAGTTCAAAAGGAAGAGCACGTGCAATTTCAGTTTTCCGATATTTTGTACTTTAAGGGGTGCCGCAAAACTAAATGCTTGATTTTCCGAATAAATGAGAAGCGTTTCCTTTTAAAATATCATATAGGCTTAATGTTTGGTATATGGAACAATCATCTGATAAAAACAAAGAATAATGTTTTTACAAAAATGTTCATTAAAAGGAGTGACTACTCTACACTAAAACTTTCGAAAAGTGAAATAACAGAAAAAATTGTGCTTTTCAATGGGATAGAAACTTCAGACTTGGTGCATAGTTAGATAGTTAAAAAAAAGAATATATGTAATAGAAAATTTCCAAAATTTGTAATTTTTAGGGGAGCCTCACGTCAAAACTTTCGAAAAGTGGAATGATAAAAAAATATGCTTTGTGATGAGATAAAGACTCAACATTTGATGTATGGGTTTTATCGTTCGAAAGGAAGGAAGTATGCGATTTCAGATTTCCAATATTTGCTATTTTAGGGTGTGTCACACACCAAAATGTTCCATTTGCCTAATAAATGAGAAACGCCTACTTTAAAATTTAATATAGGCTTTTAATTTAGTACATGGGCTATTCATTTGATAAAAAAACAAAGACGAATATAGTTTTTCATAAATGTCCATTTAAGAGGGTGCCCCATATAAAAACGTTCGAAAGGCGAAATGATAAAATTGCATGCTTCAGTTACTTCAAATTTGGCGAGCGGGTAGATAGTTCGAAAGGAATAAAGTCAGCAATTTCAGTTTCCCAATATTTCCTCCTTTAGAGGGTTTCGAACAACAAAATCTTTGATTTTCCAAATAAACGTTGAACTCGAATTATTTAAAAAATTACGTTATTCGGTGGTTGCTTATTAAAGGACCATTGATTTTCAACGTGTATTCGGCTAGTATATACTAATTGCCAAGTGTCTGTCTATCTGTCACTCATTTTTAGGCACTTCCCACGTAGGTACAGACTTGCAGTTTGGCACACGGGTTGATCGTTCGATAAAACCTCGTAAAAAAATCAAATTTTTCAAAAATGTTCTGTAGAGGGGGTGCTCTACATCAAAACGTTCTAATAGTGAAATGATAAGAAAGCATGCTTTGCGATGAGATACATATTTCAAATTTAGTGTATGTGTAAACCGTTCGAAAGGAAGAAAGTGAGCAATTTCGGATTTTCAATATTTACTACTTTAGGGGGTTCCGCGCACCGAAATATTCGATTTGCGAACAAATGAGAAACGGCTGCTTTAAAATTTGGTAGAGGCTTGAAATTCGGTATATGGGGTAATAATTTGATGAAAACATCCAAGCCAAAAGAGTTTTTAAAAATGTTCGTTTAAAGGAGTGCTCCAGAGAAAAACTAAAATGACGAAAAACCATGTTTCAAGATGCGATAGAGGATTCAAATGTGATGTACGGGTAGCTAGTTTGATAGGAAGAGCATGCATAATTTCAGTTTCCCTATACGTTCTACATTAGGGGGTTGCTTATTGTAGGACCGTTGATTTTCAACGGGTATTCGGTTAGTTTATTAATAAAACAACTATTACATTTTAAAAGCCACCTTTAAACGCTAAAACATTTTAAAACCTCGGAATCACAATAAAATATTCGAATTTTTTGCAGAAGTTAATTTCGAGATCTCGAATCTAAAATTTGATGTATAAACAAATAACTAGCCTCTAAAAATCACGTAATGGTCAATTGCTCTAAATTATAGGAATTTTAAGCAACCCTACATAGCGCATTGTTTTTTATATCTGGATAATGTGTTCCGCAGAAGATGGTCTGTGGTTATGTAGTCTATCTACCTATTTCAATTAGCTGCGCAATTCTTGTCGCAGCTTTCTTGACATCTTATCATGCGAACTAGTCTCCTCCATTGATTAAACGAAATAATGTTTTATATAGAATATACTTCTATAATATTACTGGTATTTAGACGGTGCATAAAACAATTTCACTTTTTAGTTTTTGTAATCACTGTAGAAGTGGAAATATGAATTTCACACCGGAAAGTTATTTCAATTTCTGTATTATTATTTGATCATTTTAACACCTGTGAAGTGATTTAGAACAAAGTCGTCTGCTTAAAAATTTACATCAATACTTCATATTTATTGCAAATAAATACTATTTCACAGTTTTCTCCAAAACTTTAAATGTTAAGATTGGGAGTGTACAAATATGGGCCTGATAATTTATATGACTGATACATGTCAAACCAGCTATTCACAATTGAATTTTAAAAGATAATTCTAAATAATGCTCATTTTGTGAAATACAACACAATTGTAATGATTTCCAATTTGTTCGCTTCATTCGTTCGTAAGATATCGTCCCCACATATTCATTGACACACACACACAGTCATCACATCAAACACGTCTGATTCGTGTTCAGAGATGCTTGAAACATGCTCTCCCGTCGAAAACTAGAATTTGAATTTTCAAACACGTCACAATATTTTCCTTATAGATTATATACATACTATGTATATATATATATATACTATGTATTCCTTATATACGTACTATGTACATAAGCAAAGTAAAAACTTCCGAACATTATGCTGAATTTCTTTTATATAAGTTATGGGATAATCTAAATATTTTCTAAAATTGTCTAACTAATTGTGAATTTAAAAAAATGTTTGAAAAATTCGGTCACATGTGATTCCATGTATTTCACTTTTTTATCCCAAGTTCAATCTAAAACTAATTGTGTGAAATTATTCATTTACACTCCTTTATGTTCCACAGACCGTCTGAACAACATACTAAAATTTAATTTTGATAAAGTCTTTTTTACGGCAGTTATCGTGCGAAGGGACAGACAGACTGACAGACAGACAGACAGACAGAATGAACAAAGTCATAAACACTTTTCAACTATGTTGGAAAGTGTTAAAAAACTAAAAAGTGTCATGAGGTACACAAATTTAATTTAATTTTTAATTTTAATTATTTTGCTATAGTTTTGTTTTTATTCTTAGATATTACGATAATTATATAATTGTGTACGTTTCTCACCTACTGCATATCTGAAGGAAACAATAATTCAAATACGTTCAGGATCTGAGTATTTCGTTTTCATCGAGAATTAAACCAGAGATGCTAAAAAGTCGCTCTTAAAAAACTGTTGATGGCACTGTGATTAAACACTTAATAATTTAATCTGTCTAGGATACAGACAGTTATCTTTACAGTTGTCGAAAATGTTTTAATTTGTTGGAAGCATACTTTCTTTTGATACTTGTATTTTAAGGTATAAACAAATCTCTAGTCTATAAAACTTGCGAAGTTGTGGTCAACTGCTCTAAATAGTAGAAATTCCAATCAGTCTTACACAGTGAACTTTACCTTTCACCTTTCTGGTAGGTCGGACGGTCTGGGTTTCAACAACAACAACACAGTGAACTTTCATGCTGCGCCAAACGTTTAATTATATTTAGTCAATGTGTTCTAGTGAAGTTCTGTGGTCTACCACTTTCAATCGGCTGTTTTATACGTTTTTGATATGCTACAGCCAACAGCTTTCATAATGTTTATTTAAAAGAAATCATTTTATATGTAAAACATATATACTTCCATAATATTATTGGTAGATATAGATAGTACATAAATATAATTTCACATTTTATCTATATAATAAAAGGCAATGTATGTGTGTCTGTCTTATACACTATAGGTCCAGCGACCGCGCGTCGCAGAGCTACGAAATTTGACAATCAGAGACCCGGGGGGGGGGGGGATAAATGAAAACCGATTTTTAAAATTTGAATTATTTTTATGGTTATTTAATGTTTTATGCGATTTCGACAGTCTTTTCCCCTTTTTTCTTCACCATCCAGACGTAGTAGAAAAAACAAATCACACGACCGGAAAGAGAAGACAATTTCGCGTAAAAATTTATGAATTTCCAATCTCAGGGACAAATTCTAATAATTTTTAAAGATTTTAAAACAAAAGTCCCTTTCGACTAAAAAAACGAACTTTCGCTTTTAAATCATCGCTTCGGGAAAAGTACCTACAATTTCAACTAATAATTACATTTTTAGAGAGCTCAAAGATCAGGCTTTCTTACAAGCCCAATCTGGTCAAGAAATAATAAAAAGTAACCACACGATACGGATTTAAAGGAAGTAATGACTTTCAATTTCTCAGCGAAACGGCAAAAGAAGTTCGACTTTTCACCCACATGCGCGCGCAGATGCAGGGTGTTTCTGTGGTAACGGTTTTTGTCCTAGGGACAATTAAAATCGAATTAGTGTTTGGTGGTATCTGGCTGATATATTTGGGCCATGCTCTTGATACCCATGCGAATATACTGATGAGGATATTCGCATGGGTATTAATTTATATTTGCAAATATCATCCGTGATTGCTTTTCATACGGTTTTTGGGCTAGGGACAATTAAAAACCGAATAAGTATTTGCTTTAGTACGGTTTTTGTCCTAGGGACAATTGAAAACCGAATTAGTGTATGCTTTTTTTAAGGTTTTTGGCTCAATATGCTGGATTGAATTGTGGCGATGCATTGTTTACATCCGGTGGTGGTTTTGACCAGAATGAAAAACTTAAACACAGAAGAAATAAAAAAATAAATAAAATGAAAGTTATGGAGATTGTCGCGATGCATTTATGCATCGGGTGGTGGTGGGGACAATCTTTAATTTTTTTTTCTCTGAGCAGCATTGTTAAAGCATCATCGTTATTTCTTAAATACTAAATTCACATTCAACATCATCAGTCTCAAAAATACTTTCATGCCATTTGCGATGCAATACTAAAAATGCAGACTAACGGATACAATTTCATTTATGTAAAACAAAATATAGAGGAGCATACCTCTATAAAAATCATAGGTGCAGCTGATTCCGGCTGTGAGTACACATCAAAATGGATCCTTTCCCTGGGGTTACAGGTACAGAAATACTCAGAGTCTCACAGTTCACAAACATTAGAATAAATTCTCTTTACAAATCAATTTTCAAGAACCCCCCTTAGAACATTATTTTTTATCTTAAAATTTCATTATTAGTTTTAACGTCATTAAGCTAAAGCAAAGTTTGGTAACTCCACGGGGTTATGGTTCCAGCTAGTTTTCCACGGTCAGTATTTTCAAGGGTAGCGAACAGGCTGGTCGCCGAAGACGGCTAGTTTTTTATAAAAAGTGTAGACTTGAAATGGCAGAATACGTGAAATATGAATTCCACACCGGAAAGTTATTTCCATTTCTGTATTATTCTTTTATCATTTTAACACCTGCGAAGTGATTTAGACCGAAGACGTATGCTTAAAAATTTACCTTTATATACTCGTATTATATATTTATTGCAAATAAATACTATTTCAGTGTTTTCCCCAAAACTTTGAATGTTAAGAATGGGAGTGTACAAATATGGGTCTGGCAATTCATATAACTGATACATATCAAACCAGCTATTCACAATTGAATTTTAAACGAAAATACTAAATAATGCTAATTTTGTGAAATTCAATTCAATTGGAAAGAATTTAAACTTGTTTAATTTCTTATTTATAAGCGACAGGGTCTCCTAATTCTTTGATTTGGTTTCTATGCAAAAGTAAAGTACAAGGTTCCCTTTATAGTTATTAGCCCCTTACCTGGGGAGTATATTTCAGGAAAATGTGTCAAAAATGGAAAAAAAAAATTATTCTTCAGTTTTGTGCATTATAATATTTAGAAAGGTTAGAAAAATTGTATTTCGTAAAAATATAAATTTTTATATGAAATAACTACTATATTTAATATTTTGACATACATGTGGAAAATTAATGGATTATGTTCATATTTTACTCAAAATTGTTTAATTATAGCAAAATAAGTCAAATAATCTTTTGAATTTCACAAATCATTTCACAGAATCATTTTTCAGAATTTAACAAATCTTTTATAGTGTGATATATACGAAAACATGGCACGGCACACAAGCCTACATGACACTCTTTACAATAAACTCGGTTTATATCCCGCCTAATCAAGCTAGCTGATCCCGCCTACTTCCAAAAAATGTGGACAAGTATCGCCATCTATTGAAAAAACAGTGAATTATATTGTAAAGCAGTTGATAAAGCTAAACGAACTCAATTCCGGATGAACGGAATAGAAAGGCTGATTTTTCGCTTGCCCGAAGTCAGGTCGAGCATTCCAAATTTGGCGCAGAGGGGTTGCCCGAACTGGATTAAGATGCCACAGGCAAGGGGTTGGAGAGAATATACAGAGTGATGGAAAAAAATTTCAACAAAAAAGAGGGGTTACAGTACACATCAAGACATACAATATTTGTAATGGAACATATGGAATATTCTATTCATAGTGCCAGAAAAGATTACAGTTACATATCCACGCTGATCCTTGAACAGTAAAAGAAAAAGGCTTAACTAATTGAGGAGGTACTCAAGAAAATCCAAACGTACGTAGAATAATAATTTGTTTATTTATATTGGGAGACCAGGAATATGTGACACAGTTTTATGTTCATTATTTATTAGGTCTGTAATGTTAGACAATAGCATCAGCCTTAAGGACGAAAGTTTTACAGCACCCTGACCCGAGAGGTCAAATAGGCCATAAACCTAGGAGGCTAAAGTGAAGCCACAAGATTGGTTAAAAATGTTGACCAATATGGAAGGTGTCTGGTCGCGTTGCCGTGAGGTCTACCCCAATGGTCGCCGGGGAGGCGTGTCGGAGCTCAGGCAGAAAGAGGCGGCAACCAAAAGCTTCTGTATATGCCACATACACTGCGACGACAAAGAGAAATAATGATATATCCTGATATACGCTTGATCGTCAGATTCCAGAGAGACTTCAACTACAGAGGAGATGAGTACCAGATGTAGTATAGAGATCGACTTCATTACGAGTAGTACAACACATTGTACTGTACACATACATGTACAACACATACTGTAACACATTGAGTTAGTAACAGTACGATTTACATTGATGTAAGAATACCAGACATAGTACGAGAGATGCAACAGAACCAAAGTACAGCTGTGTGTCAAGGACCAAAGACGAAATTAGAGGTATATGTACCTTTCAATAATTGTAGCAGGTCATAGGCCATTTTGATAAGATTAACTTACCTGGTCTCACATGTTCTATCTCCTCAGCAAAATAATATGTGGTATATTGTTGTAATTAATTTAATAATTAAGAGAATGTTCGTAATAAATAATGTTATTTTTGAAGTAAAAAATGGTGCAGTTAATTACAGCATTATGTTAACAAATATTCTATTCCAGGAACTCGCACTGAAGATAATATGATCTGTTAAAGTGGCATTTTAAGTATCAACGTAATAGGTTTAAATAATTTCAATCATTCATTTGTTTCCAGCACCACACACACACACACACACACACACATATATATATATATATATATATATATATATATATATATATAAATATTATTGTTATTAATATCAGTTAGTAACTACTGTACTGTAGATACGATTTAAAATCTAACATGTGTAAATTTGCGCATATGCAGCAGATATTTTACAATGTTTCAATAATAAAACTAAATGTAATAAAGCTAATTTAAAACATGAATAGTGGC
The DNA here is from genome assembly GCA_951213105.1 of Amaurobius ferox. Classification (NCBI taxonomy): domain Eukaryota; kingdom Metazoa; phylum Arthropoda; class Arachnida; order Araneae; family Amaurobiidae; genus Amaurobius; species Amaurobius ferox. The sequence continues at coordinate 125,394,530 of OX578137.1, forward strand.
ATACGCTAGTTCAATAAAATTAAGAGGGTAAATGATGTAAAATAGGATTTGAAATAAAATATCTAACAAAAGGAAACCAAAGATACCTGAAAATTTAAATTGATCTTAATTTTAAAGCATAAGGCGATATAATTATTAAAACATGGGAATAAATTAGCACTTTTCAAGTGTGATACATAGAAACTAAGCACGAGCATTAAAGGATTGTCATAAGCTGGAGGCCCAAAATATTAAAATGGCAAAATAAATTTTTTTGAAGAAAAGATGCAAATTAAATATGAAATTGGATAGAACCTCTGTAGATTCAGCTTTTCAAGGATCTTTACTTCTACAGAGGTTCCAAATGTGTTTCGCATAACAATGCGCAACGTGGTTGAAAATCATTAAAAGATCCAACATATTACCAAACAGAAACAATAATGGAAGACACAAATAAGGACAAATGGAACGAAGAGAATGACAGTACAAATACCAGATATATCAGTAATTTACCTATTAATCAACAAGGATGTAAATAGAAATCAAAATTCATACATATAATCACCTTCATTCATTCTTAATGGCGAATATATCGGTTATCCAGCACAAGAAAATATCTCGATAGGATGCTATAGAGTCATCTGTCGTGAATTTTAAGAAATACTCTTGAAGAAGATTGTTACTCAATTGATAATTGATATAAAATATATGAATATCAACTCCAAGAATTAAAGATATGAAGAAATATATGATTTAATTTTTACTAAATAACAATAGTTGTTAAATAATATGTATCTAAAACTTACCACAAAGATTAATAAAAGCTCGAAGAAAATTTTTAATATTTTAATACAAGAAGTATATAAAAGCAGTTACAAATTTGACTAAAACAATAATAGACAGATTATAAATTGAATTTAGCATTTCTATAATGATATTTAACAAAATTATCTTGATAGGATTCAGCCATACAGTATTGTATTAAATCCGCTAGATGGTTACTAAATTGTGTATTTTCCCATAACCTAAATATCCTATGAAATTGATTTATTAAAATATTTATGTATACCTGTTTACTCATACAGGAATTAAAATTTATTACATTGTGAACTTTAAATGGAAATCCCTTCGTTTTGTCAAAAATAATTGGCAAGAATGAATAATCATTATCAAGAGAGAGAGAGAGAAAGTTAAATCCAAGAAACTAGCACTTGATGAGATGTTGCTTTCATTTGGTATAAGTGATAAATTTGGGGGGATAAAAATCGAAATCTATATCAGTTGATGAGGGAGCTATTTTAATAAGAATGATATCATCAATGTATCTTTAGAAAGTATATGCAAAGTTTATAAAAATTGACTCGTAGAAGTGAAGATATATATTTGCTACAGCTGAACTAGCAGAGCCACCCTGAGGAACCTTCTTAATTTGCATATAAATTTTATTGCCTTGCATCAAGTAATTACTAAAAAGAACACACTTCAGAAGGTGATGCACGTAAGATTGATCCATATCCAAATGTTGTCTATTACAGAAATATTTGATTAAATCCCAAATTACTTTATATAGATATTTTATGTCAATTTTATTAAATAGGTTCTTAAAATCATAACTTTTAAATCTCAAAATATTAATAGTATCTAAGTTTTGAATTAATTGATAACTGTTATTAATAATATAAGTAGTTGAATTATCAATTATATTAGAATTGACTACATTTAGAATGGCCAATAGTGATTTAGCAACTGGTGCATATCATTTATGTCCAATAGTTACAGATCTAAAAGAAATAGGGTATTTATGAAATTTTGGGATCGTAATAATAAAAGGAGATTGTTGCAAGCTAATTTTAATAGTTTAAAAAATGAAATAATTTTCTTAGATATAGTTGTTGCTGAAGAATCAATGCTTTTAATTATATTATTGTGATTTAGAAATTCGTTTAAAATTTGTACATAATTTTTTTTGCAAATGATGGTGTAATTGTTAGCAGCTTTATCCACATATGTGATGACAAATTGTGATTTTAGTTCATTTATTGCCTGTTTCAAGTTAGTAAAGATAATTGTGGGTTTAGTTGTAGACAAGTTATCAATGTTTGAAATCTGTCAGAATGTTAACTTTCCAAATATCTAAAGCTTCAATGGCACAGTTTTTACTACAAGCAATTTTATATATGAATTTTTCTAAATCAATATTTAGTTATTTAATTAAAAGACAATGGTTTAATGTATTTTTCATTCGAAATTCGGTGCTATAAAGCAAAAGATTGTTTAGTGCTGAATTTTGAACAACATTAAGATCACTAGTAATTATGTGTTTATGATTGTAGTCAATAAATTTAGAATAATTTGGCTGGTTGTAAACACAAGGAAAATTGGGATTGATATTTTGATGTAATAGATATTTTCATGTATCATTACAATTGAAAATTTGTCTACCGAAAAGGGTATTATATTTAAATGTTTTGAAAATTTGAGTGTTACGAATAGGAAAATAATGTCTATACTGCTGAAATAAATAATTAAAATTTATATTATTGTAAAATGAATTTTGTATTTAATTACACAATAAGTAATATACACTTTTTATTTTGAAGACAATTAGAGGTAGAAAGGGGTTAAATGGACAGATGGAGTTTTTAGAATAAGCTCTTTTTAGAATAAGATCATATAATAGAGGTGATCATGATTAAATGACTTTAAGAAAGTATTATATACTTGATTTAAAAGTTGTTTTTTGATATCGAAAATCCACGTTTTTATAGTGTTTATGTTATAAGAAGATGTAAAGTTTTTTCTCGCTCAGTAATTTTTGCTTTTATGTTTAGATTTTGGCACTTTTTAGTGTTATAATTTTCTCGCTTGGATCTTTTAGAAGAGGCACTATCAGAATTATAATTTAGGATGTTGAAAATAGAGAGATCATAAATTAAATATTTACAGGTATTTTTTACTACATTCCTGTTATTATACATTTGATTTAATCCATTTGGAAAAATGGTTTTATACAGTTTGATTAGTGAATTTTCAAAATATAATCTATCAGCCGAATTTTATACAATGTCCAGAATCGAAATTGAAATATTATCTGTTCCATGAGGATCAAAATGGGCATATTCAAAGTTATTACCAGTGTTATAATAAACAGGAGGAGGAAGATGTGATTTGTGCGATGCTCGAGAAACTAAATTTCTCAACATGGTTTCGATGAACACTAGAACGAATGTGAAGAGGGGTACTTGTTTGTCCAATATATGGGATATTACAAGAGATACATGTTAATTTATAAACGCAATTATATACTTTGCAAAAAGTTAATATTTAGGGTTATTATTATTAATCTGAGAGGGTAAAGCTTACGGACATGTCTTACAACGTTTAACCCGGCAAGTAAGAAAATTGAGGTGTTTTGGTGAATAGTGATAGCTTGACATCTTGAGTGTCTACAAATCAAAAAGCGAAAAAATTGGCTGATGATAATCGATACCCTATATCCAAATTTATATAGGTTACCGGACACTAATATATTGATTAACAATTACGCTATTTTGTTAGGCGCTAACAAATAATAATAGAACAAATCATAGTAGTTGAGATTTTTACAGTGGTAATAAACAGTACAAAGTACATAAAATATAATACTCGGTTTAATCCAAAACTTGATTCTAAATAAACGATAATAAATGATTATAAATAATTTCTTGAATATAAATAAAAATTAAACATAAATATCAACATCTATTAACAGAAATATAAACAGGATTATCATATTATATATACGCAAATTACCTAATAGCATATAGCACTAATGGATAAACTGAGAGCTGCACTGAAAAGTGCATTTTTTACCAAAACTAACATGAATTTTAAATTGAACTCAAAAAGTTATGCCAAAAGGAAATAACATATTGGGAAGAGTGGAAGAAAAGTAATAATATTGAAAATGATTAATACTAAAATAAAAATAATTTTAATTCTTGGTCTCAAAAGTCATGATTTAGATATTAATAAAACTACAAATAAAAATTTTTAATAATAGATTATATATATACATAAATTATATATATATATATATATATATATATATATATATATATATATATATATATATATATATATATATATATATATATATATATATATATATATATATATATATATATATATATATATATATATATATATATATATATATATACATATATAATATATAAAATATGAAGGATATAAAAGAATTAAGAGAAAGAAGGCAGTGTGAGGTGCTTACATAATGGCGGTAAGGGGTAGTGACCTTACACCCCAGTTAACATCGTTACACCCCAGTTAGATCTTGCGGAAGTATTTAAACTGGTGACAACTCAGTGATTTCATTCAATATATTGATACTTCAGTTTATTTTACTACTCCATTTATAATGGTATTGTGATAATTTTGATTGTCACTCCGAAGGTCGGCAACAGTCGGTGCTGGCGTCCAGCAGTGCAATGCCGCGGCATCAAGGACGTGCACGTTGTTAACTGGGGTGTAAGGTCACTACCCCTTACCGCCATTATGTAAGCACCTTACACTGCCTTCTTTCTCTTAATTCTTTTATATCCTTCATATTTTATATATTATATTTTGTAATTAGTGTTTATTGCTGCCTTGCGCATAAATACTAAAATATTTTCTTTCTAAAGATTCAATTTTACATTTCTTTATTTTTCAATTATATATATATATATATATATTATAAAAAAATTATAATTTACTTTAAATAAATTAAAATATGAAATGGCAAAGGATCTGGGATTAAGCAAGTATAAATACAAGTAGACTAAAATAATTGAACTCAAGATAGACAAGAATTACATGCAGAAAATTACGAATGAACTCGTTCAAAATTGGCAATAAAGAATTAAATATTATATAAGAAACAAATAATATAATAATGGATTACATAGACATTTGAAGATAAGTCTAGTTCACTTCAAAAGGTTACATATTACTAATTGTGAGACCAGGAATTGAGTTCACACCAAATTTAGGTGAGAGAGTTATATGTGCAAGATTTATGAGGGTCTGCAATATCAAACAATGCAGTAGACTTAAGGACGACAGTTTACAGCTGCATTGACCCTAGAGGTCAGCTAGACTACAAAATCTGAGATGCTGAGGTGAAGCCACGAGAGTAGTTAAAGATGTCACCAATGGCAAGATGTCAGAGCGTATGGCCCAAAGTCGGTCAATCAGAGTCAAAGAGGCGTGTCAGACCTCAGACAAAAAGAGGTGGAAAGTTCTAGAGATAGATACGAGAATACAATAAGAGAGCAGTAAGAAATTTCAATTAAGAGCTGCAGAGCGAAAATGTCGCAGAGTCACAGTTCCAGCAAGAGAGCAGAATGCCAGAATGATCGCTTAGGAGTGTATTCCACAGAGTTGTCCGTAGATAGTCCACAAAAATGTCCTAATATGCAATTCTACGACAATCAGAGTCCAAGGTGTCTTCAACAAAATGAGCAGAACCAGTACGAGTAGCAGTACCATACTTCGAGTTGATACCTGTATAAAGTACAAGGATGAAAGCATCGTGGTTGGATATGTGCTTATTAACTTTTGTAACAGGTCATAGATCATGTCGCTAATAAATATTACTTGGTCTCACACGGCAAATCTCTCACTTTTTTCTCTCTCCACCTCAAATAATATATACTAATTGTTGTAATGAATTTAATAATTAAGATAATGTTCTGAATAAATGATTTTACTTGTAAAGTTAACAATGGTGCAATTAATGGAGTAGTATTATGCCAATTAATATTCTATTACAGAAACTAGCACTGAAGATAAATAATGGTGGATTTTAATAGCGGCAAATAACGCAATGTGTTTAATGTTATAGCACTCAATGAGTTACGATATTACGGCCATGTTTAGATAATTCAATTTAATATTATGTTTTGATAATAATTATCATATAGTGGTTAAAGCGGTATTAGTAAATAATCAACGCAACTAAGAATAAATAAACTTCAATGTTTTATTTTCAAACGTGCGGTATTAATTGTAATCAACGTATTAACATTTTAAAAAAATTAAAATGGTTAAAGGTATTTTAATAATCTTTTAGTTTTAGTGCACCGCACTAATAAAATGGATTTATATATTCTATTCAATAACATGCGCATGTGAAGCATAAATTAATGGCAGATTGTAAATTATTGTTTTTAATATCAGTTAATAACTACTGTGCAGTACGTACAATTTAAAATCTAACATGTGTAAATGTTCTTGACAACTGGAATTACGTTATTTAATTGTAAACAAGTTCGCTTGACACATGGTTTGAAATTCGCAAACAAAAGTATTAATTACTAGAAATTCCAATGATGCAATGCAGTCCTTTCGTAGCCTCCAGAAATATATATAGTTCAAAAATTACATTTTTAAAAAAGAACATATAAAAGCTTATAAAAGCCTATAAACAATATATAACGTGAAGAATTTGCTAATTTGTTGCAACTTCTCCCCACGTTAGTAAATATAAATTCAAAAGACTAAAATTAAAAAAGAATCAAGATGAAAAGGTTTTGTAGTAAGGAATGAACCCTATTTTGAATTATTTCAAACCATGTGTCAAAGCGGCCTTGTTTACAACTAAATAAAGTAATTCCAGTTGTCAAGAAAAAACACTTTAAGTCATTCATATGAAAAGGAGGATACTTATAGATTTAGTTATCGTAATATCAATACCTTCCTTTATATGAAGTTTAAATCAAAGAAATACAAATTGTGTCCGCTTTCTGGTTCTCTACAAATCAGCGATCGATCAGATTACAAAGGTTTCTGTGGGGGTGTTTATTTGCATCTATGGTATCAAATGTAGGGAATGTGAAATGATGCATATCGGACAGACAGGAAATCGTATAAATTTACGAATCAACTTGCACAGAAGTCAAATCAAACGTTTTAATAGCGCTACTTATGTAAACAGTCTGGAAATCCTGTATTTTCAAGAACACAGCTTTGGCAGCTTTATAGTTTCTATCATAGATATAGTCATAAAACTGAACTATCGAATATGGTGGGAAAACCAACATATAGAACAATTTCAGACGTATTTTCCATATGGTCTCAATACAATTAAATTTAATTGTCAATACAACCTTGGTTATTATGTGAAGCTGGGATGTGTTATGTAAGGCTGCTGTTATGTAAGGCTGGGATTACATTTAGGGAAAAATGTAAAACAAATAAACGAGGAAAGCGAGATAGAAGGTAAACAAATCTACATATACTTCATACAGTTACCTTACACCTTTCTGGTAGGTCGGACGGTCTGGATCTCAACAACAACATATACTTCATACGAAATATGTTTTAACGACTTTATAACGAATGTTTTGGGACAACCTAGATATTGTGAAAAATTGATTAAAACCGTATATTGAGTATACGAAAAACTTTTTTATTACGCGTATGGAGATTATGGAGTAAATGGCCTAATTTGGATGGCGGTAAAGGACATGTAATGTATCGAGAGGCAAACACGTCTTTTATTTACAATTGGTTTAAAGTTAGAGCTCTGTTTTTAAACATCGACTTAGAATGCAACAATGAGAATGAACTAAACAAGAAAGTTCAATCATACTTAAAGCATTGATTATGAAACACTTTCCAACTTCAATGAAATTTTATTTAAACATGTCTAAAATGCAATATATTCCTCGGTAATATTTTAAAACTTATCAATGCAATTTTATTTAAACATGTCTAAAATGCAATATATTCCCCGGTAATATTTTAAAACTTATCACAATACTAATAACAGAGAGTCTGTGAGAGTCTGGGGACGACGTGGAAACATATCCAATCCTGCTACGACTGTTGAATGCCATACTGCTCGAAAAACGCGGCATCATGGTTTGAGGTGCCATCGGCTTCAATAGCCGGTCGCGTCGGGTTCGAATCAGAGGCACAATGATGGCACGACGATATGTAGACGAGGTGCTGCGGCCGGTTGCACTTTTCGACCATCAGCGGTTGCAAAATACTGTTTTCCAGCAAGATAACGAGCGATAGCACACGGAAATCTTCAGTAGACATACCTCGAAAGATATACAGGTGCTTCCTTAACTTCCAGATCTCTCGCACATCGAGCATATATGGGACATGATTAGCCGTAGTTTGGCTGCCCTGCCCCCGCCTCAAACAAAGACGACCTGTGGAAATTGGTTGAAGGCATATAGCCATCCATCCCTCAGGAAACTATCTGCAAGTTCATCGCAACTCTTCATCAATGTGTTCCTGTTTGTATCGCCTCAAGAAATGGTCCTACTGCCTATTGATCACTCTCTCTGTGTCATTACTATATCGCATTATCCTTCTGGACATACCATTACTTATTTATATATGCCCTCTCTGTCTGTGTATCATTTACCATCACACACTATTCGCTCTTTCATGGTGTTGCATTTCCCGTGTCAGGTAGTGTGTGTATCAAAAATTGTTTATGACTTTTTAGAAGTGTAGAAAACAGGGATGAAAGGAAAATTGACTTTGATTATGAATAAAGAAAGTATTTTCATATTTTTAAATGTAAATGTTTATTCTGATACTTGTGCATGTTGTAAAATTTTACTGTTTTAAGCATATGATTCCGAAGATATGATGTTATAAATCAAAAAATAAATAATAGAGTTCACTATTTTCAAGATTTTATTGAAGTCACCAGAAAAAAAATGCCGTTAATTAGAAAATATATAATACACTAAACCTAAAACATTTCAAAATATTTTACTAAAAAGTATTTTTGAAAGTAATAAATGCTAATTTTCATATTTTTTTCATAAATCAAACAAAAATAAATTTTATTATAATATTTTTCAAAAATTAAAAAAAAAATACGTTTAGTGCATTAGTTTAGCCAGTATATGAAACTGCTAAAAATCATTCAAAGAGACGTTAAACTTGTGGAAATTGCACTGTATAAAAATGCCCTTTTTATTGTTGTACTCATATCCTCTGATTTTGAAGCGATGTCTTTCTTCTAAATTATTTCTAAAAATGTGATATATAATTTAAAAAATAAATTTTAAATTAAATATTTGAAGGAAAAACAATTATCTCTTACTGATATTTCTTAAAATTTCATAACTAATGCATTTTATTTTCTCATACTACTATATAGAGAGAATATTGTTGGACTGAAAATTTTTGAATTCAACATTTTTATAACTAAACAGGCCTTTTAAACACTTTTGGCAAAGATATCCATCTCACTCTATGTGTGTGTGGGGAGGGGGAAAAATAGTACAAAATAACTCATGAGGATATGAACAATGATATAAAGCATGTTTACACAACATATTTTATGTTCACGTACCACTGCATAATTGATTTCAGATAGTCTAAGAACAGCCTATTTTGACGAAATATCATAGCAATAGTATAACAAGAAAGATCAATCCTACTTAAAGCATTCATTATGAAATACTTTTCAACTTCAATGCAATTTTATTTAAGCACCTCTAAAATGCAATGCATTCCTAAGTAATATTTTAAAACTTATCACAATATTACATTAATTTATTATATTTGAAAACTTAAACCTTTATCGTAAAAAATGAACTTCATTCAATTGACGGCATTGAAATATAAATTGCCTGGTTTAAACATCTCTAAAATGCGATACATTCCTCGGTAATATTTTTAAAACTATCATAATACTACGGTAATTCATTATATTTGAAAACTTCATCGAAAACAATTGGAATTCATTCAAATGACGTCATAGAAAAAATAACACGTCTGGATCTCCATAAAAACAGCATATCATTCATAACATTTTCCCATTCATTTCATTCATCACAATACTATAATAATTTATTTTATTTAAAATTTAAGACCATGGAGCTACAAGTAATTAAACTCTATGCTTAAAACTTCATCGAAAAAAATCGTACTTCTCTTTGTAGAATCAAAGAATATTATTTCATTCATATCAGCTACGCAGACTCCATGAGCTATATAATGTTGTGTTAAAGAAATACAGCAATTCTAATACAACTCATTCTACATATTTTGCTGTTTACATTTCACATAAGTGCAAAATAGGCTTCGTTGAGAAATAATCAAATTTGGATGAGCATTTAAACTCATATATATTGTAATTGCGTTGTTTCAGTATGTAGATGCACAGAAATTAAGCAAAAAGAAAGTGGTTTTAGGACGGATACAGCACTCAATATGAATTAAAAAAGAACTTTAAAAATCATGATTTTGAGACAAGATGGATGCCATATATCATTTTGAAATGGGTCACGTGATCGTTTCATATCATGGTCACGTGATCGCTTCATATAAGTGGTGTAATTATTATTTTAATTTTTATTTAAAAAACTACGAAATATATTTCGCTGATTTTTTTTTATATATTTTATGGAACAATTTGAATATAACCTAAAATTTTCGAAGCAATTTGTGAATTTTAAATCCGCTTAAAAAATGCTTGCAAAATTAGGTCCCATGGGCTCAATGTATTTCATTTTTTCAACCCGGGTTCAATCCAAAACTAATTGGGCGGTATTATTCATTTATATCCCCATAGGTCCTACAGACCGTCTGAACAACATACTAGAATTTCATTTTGATTAAGTCATTTTTACGGCAATTATCGTGCTAACGGACAGACAGACAGACAGACAGAATGAACAAAGTCATAAACACTTTTCAACTTTGTTGTAAAGTGTTAAAAAGTAATTTTGTATGATTACATTTCAAAACAAGACTTTCGACTACATTCCAATGAATCGTATTTCTAATAGTTGTAACAAATTTTTGCCATTCAAAAACTTTAAAGTCGCTACGACTTACAGGTGTTTAAAAACGAATGGTAGAAACGTTTTTAACTACAATGAATTTGGCAGAATATATACGGCAACAAAATAGGGGAATGTAATTGCCATACGAGTGAATATTGGCACTTTATACATGGTCATATTATTAGTGGAAATAATAGATTTTTTAAAGAAATTGAAATTGCAGGAATACTTCAAATTGGGAGCAAAATATAGAAAACAGAATTTTTGTAATATGGGTAATTCTTTTGCTAAGGAAATAGACCAATTTATTTATAAAATGGCTGTAAAAAATGGCATACCCTTACAGGTATTTGACGAATGGCGTTCAGTAATTTTGGAAATATTTAATGATTGTTATGACTTTGTTTATAAAGACAATAAAAGCGTTAAAAGATTTAATCTGGATTACCAGAATCTCAAAGCGTTGCAGAAGAATTTTGTTATTACATATTTGGACAAGGTTTATACGAATTTTGTTTTTACTTGTCGTGTTTTATATTTTCAGCTTATAGAAGAGCAGTATCAGAATAAAGAAATGTATAAAAAACTCAGATTGCCTAAATTGGCAATTGATAATAAAATTAGGGCTTTGTATAAGCGATTGAGTATGAAGATGGAAATTTTTAGAATCCCTTATATCGTTATGATTCCTAAGTTGCATAAGAACCCGATTAAATTCCGACCAGTGACTGTGGGTTTTAAAACTTACCTTACAAGGGAAAATGCTATGCTATTGCGGATTCCCCAACCTATTATTAAGAAGATCAGGAAGATGGGTAATTGCACAATAAATAACAGTCAAGAAGTGGTAAATATTTTAGAAGAACATCCAGATAAGTTATATTTTAAATCATACGACTTTAGGGATCTTTTTAATTGTGTCGATTTGAAAGTATTGTACGGTTTTTTATTGCAAATATATGAGGAATTTGAAATACAGTCAATCTTGGATTATTATAAATTTAAGGCCACGCTCAACTTGGTATTATACGAAACTATTTTGTTCAATGGAACCGATTTTTACCAACAAATGCAAAAAATACCCTTGAGGGGTGGATGCTCATCAGCATTGGCAGATCTTTATCTGTATAAATTTGAAAGTGTATCACATTTGAATAACGAGTTTATTTATTTCCGTTATGTTGACGATTTGTTGGCGGCTACTACAGATTCAAATTACGTCCTCGATTTTAGCGGATATCCTGATAATTTGGAATTGATACAAACGCCAAATAAATATACAGTAATATTAACTTCTTAGACTTAAATATTGTATACAAATAAGAAGACAAGCTAGAATATGATATCTACGACAAACGCACTACATTTAAGTTTGAATTAACAGCTTAATGCCTTGGGAATTAAATCTAGACAAGAGTATTTCTCGAAATATTATAGTTAATAGTATTAGGAGACATCAATGTATTATTGGAAATGAAAATATACGAAAAGTACGAGACAAGGCATTTATTGAACATGCTATAACAAACGGATACCTCAGGAAATTCCTAAGAAGACATGTATACAGTACATGTAGATATAGTGTTAAATCTCATCTGAACGAGATACTTGATAATATTTAATTGTATTAGAATCAACTTTTTTGCATATGGCAACACGTTATAATAAAAAAGAAATGTAAAACGAAGTATCTATCTAATATGGGTTCTTTTAACTTTGCATATAGAAAGGAATGGAATAACATTATTTGAGTGATTTCATCGAGATGGTTTAAACGTAGTGTTTATTGACGTAGTGATTTTAATGTTAAGTGTTTTTATATTTATATTTATACGTAATTTATGGATTTTTATAAGATTTTTTATATGGTATTGTTTTTAACTATTTAAAGTTTTATCTTTAAATTGGAATTTTATAGTGTGAGAGAGAATATTTTACGAGTGTAGGTTTAGTTTTAGTTTTTGTTCATCTATAGAGTGTTTAGTGATAATCTTTTGGGTCTTTCACGTTCGGTACTTGTGGTTGCATTGGGGTTTACTACGGATGCGTGTAGGCTTCCGGGAGTGGTTGTCGCGACCATGCATTTGGCTGATAACCGGGATTTAAATGAGGTCATAATCCCCCATTGGTCTTCTTTTTGCACCTTTCCCGTATGTTTACCCTTTTCATCTTGATTCTATTTTAATTTTAGTCTTTTGAATTTATATTTACTAATGTGGGGAGAAGTTACAGCAAAAGCGCAAATTCTTCACGTTATATATTATTTACAGGCTTTTATAAGCTTCTATACGCTCTTTTTTTAAAATTTAATATGTGAACTATATATTGTGTATATATATATATACATATATATATATATGCATATATATATATATATACACACACACACATATATATATATATATATATATATACAGGGTGTCCCAAAACATTGACCTCGGCTTTTATTCCTAAAAATATTAATCTTAAGACATATATAATAAATTACAAAGTTGCGTAAAAAGGTACAGCATTTTATGTAATTGATTAAAATTTTCAAGGGAATAAAACTTTAAGAAATACAAAATTTATAATTTCCCCCGTACAAAAAAATTTCTACAGAGTTAAATGTGCCCCATACACTAATAAGGTGGTGTACAAAATTTCAGAATTTTATCATAAAAAGTTCCAGAGATATGTTTAAATAAAGTTGGTGAGGGATTAATCATAAATTAAAATGTAAATGCTTAGAGCAAGAGTGCAAATGACGGAACGCAGAAATGCATTACAGGCAAATACTATCTGTCTCTTATCTTTAGATTTATTTAAAATTTTCAAAAATATGCTTCCTGAAAAATACCTTAAAATTTGACATGATTAATTACAGAATAAAACTTGAAAATAGCACAATCAAAATGAACATTAAAATAGCTTAGAAATGTATGCATATGCAAAAGTATGCCTCACGTATGCGTCACATAATCGCAACAGACGCATCATCACATGAAAAAGTTATTTTTGCTGTGACATTGATCAATCGCCTCGCTTATGCAAGCGTATCATGCGCAGACCGGCAGTCTGAAGGACCCTTAAGTATTTCACATTTCTGCTACATTTTGGAAGTGTAGTTAGTCTGTGCCGACAGTATGTCGCAATACAGCAACGGAGAACTTTTGAAATGCTTATGCTGTACAGTTTATGCAATCTCAATGCTAACGAAACTGCACGGGAATATCAACGCACTTTTCTCAATTCTGGACATCCTTCTGGGAGATTTATTTCCCGATTGGTGCAACGAGTACGTGAATGAGAAAGCGTACATCGTGTAGGTGGACTAGGTAGGACCAGACTCTACTCCACTGACGGAAATTTCGTTTCAAATTGCAAAAATTATGCTAAATTAATGAAAATGACGTTTAGTTCTTGAATTAAGTATTAATATATTTTAATATATGGGCTACGTTGCTTATTGAGAATGCTATCAATATTAATAATTGTTAATTTAGAGTTGTGCGAATTAAATATAAATTAATTGGGTACTTTGAAATACTTTGACATGTTGTCACTCGGAAAATCGCCAAATATGCAATCCGACGATTAAAAAAACAGTATCGTGGATCTTATACATTTTGTTTTATTGTAAAAGGAGTAAATGTATTGCATTGTATAAGGAAGATCATGTGTTGCCCACATCAGATTTGTTTGTTAAACAGTAAAAAACGTATTTTTCTCATGACAATAATTGCACGAATAACTGATGAATGAAATTCAATCAAATGTTGATATTAATTGACAGAATGTTTAAAAAATTTCACACAAAAAAATCTTTTCAAATGCAACTTGTGTTCCAGTTTCAAAAAATATACCACTCAAATCTTAAGGCCGTATACGTTAATTTGATATGTTGCTATATTCTTTCGCGGCGAATATTAACAGATTCATCAGATGCACAGCAAGAAAGCTTACAAAATATTATAGATTCATATACTTTAGGAGCCGTTTCTATTAATCCATGTCGAAGTATGCAAGTAAAAAAAAGTGCTATACTAAGGTTTGTTATGCATAAAGTTTGTAAATTGAAGAGGCAAATTAATATGGGATGGTTTACAAAAAAAGTGTTCAGTTAAAGGTTAACTGACATCTCAGATAATGAAGTTTATAACCATTATGCGACAACTAGACGCTTTTTAATTTTCAGTGGAACTATAGGTAGGTGCATGTTTCTCAAATACGGACACCTTTTTATTAAACACTGCGTGTTGTCATTTCAAGAAACTAAATGTTTTCCATAAAAAGAATTTGGAAAGCTATGAGTTTAAAAAAAAAAAAAACAATGGTTCAAACGAAATAAGTGGTTTTAACAGGAAAAAACGACCTTATGCTTTAAATATAAGCTTTTAAAGCATCTATTCCTGCCATCAACCGAAAAACTTTTAAGCATTTTTTTTCTCTATTTTAATATTTTAACTGATATATAATGCAACATTTATGAATGTTAATTTATCGTAAAAACACGTGGTTTCACTTTTTTTTAAATACACCCCGTAAAACTTTACTAAACAAAACCCTTAACTCATTTCTAAAATTTCCGGAAACTACACCCTTTTCTTATAAACCGTCAAATATGTGTATACGAAAAATAAAGATAAAAAACGAAATGGCATATATTTCTCAAAACTGAGATATAATATCAAATTTCTCTATTTGATTTATGACAAAACAAATAATTCAGGAAAATCTCAAAATGTATTTATTGTGATATAAAACAAGAAAGGGGAAAATAAATTTAACTCAAAGCATAATTCCTTTTTTTCGGATAATATCGTTTGACATTTCAAAAAATATTTAAGAATGGCAGCATACACAAACTTCCAGCTTCTGCAAAAATAATGGTATCAATTTGTTATGAAAGTAAATTTATATTTCTGATATTTGGAATGAAAAGTCTGATATGCCCAACACACCACTTTAGCTACAAATTAACACGTTTCGATATTGTAACGGAAAATAGGAAATGGCTCTAGTTCGATGGAGCTGAAATGGTTTTGCTTGAATAAAATTTCTTTGTGGGTGGTATGTTCCTTAAACATTTTCAAAATAGTTGAATATATTAAAATATCGAAATTAAAACCACAATTTCAAAATACTTCAACATATTAAAATATCAAAATTATAACTACTATATTTCGAAAACTAAGACTATGGTTCGATATCTAATTAAATATCTTGCAGGGCTTTCAAAGAACTACAATTTTTTTGCAAATTGTTTACAGCTTTCAGTTTTGTCCCAACTTGACGTCGAATCACGTCTTTGACTTTAGAGTCAAAATATCAAATTATTTTGCTAACTTGCCAGGCTAAACACTAACTCTGACAAAAATTAAAATTTAGGTGAATCTATAAAATTATCTTGCCGCATCTAAATACGTGCTAGAACGAGGAAGTTATAATATATTTAAATATTTTTGTATTAGAAGTTCATACTTCCATTTAATCCCTTCAAACCTCATCAATTATTAAATATCCTTAGAATCCCTAAGTTCACATCACTTTCTATTTTCTTTGAAATAAAACAAAATATCTTGCACATGTGCACAAATATTTCACCGAGGAGGAAACACATTAAACTCCTGACATTTTACTATTACAGCTTTCCCTCCCATTTGAAAACTTTAAATCTTTTAGAAACTTTAAAACTTTAAAGTAAAATGTAAAATATTAAAAAATCGAAATTATAACTAATACAGTTCAAGAACAAAGAACTCAATCTGCAATCCAATGATATATATTCTTGTAAGCTTTTAAAGAGCTACTGTAAAGGGTGATTACTGCCTTTTGTTCAGAACAAACAATTCTGGTTTTTGAGATGTAAGCATTCCGAACTTTTAAAACGGAAAGTTTCAATCTTCTTCAACTTGACAAGACAACTCCTCGAAAACTATAAGAGCTTTGTTAAAAAAAATTAATCTAGTAATTTGATTTCTTACTAAACAGTTTTGTCGCGTACTATTTATATCTATCTTATAGTTTAGAAGATATTTCAAGTGACAGTAAGCAGAGTAAAGCAAAACTCCTCGAATAAAAATTACTTTGAAAAGCAGAAACTTTCCAATTTGAAAGAATGGAATTGTCAGTTCCCATAGAAGTTCGCAATATCTATGGTTTATAACTGGATTCTTGCTGCTGTTGCATATATCAGCAATTTTATACTGACGAGTGCATAATGTCACATGACTGGCCATGGATGTAATTGGAGTGTATTCCGAGTTCCTGAAAATATTCTCCAATTACACAATTTAAATAAATTTCAATTCACTAATACCGTCAAGTATGCAGACACTAGAAGGTATGCCCGTCATATGACGGAATTAAAAATTTGCAAAGCATTGCCTCCTATTTAGCATCATTTTTATCAATTTGGTGACATTTTTGTCAATCTGGATTGGATATATAAAAAAAGTCGGCAAGTTTGTGACATCCCTCCAAAGTTTTCGCCAAGCATTACGGACTGACGGAAAAATGGGTTATTCATATAGTCGCTTGTTATATTTGTTCTTTCCAAGATATTGAATTTCATCTATTAGTCGTTATTTTAATTGATTTAGCGTCATTTTTATCAATTTGGAGACATGTTTATAAATTTGGCGATATTTTTGTCAATTTGGTAACATTAAAAAAATCTCAACAAGTTGGCGATACTCCGTCAATTTCAACGTTAAAATTTCGCCAAGCGTTACCCAGAGATAGAAAGATAAATAGACAGATAAATCAAGGTATTTCCATTATTAATATCCTGTAGTTTATTCAAGTAAAAGTAACTACGTGTATATTGCGTGAATTAAGTAATTGTTTATTAACATTAATTCCTTTCAAATTGTACTTTGATAAAATAACACATAGTGAGGCTTTTGAAAATGTGAAATCATATTTTTACTTAAAGTATGCATTCTATGCGCTTTTTCAAGATAACAATTTATGCATGAACACATATTCGTATTGCTAACTCGTACTGCTAATTATCCTGTTTTTGTGGTTGCTCTATACGAATGCAGATAATGAATCTTGGCCGATATTTTGCTAAAATAATATTGCTATTTGCTATTTAAAATAATTTTCTATTTAGAATAAAAGCATTAAACATTTATGACTCCTAGCAGTATTGAAATTTTTATTTCAGGAAATATAATTTGTTTATAAAATCAGTTGTCTCTCCAATATGCCATATCAGTTTTTTTTAGTTTGCCATATAATGTAAACATTAGTAAAATTATTCACGATCGAAATATGTTCTATAATGCTGTACAGAGATGTTACTAAGAAATAGTGTTTTTACGCTTCTCATTTCAAAACTGCTAACAGTCTTAACAATCGCAATTCCTAACTTTTTTTTCCCAATGGCCAGGCACTAGACTTTAGAACTAGTCGACTTACGTCGTTTTGCCCCTGTGTACGGCCGAAATCGTGAACCATTTTGCCGTCCCCAGGCGGACCAGAGGGGGACGGAACACACTGCACCCACAACACACAACATCCATGTCTTACGTGGGACTCGAACCCACAACGTGGCGGCCGATTGATCGCTGGAAACACTCGCCTTGACCGTTCCGCTACCACGTCGACTTAAATGAGCCAACAGCACACGGTGTTCCCAGGTGGTCACCCACCCAAGTACCATCCGCGCCCGATGCTGCTTAACTTTGGCGATCTAACGGGAACCGGTGTTTTCTGCAAGGTAGAGCCGTTGGCTCCGCAATTCCTAACTTGAAAACTTTAATTTGAAATAATGCAATTTTACAACCAAAATTTCTGAAACTTCTATAGCATTTTGAAAGAAAATATGTGACCATTTGTAACAAACTACGAAGTCGCGTGAAAATATTTGTAAAGTATTTAATGACAACATTGATGAAATATTTAATTTCTGATGCGATGGAAATATTTAATTAACATTTTTGGTCTCCGTGATCTCGCTCCTAAATTAATTTATCTTTAAAAGTTAATACCAAACATCGCGAGCCACTTTCTACGAAATTAACTTTCTACTTTAGAAAGACATTATTGGAAGTTTCAGGATTCTCAAAATATTCAAAATGAATTTAGAATTTGAATGTAATCCAGCAGCTCTAATCGGTAAAATACACGTAGATTGAAGATTGATTGTTACATAAATTGAAAAGTCAATTTGAAATATATTGTTTAAAGCAGCAAAAACAGATCACAACTGTAATAGAAGGTCTTTATTTCACATCTTTAAGACGTACAAAACTTTAAAAGGCCAGAGCGCTTTCGAGCGTAAATACGCTCTTCATCAGTGGCTACATGGACATAGGAATAATGATCGCTCATATATAGACCAGAAAAGGTGACAAATTTGCATAAATACAATTATCAATAAACTTACGTTTATCTAAGGAGAATCCAAAAATACAAAACATTTTGCAAAAAATCGAGCATAAATCGCGAAAAGAACAGTAAAAATTTACAATTTTATTACAGAATTTTCAAATTCAAAATTTTTTTTAAAAATGGGGGCAATCAGGTCCAATCCCCAAGAGGATGACGTCAAAGATAACTATGAAGAGACTTGAATTGCATGGAGTCGAAAATGAGTCGCCAAGCATAATTTAAAACTGAACGGAGTCAAAATTACAAATCGACTCGCGGGAAACATAAATAAAGTGGGACTCAAAAAGGAGAATATTACGAGGGTTATTACATCGCATAAGAAGGAGAGTTCTTTCAAAAATGGGCCGGAAATTTTCTTTAACAACAAAATGAGCAAGGGCCGTAGAAAGTTTACCACCTTTGACATCCCTAGCATGTTCTGCCAAGCCTGTTATGCTTGACGACTCATTCCCGACTCCATGCAATTCAAGTCTCTGCATAGTTATCTTTGACGTCATCCTCTCGGGGATTGGACCTGATTTCCCCCATTTTTTAAAAAAATTTTGAATTTGAAAATTCTGTAATAAAATTGTAAATTTTTACTGTTCTTTTCGTGATTTATGTTCGATTTTTTGCAAAATGTTTTGTATTTTTGGATTCTCTTTAGATAAACGTAAGGTTATTGATAATTGTATTTATGCAAATTTGTCACCTTTTCTGGTCTATATATGAACGATCATTCCTACTTCCATGTAGCCACTGATGAAGAGAATATTTACGCTCGAAAGCGCTCTGGCCTTTTAAAGTTTTGTACGTCTTAAAGAAGTGAAATAAATACCTTCTATTACAGTTGTGATCTTGTTGTTTTTGCTGGTTGAAATCAGACGTGATGCCAAATTTTATTTATATTGTTTAAAAATTGAAAACATTTTCAAATTTTGAGAATAAAATCAGGTGTTTATAAACTCACCAGTCATTTTTCTGAAAACTCTGACTAATCATTTTCTATTTTGTTTTTAATTTCTAAATCATGCTGACAACTACTAATAGAATGCAGTGCTTGAAAGGTGTGCCATTCGAAGGTATGAGCCAAGAGTTCACTCATAAATTACATAAACGACCTTCAACAAGGGCATAAATGAAATAATTGGTGAAAACATTGGACAGGGAGTGTTCAGGACGACAAACTGTCTGTTTGATCTCCAGTATCACCAGAAACTGTATAATACATAGAAGACGCAATCAATTGTAGTACTCGTGCATCAACAAGGAGTCTAAACAGTAAGATTGATGTTACTCTTACGTTTTCACATACACCTGACCTCAAACCTTAGGTTTTTTTTCATGTAGGATTTTATAAAATCAGAGGTGCACAAAGTTAAAATTAACTTCATTAATCAACAGAAATGGCGGTTCGTAGCTAGCGTGGATAAGACTACACCCGATATATTTAACATGATGCTACTACTGAAAGTTGAAATTTGCTCTTTAATATACAAGGTGTTGTTATTGAATCGTACTATTTCTTGCTGTTTACAAGATTATCAATGACAAGGTTTGCTGTTTCCAAGGTTATTTATCTGTGGCAAAAAGGAAAATATTAAAAGGATTTTTCACAGAAATGGATAGTGCATCATGAACACTATGTACAACTTTTCGTGCATAAATCCTTCTGTTTGAACTGCATTCAATTTTTACATGTTATACATGTAAAGAAAATATGTCCCAACCCGGATTCCAACGATGGATCTTCGTCACTAAATGCTCTATCCATTGATCTCAGGGACGAATACAGTTTTTTCCATAATTGAAAAAAAAAGATCAATTTTCTCGCAAATTTCAGATGTAAATAACCTCATCATTCTTCAAATTTCTACGTTCCCTACAATAAATATTGCATATATTTTGACTCATTACAATGACTTAAGAAGTCATTGTAATGAGTCAAAAATCCTAATTTCAGATTATAATACATTTAAATGTTCAGAGCAGTACAGAATACAATATAAATATAATTCGGAATGTTTGTGTGCCTATCTGCGTATATTTGTATCTGCCAGTGTGTTTGTGTGTGTGTGTGTGTGTGCGTGTGTGAATTTGTCGGCAAAATATCTTTTGAGCAAGTTGAATTATTTAAATAAACTTGTTGAATTATTTGCAAGTTGAATTATTTAAATAAACTTGTTGAATTTTTTGCAAGTTGAATTATTTAAATAATCATTACAGACTGAACGGCTCCAGAAAGAAGGAGTGAAATATTTGGCTTTTTATCAAAATGGTATTAATTTATTCTCAAGAACAAAGTTTGAAATCGAAAGTACAATTTAGAATTCGCCAAAACGATGGAACAAAATGGATTCTTGAAACGATGTTTCCGAAACATGAATTTAGAAGAATTTAATTTAATAAAAGAGGGGGGGGGGGTATTTCATTACAGTTTCTAAATGCAGACCAAGAATCTACTAAATGTACTGTTGACTGTGGAGTGATTTTGAAAATAAAATTCCGTCAACCACGTAAGCAACTCTTGCGATCCCATTTTACCTGATTTGACTGCAATATGAATGTTTGACAGAAGTAGTAACATCGTTTATGAAAGCTTGTGCAGAGTTCTTTTATATCCATCTGGTCGATTATTTCCCGAGGCGACATGGTTTTTGTTATTTTCCTGCTGCAATACGGTACTTTTTACTTTCCTTATATACATAATGTATAAGGAAAGTATTGTGACGGGGTCGAAAATTCGAATTCGAGTTTTCGACGGTAGAGCACGTTTCAAGCATCCCTGATCACGAATCAAACATTTTTGAAGTGATGTCTGTGTGTGTGTGTGTGTGAAAGTATGTGTGTGTGTGTGTGTGTGTGTCAATGAGTCTGTGGAGACATTAACTGACGAACGAATGGACCGATTCGAACCCAATTTGGTACAAAAATCACAATCCGTAAACACTGGAAGTCTATTGTTTTTATCCGCAATCGAATGTTCAGAACTCCCCTAAATTTTCGAATGAAATTTTGAAAAAATCGTCAAAAAATCAAAACCACAAATAAAGTTACGCAAATAGACATTTCTTCTGTAATTTTTCATTAGAAAACGATTGACAGACATTTTAGAACGCTAACATGAACCGTTTTCGAGATATTGTACATTTTTTAAAAAAATTATCAAAAAGTCATATAAAATAAAAAAAAAATTCCTATTGAGAAACATGTTCACTTTTAATATGTAATACCATGCGATAAATTGAGTAACATCATTCTCGTGGATCTAGCTCGTTCCATTCATGACAAAAGATACTTTGAATAATACTTTTATATTTGAACGCCAATAGTCATTTATCTGCTGTAAGAATAACTTATTTCTTAGTGCATAATGCTTGGCGAGATTTTGGCGAAATGTCGCCAACTTGGCGACTTTTTTGAAATGTTGCCAAATTAACGAAAATCTAGCCAAATGGATAAAAATGACGACTAATTGTCGAAAATTAAATATCTTGGAAAGAATATTAGTATCTACTATAAGAAAAACCTATTTTTTTACTGTAAAAGAAGTAAATTCATTGCATTATATAAGGAAAGTCATGTGTTGTCCACATCAGATTTTTTTTAAATGTGGTTAGCTATTTTCGCAATGCCGAGAATTTCATTCCTAAATCAATGGCTTTAGAACAGACCCAACGCTTTCAATCACAATCATGTACAACGATGCATTTTTGTCTTGTTTCTTGGAATTGTCCGTATACAAAATCTTGAATGGCTTTTAATTTGTGTCCGCGATTACTCAAATTTCCAATTTGTTTTTCCCAATTTTTTAACTGCAGCAGGTTTTTTACTAATTTAAAGCGATGTTGTATAGATCGTAGAGGGTGACATGATCGTTTACTTGTATTTCTCCAATATTTCACTGTAGCTTCCTTATATTCAAAACTTATCTTCGGTATCTGTACGTCACCTTCATCAGAACCCAAATTAGCATCAGCACTAATATATTCTGGATCGCTTTCGTCGTCAAGCTCGTAATCAGATGATTCTTCCTCAATCTCAGCACTTTGCATCGAAGTAACATATTCATGAATGACTTCATTGATTCTGTTTTTCAGATCTCTTTCTTCTTGGGTGGAAAGAGCTATTTGAAAACAATTTTAAGTATATTCCTGACGAAGCAACCATATTACGTTACATGCGGTGATGCTAGTCATTTCGAATTAAAGGAGTTCAAAATTACGAAAAAAAAATAATAAACAACAATGCGAAATTGTAAATGTAAAAAATATTCAAATAGTTTAAACACACTGTTCTATTAGCCATTGATAGCGTAAAAAAATCATGTAACAAGCTTGCATTCAAACAAACAGTAAAGAGAAATAAACTATAAAAAATGTCACTGGAAATACGAAATGTGCAGTACTACCGAACAGTAAGAGAATCGAAGAGCAAAGCAAACGAATCGATTCACTTTTTCCGTACTTATACTCGGGAAACGTGACGTATACTGTACGCCAACGTTGGCGCCGACTTCTACAGTAGGGTTACATTTGGCGATGAAAACTATTTTCTTCAATATTTTATTGTGTCGTTTCTATTGCTATAGGGAAACTGGTACTTACACAATGTGTTGTGACAGACCAATACTATTCACAGTAATTTTTTCATCAAAATCGGTGGGGGGTCGGTCAGGAGACCTTCCTTGTTAGATATATATATAATGCAAATATTTGACATTGCTGATACGTCCGAATAAGAAAAATACTAATAAAAATTTTTTAAATAAAAGTTTACTTGCAACATATATGACGTTAAAATTACAAGTGGTATGACCTTAGCACATTCGGCGTATTGAAGTCCTTCATCAGAAACACATGACAAATATAAGGTACACTAAAGATTTTAAATATAATAATAATATAAAGCTTTTAAATATAATTACTCACCAGTTAGATTTAAATAATACAAAAGACCAAACGGCAAAGTGAAATTTCATATTACGAGAAAAGTTCAAGACGAACATAAATTCATAAAATCAAATATAAAAAAATCTGATGTGGGCAACACATGACTTTCCTTATATAATGTAATGAATTTACATCTTTTACAGTAAAAAAAATAGGTTTCTCTTATAGAAGATACTAATATTCTTTCCAAGATATTGAATTTTCGACAATTAGTCGTCATTTTCATTGATTTAACGTCATTTTAATCCATTTGGCGAGATTTTCATTAATTTGGCAACATTTCAAAAAAGTCGCCAAGTTGGCGACATTCCGCCAAATTCGTCGCCAAAATCTCGCCAAGCATTATGGACGGAGAATTAAGTTATTCTTACAGCAGATAAATGACTATTGGCGTTCAAATACAAAAGTATTATTCAAAGTATATTTTTTCATGAATGGAACGAGCTAGATCCACGAGAATGATGTCACTCAATTTATCGCATGGTATTACATATGAAAAGTGAACATGTTTCTCAATAGGAATTTTTTTTTATGTGACTTTTTCATAATATTTTTGAAAAATGTACAATATCTCGAGAACGGTTCATGTTAGCGTTCTAAAATTTATGCCAATCGTTTTCTAATGACAAATTACATAAGAAATGTCTATTTGTGTAACTTTATTAGCGGTTTTGATTTCTTGACGATTTTTTCAAAATTTCATTCGAAAATTTAGAGGGATTCTGAACATTCGATTACGTATAAAAACAATAGGCTTCCAGTGTTTATCGATTGTGATTTTTGTACCAAATTTGGTTCAAATCGGTCCATTCGTTCGTCAGTTATCGTCTCCACAGACTCACTGACACACACACACACATACTTTCACACACACACATACTTTCACACACACACACACACACACACACACATACACACACACAGACATCACTTCAAAAATGTTTGATTCGTGATAAGGGATGCTTGAAACGTGCTCTCCCGTCGAAAACTCGAATTCGAATTTTCGACCCCGTCACAATACTTTCCTTATACATTATGTATATAAGGAAAGTAATACCAAGAGCTTTGATAAAAGACATATTTAATAAAACATTAAATATTTAATTCTTTTGGTATGCATATAGTGGTTTAAAATTCATGGAATCGAGGATAAGGCGTCAGGCAAAATTAAGTTTCTGAACAGAATCAAAATTGAAAATGAAATCCTGATACAGAAATATCAACAAGGCGTTATGAAGTAAAATGTTCTAAGACTTATTACAACGTGTTAAATGAAAAAATTTATGACACAGAGCAACAAAATAATTATTGAATTATTGACACAATTATCGTTGATCACCAAACAGTGCTCAATGTAGTGACTTAACTTTACTAATAAACTTAACTTTACTAATACGTATATACCTATTACTTCTTTTTATTCTATTACTTAAAACAAAGCTGTTTTATCATCTATTTTAACAAAGCTTTCAATGTTTGTTCTACTTTTAAATACTTAAATGATGAAATTAACTTTATTTTCCATCTGGATACGATGGCACCTATACTTATAACTTTATTTATACGGATTACTGTAATGTTTTTTCTAAATTTATTGATCCCAATTCTGCACTCACTATCTTCACCGCTGATTTTCCATACAAAACTAGTGTTCCATTTAATTTTAAAATCTTTCACCTTCCTGTTCCGTTCCGTCATGAATTCAATTTTAAAATCTTTAACCTTCGTGTTCAGTTCTGTCGTGAATTTAATTTTAAATCTTTCCATTTCGCCGTTATTCCGCCGTTTATCCGTATTCAGACCAACAAATTCAAACTTAATCAATTAAATCAGGCTGGGGTAGACGTTGACACCTGTTTACTTCAAGTGATAATGTGGTGGTAGATAAAACACATTGCGCGCATAATTAGCAAAATAAAAACACAATAATCCACCATTACCTCTTTGCACGAGTTCCTACAAATAATCGTTAAATCAAAACACTCTACGTTAAAATCCACATCTTTAACATAAATTATCATTTATTCATTTCTCTATATTATTATGATTAAAATTACACGAATTTATTAACAAATGCATAAGGTGGAGAAAAACACCGGGTGAGACCAGGTCTTCGAATATTTTTCCAAAAATCGACCTAATATACATAAAGACTGTACAGACCTCTGCATTCCGGGTCTGTAAATCAGCATGACTGAAATCTTTACCTATATTCTTTCTGACATTTGGAGTCAGATTTCGTCTTTTTCTATAACATTGTAATATATTAAATAACGAATCACTATACTGCTTGAAAACAGAACTCTCTGAACTTTTTCATAATAATTCTGGATAATCACGACTATCTCTCATCACCTTTGGATTGTCAATTTATATGAATAACACTACTTGAATTCCCATTCCTGGATTCTTATTCAAATTTGCAGTTTAATTTCTCTATTTGTGGCCACATCATTTGGCCTGGGGTTCAGACACGCCCTCCTTGCTCTCATTGGATTCTCCTCAGTGCGATATCGCATCTTCGCATCATTGCCTCTTTGAGTTTTCAATGAAGCTCGGTTTAAGTTTTGGACCAGGGATATATTTTCCCCAATCACACCTGCAATTTGTGGTACGTGAATGCATTGGGAGTCATGACTGTCATACAACGGCGCCTAAAAGTAGTCATAACAAACGGACAGTTGGCATTATATTAACTGAACATGCTCGTAATATTAAAAACGAAAAGTTATTCGCTGCTTTATCCGAAACTGTTCTAAATGATCATCCTGTTCGATAAGACCTTTCTTTAAACGCTTTGTAATAACCCCGAATATTTTACTTTATAAAGCCTTCTTTATTTATTTCAATCGTAATTTCATTTATATTTTTGACCCTGCTCAGAAACTTAATTTTACCCGCCTACTTTTCTGAGACTCCATGGATGTTAAACCACTCTCTGCATACATAAATATTTAAATATTTAGTGTTTTGTTAAATCTGTTTTCCTGCATGGTTTTTAACACTTTACAACAAAGTTGAAAAGTGTTTATGACTTTGTTCATTCTGTCTGTCTGTCTGTCTGTCTGTCCGTTAGCACGATAACTGCCGTAAAAATGACTTAATCAAAATGAAATTTTAGTATGTTGTTCAGACGGTCTATAGGACCTATGGGAATATAAATGAATAATATCACCCAATTAGTTTTGGATTGAACCCGGGTTGAAAAAATGGAATACATTGAGCCCTATGGGACCTAATTTTTCAAGCATTTTTTAAGCGGATTTAAAATTCACAAATTGCTTCGAAAATTTTAGGCAATATTCAAATTGTTCCATAAAATATATAAAAAAAAAATTCAGGGAAATATATTCAGTTGTTTTTTAAATAAAAATTAAAATAATAATAACACCTCTTATATGAAGCGATCACGTGTCCATGATATGAAACGATCACATGACCCACTTCAAAATGATATATGGCATCCATCTTGTGTCAAAATCGTGATTTTTAAAGTTCTTTTTAATTCATATTGAGTGTTGCATCCGTCCTAAAACTACTTTATTTTTGCCTAAATTCTGTGCATCTACATACTGAAACAACGCAATGACAATATATTTCAGTTTAAATGCTCTTCCAAATTTGATTATTTCTACTATTAAGCCTATTTTTCACCTATGTAAAATGTAAACAGCAAAATATGTAGAATGAGTTGTATTAGAATCGCTGTAATTCTTTAACACAAAATCATTTAGTCCATGGAGTCTGCATAGCTGATGTGAATGAAATATTCATTGATTTTAGAAAGAGACGGACGATATTTTTCGATGAAGTTTTACGCATAGAGTTTACTTACTTGTAGCTCAATGGTCTTAATTTTTAAATAAAATAAATTATTATAGTATTGTGATGAATGACATGAATGGGGGAATAATTTATGAATGAAATGTTGCTTTTATAAAGAGAGCCAGGCGTGTTATTTTTTTATGACGTCATTTGAATGAATTTCAGTTGTTTTCGATGAAGTTTTCAAATATAATAAATTATCGTAGAATTATGATAATTCTAACATTATTACCGAGGAATGTATCACATTTTAGAGATGTTTAAACCAGGCAATTTATACTTTAATGCCGTCATTTGAATGAAGTTAATTTTTTTCGATGAAGGTTTAAGTTTTCAAATACAATAAATTAATGCAGTATTGTGATAAGTTTCAAAATATTACCGAGGAATGTATTGCATTTTAG
Organism: Amaurobius ferox; assembly: GCA_951213105.1. Classification (NCBI taxonomy): domain Eukaryota; kingdom Metazoa; phylum Arthropoda; class Arachnida; order Araneae; family Amaurobiidae; genus Amaurobius; species Amaurobius ferox. The sequence continues at coordinate 125,422,859 of OX578137.1, forward strand.
ACATGTTTAAATAAAATTGCATTGAAGTTGGAAAGTGTTTCATAATCAATGCTTTAAGCATGATTGATCTTTCTTTTTGATATTTATATTTGATTAGCGACATTTGCGTTTGCATTGTACTTACTCTTATAGAGTAAAATTTCTTTTCGCCGTCTGTCCTTTTTTATTATTGGAAATTTAGCTTGTGAGTTGGCTGTATTCAAAAGCTCAAATGTATTTTGTACTTGTCAACTGTCTGTGGCGAAGGGTATGTATTCGCTCAAAAGTGCTAATTTTAACATGTAATTTTAACATCTTATATGCTGTACATAAAATTCTATTTGATAAGGATTTTACTATTAGTAATATAAGTAATGCAATTGCAAAGGAATATTCCCGGTATTTAATGGCCTTAGGATGACGGGTATTTAATGGCCCCGGTATTTAATGGCGGATTAAAATATTCTGAAATAAAAGTACTTGGTCAAAAACATCATTTTTGAATAGCAGTTTGAGCACATTTTATGTGATTAATATGGATGCACAACTGATATATTTCTATCAAGCATAAAGGCTGCAGATTTCGCAGATAAATGCCTAATAAATTTATCCCATTTGTGTAACTTAAACTTTCAACAAAATTACCCAACATTTTGTTTTATTCTATAATTCATAGAATATCTAAAACTAGCCCCTTTTTTAAATGTCTTAAAATAGATATCTGATACTGAAAACATATTTGATGTTATATCTAACAGTAGATTCATCTTGAGGGCCAGCAGATATTTTTCTGTTTTTATTACTACTACTTAATGACTACTTAGTGACAACGTAATAAGTGATTTGCTACATTTTCCTGAATTTCTTTATTTAAAATCTAGGATTTTTTTTTTCCTTTTTGTTTAAATCAACTATATCTTTCTCTGTACTGCATCTCTACAAAGGAATACCCACCGTTGCTCGTGTCCTAATATGCGTCTAATACCAATAAGTACCCGCTGCTTCAAAATACATTTGGGCATAATTTATTCACCGAATTCATCGAATTATTCATCGAATCTATTGTACGAATCAAATCCCACGCGCTGTCTATCGAAGCAAAATTTATGAGAATCACAATTGACGGTACAACCACTCATTCATCGCTTGCTCATGTAAACGTGAAAATCGGACTAGGGCGATTTTTTATGCACCCCATCGCATCCACTCTCCTACGACAAAATGAGTGGTTCACCCATTTCGAACTTGGAGGGGTCCGAGAAGACCTAGTATCTGAGTGATTCGCTCAGAAAGTTAAAGACATGCTTTGGATTAAAAATTAATATTTAATTAATTATGGATTTATGAAATTAGTGTATTCTCAAATAATTTTGTGATATTGTACGCAAGTGGGGCTGAAATTGAAATGAACGACGGGTTGCTGGTTAATATATGTATATCGTAATATGAAAACCAGAGATGTTTAAAACGTGCGAAAAGTATATATTATTTTTTAATTTCACTAAAAATCATCTAATAATTGTACGGATTCCATTCACAGTTTGCTTGAAAGGAAATTTTTCGATCTTTTCGATGTTGTGAAGATGGATAAAAACTAATTCAAAATTGAAAAAAAAAATAACGTCGATAAGCACCCATTCGTATCCTGAAGTGTACAAAATTTAATGGCCTTTGATTTTTCGTTTAGGATGGACACGTAGATTTTTCGATACAGACTACACAGTCAAACACGCAAACACACAGACAGGCTGATTTAGAGAGGCTGTTTTAGAGCTGGTTTACGAATATTACTATTTTATTTAACCAGCTGCATGAATAAGTGAATTGTATCGTATTCAAACGTTGAATATACCGAGTAAAAACTTATATATCTCTCTAATTAACACTATAAATTACATTATAATATATTATACTCTTTGTTTGTACTACACTATAATTTGATAGTACATACAATTTTATTCCATTTTACAACATATATATTTTGGGTCATGTTATATACTATTGATTGCATATGTAAAATACAATAAATAAGCTGTTATATCGATACACTATCTGCACTTGAAGTGTACACATTTTTTGTACATTCATATTACTTTCCTTATATACATAATGTATAAGGAAAGTATTGTGACTGGGTCGAAAATTCGAATTCGAGTTTTCGACGAGAGAGCACATTTCAAGCATCCCTGATCACGAATCAAACAATTTTGAAGTGGTGTCTGTGTGTGTGAAAGTACGTGTGTGTGTATGTCAGTGAGCCTCTGGAGACGATAACTGACGAACGAATGGACCGATTCGAACGAAATTTGGTACAAAAATCGCAATCCGTAAACACTGGAAGCCTATTGTTTTAAACGTAATCGAATGTTCAGAACCCCCCAAAATTTTCGAGTGAAATGTCAAAAAATCAAAACCGCTAATAAAGTCACGCAAATAGACATTTCTTGTGTAATTTTTCATTAGAAAACGATTGACATAAATTTTAGAACGCTAACATGAACCGTTCTCGAGATATTGCACATTTAATAAAAGATTATCAAAAAGTAATATAAAATGAAAAAAAATATATTTCCTATTGAGAAACATGTTCACTTTTCATATGTAATACCATGCGATAAATTTTGTGACATCATTCTCGTGGATCTAGCTCGTTCCATTCATGAGAAAAGATACTTCGAGTAATACTTTTGTATTTGAACGCCAATAGTCATTTATCTGCTATAAGAATAACTTATTTCTCCGTCAGTAAAGCTTGGCGAGATTTTGGCGACGAATTTGGCGAAATGTCGCCAACTTAGTTACTTTTTAAAATGTTGTCAAATTAACGAAAATCTCGCCAAATGGATTAAAATGACGTTAAATCAATGAAAATGACGACTAATTGTCGAAAATTCAATATCTCGGAAAGAATATAAATATCTACTATAAGAAAAACCTATTTTTTTACTGCAAAAGTAGTAAATTCATTCCATTATATAAGGAAAGTCATGTGTTGCCCACATCAGAATTTTTTTATTGTGAAAGAAGTAAATTAATTGTATTACACAAGGTGATTCAAGAAAGATGGGTCAAACTTTTCAAGGTGCTAGTACGCACACACACACACACACACACACACAAAAAAAAAAAGAAAAAAAAATTCGTCAAAGTTTACCAGGTCGAAATGAAACATAAAGGCGCAAGTGGGCGCTTAATGGTAAAATCGGTGAGGCGAGGCGAAAACACAAGAATGACTTAGAAGTTATAAAATGGCATTTAATAAACAATAATTACAGTAATGGCCCAAAAGAGCGACCGCCAACCTGAATGCACGTCTTGCAGCGTCGATGAAGATATTGGCGTACGCTCTCGAACAGACCAGGCATGTCGAATACTTCGGCAGCAGCGACCGAAATTCTGCGGACGAGTTCCTCTTCATATTCAAGAGGTTCTTCTACTTCCCCAGATGAAATTTGCATTCGTTGTTTTCTTCTTCAAGCAGAAAATAACAACCAGAATGACGCTTTTAAGTTTGCGGAGCTGTCGCTTCCTAACAAGTAGGCGCCCTGTAATGCATTTACGTTTCATTTACGACCCGGCAATCTATGACGAAAAATGCTTCGTTTGCTGTGTACTAGCACTTCGTAAAGTTTGGTCTATCTTTTTTGAATTACCCTGTATAAGGAAAGTCATGTGCTGCCCACATCAGATTTTTTTTTTACTGTAAAAGTAGTAAATTCATGGCATTATATAAGGAAAGTCATGTGTTGCCCACATCAGATTTTTTTACATTATTTAAGGGGGTATGGTACCCAAAAAATCCCGAAAATTTTCAATTTTTTTTATTGTTTAAAAAAAAATTCATAATTTTTTTATTCCAATGACACCAAATTCATCTTGCTACGTTAAATAGAACCGAGTTTACTGCAATGTTAAAAATTGAACTACTGACGTTGCCACAAACCAAGCCCATTTTCGTCTCAAAGTTTCTCAAAGACGTGATTTTCATCATTTTTATAAATTTAAATTGATATAAGTCAAATTCTAAGGCACGGATATGAATGAAATTTGGAACAATTGTTATATATATACTTTTCTTTAATTTGTCTTCAGCAGTTGCTGAAATGTGTGTTTGTTTTTTTGTTATGATTTTCGAAAACAATATTTGTGATGCAAAATCACGTTTTATTACATTATTTTTTATTGCATTTTTTCTGATTCATATTTACAAAACTGGGAAGGCAATTTATGTCTTGCATATTTTTATGTTAAAAAATGTTCAAATTAAGATTTTAGAAAAAATACTTTTCTACTTATATCAAAAAGAAAACTTGTCAAATTGTTGAAATCTTGATTTTAAAAAAAATATTTTTTTTAATTTTAAAATTTTGAATATCACATTTTGTTTACTATACTTGAAATCTACCTGAATACAAAAAATTACAATTATAACTTCAAAATTGCAGATTTCAGTAATTTGGTTGCCACACACCCTTAACCTTTTGCTTACGGGTGGGACAGCGTCTATCCCAAACGAAGAACCTCCTAAAAGAGCAAGTATTTAACATACCCTATCCCAAACAGTTCGGTCCCCCTCAATGCCTGTAAAGGAGGATAGAACTGTTTGCGATAGGGTATGTCAAATACCTGCCTTTTTGGGACTTCGTTTGAGACTGACGCTGTCCCACCCGTAAGCAAAAGGTCCACCAGCAACATAATCAGTATAGGAGTAAAAAAACTTTATTTTTACAAGATTTCTGTCAAAAGATAAGACTTTAACAAATCTTCTTAATTCTTTTTTTATCTTTTTACGTCTTCAACAGGTTAGTCGAACATACGAATTCTATGCATTAAGCTAATTTTCTTTAGTAAACAAAGTTTTCATACAATAGACCAAACTAATACTCCCTTAAACAAAATGGGCATACGAAAATTAGGTGACTACAATTGTTTGAAGGGTATTATGAACCAAGATCCTTTCTTAGGTCAAGAACAATTTGGTCTTCAAAAACGCTAAGATACGGGGTTTGACAGCAAAGTGGTTAGCGCGAGGGGCTTGCACTCAGACAACCCGAGTTCGATTCCGCTGCTGCCCCAAAAAGTCCTAAAGTATCCAAAATAATTCTAGTTATACCTAAAGTGGTCAAAATATGTCTTATAATGGACTTCCTTATAAAGCATCATAATCAAAAAAATTTTCGTAATTGTGAGACAAGAAATAGATTTCACATTTGACGAGACAGGTTTATATGTGTAATTTATTGTGGCCAAGACGACAAACAATACTATAAGTCTGGATGGCGCCGGGTTTTACAACCCGTGAACCAACAGATCACAAAATCATAAATTTAGGAGCGCTATGACAGAGGGGGCCGAGCTTGCCTTTACGAGGATGTGAACCACGCCATTGGATAAAGATTATCCAATGGAAAAGGATGCTTGTTACGTCAAACTCAATGCGGCAAATGGAAGAAAGTGGGAGTGACAGACTCCCCGAGGGAGGAATATGGCCACAACCGGTGACTTGAGAACGACACTGAGAACTGATAATAAGATTTGAGATGTGACTAAAGAAGGAGTTCGTCACTATTATGATGAGCAACAAGGTATTAGATGGTGATGTAACATTATGACTTAACAGACACGACTTGTATTATTAGAATGGTGACATTAGATAGTGACATGAAAGTATGACTTGTGCAGATAATAAGAGAAAGCAATAAGAGAGAGAGAGAGTGCGGGTGTGCGCGCCATAAGTAAAAGTTATCGTCGTTATCACGAGTCGGTGAAAGAATAACTGCGAGTTATTTCGGTGAGATGATCGGCAACTTACGTGGCGGTGACAAAACCCAAGACCGACTTGAAGGTATGTGCCCATCATTAATCAAAGGTCATAGATACATTTTAAGTAAATTTAATAGTACTGGTCTCATATAGCCCCTCCGCCCCAATAATTAATGAGAAGAACTGTTGTAAGGCATTTAAGTAATACTATGATAAATTGTTATAATTGAGTAGTGAAAGATTTATGTTTTTTTTAATAAATGTTATTGTTAATGTTAAATTGGTGTCATCATTTTGGTAAAATATTAATTAATAATTATTTTACAGGACTCACACAGAGGTTAAATAATTGGAGGGTTATTGCAAAACACAGCGCAAAACAACGTAATGATGAATAATGTTAATCATTAAATTAAGTTCTAATAAATTCTCTATTTGTGTTTCCACAGTAATCGAAAGTATTTTCTCATATACAAAACTTCCTAGATTTATTTGGTTACGATATTAATATTACAATCATTTTGATATTATCAAAAAGGCAAAAATTCTGAGATTAATTTTTCTCAAAAAACATTTAACGTGTTTTAAAATTTCAAGTCATGAAATCAAATCCTAAAAGAACATGCATTAAGAAGTGAGTGAAATAAATGCAAATATGCTCTAGTGAAAAAGTTAAAACTACAGATTTCGTTTAAATTTTATTTAATTAACTAAATTCAGCAATGAAAGAAAAGCTTGCTGACGTAGAATTTGTATGTCTCTATAGTGTCCTTATTTTCAGAAACCAAGATAAATTTAATTAAAAACTAAATCCTTTTGTGTAGGATGTGATGTGAAATAAAATGACAGAGATTTGCATAAGCCTTTAGTCAAGCTTTAAGTAAGCTTACTTGCCGGTCATGAAATGTCGAAGTTGAAGATTCTTTGCATTTAAGGAAATGCAGTACATCGTATAACGTTCTTACAGATTAAAATGTGCTGCTCTTTTACTAGATTTGCAACATTTATTTAAAAAAAAATATTCGGACGATCATCATTAAAGTATCAACGCTGCCTAGAGCAGTTTTTCTCAATCTTTGTGAGATCAAGGTCCGATAAATACATTTTTTATAAGAGATAAAGGCAATCATAAAATATGTAATTTTAAAGTTATTTTTCATCGCGTGCTACCACACCAACTGTATTTTTTGCTTTATTTGTTCTCATCTTTATAGAGAAAAAATAATAAAGTTTTCAGATTTCATGGGATTGATTTCAGTTACAAAACTATGAAAATCGGGGTTTGTCAAATTAAGTATAATATACACTTGTCAACTACAGATTTGGACATGACGGCTTGATGGGGCGTCCCTAAAATTAGATTGGACATGTTGTAATAAACTGACTATCCAAACTGGGATTCGAGGACTGTTCTTTAAACTGGGCAGACAGCTTTTTAATTTTTGAGCTACTAGGACTAAGCCCCTAGCCCTTATCTTCGAAGATGTATAATGAATTATTATGTATATATATGTGTATAACCTATCTATGTATAAAAATGGTGTCCAGTACATGACTTTACATAGTGATTACAAAAATTTCATAGTGTGATGCGGCAACAAAATAAAGGGAATAGTTTTTATAACTGGATTAAAGATGAAAATTAATAGGCATTTTGTTTAATTTTAAAATGAGTAAACGTATTTTCAGAGAAATTGCTTGATTTTTCAAGAGCTACATAGCTTTCTGTAGTGAAATTATAATTTCCAATATCTGGGGATGCACCCTAAATGGATAGGGGTGCCCATTTATTTCTGGTACTTAACCCTTCGTCACTCACGCAGCGCACAGTGATGAAAAAGACGAAATGTTCGGAAAACCTCACAATCTCAGAATTTTCGAATATTTCTTAATATTTCCTAACCACTACGTCAACTTTCTCATCTGAAACTGGATTCCAATCACATTTTTGATGTACAGAAACCGCGAAGACAGCATGATTCCCTTTCCATCATCAGATTCCACCCTCCGAGATAAATGTAACTTGTGTAAAACTACAGCAGACTTACTTCACTGAGATCTCTTGTGAGATAGATGTCGATGGAAAACTCGTCCAATTGAAAAAGTTGTGTTATAAGACAGTAAGTTTAATAAATTAGATTTCTGTAACATTAAAGAGCCTCTTCCATGGATAACTCCTACTACCGTAACACACAAAGTAAATTTGCCTCCTAATCGCTGACGCTCGCAGAAACCCGGGACTCCGCCTTCCATTGGCTCCCCGTAACTTGATTTGCGAGTCTGGAGGCTTCACTTCCTACTCGCAGAAGCTCGTTTCTCGAGAATTTATGTGCCACCTGCTACGCAAGAGTAATGCATCCGTTGGTTACCCTTCTTAACTGACTTTCACCAGCCCTAGAGTTAACTGACAGCCCCAGAGATAACTGACATTCACCAATCCCTCTTTCAATTCAGACGGTGCACACGACCACCTACGTGTCCCATGCTCGCTGAAGCTCGCAAAACCCAGGAACTCCGACCTCCATTGACTGATACTCAATAATCACATCTCACCACAGGTGTGATGTCCCTATGGAGGTTTCGTCTCATTATTAGCTGACGCTCACCAACTCCCTTGACTTCGCGAACAATGTCACCAAGCTCATCCCGCAAATCGCTAAGATGGTCAACTCCGAATGGCAGCTTCGTGAGTTTTAGGGGGGGAGGGGTTCGTCTTCTACCTCCTGTCATTCACTGAGCCTGCATCGCGAATTCTTTCCTTCCGCCTGCTATTCAGAGCGATAGTATACTGTATGAGGAAGAAACGACAAAATTGCATAACTGTAGGTTTTGCAGCTTGTTCATAATACAGTTTCATAATACGTATTACGCTTTCAGTATAGACATATTTGCACACTTAAATATTTAATTGCTGTGCAATATAACAATGAAATCCTGATGTTCATAACAACAATGGTTGCGAAACGCTCTTTTTGTTTGTCAGAATAAACGATAAATCAAATGATTTTCAACATTTCATATTAGCTAAAGTGCACTACTAACGTTGTAGTCAAGTTCAGAAATAAATATCTATACTTTTAAAGTCTTTAAAACTTCAATAACTCAGTCCTCGCCAATTATGTAACATTTCTGACAGAAACCAATCAGAAAGAAGCTAGCAATCGTCTCGACCAATTAAATCTTCGCCCGTAGAGTAGGAAAATTTTCGCTTCGGAAGTGCATAAAAAAGTGAATAACTCATTAACTAAAAGGAAATTTAAAAGAAGGGTTACGTCCTGCAAAAATTCAAGTATGTAGGCCCATGTTAAAAAAAAAATTGAGGTCTTCCTAGTCTATCCAGGACGCGAACTCGCAACTCAAAAACTCTTCCTTTGACATTGACATTTATTATTTACCAAACTAAATTATAAATCTTAAAACGGGTTATATATATATCAGTGTATTATCTAATCGTTTTCTACAAATGTCAAAGTTTCATATTACTTTCCTTATATACATAATGTATAAGGAAAGTATTGTGACGGGGTCGAAAATTCGAATTCGAGTTTTCGACGGGAGAGCACGTTTCAAGCATCCCTGATCACGAATCAAACATTTTTGAAGTGATGTCTGTGTGTGTGTCAGTGAGTCTGTGGAGAAAATATTTCACGAACGAATGGAGCGATATTCGAATGAAATTTGGTACACAAATTACAATCCGTGAATACTGGAAGCCTATTGCTTTTAAACGTAATCGAATGTTCAGAACGCTCCTGAATTTTCGTGTGAAATTTTGAAAAAATCATCAAAAAATCAAAACCTTCAATAAAGTTAAGTAAATATGGCATTTATTATGTAATTTTTCCTTAGAAAACGATTGACATAAACTTTAAAATATTAGCATGAACCGTTCTCGGGTTACTGCACATTTTTCAAATAAATTTATCATAAAATCCCATAAATTAAAAAAATATTAACTGTTACGAAACATGTTAACTTTTCATATGTAATAGCATGCGATAAATTTGGTGACATCATTCTCGTGGATCTAGCTCGTTCCATTCATGAGAAAAGAAACTTTGAGTAATAATTCTGTATTTTAACGCCAATTGTCATTTATCTGCTATAAGAATAACTTAATTCTCTGTCCATAACGCTTGGCGAGAATTTGGCAACGAATTTGGCGGAATGTCGCCAACTTGGCGATTTTTTTAAATGTTGCCAAATTAACGAAAATCTCGCCAAATGGTTAAAAATGAACCTAAATCAATGAAGATGACGACTAATTGAGGAAAATTCAATATCTTGGAAAGAATATAAGTATCTACTATGAGAAAACCTATTTTTTTCACTATAAAAGTAGTAAATTCATTGCATTATATAAGGAAAGTTATGTGTTGCCCACATTAGATTTTTTTATATGCTATAGATTTTGCGATACGCGACAGAGAAACTTGAGAAACACAAAATTTGTCAAACGGCGGCGGCGACAGCGGCAGGTACTTTTTTTTAAATATAGAGAGAAATATGAATGATAACTACTATTTTCAATGTTTGTGAGTCTTTGCTAAGTGGAAGTTATTTAGTTATGGCTTTCTGTGACTTATGTAGGTATCAAACGACGTGAAAATCACATCAACACATCTTCACTTATATAAGAATTAAAAATTTGCTGGCAGATAACAGTAGAGATATAACGAAAAGCTGTTTCACGAACATATAGTCCGAATTAACTACACGATCGCAACACTGCTGCAAATCGTTTCTAAGTTAACAACCAATCTTTTTTTATTAACTTTTCGTCAATTTTATAATTTTCGGCGTTATAATGAGATTCCCAGACGATTCTGGTAGTATTGCCATCGATTGACATACGTTTTTTGCTTAACAATGTCAATTTATAGTCTTACTCTTTCTTTAAATTAATTTTGAAATATTTTTCCGTTCCTCTTTTATGGCTGGAGTTCCTCCATTTTGCCAACATGATTTAAAACTGAAATTGCAACCAAAATGTAATATGTATTCCATAAATTGCATTTCAGCGTGCAATGTGGACATTTCTAGTTTGGGAGCTGCGTCATTTGATGAATCTTCGAGTTGAAGTTGGAACTGTCAAGTCCCTACTCAGATATACGCCCACCAATAAATTCTTATGCTTATCATTAAACTTCTTTCTAATACGATACAATGATTAAAGCATTTCATTGAATTATAGTAAAAATTTCATATTAATTTCTGATGCTATTTTACAAAATTGTTTATCTTGTAAAATTGGGTATTTTTTACACGAGAAAGGTACTAAAAGTATTTAGAAGTATTATTTGGAAGAAAACTTTGTTTAAAATTTTGTATGGATTTATTAAGTCTTCGTGATCTTATAGTCGATTCCAGCACGTAATAATTTCAAAGTAAAGAAAAATTATCTTGTCTCTAATCACTGTTATCAAATTTGCGCTAATCACATAACTAAATTTGCGATATTCCCTTAACTAACTCCACGAACGTATCATAACATCATTCGAATATCGATAACAGATTATTAGAATTCTACTCAGAGACACACGAAAACTTTTCATTTAAATTAAAATTTAATAACATCTGCCTCTAATTGGAATTCTTAGACTGTGTTATATTATCCTTTAGTTTGTTATTATTGAGACAATACTATAATATTGAGACACAATGATAAATGACTATATTTTGCTATGCAATAAGTTTAGAATTCATTAAATATGTTTTTGCTGTCTTAAGTAGTGAAATTTCTGTCATCAAAATAAATATCGTTAAAGACCCAGACCACACGACCAACCCAAGGGTTTACGGTAGCAAGATGTGTGGCCGGCAAAATAAATATCGTGGATAAATTGGAGTTATGGACGGTACTGATGCAAGATATAACTGCAACTTTAGAAAATGTTCGAAATATCGTTCGCAAAAGAACAGAGAAGTTTGCAAGAAGTTTCTGCACATATGTATGGAACAGTTAGTTGTATAACAGTATTTTTGTTTTCGAAATATACCATTTAAAGCGTATAGAAAAGTGCAGCGTTTTTATACAAAAAAAAACTTGAAATTTTACATATTTATAATTTAAGCTTTATAGTATGATTTTAGTTGCATCTTCATAAGGAAGTACTTCTCAGAACGTAGCTGAGACAACACACATTTGAAATACATGTGACATATAATTATAAATAAAAAGAACGTAACTCTCGTTAGAATAAATGATATTTCAACTGTTATTTAAAAGTCCCGCGTTTAAGAACAGTTCTTCTCCTTAATTATACCAAATAAAATATATTCATTTTCATATCAAGGTACTTGGATATCACAAAATTTTATTCGGTACAAATAAAAATATTTGCATGATTTCGGGTTTTTACCGTCATCGTACCACTATGCGGCGTGGAGTTAAAACTCTGATGACTTGCATATAAGTGACGCATGTGCGCCGAGACGCCACCTATGTATATTCAGACAAAAGGTAATGCAATTCCATTATCAAAATCTAACTTTACCGTAGAATAACACGAAATTATGCTGTGATTTTAAAGTAAAAAGACCATATTTCGACCTAGCGTGACCATATCGTCGCACTCTGTAACAGCAAAATGAATAAATTCTTAAAATCGGGAAACAATTCCGAATCAAACTTCTCCCACGTGCTAGAATGCAGAAGCAACGTTTTTGAGAAACTACGAGGGGCGTTTCGAAAGTAAGTTTCGTCATGATTTTTCGCAAGGAAGCTTTATTACAAACAGAAACTTACAATGGCATAACAAAAATCAAACTTTTGGCTATTTTCCACATAGTCGTCATCCGGGTAGGTAGGACGGTCTGGGTCTCAACAACAACATAGTCGCCACCGACAATGACACATTTGTCGTACCTTGAAATCAATTTCAAGAAACCATCCTGGTAAAAATCGGTGCCCTGCCCAGCTATTTAAGCATGTTTTTCGCAGCCTGCTGCACCTCTTCATTGCTTCGGAAGTGACGTCCCGATAGTGCTGATTGCAATGCAGGAAAAAGGTGGAAGTCTGATGGAACAAGATTAGGGCTGTAGACTGGGTGATCCAATCTCTCCCATCCCAGGCGACGAATGTGTTCTTTTGTGTCCCTTGCTGTGTGGGGTCTTGCATTATCGTCCAAGAACAAAACCCCTCGACTCAAGAGCCCTGATCTCTTGCGTCGAATGGCGGACTTCAGTTTGACTGATCATTGAACACCAGCGCCCAACCATTTGACGGGACATGAGGTCGTCTCCAAAAACGCTCTCTAGGCGTGGATGGATATCTGAAACACTAGTCCCACGCGCCCATTCATAGAGCACGATAGCACGCACTTCCATTTGCGACCACGTTTTGAGCACACGTCTTTCAGCCATACTGATTTGCACTAGACTGAACTCGGCCACGACGGTCCGCTGCTTATCTCTCTTCTTCGCATCATCACTCTGCGCATGCGTCTCTGCTTACTCTGCGCATGCGTCTCTGCTTACTCTGCGCATGCGTCACTCTCACTCTGCGCATGCGTCATTGCTGCTCTGCTGTCGCTCATTCCGTTGTGAATTCGGGAAAGGTTGCGTTTTGTTATGTCAATGTGTTCTCTCACTTTGTATTACATCTTCTCTGTGAATAAATATGACGAAACATATTTTCGGAACATCCCTCGTATATAAACCCGTCTCTAAGGAATCAAATTGTATGAAATTCGCTCAAAATCGTGCTAAAACATAATCAAACAGAAAACAATTCTAATAAAAAAGTTTGAGAGAGAGAGAGAGAGAGGCGCGGTTAGTACTTGGGTGGGTGACCACCTGGGAACACCGCATGCTGTTGGCACATTTCGGGCTCGGTAGCCCGGTATTGTTAATTTAATTGTTATCTAAATTGGGTGGCACTTCCCGGCCGTCCAAGCGGTTACCTTACACCTTTCTGATTGGTCGGACGGTCTGGGTCTCAACAACAACACAGAAAGAGAGAGAGAGATCTTCTGAGATTATTATGCAAAATGTTGAGGCTTTCGTGGACCATTTTGCAAAATAAAGCAAAGTTTTTTTTTTTTTTTGCAAACATATCAAAATCTAATCAATACCAGGCTAATTTACAAGCGGCTTACCCACCGAATTTTGTGAAATTTGTTAAATTAGATTTTGAGTTACAGTGTATACTCACGTTGTACAGAAAGGGACACATATACCACATTAAAACTAATTGTTTCTTGTTCAAGAGTTCTACGCAGCGTGTATGTCTGTCGAAAACTCGAGCTGCGATTTCCGACTGGATTACAATATTTTCCCCTTGCATTTACACATTGCACAGGAAGTATAAATCAAAATACTTCACTAGCAAGATAATAGCGGTAACAATTAAATTTATATGATATATCAATTTTAGCACAAAAACGTCAATATCGAGAATGGAGCTTGTTAAAGTTTTGTAAATTACATTACAAAACTTTAACTTTACAAAACTTAAACTTTACAAAACTTTCTTATTTTTGTTTTGCAATAAAAAAAAATAATTTAAAATGTTATTTTATAACACTCATTTACATAAATATTTTTTCGATTTTCGATTATTTCCAAGAAATTAGAAGTTTTTTCTTGAACCAAGTTGCTTGAAAACCAATAGCCTCTGACATTTAATGCTTGAAATGATATACCAATTTTCTTTCCGGTCAAAATTACACGAAATTGCTCAAATTGTTCAAAAGTTATCGTACCCTGCTCATGGACTCAGATACGGTTTAGCAAACGCGGAGCCCTATTGGAAATATCATTTGCGGGGCCCTGTTGTCGGTACTAGAATTTTTACATCAAATTTTACGTACATTCATGATTCATACATGGTGTTCATAATGCATGGCTTAATTTGACAATAATATTTACGGAAAACCATGTTGTAGTAAAACTGTTTATGGTTGCATTATTTTCTTACCATGCTAAATACTAATTGCAGTGTTATAATAATTGCAGTATTATAATAATTGCTGTATTATACTAATTGCAGTGTTATAATAATTGCAGTATTGTACTAATTGCTGTATTATACTAATTACAGTATTTTAAGTTTTATTTGTGAAAATAATCTATATTGAAAATATACGACATTTTATAATAACAAGTACTTATAATATATTTGAAAAAAAAAAGAACTGAATAGAAAATGTTCTTTGTTTTTAGTAAAGCTAATGAAAACACACTCAAATGTAATAGTCATAGCTTCCGTGAAATCCAGTGATAATATTGCCAGACTGCCTAATCCTTCCTGCAGAGCAGTTGATATCGAATATGTTTCTATTATTTTCAGTTTTGAAAAACTTATTCTCCCGGAACTATCATGACAGACATTGTCAAATATATGCGGAAAGCAATATAAATTCGAAAAAGCCATCAAGCGTGCATTTTGTCTCAGAAACTGTAATATATATTTTTTATTCTTAATAAAATGAAAGTGGTCGAATTGTTTGAAACGCTTACATTTCCCAAACTAGCAATCTACCGTCGAGATCTGCTACTTAATTATTGTTGATCATTTAAATTTCTTCAATAATTTCGGCACCATTCGCGAATGTTATTTCTAAATCAGCAGCATGCTTCTGTGATGGTTCGTTATCAATCCTTCTGGAAATTTTCAAAAAACTCAAAAAGATATCTGAATACTTCTTCATCTGATCAAATCGTTCAAAATGCACTCCTGCTTTTGTTCAGTGCTTGATTAAAATAATCAATCCATTTTGAACACGTTTTGGGGGATATAAATTTCATCAACATTTTTGTATTCGAAATTCATTAAATATTTACGATTAAGAAGATTGAAAATAAGACTGCTTAAGAACTGACTGTTGTCCATCGGTCCCTTCCACAGACTCACAAATAGACACACATGCATGATTAAAAAATGGTTGATCCGATGCTCAAAATCCTGTGCTAAATAGAATGCGTAGATCCATCAAATTCCGAGAGTCATATTTTTGACTCAATTCATAATAGAACTATTCGTAGTTTGGTACCATGTACGCCGGTAGAACTTTTTCCAGGAGGATGGTCAAACTCAAGGATAAGACATACATCATCCACTAACTAGATATTCGTCTTTGACCTCGAACATCTATCTACCTCTAGTGCTCTTCTTATCGGCACCCATGATTGAGACTGATATTTTTCAGCAGAACACAGCTGAAAATTGCAAAATCTCATTTTCTTAAGAAATTTCAAATTACTTATTAGCAGGATTTTCAAAATTATAATTTTCAAGTTACATATTAGCAACTAGAAAAGGGTACTTGACGTGGCTAGGTTATATAAATAATGAAATAAATGCATTTTTATACGTACAAATAACAGTTTAAATTTCATGTAATCCTTGTACATCGGCACAACGGGCGTGAAACGACCCCCCTCTCTCGAAATCTAGAAAACCGAAATACGTATTTTTCATATTTCAAAAGTATATAAATATTAAATAAATCCCCGCTACTTAAAGAATACAGATACAGATAACACTTTACTCAATTACCAAATCATCTGCTTCGAACAAAATTCATTCTCACAATACAAAGAAAAAAAAAGAAAAATCTCTAAAACTCAATTTCCAAATTGCCTGTTTTGAACTTGTCTGTTTTCAAACAAAATGTTTTTGACATTGGAAATCTGAAAGCATTTGGATGTTAATTCATGAAACAATATGAAGATAAAATCACTGACATATTAAATATTTTTAATTAAGAATTTCCAATACGGTGCAAGTTCTATTTGCTGTATGAATTAAATATTGTCAGACATTACGAGCCAATTTCGTTGAAATTGTCTTTGTAATTAAGAAATATATTCCTAAGAATATCCATTGTTTTCAAAAATATTCGAAAATAAATTTACAATTTAAATGAAATCAAACTGACATGTGTTCTGAGCCTTATGCAGATGTCCTTCAAATGTTAATTAAGTTTTGAATTGGTAGGTTCTGACAGAATTCTCCCTCTCAGTTCATTGGAAACATTTAAAAATTAGTCTATGTTAGTTTTAAGATATCCTATGTTGTAATACAGATTTTTCGCATATGTATTTTTACGTTTTGTTTAAAACTTTTAAATTACACTATTTGTAGATGATCATAATAATCTAATGATAAAAATGTGAGAATTTCATATTGCCAGAGAAGTGTTTTAGGGAACATTCTTTTACATAATTTTAATGTAGTATTACCTTGAGAACAATGCGTATAACTATGTAGAATATGTAAATAGAAAGTATTGTGATGGAGTCAAAGATCCAACTCTCGGATTTTGCTGAATTCGCACGTTCTGGGAGTTTTTGAATACCAATTAATTATTTTTTAATCGAAATGTGCATAGAAAGTGTCTGTCCACAGATCAGTTCTTGATTTTAATGGTGCTGGTGCTCAGCATTTTTTTCCTAAAGAAGGAGGCTGTTTTTAACTGGGAAACCGGTCGAATACGTTGATAGTTTGAATCAACTATTTATGCTGTTACACTAAAGAAACTTATTTTTTGTCAGAAATTTCAATTGTGCTTAGGTTTACTGACAATGTGTATATCCACTAAAAACTGAAATGCTAAGTTTTGAACACAGTCCAAACTATCATCATACCAATGGACTTCAACCTGTGGCTCGACGTCTGACAGTTAGCGACATGCTAATTTGCTTTTGAGAATTGTTTGAAAATCCATATGAAAAAACTGCTTTTAGCAATGTTGTAAAATATATGCAATAGAAATTTACAATGTGGAATTTATAAAATATTCGTACAAAAGTTCATATTTGGAATTCCCCAAATCTCCAACGCTTCTCTAACATCAATCAGTTGTAAGTAATGGAATAAGTTAATGCAATAAGCTAATTAGTTAAATTTATTAGAAGTTAATGCTATAAGTTAATAATAATGCTTTTTAGGTCTTCTAATGGGAGCCTCTTTAGGTCTTGTAGTAGAAGACCAGGAGAGGGTAGCCTCGTTGCTTTATGGGCGTAGTGATCCTTTAAACTTGACCTAGCATTTTCTAGGTCAAAGGGCTTACCAATAACAACATAAGTTAATTCAGAAAATGTGTATAGTTGTATTTTCTATTGAAAATAATTGTGCATTTCTTTATTGTCTGAGAGCAAAAATATTTATTAGGAAATCGCAAAACATCTCAATTGTGACAAGAGTCGTATACCTTGTAAAGTACGTATCTTCAACTGAGATGGAGTTGGCCACACTACTACCTTGATTGTGTGACAGTTAGAGTCCTTTGCTGCGTAAATCTAAGTTGTGTCAAGTTAATAACAATATAATTCCAAACTTTGGTAGTAATACGTACAAAAAGGCCTTATGGCCCGTGGCAATAATATACTGATTCAGGAAATTCACTTAAACACATTTATTGCGTAACTTAATGATAATACAGCAGCTATTGGTTTAAATATAGACAGATAATAAAACAGGCAGCATTTCACATTTCCGTCATTTAGCAAAAACAGATCAGTAGCGAACTTTGATTGAACCTGGTGATACAACTATCTATATGTAATCAGCGGAATATATATAAATCGATGCTTGTACAACTTCCTCTTGGGACATCTAATTTTTTTCCTAGCCAACTAGTGATACTAGATCCTCATGATCATAGTTGTTGTAATATCTAATGGACGTGCAATTTCCACTTTTCGCACTCACACGAATTAGACTCCTCACTCTACTTTATCAGAACTTCAGCAGAACTAACTCTCTCACTCACGATCTGAAATTTATCCTGTCTTTGTGCTGGACCGCAGAATAATACTTGGCTAAGCTGTTGGTCTACGTAACCGAAGAAGTCAGAAGATGTTAATATACATGATGTCCCAAAAAGATAAAAACGGACTTTAATTCTTTACCTGTTGGAGATAAGTGGGCAATGTAAATTGCAAAAATGTTGAACGTAAGGTAGGAAATAAGACTACGTTAATGAAATAGTCCTCCCTTAAATTTTCATAAAGTTATACTTTTTAAATTTTTATACGACCCCCTTAGACAAATTTGGTCAATCAGAAAAATTTTATTTTTAATGCAGCAAGATCATTTAAAAAAAGCCGCATTTCTGTATCTTTAAAATTAAGCTAGTTATATTTAGTTGAAAATTGAACATTGTGAATGGGGACTATATATCAAATTAAAAATGTAAATTTGTGACATATCACAAAAAAAAAATCTGATGTGGGCAACACATGACTTTCCTTATATAATGAAATGAATTTACTACTTTTACAGTAAAATAAATAGGTTTTTCTTCTAGTAGATACTAATATCCTTTCAAGATATTGAATTTTCGACAATTAGTCGTCATTTTCATTGATTTATCGTCATTTTTATCCATTTGGCGAGATTTTCGATAATTTGGCAACATATCAAAAAGTCGCTAAGTTGGCGACATTCCGCCAATTTCGTCGCCAAAATCTCGCCAAGCGTTATGGACGAAGAAATAAGTTGTTCTTACAGCAGATAAATGACTATTGGCGTTCAAATACAAAAGTATTACTTAAAGTATCTTTTTTCATGAATGGAACGAGCTAGAACCACGAGAATGATGTCACCCAATGTATCGCATGTATTACATGTGAAAAGTGAACATGTTTCTCAATAGGAAATATTTTTGTTTCATATTATATGACTTTTTAATAATTTATTTGAAAAATGTGCAATATCTCGAGAACGGTTTATGTTAGCGTTCTAAAATTTATCTCAATCGTTTTCTAATATAAAATTACATAAGAAATGTCAATTTGCGTAACTTTATTAGCGGTTTTGATTTTTTGACGATTTTTTCAAAATTTTATTCTAAAATTTAGGGCGGTTCTGTACATTCGATTACGTATAAAAACAATAGGCTTCCAGTGTTTACGGATTGTGATTTTTATACCAAATTTGGTTCGAATCGGTCCATTCGTTCGTCAGTTATCGTCTCCACAGGCTCACTGACACACACACACACACACACATATTCTTTCACACACACACACACAGACATCACATTAAAAATGTTTGATTCGTGATCAGGGATGCTTGAAACGTGCTCTCCCGTCGAAAACTCGATTTAAAATTTTCGACCCCGTCACAATACTTTCCTTATACATTATGTATATAAGGAAAGTAATAAAACTGGATGATAATACATAGTATACCCAACAGCGCAGTGAGTACCACTGCTTTATATGATCTTTGTCTGTGTAATGCTTCATTTAGATGCATTTGTGTATAAGCATTTTTACACATAATAACGTATTTTTGATCTAAACAATCCCATCGTCAATTTGTTTATGATCCCTATTTTCACTGATGAAACAGCCTTTCACATGGTACGAAAACGTGGCATAAATCAGATTTTTAATTTCCCTGTTATACATGGTAATGTATAGGGAAGTAATTGGAATCATCCCGAAAATTGCAACTCGAGTTTTCGACGGATCTACGCGTTTCGGAACCTCCAGAATACGAAAAACCTATTTTAGCGTGACGTCTGTGTGTGTGTATCTGTTGTCGTTCTGTCTGTGCAGTGTATGTATCCACTCTAACTCAAAAACTAATGGACCGAATTTCATAAAATTTGGTAGGTAAGTCAGTTGGGCTGGACCCTGGTGCTGATTTGTTTTTAGTACTATTCGGAAAAACAGAACCCGCCTTTTTTAGCGAAATGGCCCGCAAAAATTTCATGTATCCACTCTTGCGAAAATACTAATTGACCAAATTTCACAAAATTTGGTAGATGCGATACTTGTGAGATAATCATGTGCTGATTAGATTTTGGAACCATTTGGAAAAGAACAACCTGCTTTTTTTAAGAAATGGCCCGTAAATATCGCCAAAATTTAAAAAAGGGCTACAAATGCCCAAATGAATCAATTAAATGCTTGTTTTATATCTAATTTTTAACGAGGAAAATAATAAGATCAACTCAACTCCATTTAGTTTAGGACTAACCGTTCTCAAGATATTTAAGATTTCTTATATTTTTGTTACGCCGCTTTCGGAAAAATGTCCAGTTACCAAATAAAAACAATAATTGAATTAAAAATGCACATTTAGTGTTATTTTGTGCAATTAAACTCAATTTAATAAATTATTAAGTAAATAAAGAAAAAAATGAATTTGAGTCTGCAGAGAAAGTCATGTGCTGCCCACATCAGATTTTTTCCTTTATCCTAATTCAGTTGATTTTAAACATACAGATATGCGGTTTTTAATGATCTTGTTGCATTAAAAATAAAAATTTTCTGGTTGACCAAATTTGTCTAAGGGCATCGTATAAAAATTTAAAAAGTGTAACCTTTCAAAAATTAGTGGGAGGACTATTTGATTAACGTTGTCTTATTTCCTACCTTACTTTCAACATTTTTGCCATTTACATTGCCCAATTATCTCCAACTGCTAAAGAATTAAAGCGCTTTTCAATCTTTTTGGGACACCCTGTATTGACAGACATAAATTATAACCAAAACCGGTGAATATAATAATCAAATGTTATATAGACCTCACAACCTTTCATGGGCAAACTTCTAATATAAAATGTCTCTTATTTTCTGGGCTAGGAAAACAATAAACATTGGATACATATAACTTGTGAAAAGATCTGAACAAATGAAACAATTCGACACCAAAACCTAGATTTTATATTACTGTTTCCATTGCAATTGTGAGACTTGTAAATTCTTGTTCATGTGTGCGCAGTTTATGTGTCTCGAATGAAAATATACCAGCAGTTGCTCATGATCAGATAAGTTATTTAGTAATGTAGGTCTTTCATTTTATATTAAGAGACTTCAGATTCAATTTTTTAAATATTTGGTCAGTCCTGAAATGGAGACGTTATAAGAAATGAAAAACCGCATCAACATAATTATTTCATTTGTATTCGTCATAATTATGTAAGCTCCTTTCATCGTAATTATTTCATCTCCTTTCGTCACAATTATTTCATCTCCTTTTGTCATAAATATGTCATCTCCTTTCGTAATAATTATTTGATCTCCTTTCGTCATAATTATTTTATCTCCTTTCGTCATAATTATTTCATCTCATTTCATCATAATTATTTCATATCTTTTCATCATAATTATGTAATTTCCTTTCTTCATAATTATGTCATCTCCTTCGTCATAATTTTTGCATCACCTTTCGTCACATTTATTTCATCTCCTTTCATCGTAATTACTTCATCTCCTTTCTTCATAATTATGTCATCTCCTTCATGACTATTTCATCTCCTTTCGTAATAATTATTTCATCTTTATTGTTTCTCATTTGGTAGAGCTACCGCTTCTGTAGTTGAAGTGATTCAATTTCAAGAAGACTAAACTATAAAATTTTCTGTTCTAGTAATTATCATTGATTTGTCTTATAATGGTAAGTGTTTAACTATGCGTACAGCAATAAAAAAAACTTTTGATGAAAAATCTGTAGAAAAATAATTTATATCTAGAAATAAGCGTTGCAAAATGCAACGAACTGCATTCCAATTTCTAACATCCCCATTGTTTGAATACGATTATCGCCGTCCACCAGAATGAAACAAGTGCTTGAGCAGCTAAGATTCAAAATATTCTATTATTCCGTAGTTAATCATAATTTCAGACATTTAGTTCGAAAATTTAAAAAAAAAAAGAATTTGAAGATATTTGCATTTACAATGAACATTTTAGCACATAATATTTTCTTTCTCCTACTTTAAGGTGACAATAGTCGATCAAATCAGCCAAAATAGACAATATTTTGCTAAAAGAAAACAATCACAGAATATTATTATGCATATTCATTTCCATTTTGTTGCAAAAATCCGCACTCAAATTGAAAATCTATTTCAGAAGTTATGAACATATCAATATTGAAAACAACTAATCCTATAATCTATATAAATAAAATTGAAAATATGTCTGTCTGTCTGTCTGTCTGTCTGTTTGTCCCATCATCACGAGAGAACGGCTGAACCGAATTTGATGAAATTTTGTGGGTAGCCTAGAAATAGCCCCACTTAAAATTTAGTCCATGTTTGGAGTTTCCACAGCCAGTGGTTCTCGAGATATTAGTGAAAAACGAGTATTTCGTTTGTCTCATCATCACGAGAGAACGGCTGAATCGAATTTAATGAAATTTTGTGAGTAGCCTTAAAATAGCCCCCATAAATTTTGCCCAAGTTTCGAGTTTCTAATACCAGGGGTTGTCGAGATATTAATGAAAAACGGAACTTTATCCCAGGAGATGTACTCTCTAACTCCGTGGTTTATCCAAACGGAAAGGATGAAAATCGTTTGTTTAAAACGTCAACGTGAATTAAAACTTCATTTCTGAGCTTAGTGCAGGATTTTTGCATTAATTAGTCACTATCTGAAAGCATGAATTGTTTGAAACATGAATTTAAATGGAAAATCTAACTCCATGGTCAAGCATTTACTAAACAATGGAAAGTATAAAGAAATCAAAATAGTTATTATTTTTGCATTTTATGGGGAAGAGATCAAAATGGTTATTTAATTTCGCAGTTTATGAGGAAGATTCTTTATTATATTATGTTGCTCAGCAACGCAATTAAATTAAATGTGTTTCTTAATATTTGTTATTATTTTTTCTATTTGAATAATAAATAAATAGATGTAAAAATATATTTTGTAAATGAACGGCTTGATTTTTCTTTTAATTATATTAATTTCGGACTGCGTACATCACTTTCATTTGACAAAGAGTTTTTAAGCTTTTATATTGTGTTTAGCTAATAAACTCATATTGTGTTTACCAATAAATTCATTTATCCGATTGTTGAAACAGAAAAAGAGTAGAAAGGGTATATCTTCTAATACAATTTTAGTGTTTGCATTTAGTATATACAAACGGGATCAGGATGTTTTATTCTTCAGATCTGCAATTTCAGAGCTACGAATTTGGCGGAATATAGCGAACTTGGCAACTTTTCTTAAACTTTGCCAAATTGACGGAAATATCGCCAAATTGCTAAAAACGACGCAAATCAATGAAATTAAATTCGTTTTTTTAGAAGACAGTACTGAAATGATGTTTCGGTAGCATTTGTGGGTCAGTCTATCCATCCTACTTACTAACACATTTATCGAATTTTTAAAATATCACCAAATTGATAAAAATGTTTGTGAATCTATAAAAATGTCATGAAATTGATAAAATTGCGCTTAATAAATAAAATTAATTGTGCTTTGTTAGGGGATAATATTATGATGATGTTTCGTCAATTTGTCGCAAAATGGGACTATCAGTTTTACAGTCCCACTTGGCGATAAATTTGGCAATTTTTTAAGTTATCGCTAAATTGAAGAAAATATCGCCAAACCTTTCATGGAGATAGCATTATTCAGACGATATGATTTCCATCAATTTTTTTGAAGCAACTGATATCATGTCGTTTAGCAATGGATGTAAATCCAATGTGTTAGGTGGCATACGATTTTAATTAAATCTTTTCCGATTTGAATAATAAAGATATGTATATAAAATAAATTTCATTGGCATTGCATTTTTGACTGGATAATATCGATTACGGTCTTCAGGTTACACATTATTATTATTGATATTTTCGGGGATTATTGATTCGGGGATTATTGATATTTTCAAATTATTATACCATTGTTTTATTATGACAAAAATTGTTGAAACTCACATATTGTATGTTGTGCGAGTAATCTTCTATAAATGAAGTGTTATATTCTAATCAACGAGAATATAAGTAGTACAGGTATATAGGCATATATTTTGATATATATTGGCATATACTGGAATCAATTACGACCTTCTGGTATAAAGATTACGGGGATAATTGAAATTTTCAATTTATAATGTCATCTGTTTTATTTCGGCAAATATTTTTCGGACTCATATTGTAATAAGGGTAATCTTCTACTAACATACAGGCATAGTTTCTAATCTGCGACAATATAAGTAGTATGGGAACATATATATATATATATATATATATATATATATATATATTCCCATATAATTTTAGTGCTTTCATTCTGGCATATATTGGAATCAATTACGGGTTTATTGATATTTTCATTTTATACATGTAATCTACTAATACTGGTTATACCTTCTAATATTCGCGTATATAAGTAGTACGGGTCCTATACAATTTTAATGCTTTCATTTTGCATATATTGATGCAATTCCTTTTTTTTTGTACATTTGCTTTCGAAAGGGGCCAGGAAGTTTTATTCTTCAGATCTGCCCGTGACGATAATTTTGCATGATGAGAACAGATATTCATAAACTTCTCTTTAGGAGCAATAAATTTAATATTTTAACATAATTTGCATATGATTCTGAATTATAAGTTTCTTTATATTTTATACTCCGTACGAAGAACGGGTATGCTGCTAGTCTATATAAATAAAATTGAAAATCTGTCTGTCTGTCTGTCTGTTTGTCCCATCATCACGAAAAAACGGCTGAACCGAATTTAATGAAATTTTGTGGATAGCCTTGAAATAGCCCCCCATAAATTTAGTCCAAGTTTTGAGTTTCTAAGACCAGGGGTTGTCGAGATATTAATGAAAAACGGAACTTTTTCCTATGAGTTATACTCTCCAACTCCGTGGTTTATTCAAACGGAAAGGATGAAAATCGTTTGTTTAAAACGGCGAAATGAAATAAAACTTTATTTCCGAGTTTGGTGCAGGATTTTTGCATTAATTAGTCACTATCGGAAAACACGAATTGTTTGAAACATGAATTTAAATGGAAAAATCTACCTCCGTGGTTATATTTCACAAGTTTTTACTCAAGGATTAAAAGAATAAAGAAATCAAAATGGCTATTTAATTTCGCATTTTATGAGGAAGATTCTGTCTTATATCATGTTGCTCGGCAACGGAATGAAATTAAATGTGTTGTTAATATTTATTATTATTTTTTCTATTTGAATAATAAATAAATGGATGTAAAAAATATTTTTAAATGAAAGGTTTGGTTGTTCTTTTAATTATATAAATTGCGAACTGCGTACATCATTTTCATTTATTTTAGCAAAGAGGTTTCCAGCTCATATATTGTGTTCAGTGGCGCACCCAGAATATTCCTAAGGGGGGGGCCATTGGTGCACAAAATTTTTATGAAAGAGGATGACTCCTCGATAAATTTTCCGAGAAAAAATGATCAGAGGCCATATCAATTAACAAGGCGGTTGTCTTTTTTTGTACATTTATTTTTATCAAATTACTAACAATTCTTTAGTGCAGTGCAAGAGAATTGAATGATTAGAAGAAGTAGTAGTAGATATTTATACAAAACAACACAAATTAAGAAATAGATGAAGATAAAATTATTTGTTCTGGTCTGCTTATACTGTATACTTGTTTTCAACCACTCTCTCATGATTACATATTGTTATATTATTCAATTATGATCTATACATATTTATAAAACGAAGTCCAGCCTCCTGTTTTTCTTTGTAGCCAGAGCATTAATTATCTGGTCTGGATCAATTTCCACTTCACGGTGAATGTTCATTGACGCCAGTCCATTCAGTCTGGTTTCACTCATACTGTTTCTCAAGTAAGTTTTCAACCTCTTCATTGTGGAGAATGACCTCTCAGCACTGCTTGTTGATACTGGGAGGGTGGCATACACTTTTAAAAGTTCAAACACAGTTGGAAAAGTCCTTTGGTCACAAAAGTTAAGCAGTTCGATTGGGCTTTTAGTTTTCTTGTTCAATGCAGATACCTTCATGTACCACAGATGTAGTTCAGCTTTTAGAGTATTATCTGATCTAGGTCCTAAATCATCTGCAAATTTCCTTGATAAGGCAACAAATCTCTCGTTTTCTTCCAGTGTCGGCTGCCATCCATTCGGAATGACAGATGCAAAACTTTGTAGAAATTCCTTATGTTTGAGAAATTTTTCATGGAGGTGAGTGATGAAATTATCAATCCATGGAATGAAAATAGAAAGTCTGTAGTATTCTTCAGGAGTCTGTACGTTGAAATTTGATCTATAAATTTGTCTGGTGGCACGGCGTGGTAGAGTAATGTTTTCTCCATGCTGTTCCAGCTTCTTAACAGCTTGTTCAAACAGATGGTGAAACTCGTTCTCTGCGTTCTCTCGAATTATAGATATAGCTTTCAAAACGTCTTCTACGTCACTCACAGCAGTTGCCAGATCAAGGTTAACTTCCTGCAGCTTTTCACTCAGACGAACACTGTAGCTGAGTAATCTGTCAGCTGAAACAAGTGCTATGACAAACTGTGATGTTAACATTGAACATAACAAGGTATGAGCCTCTGTTGATGTCTCCTTGTCATTCTAGGTAGTAATCTCCTCCAGAGCCTCGATTACTTGATCAAACAATGAAACCATAACTGTGACGGCATCATGTCTCTCCACCCAACGAGTAGGGCATAATTTCTTCAGTTTTTTGGCACTGATTTCTGTCTCTCCCTGATTAGCTGCATTAATTTTGCTGGTGAGAACAAGGTTTCGTTTTGGTGTGTTGAAAAAACTAGAGATTTTCCCTATTATTCCAAAGCTGTTTCGGATATCCGGAACTCTAGATGAATAAGTTATGGCTAAGTTCAAACAGTGTGATGCACAATGAACGTAGGGGGCTTTGGGGTGTTGCTCATATATAATTGCTTGGGCGCCATTGTACTCTCCACTCATTGCAGAAGCTCCATCGAACCCTTGTCCACGGAGGAAAGACGTATCAATGTTGCAGTCTGCAAGGCCTTTAAGAATAGCATCTGCAATTGCTCGACCTGTAGTTTCAGTCAGGGGCACAAACTTAAGGAAGTTCTCCACTATCTTAAATTCAATTTTATACTTATCATTTGTTTCAAACCGTTTCAAATAACGAACGCAAAGTGTCATTTGCTCTACCGTTGCAATATCTGTGGTTTCGTCACATAAAACCGCAAAACATTTGGCCTCATTCACCTCAGTTGCTATGTGCTTCACAATGGAATCATTGCATGCTGAAATAATCTCATTTTGTATATTCCAACTTATGTAAGTTGCATTTTTTGCACAACCTTGTAGATGAGTTTTCAGTATTTCTTCTCCTGCATCAACTCGGAGTCGCAAAAGGGCTCTAAAATTTCCTTCGCATTGGCATGGTTCTGACAATACGTCCAAATCCCCACAGTCTCTATGCCTTCTCATGGCCAGCCCTTGCCTTCCACAAAAAATCACTGTTTTGATAATAGGTTTAAGAATAGCCCTATTCTGCAAAACTTGTTTTTGCTTTCCTCTGTCCATTACTTGATCCACAGGAACCGTTTTTCCTTCCGTGACCCTTAAGAACTCATCGGCTTTGAGAACTGAATCCTTATGATAGAAAAAATTTTCATGTTGACAGAACTTCTCCAAGGCCTTCTTCCAATTATTAAATCCTTTTGAAACAAGTTGACCTGTAGCTTGTGTGGATCCTAAACCAACTTCATGGGGTGCAAAGAGAACACAAAATTTGCAATAGGCACTGTCCTCTGCCTTTGAGTAAGCTAGCCAGTTATGCTTACTCAACCAAGATGAGCAGAACTTCCGAGTGTGGTGAGGTTTTCCTTGACTTGATACAGCACTAGTGACAGTAGCAGGAAAACTGTAATTTGCATATGGTTCCCAAAGATTTTTTAGCGCTGTTATCCTATCTTCATCTGTGAGGTTAGATTTCTTGACATAATTAAAAATATCTGCAGCCAGAATTTCTATTTCAACTGTGTTTGGTATTGTGTTTTGTCCTACCTTTACCTCCTCACAAGCGTTTGAAGACAGCCCGGGGTCACGGCTGTTGCTTGCTTCGACTGCAGCCTCATCAATGTAACAAGAGCTCAGGGAAACGTCGTTGGGAACGTCACTATTTGCAATCTTACTTTTTTTTTTAAATAATTTCCCAGTGTCTGTTGGCCTAGCCCTTTTCGTTTTTCACTCATTGTCTTTTTTTTTTACCTTGCTCCTCAGTTATTCAAGAACAAAATTTGCTATATAGCCGAAATACGCACATAAACACACACACTGATCGTTAAAGATGCATTTCACTGTAAGATCAGTTGAAAGTTCAGGACCATTATTAAATTCAGCTATTCACCACGCAGGCCCTCGTTCCGAAACTACCAATTCACTGTTATCACCTTGTGTCGTAACGTCGCACTTTATTTCAACTCACAGCAACACTTAATTCGCGAAGCGTTGGCACGATCTATTTATTCACTTCCACAATTTTCTCACTGGGTAAACGAAATCCTCGAGTTTTCGAGCGAACAGCCGCTTCCCCCATAGAGTTTCGTCCAGAACAGAGCACCAGGCGCGTTTGGGTCACGTGATTTTGGACGAGTCCATTAGTTAAATTCAATCACAGGTAGAAACGTCTTAAGAAGAACGGGTTTCCAGAATTGGCGCCTTTAGTGCGAATTAATTTATAATTTGTACAGTACGATAAAGAGCTTTATATGTATAATTACATTCAGTGTAAGTGTTGGGATATGCTGGAATTGTTTTCTTCACAATGATTAAAATTATTTATTACAATAATGGTTGTAAATGTTTTTTTTTTATACTTTCTCGAAGGCAGACCTAGTTCTCTCTTGTGCTACACAGCGCCCTTCGCGTTTTGCTTTGTCAGCCCAAGGGGGGGGCCAGGGCCCCCTCGGCCCCCCCCGTGGGTGCGCCACTGATTGTGTTTAGCTAATAAACTCATATATTGTGCTTACCCAATAAATTCATTTAGCCGATTGTTGAAGCAGAAAAAGTGTAGAACGGGTGTATCTTATAATACGTTTTTAGTGTTTTCATTTAGTATATACAAACGGGATCAGAATATTTTATTCTTCAGATCTGCAAATTTAGAGCTACGAGTTTAGCGGAATATCTCTAAATAACTTGGTAACTTTTCTTAAACTTTACCAAATTAGCGGAAATGTTTCCAAATTTATAAAAATGACGCAAATCAATGATTTGTTTTTTTAAAATAGAGTACTGAAATGATGTTTCGGTAGCATTTGTCGGGCAGTCTATCCATCCTACTTAGTAACACATTTAACGAATTTTTTTAATATCACCGAATTGATAAAAGTATTTGTGAGTCCATAAAAATATCATAGAATTGATACAATCGCGCTTAATAAATGAAAATAATTGTGTTTTGTTAGGGGATAGTATTGTGATGATGTTTCGTCAATTTGTCGCAAAATGGGACTATCTGTTCCACAGTACCACTTGGCGATAAATTTGGGGATTTTTTAAGTTATCGCTATATAGACTAAAACGTCGCCAAACCTTCCATGGATGTCGCATTATTCAGATGATATGATTTTCATCAATTTATTTGAAGCAAATGATATCATGTCGCTCAGCAACGGATCCAATGTATTATGCGGCATACGATTTTATATTAAATCTTTTCCGATTTGAATAATAAAGATATGTATATAAAATAAATTTCATTGACATTGCATTTTTGACTGGATAATATCAATTACGGCCTTCAGATTTAAACATTATTATTATTGATATTTTCGGGGACTTTTGATTCAGGGATTATTGATATTTTCAAGTTATTATGACATTGTTTTATTATGACGAAAATTGTTGAAACTCATATACAGTACGTTGTACGAGTAATCTTCTACAAATGCATTATATCTTCTAATCTACGAGAATATAAGTAGTACAGGTATATTGGCATATATTTTGATATATATTGGAATCAATTACGATCTTCTGGTAAAAGATTACGGGGATTATTGATATTTTAAATTTATTACGTCATCTCCTTTATTTTGGCAAATATTTTTGAGACTCATATTGTAATACGGGTAATCTTCTACTAACACACTGGCATATTTTCTAATCTACGACAATATAAGTAGTACGGGGTTGCATATAATGATTCAATTCCTTTTTTTTTGTAAATTTGCTTACAAAAGGGGTCAGGATAATTTCTTCTTCAGATCTGCCCGTGAAGATAATTTTGCATAGTGAGAACAGATATTCTTAAACTTCTGTTTATGAGCAATAAATTTAATATTTTAACAGAATTTGCACATGATTGCGAATTACAAGTTTCTTTATATTATATACTCCGTACGAAGAACGGGTATGCTGCTAGTGGAATATATATACTTTAATTACTTTTATCTTAAAACACGAATTTTTGCAAATACTATTAGAACTTTGAAATGTTCTATTCAAATAATTTTCAAACATTCTCTTACTTAATTTAGAATATAAATTGGAATTAATTTTTATTTTCCTACATTGCTAAGTATATATTAAATTTAAATATGTAGGTGGTAATTACAGTTTCTTAAATGCAATTACCACTGATAAATATTTTGCTAAATTAAAAGGTTTTTCTGACATTTTCTTATTTAATTTAGAATATGAATGAACTATAGGAATGGCTTTTTGTTTTTCTTCATTCCTAAGTATAAAATAAATTTAAATATGTTGGTGGCAATTGCAATATTGTTTCTCTTATTTTCTCTCGAAAAATAAGAAAAAGAAAATATTTAAGAAATTATTTTTGAATATTAACTGTGAATCGCATTTTTGATACTATTAATACAGTATTTAAAAAGACAGAAGTCAATTTGTCAGAAATCCATTACACCGGCAGAGCATTTTTGAAAAACTTTAATTTATACTATAAATTATTAAATAATTTAAATTTTAAATAATATTTATTAATCAAATCTACATAAATAAAATTGAAAATCTGTCTGTCTCTGTCTGTCTGTTTGTCCCGTCATCACGGGAGAACGGCTGCACCGAATTTGATGAAATTTTGTAGGTAGCCTGGAAATAGTCCCATTTAAAATTTAGTCCATGTTTGGAGTTTCTACAGTCAGTGGTTCTTGAGATATTAGTAAAAAACGAAACTTTCGTTTGTGTCATAATCGCGGGAGAACGGCTGAACCGAATTTGTTGAAATTTTTTGGATAGCCTTAAAATTCCCCCCCCCCATAAATTTAACTTAAATTTCAAGTATCTAAGATCAGGAGTTGGCGAGATATTAAAGAAAAACCAAACTTTTTCCTAGGCGTTCTACTCTCTAACTCCGTGATTTATCCTAACGAAAAGCTTGAAAATCGTTTGAAAGTGAATTAAAACTTTGTCTCTGAGTTTAATGGGATATTTTTTGCGCTTATTAGTCGCTTCCTGAAAACATGAATTGTTTGAAACATGATTTAAATGGGAAATCTATCTCCATGGTTTATTTATCACAGGCTTTTACTGAACAATGAAAAGTATAAAGAATTCAAAATGGTTATTTAATTTCGCAGTTTATGAGGAAGATTCTATCTTATATCATGTTGCTCAGAAACGCAATTCAATTAAATCTGTCTGTTAAATTTAATTATTATTTTTTCGATTTGAATAATAAATAAATGGATATAAAAATATATTTTAGAAAAGAACGATTTGAATTTTCTTGTAGCATTTTTGACTGGATAATATCAATTACGGTCTTCAGGTTTAAACGTTATTACTATTGATATTTTCGGGGATTATTGATTCAGAGATAATTGATATTTTCAAATTATTATACCATTGTTTTATTATGACAAAATTTTTTTTAACTTATATATTGTACGTTGTACGAGTAATCTTCTACAAATACACGGGTATATCTTCTGATCTACGAGAATATAAATAGTACAGGTATATTAGCATATATTTTGATATATATTGGCATATATTGGAATCTATTACGACCTTCTGTTATAAAGAGTACGGGGATTATTGATATTTTAAATTTATTACGTTATCTTTTTTATTTTGGCAAAGATTTTTGAGACTCAAATTGTAATACGGGTAATCTTCTACTAACATTCTGGCATATTTCCTGTTCTGCGAAAATATAAGTAGTACGGGGTTGCATGTATTGATTCAATTCTTTTTTTTTTGTAATTTGCTTACAAAATGGGTCAGGATGTTTTATTCTTCAGATCTGCCTAGGAAGATATTTTGCATAGTGAGAACAGATATTCTTAAACTTCTCTTTAGGAGGAATAAGTTTAATATTTTAACAGTATTTGCACATGATTGCGAATTATAAGTCTCTTTATATTATATACTCCGTACGAAGAACGGGTATGCTGCTAGTTAACATCTAAAATTATGGTTATAAGAAAAAGCATGACATAATACAGGTTAACTTGCACAAGGTGGTGATAAGATTTCACATGATTGAAATTCTCTGCATCTTGCAACATTTATTTTAGAATAAAATTGCTCTTTTTTTATTATTTTCGTTTGAAAATTTTCATTTTGTTAACGACGTTGTTAGATCCGTATCTGGGTAAAAATATCAAAATATTGTCATACTAGAAAATGTATCCGAAGACGCACGGCAATTAAAACAAGAATTAATTTAAATTAATCACTTAAGTTTGCAAAAGGCGACAGAACTAGGATTAAAGAGATAAATTTATGTTTCAAATTGTGATGAAGTCTTGTAAAAATTAAAGCTTTTGACGGATACACTATATTCATATATTTCATTATATACATATACATTTCATATATGTTGTAAAATGTCAAAATAATGCCTCATATATAAATCACAAATGTGAAAGGTCGTTCTGTAAGACCTTCTCCATTTTCCTTTCAATAAAGGACATTTTCAATAAGAGCACTACCCACTTTTCCCGCCCACTGTAAGGAAACATTCAAAGCCAGACTTGCATCCTCCGGAACTATATCCGCCTACTTTGTATCCTCCAAAACGACTACCGCCTACTTTTTATTCAACGATTGCTTTTACCTTAAAGAAACTTTTGTAAATGTCTTACTGGTCTGAAATAGCACTGGAAATATTACTAAATGCTATTAAAACATTAATCAATAATCATAATACTTTAACCTAATGACAAGATTCAACATTAGAATAAATGATCAGTATTCGTCAACTTAGTTCACCGGAATTATAATTTGAATGGCAAGTTTTACTAAAAAATATTATCAATAGTAGAATAAAAATCAGCAAGATTAAAGGAATTTAACCTTCTAGAATTTTAAACATGCTTATATTATTATATATGAATAACAGTAATTATTATCTATAATAGAAATTAATAATAATATATGAAATCAGAATGTCTACAAATAAAATGAACTTATCCAAGGACCCATGCCGTTTGAGTTTTTGGGCGCTTGTTGTGTTTCTTTCAGGTATACATCCCCGGAGGGCGAAGCCCTCCCACGGAGACGACTATTCGCCCCTACGGAGACATATTATGTTAACCTAGTTATTATTAATGTGGCACAGCATTTATATATATTTAAATAGGGCAAATAGAAAACTTGCCTCCTAAAATGTCATTCTCCCCCTTCCCCGGCCAAAATGTCCTGAAAGAAACACTGGGCGCCTGTGAAATAACCCACGTATCCCCAAATCGAATATAAAAGTTCAAATAGCAATCGAGAATTGCAATTTGATTTAAAGCATACCTGTATAACATGATGCTCTATTAGGATTGGTCGATCTGGTTGGCTCGTAATGCAGAGTCATAATGTACCTTGGACGATGACGACTATTACAACATAGAGATGAAAAACAAAAGTGATAGAGTAAAGAGAATGAAAAAGTTTCATGAAAGTCAGGTTTCTAATGTGAGATTCGCGTAGCCCAACTTAGCCGGTGACTCAGATAACGATTACGATGTGTGTGAAAGAGAGGTGGCTTATAATGCTTCAGAGACCGAATCACAGCAAAATCTCTTATCCGAACTTTTATCCTTTAAGTCGGACAAAAGAGCTTTCTTTTCTCCAGGCTCAAACTGCATTTATGAAACTCAGACTGTGCTTTTAGTTTAGAATCATGCAATAGATGGCCGTACCAGTCAAAGTGTTGCCAAAGCAGAAAAATCATATTATATATATATATATATATATATATATATATATATATATATATATATATATATATATATATTAATTCACGAAAATTCGTCTATTAATTGTATGAATATCGCATGAATATATTTAAAGCGTGCTTGAAAGATAATTTTTGAATTTTTCCATTTTTCCGATGGCTATAAGATGGAAACCGTATGATTTACGAAAATGTATCTATTAATAGTAAGGGTTCTGTTTAAAATGAGTTTGGAAGAGTGTTTTACGATATTTCCGATGGTGTTAGGATGGAAACTGTATAATTATATTTTCGGTCTCTAAGGGACCTTTTTGTATGAACAATCTTTCAATATATCTATACCTTATAAAAATCCTAATTGCTGAAATCGCTAAACTCAAACAATTTCTTTTTTTAAATCATGAACATTGTGTGTTAATGTTCTAATATCTGCATTTTTGGATGAATTACTTCTTTTAAGTACGAAAAGAATATATATTTTTATATATTTAAAAACCACATTTATTATAATATTAACATAGTAGTTTTATGTGAGGCATCAGTCAAGGTAGAATTTGCTATGAACGGAACTTTTTTCGGCTTCATATAACTATGAAATGATTTAGATTTTTTCTTTCCTTATATACATAATAATGTATAAGGAAAGTTTTGTGACGGGGTCGAAAATTCGAATTCGAGTTTTCGACGGGAGAGCATGTTTCAAGCATCCCTGATCACGAATCAAACATTTTTGAAGTGATGTGTGTGCGTGTGTGTGTGTGTGAAAGTACGTGTGTGTGTGTGTGTGTGTGTCAGAGAGTCTGTGGAGACAATATCTCACGAAAGAATAGAGCGATTCGAATGAAATTTGGTACAAAAATCACAATTTGTGAATACTGGAAGCCTGTTATTTTTAAACGTAATCGAATGTTCTGAACCCCCCCCCCTCCAAATATTCGAGTTCAATTTTGAAAAAATCATCAAAAAATCAAAACCTTTAATAAAGTTACGCAAATATGCATTTCTTATGTAATTTTTCCTTAAAAAACGATTGGCATAAACTTTAAAACGCTAGCATGAACTTTCGTGAGATACTGCACATTTTTCAAATAAATTTATCAAAAAATCCCATGAATTAAAAAAAAATATTAACTGCAGTGAAACATGTTCACTTTTCATATGAAATATCATGCGATAAATTTGGTGACATCATTCCCGTGAATCTAGCTCGTTCCATTCATGAGAAAAGATACTTTGAGTAATACTTTTGTATTTGAACGCCAATAGTCAGTTATCCGCTACAAGAATAACTTATTTCTCCATCCATAAAGCTTAGCGAGATTTTGGCGACAAATTTGGCGGAATGTCGCCAACTTGGCGACTTTTTGAAATGTTGCCAAATTAGCGAAAATCTCGCCAAATGGATAAAAATGAGGCTAAATCAATGAAAATGACGACTAATTGTCGGAAATTCAATATCTTGGGAAGAATATAAGTAACTACTATAAGAAAAACCTATTTTTTTACTGTAAAAGTAGTAAATTCATTGCATTATATAAGAAAAGTCATGTGTTGCCCACATCAGATTTTTTAAATATTTCCCCGGGGAATTTCGTCCTCTGGTCCTGTAGTATATGTGTGTGTACCAAATTTCATGTTTCATGGACGTGCGGCGTTTAGAGTTTTCGCTACAGATGACACAAACAACCAGACAGACGAGTAGACAAACAAACAGATGAATACATATTCCTTTATAATTATAGTCTATGAAATTTTCAAATGTTTTGGCTATACAAACTTATCGCACCTTACATGATTTTATCTACTGTCATTGTGATTAAATAAGCAAAAGGATGAGGAAATGCGAAGCTTATTGTTGCAGTTTGTTTAATCGATGTTCCAGATATGTGAACAATACAATGTGTACTCAAGAAATAAAAGTTAAGTAGATATTTCAATAAAATAAATTGAGATTACTTTAAAATGAAATATGCATATATGTATATATACGAGTATGATTGTGTGTGCATGCGTAAGTGCGCATGTGTGCTTATGTACATGCATTGGCATACATGTGCGCTTACGTATTTGTGTACATATATGTGCGTATTCGTAAGTGCATATATGTGTGTATACTTCTATTCATGTGTGTGTATTCGTGTGAGCGTACGTACAGGTGTGTGTTTATGTACATCTGTGCACGTGCATTACAATGTGGAACCTGTGAGCACTGTCTCAAATCTTGCACTTTAAGACAGGAAGAAAGAGAAGAAGGCTGAAGACTACTTACTACATTATTCGATATGGGAAAGTAAAAATGTATTTCTATATAATTTTCTTGAAATGATTATTTTTCCTGAAATACCTACTTTTGCATCTAGTCACAAAATACAATTCAATTACGTGTTTTCTTCGTGAAAAGATTATAAATGTTTTTCAACTGAGCGTAATTGCTTACTACATTAACATGTGTCATGCCTGTTTCTCTATTTACTAATTTCTCATTTCAACGTAATTTAGTAATTAAATCGGTAGCTATTTAATTTTCTACTAATCAGATTTGTTTATAAGTTTATGGTTTTGAAGAAAATAACTTCCAACCAGCGATTATAAAAACTCGGAACTACAATGATCTATTTAGACAGAAGATATAGTTTTGATTTTTTTGAATCATTTAAACGATTCAAAGTCCAGCATTGGTGGCTTCAATTCGCACATTTTAGTGGTCTTTAAAACAGTGTCTCTTTCAGGCATAACTCCGGGGGGACGAACCCCCTCGGAGACGATTATTCGCTCCCCCTAGAGACATTTTTTGTCAACCTAGTTTCTATTTATGCGACACAGCATTCAGATATATTTATATAGAGCAAATGGAAAATCCCTCCCCCCCTAAAATTTCATTTGCCCCCCCCCCCCGGCTAAAAAGTCCTGAAAGAAACATTGTTTGCAAACCGAACAACAGATAACGTCCATTGGCAGTATGAAAACTATGTTCTTTGATTTGGCAAAACTATTTATTGCCTATGTTCTCGGATATGCCAAACTATTTATTGTCTATGTTCTCCGATTTGGCAAAACTGTTTATTGACTATGTTCTCCGATTTGGCAAAACTGTTTATTGTCTATGTTCTCCAATTTGGAAGAACTATTTATTGACTATACTCTCCAATTTGGCAAAACTATTTTTTGAATATGTTCTCCGATTTGGCAAAACTATTTATTGACTATATTCTCCAATTTGGCAAAACTATAAAACTATTTTTTGAATATGTTCTCCGATTTTGCAAAACTATTTATTGACTATGTTCTACGATTTGGCAAAACCATTTATTGACCGACTAAGTTACTCATGCAACGCAGTCGGCTGTAAATGTAAAAGACAGTTAGGTCAGACTGGCTTCGTATGTTTGTAAAACAGAAGTTTGAAAAATTGCCGCACATAAAATTTCTTGCTATCGAACGGCTACCTCAAATTCCTTGCTGAAGAGCACGAGATTGTTCTATCTATGCAGATCGTTACACTAAGAGCCAGATTATAAAATTTGAAACGTCTCTTAATGGCGCTTTCTGTAATTGGACAATTCCATATAGAAGTCCCATGTTTGCCTCAAAATAAATTAAAAGAAGTCCATGATTAGCTAGCTAGAAATCTTTATTTTTATAATTTAAACAAAAATATAATGAAATATCCATGTGTATTAGTAAAAATTTTTAGATTTCATATAGCAATATCGAGAGATAAAAAACACTACAAATATAACTGACATCATAAGAAGTTGATACTGTACATCAGTTACAGAAGTATGTCATGTCAGTTACAAAATGTACTGTTATTTTTTAAATTATGGTCGATACATAAAATAAATAGACATGCATTTAGTCTATTAGTTATTTAGTATTGTTTATTAGCAAAAATTATAATTCTAGATTTGATATTTTAATAGTATTTATCTTTTTACTGAATCAGTAATTACATCTTATCCAATTAAGTTACATCAGTTACACAATATTAAAATGAAATTATAGAGGCATATTCATAGCAAGAAATTTCTTTTGAAAGTTGCTATATGATAACCATATGTAATAAATATTTTAAAGCATAAAGTTTTACTTTGTCGTTTTTAGTAAATGTTTCCTGATATACAGGTGCCACAAATATTGTATTGATTGTTACGTCTGTTACAGTGACACTGATCAACTGTAAACTTAAAATACGATTAAAGATAGTTGGAAATTTTATTATCTCTGCTCCTTTCTGTACACTAATGCATTAAGAAGTATACGATGTTTACTTCATATGTTTATTCATTTCAGGTACAGTGCTTATATTATATGTGCGTACTTTATATGCGGCTACAGTGCATACTTTTTATGTGCTTACAGTGCTTATTTTAAATGTGCTTACTTTATATATTATCTTGCATCAAATAGTGACTGATATTTATAGTTACGAGTATGAACGATTGAATTTATAGATACGGGTTTCTCTAGCTAGCCATACTTTTCTATAAAAAAAATGTCACAAAAATTGAATTGTTGTAAGATGAAACGCTAAATAAATGGCAGAGTTGAATGTTGATTAAGAAATTGTGAAGTTTGAACTCAGAAGAATGAAATTATAGATGAAATTATAGATTTACAGAGTTAGAAATGTATAAATTCAGACTTTTAAAACTTTTTGGGGTTCACTTCCATGTTGCTATTCTCTATTTATTTCCCCTTTTTCTTTAATTTTATAAATTTGAGCCAAGGTTATTATTTTCACACAGCTTCTTCAGAGTTATTCATTTAGTTACCAAAAATTCAATCAATAAAAATAACAAAGTTATATCTGAAAGTCTATTTAAACAATTTTACAAACAGGACCTAAAATTCAGATAGCTAATAACAATGGTTAGCCCTAAAAATATGTTTTATTGGTAAGTTGACTTACATGTTGATAAAATTGGAAAGATCAAGCAGAATTTTGATATTTTTCACGGCAAAAATATATGCCTATAGCTAACCCGAAAAAATGGAAATAGCCATTTATTAAAATCACATTCAGTCATAAAATGCAGCTTAAACGACATTAATCTAATAGTTAAAAGAGACATAGGGTTACAAAATTTTTCGGTTACGAAATTTTTATAGCCATATAAGATATCTTTTGAACATTTAAAGCATATTTAATGATATTGGAATATAAAATAAAAATTATAATAGTGGCCCCATCTATCGGGAAAAATACAATGTAACATCTATATATACTAATTTTACAAGTGTCCG
This sequence comes from Amaurobius ferox, assembly GCA_951213105.1. Lineage (NCBI taxonomy): Eukaryota > Metazoa > Arthropoda > Arachnida > Araneae > Amaurobiidae > Amaurobius > Amaurobius ferox. The sequence goes on from OX578137.1 coordinate 125,462,695, forward strand.
TCTGTCTGTCTGTCTGTCCGTATGTCTGTCCGTCTGTCGATCACGCTTTTTGAGGCACTTCCCGAATAGATAGAGACTTGCAAATTGGTATACGGCTCGATCGTTCAATAACCCCCCCCTGGAAAAATCGAATTTTTCGAAAATGTTCTCTAGAGGGGGTGCTCCACACCAAAACATTCGAAAAGTGAAATGATGGGAAAGCATGCTTTGCCTTAAGATATAAACTTCAAATTTGGTGTATGGGCAAACCGTTCGAAAGGAAGAAAGTGTGCAATTTCAGATTTCCAATATTTTCTACTTAAGGGGGTGTCGCACACCAAAATGTTCGATTTACCGAATAAATGAGAAACGGCTCCTTTAAAATTTGATAGAGGCTTGAAATTTGGTATATGGAATAATCATTTGATAAAAACACCCAAGACGATTATAGTTTTTCAAAAACGTTCGTTTAAGGGGGTGCTCCAGAGGGAAACATTCGAAAGGTGAATTGATAAGAAAACATACTTCGGGATAAGATAGAGATTTGAAATTTGGTGTACGGGTAGATAGTTTGGAAGGAAGAAAGTGTACAATTTCAGTTTTCCCATATTTTCTCCTTTAGGGGGTGTCGCACACAAAAATGTTCGATTTTCGGAATGAAGTAGAAACACTCCTTTTAGAACGTGGTAGAGGCTTGATATTTGGTACATGGGCAAATCATTTTATAGAAAACCCAAGAAAAATGGAGTTTTTCAAAAATGCATATTAAAGGGTGTGGATACTCCACAGAAAAACATTCGAAAGGTGAAATGATAGAAAAAGCATGCTTCGCGATAAGATAGAGACTTCAAATTTTGTATACGTGCAGATAGTTAGAAAGGAAGAAAGTGTGCAATTTCAGTTTTCCAACATTTGCTAATGTAGGGGGGTGCCACACACTAAAATGTTCGATTTGACGAACAAATGAAAAACGCCTCCTTTACAATATGATAGAGGCTTAAAAATTATTATATGGGGTAATCAGTTGTTAAAAAAAACCTACGATTATTACGGTTTTTCAAAAATGATCATTTAAGGGGTGCAACACAGAAAAAAGTTCGAAATATGAAGTGATAGAAAAGCATGCTTCACAATAAGATAGAGACATCAAATTTGGTGCACTGGTAGATAGTTTGAAAGGAAGAAAGTGTGCAATTTCAGATTTCCAATATTTGCAACTTTAGGGGGTGCCGAACACCAGTATGTTCGATTTTCGGAATAAATGAGACACGTTTCTTTTAAATGTGATAGAGGCTTGATATTTGGTATATGGGCCAATCATCTGATAAGAAACCCAAGACGAACAGAGTTTTTTAAAAATGTTTATTTATGGGTGTATTCCACAGAAAATCGTTCGAAAGGGAAGATGATAAAATAATATGCTTCGGGATGAGATAGAGACCTTAATTTGGTGTACTGGTAGATAGATCGACAGGAAGACGTGCGCAATTTAAAATTTACAATATTTTTTTCTTTAGGGTGTTCCGCACATTAAAATATTCGATTTGCCGAATAAATGGGAAACGCGAATTTTTTTAAAAAAAGGACAATATTCAGGGGTTGCATATTGCGAGACCGTTGATTTCCAACGGGTATTCGGCTAGTATTCATATATTTGATTAGCAGCGTGCCCGTTTTTCGTACGGAGTATATAATCTAAATAAATTAAATTGAAAATCTCTCTGTCTGTCTGTTCCGTGGTCACGGACGAACGGCTGAACCGAATTTAATGAAATTTTGTAAGCCGCAATGAAATAGTTCCACTTAAATTTAGTCATTAATTTTAGAGTTTCTAAGACCGGGGTTGTTGAGATATTACTGAAAAACGAAACTTTGATCTAAGGGTTCTACTCTCTAACTCCTCCGTTCCACCAAACGAAAAGGCTGGGAATCGCATGTTTAAAATGTGAAACTGAATTAAAACTTTATCTTTGAGTTTGGTGAGATATGTTTGCTCCAATTAGCCACTTTCTGAAAACATGAATTGTTTGAAGCATGAATTTATATGGAAAATCTATTACCATGGTTTATTTTTCACAAGCTTTTACTTCACAAAGAAAAGTATTAAGAAATAAAAATGGTTATTTAATTATTTGCATTTTATGAGGAAGATTCTATCTTATATCATGTTGCTCGGCAACGCAATTAAATTAAATTTGTTTGTTAATGTTTATTATTATTTTTTCGATTTGAATAATAAATAAATGGATATAAAATATATCTTATAAATGAACGATTTGATTTTTCTTTAAAATATATTAATTGCGGACTGCGTTCATCACTTTCATTTACTTTGGCAAAGAGTTTTCAAACTTATATATTGTGTTTAGTTAATCAACTCATATATTGTGTTTAGCCAATAAATTTATGTAGTTAAAACAGAACAAGAGTAGAACGGGTATATCTTCTAATACAATTTTAGTGTTTTTATTTATTATATACAAACGGGATCAGGATGTTCTCTTCATATCTACAAATTTAGAGCTACGAAATTGGCGGGATATCGCTAATTTAATTTAATGCTTCTAAAAAGATGCTTAATAATCTCTGTTCTAGCTATACAAAATGATCTTCACGGACAGATCTGAAGAATAAAACATCCTGACCCCTTATGTAAGCAAATTTAAATAAATACGGAATTGAATCATTATGTGCAAAATAAAAGCGTTAAAATTGTGTGGGACCCGTACTACTAATATACGTGAAAATATAACCTACATTAGTAGATTACATGTATAACTTGAAAATGTCAGCAAACACGTAATCTTTAAACCTGAAGGCAGTAATTGATTTCAATATATGACAAAATGAAAGTGCTAAAATTATATGGGAAGTTATGCCCGTACTACTTATAATGCCGTATATTAGAAGATATGTCCGAGTGTTAGTAGAAGATTACCCACATTTCAATATGTGTCTCAAAAAGCTTTATCAAAAAAATCTGATGTCTGCAACACATGACTTTCCTTATATAATGTAATGAATTTACTACTTTTACAGTAAAAAATAGGTTTTTCTTACAGTAGATTCTAATATTCTTTCCAAGATATTGAATTTTCGACAATTAGTCGTCATTTTCATTGATTTAGCTTCATTTTTATCCATTTGGCGAGATTTTCGTTAATTTGGCAACATTTCAAAAAGTCGCTAAGTTGGCGACATTCCCCCAAATTTGTCGCCAAAATCTCGCCAAGCGTTATGGACGAAGAAATAAGTTGTTCTTACAGCAGATAAATTACTATTGGCGTTCAAATACAAAAGTGTTACTCAAAGTTTTTTTTTTTCATGAATGGAATGAACTAGATCCACGAGAATGATGTCACCCAATTTATCGCATGGTATTACATATGAAAAATGAACATGTTTCTCAATAGGAAATATTTTTTTTTTCATTTTATATGACTTTTTAATAATTTTTTTGAAAAATGTGCAGTATCTCGAGAACGGTTCATTTTAGCGTTCTAAAATTTATGTCAATCGTTTTCTTATGAAAAATTACATAAGAAACATCTATTTGCGCAACTTTATTAGTGGTTTTGATTTTTTGACAATTTTTTCAAAATTTTATTCGAAAATTTAGGGAGGTTCTGAACATTCGATTACGTATAAAAACAATAGGCTTCTAGTGTTTACAGATTGTGATTTTTGTACCAAATTTGGTTCGAATCGGTCCATTTGTTCGTCAGTTATCGTCTCCACAGACTCACTGACACACACACACATACTTTCACACACACACACACACACACACACACACACAGACATCACTTCAAAAATGTTTGATTCGTGATCAGGGATGCTTGAAACGTGCTCTCCCGTCGAAAACTCGATTTCGAATTTTCGATCCAGTCACAATACTTTCCTTATACATTATGTATATAAGGAAAGTAATAAAACAGATGACGTAATAAATTGGAAATATCAATAATCCCCGTAATCTACCAGAAGGCTGTACTTGATTCCAATATATGTCAATATATGTCAAAATATATGCCAATATTCCTATATTACTAATATTCTCGTAGATTAGAAGATCTACCCGTGCATTTATAGAATATTACTCGTACAACGTACAATATATGAGATTCAGCAATTTCAAGAAATAACTTTAAAATATCGATAATCTATGAATCAATAATCCCCCAAAATATCAATAATGATAATGTTTAAACCTGAAGACCGTAATTGATATTATGCAGTCAAGCATGTAATATCAATGACATTTATTTTATATTCATATCTTCATTATTCAAATCGGAAAATATTTAATAAAATCCGTCTGTCACATAAACACATTGGATTTAAATTCGTTGCTAAGCTACATGATATTATTTTCTTCAAATAAATTGGTGAAAAATATATCGTCTGAATAATGCTATGTGAAGGTTTGGCGACATTTTCGTCATTTTGTAACATTTCAAAAAATCGCTAAATGCATCATTAAGTGGGACTGTAGAACTGACAGTCCCACTTGCTGACAAATTGACTAAACATCATCACAACACCATTCCCCAACAAAACACAATTCATTTCATTTATTTACTGCAATTTTATCAATTTCAAGATATATTTACGGATTTATAAACATTTTTATCAATTTGGTGACATTTTAAAATTTCGCTATATGTGTTACCAAGTTGGACGGCTGGAATGACAGACGAATGATTACGAAACATCATTTCAGTACTCTATTCTAACAAAACAAAATAAATTTCATTGATTAGCGTCGTTTTCAAAAATTTGACGACATTTCCGAAAACTTGGAAACGTCTAAGAAAAATTGCCAAGTTAGCGATATCCCACCAAATTCGTAGCTCTGAATTTGCAGATCTGAATAAAAAATCCTGATTCCGTTTGATATACTAAATAAAAACAATAAAATTGTATTAGAAGATATACCAGTTCTAGTCTTCTTTTTTTTCGACAATCGACTAAATAAATTTATTGGCTAAACACAATATATGATTTTATTAGCTAAATACAATAAGCTTGAAAACTCTTTGCCAAAATAAATAAAAGTGATATACGCAGTCCGCAATTAATATAATTAAAAGAAAAATCAAACCGTTCATTTATAAGATATATTTTATATCATTTATTTATTATTCAAATCGAAAAAATAATAATTCACATTAACAAACACATTTAATTTAATTGCGTTGCCGAACAACATGATATAAGATTACTTAAATAACCATTTTGATTTTTTAATGCTTTTCATTGTTGAGTAAAAGCTTGTGAAAAAAATAACCCATGGTGATAGATTTTCCATTTAAATTCATGCTTCAAGCAATTCATGTTTTCAGAAAGTGGCTAATTAGAGCAAAAATCTCTCACCAAACTCAAAGATAAAGTTTTAATTCCAACGGGGATACCAGGGAAAAGGGAAACGACATCAAAACTGTGGAGAGTACTATTAGGATTAATGAAAGGACTATTAGGATTAGGTAAATTAATGAAATTTTTAGTAGAGCTAATGGAAAACTATGATTATTAAAATACTCTTTCAAGAAATGGGCAAGGGATTTCTCTAAAAAGTAAGTAGGTCCTGTACATTTGGAAACAATAGTGCGCATAAGATTATTTAATTTATGAAGTTTTATTTGTCCAAACATTTTAGAGTGTTAATGTGAAGTACGAAAAACGGCAGATTTTACATTGGGAGGAAGATCAGTGCATATTTTAAGTTTTGCAATCCTAATATTAATCATCGTAATCGGCAATTTTTTGACCTGGTTGCAGTCTATCTCGTCAATACAATTAATTCTACATTGAATTAACATAATCAGTTTTCATCAATATTCCCAAGTTTGTCAGAATGAATACGATTAAATAAAGTGGTAATATTAGAGTGAGCATATTTGAAACCAAATTCATGACAGAAATGAATAAAAGGACGAAAAATCTTAGGATGGCAAGGAACACTAGATTTATGGGCTAAACGATATTTAATAGCAACAAGTTTAGTATCAAACTGAGTAAATTTAAAGCGAACATGGGCGAAAATCTTATAAATAAACTCAAAAGAATAAGCAGCCTCATGACCAAGATTAAAAATAAAATTAATTTCATCAGGCAAAGCAGGGATAAAATAGTAAACATTAAATACGCGATTAAAATAAGCGTTAAACAAGGCCTTTTTAGGGGATACAAGATGAAAGGAATTAGCGAGGATACAGGAGTTAGTAAAAGTAGATTTACATAAAACGGAAGTATGAAAACCAAAATCTGAACGGGTGACCAGAACATCAAGGAAAGGCAAAGAACACTTGGGTTCATTTTGCTTTTTGTAACTAAATAATGTATTGATAGTACATTTCTTGTGATATTTTTTAAAGCGTTTAAAGTAATTCTTGTATTTTCTGTGTATATTTCTTGGATTATTTGGTATTAATTAATAATAAGTGCATTTACCATTTTATATTTTTATGCAAATTTGCTGTATAATTGGTCTCTATATATGAACATTCCATGTTTTACCATTCACGTAGCCACTAATGAAGTGCGTATTAACGCACGAAAGCGCCCTGGCGGTTTTTAAAAATGTTTTGTAAGTCTTTTAAGATGTTTTAATAAATGACCTTTCGTTTTAAAGACGTTTTGTGCTTAATTTTATTTGTTGAATGCAGACGTGGTACCAATTTTGATTATCTTATCTAGTAAGTAATTGATAAATAGATTTTAGAATAGGAATGTATTTATATCTTAAGTTTAAACACAGTTGTAAAAATATTTTTAACCACTAAAATTTATACACTTAAAATAATTGTGCGTATAATCCAAAACAAACAAAATAAATAACTTAAATATATTTCAAATAGTGATATTTATTCAAGTTTATTCATTTACTTTATCGTTCATTTTATCTTTTTACAAAAGTAATCTTTCTAAAAGAAATTACATATTCTGCGTTATCTGAATTATTTATTCGCTTCAATTAATGGTGTTTATAATTGATAAAATAAACATTTTAAGTACCACACAATTTGAATGTAAATAATATTTTGTGGGAGATTATCTAGCAAATTATTTATAGTTGCAAATGGAAGCAGCTTTTGAATAGATTTAATTTTTAATAATTTTCATAAATTTAGGTAAATATCGATTACAAATGCGATATGAAAATTGGTTCTATTAAAGAATATTATACAAAAAGAGGGATATTGTGGAAGACACAGCTATATTATATTATGATTAACAGAATTAATGCCTTAAAGGAGTATTTTGGAACAGGTACTTATTTCCTTATTGAATATTATATATTATAAGAAATGAATAATGAAATAGTATAAGGTAATATAGTAATAGTATTTCCATATTTAGGTGTAAGGTAAAACAACTTACTCTACCTTATCAACATTCTTTTAAAAAAAACACTCTTCCAATTTTGCACACTTACAAAAATTAGCGAAGAAAATTTTAAAATTAGGTTGTATTTTTATATTTTATTTGGATATAAAATATACACAATCTCTACTATTAAATCGCATCCAAGCATATATGTTTAATAATTTCGACTATTTAAAACGCGGATTTTCGGCGTAAGAATTAAAGCTTATCCTAAAGTAGAACGAATTACGAGGGTCGTCTAGGATCTAAATATACGTCATCTACCTAAATACAGTTAAAACCAATCTTCTGGCCGTCCCTTGTTCTACACCCTTTGGGTGAGCTGAACGGTCGGGGGATCAAAAATAAAAAAGTTAAACCCACTTAATTTCCCCTCTCCGCGTTTAAAATTAAATATATTTCCCGTTCTCCGTCCTCTCATAAACACAAATGAAGGAAATTTAACTCTTTTGACACAGTAACCGTTACGCATGCGCTGTCATGCGAGACGAAAAAGGTGGTAATGTTGGTAATTTCCGACCCAATTGTGAAAGTCAGCTTTTATAAATCCACTTAAAAGTCAATAAAAAGTCACGAGCAATGTATTATAAAAATATATATTATTAGAATAAATATATTAGTTTATACCTGTCAAAAATTACAATGATGTATATCTTCAATTCTCCGATTACAGAAACTAAAATTGAAACACCTTAAAATTTGCATATTTCGATGTTTTTATATATAAAAAAGGTACTATCGAACGGATTTAATTCAAAACGCATTCGAAGAGTGTTCGTCTATATTTTACTCTTATCAAGATGAAAACCTTGTTTTAAATTTTGACCGATAAAGAACCGATTTTTTTAAAAATTACTCAAAATTGCTCTTCATAAAATATTTAAAAATCGAATTTGAATGTTAGACAAATCGTTCTGAGGTATATCAGAATCTGATGAAAATATAACTATACTGAATTTCTGGGCTGTGGGTAACTTAATTTTTCTACTTCTCAACCAATAGACATATCTACTAACAAACTGACATCTTCTTTTATCATGTAAGATGCACTTTACGGATCTTGAGTTTTGCATATACTAATACTAAAAAAAGTAAAGAATAATAGATGTTTAATCATTTAAGAAAATATAATTAAAAAAAAACATACGTCCTAAAGTAAAAATTCTAATACCGGTTAGAATTGCTTGTAATCTGCACAAATCCTTAATGTAAAAAATTACCGTTGTAGTAAGAAGATAAATAACTTTAATTATTATTCAATATCTTTCGAATATATTTTCTCAGTTTAGTAAGTTTTTAATTATTTACAATTAACTCGCAAATATTATCCTGACATGCACCACTAAGCTTCGAAACAGTTACTAATTTGAATGTTTAAAGATGACCTTTAATTCAATTTATGTGATTACAAATATGCATGGAATTCTGATCGAAAACAAATCCATTTTATTTAACCAATACCATAATTCCTTTTAATTTAAACTAATTACATACTACTTTTCTCCCCCAGCTGTGTTCCTGCAAGTAGAAAAAAACTGGTTGAATAAATAAAGGTTGTAAAACAATTCAAAATTCTAAATTTGCCACTTTAAGAGTTTTATATTAAAATAAGATATTTAAGCATATTTCAATACCATTTCTGATGCATCTAAAATCCATATGATTTTGATCAGATTTAGCAGTTTTCACTTAATATGCTTCGAACTTGGAAATAAATATATTTTTGCAATTCTCTGCCCACTAACAAACGGTTTAAAAAGAAAACGAATGACTTGCAATTGCATTTTGACCTGGTGGACAGATGTCACGCACCAATGAATGTCCAAACACTACAAAGAATAAGTCATTAATGGTGTTATTACACAGGGCAATTTTGATTGTGGAACTCGGCATTTCCGCCCACCAATCATACTTTATGTCTCTTTACTCTAATACCGTCAATTTTATTCCAGGAAGCATTCTTTAGTGGGTATTTTTTGTATAATTTGGATCTTTTATATACCGCAGGTCTATGCAGTTTAGTAGAATTTTTATTATTTTTTCCATCTCCATATTCCAACGTAGTTGAGCTGCTTGAGATGTACTTTCAGTCGCCACTGCCATCTTTAATACAAATGAGAAGAAGCAAGGTGGAGCGGAGTGACGTCCAATCTTATCGTCCTCTGATTGGTTCGCGTTCAGAAATTGAACAGCAGCTTTTATTGCTGAATTTGGAAAAATTGCTGCATTTCGGCGGCAAGATTTCATCCAAATAAAATGTATGGTGTGTGATACTGTATCACATATTTGTATACGTAACCTTGGGAAAAAAAGGAAATGTGTATTGTAATTGAAATGTATACAATGTTTGTGATTTATGTAATAGCTAGGCCTTTGCACAGACGGAATTGGGATATTTTGGCGCCGTTGGGTTGTATGCGCACTGACATGGATTGTAAATATTCAGAGATTTAATTGCAGCAAAATGTCAAAGTTGAGCTACAAATCTTTGAAAATTTATAGCCCTGTCAGGTGTGGCGCGCGTCGGTGTCCGGTCTTTTGGACCACCCTGGTTTTGGATGCCCTCTGGTTCTTGTGTTTGAGTAGAGCGCATAAAAAATGAGCGTCGCTTCTAAAACCAATGGTATGAAGCATTTTTGGACTTCCTTTTTTTATTGCGCCTGGGAAACAGCGAATGGGAAGTGGAGGAAATTCCTCCCTGTTTTTTGTCGTTCCCCTTGTTTTAAAATTCTGAAGTTTTTAGAAATGTAAAAAATAGTTTGTTGCTTTTCAGAGCTCGAGTAGAGAGCACTCCAAGTGCGTGGCACTTGTGGTTTTGTGAAGTCCACTCCGGCATGCATTTTTGATGCATCTCTGACCCGGCATCCGCGGTTCCTATCTCGGGCGGCAAATGCCTTTGCCGAGGGGTCGACGTAGTGAGTCCGGTAAAGATGGCGACTCGTTTCCAAGACGAGCCGAGCCTAATTCAGCGCGAGGGCGCATTTCTTCGGGAGGTGACGAACAGGAATGGAAGAATGTCGTCATGTTTTTAATTGGTTGCAGTACACACAACTCTACCACCAAAACGGCGCGGTGTAGGACCTTGCTCCTTTAGCTGCATTTAAGCCGTGGTAACTGTAATACTGTGGGTACGGAATATTTGCGGAGCATCAATCCAGGGCTCCTAAGCAGCAGCCAATCTCTACAAATAAAGTATCTGATCTCCACTCTTTAGGCAAGGGCCTGTACGCATGCTCACTCAAGAGCCGCTGGGACTTAAGCCGAAATTAAGAGGAGGAGAAGGAAAGCGAACAGTATGTCCATCGTCATTTGTTTTTGTTAGTTGCAGTGCAACACAGCTCTACCACCAAAACGGCGCGGTGTAGGACCTTGCTCCTTTAGCTGCAGTAAGCCGTGGTAACTGTAACACTGCGTGTATGGAGTGTTTGAGGAGCATCAATCCCGGGATCCTAAGCAGCAGACGAATCTCTACGAAAACGTATATAATTGGCAAAGCCTGTACGCATGTTCACTCAAGAGCCGCTGGGACTTAAGCCGAAATTAAGAGGAGGAGAAGGAAAGCGAACAGTATGCCCATCGTCATTTGTTTTTGTTAGTTGCAGTGCAACACAGCTCTACCACCAAAACGGCGCGGTGTAGGACCTTGCTCCTTTAGCTGCAGTAAGCCGTGGTAACTGTAACACTGCGTGTATGGAGTGTTTGAGGAGCATCAATCCCGGGATCCTAAGCAGCAGACGAATCTCTACGAAAACGTATATAATTGGCAAAGCCTGTACGCATGTTCACTCAAGAGCCGCTGGGACTTAAGCTGAAATTAAGAGGAGGAGAAGGAAAGCGAACAGTATGCCCATCGTCATTTGTTTTTGTTAGTTGCAGTGCAACACAGCTCTACCACTAAAACGGCACGGTGTAGGACCTTGCTCCTTTAGCTGCAGTAAGCCGTGGTAACTGTAACACTGCGTGTATGGAGTGTTTGAGGAGCATCAATCCCGGGATCCTAAGCAGCAGACGAATCTCTACGAAAACGTATATAATTGGCAAAGCCTGTACGCATGTTCACTCAAGAGCCGCTGGGACTTAAGCCGAAATTAAGAGGAGGAGAAGGAAAGCGAACAGTATGCCCATCGTCATTTGTTTTTGTTAGTTGCAGTGCAACACAGCTCTACCACTAAAACGGCACGGTGTAGGACCTTGCTCCTTTAGCTGCAGTAAGCCGTGGTAACTGTAACACTGCGTGTATGGAGTGTTTGAGGAGCATCAATCCCGGGATCCTAAGCAGCAGACGAATCTCTACGAAAACGTATATAATTGGCAAAGCCTGTACGCATGTTCACTCAAGAGCCGCTGGGACTTAAGCCGAAATTAAGAGGAGGAGAAGGAAAGTGGACAGTGTGCCCATCTCCAAAACAATACTTGGCAAAAATTTTCGTCACCTGATGATACGCACCGTGTTTTCTCAGACTGGTAGTGTTTTCCATGAACTATTCAAATAAATGAACCAAACTTCAATTAAGCGTGCCACCCATTCCAACGTGCAGAGGACAGCTACAGCACTCAGTGGAGTTCGTATGTAATGAAGGTATGAGAATTATATATTGATTTTAAAATGTGTATATGAATGTTTAAGCTTAATTTGTGTGAGCGAATAGTGTACCCAACTAGCACACTTACGTTTTTAATTCGTTGAAAAATCGGAACCCAGTTTCGTTTTTATTTCGTTGAATACGTAACGAAATAAAAACGAAAATATGTCTCGGCACTTCCACTATTTTGCAACCAATTTTTAAAACGTTATTTTTTCGTTTTACACACATAACTTTTGTATGGAGATTTACACGATAACGATATGCATCGCAAAAGAAACGAAAAAGTAACGGAGCGGACGCAAAAGAAACGAAAAAGTAACGGAGATAACGCAAAAGAAACGAGTATGTAACGAAAGTTAACGTAAATAAAGCGAATATGTAACGAAAGTTAACGTAAAGCGAATATGTAACGAAATATGGAAATGCAACGGACGTAAAACAAACGAAAATGTAACGGAACGGACGCAAAATAAACGAAAATGTAACGGAGCGGACGCAAAACAAACGAAAATGTAACGGAACGGACGCAAAACAAACGAAAATGTAACGGAACTGACGCAAAAAAAACGAAAATATAACGGAACGGACGCAAAACAAACGAAAATCTATCGAGAAAGGTTACGCAAAACAAACGAGTATGTAACGAAAGATAACGCAAATAAAGCGAATATGTAACCAAAATTAAGACACTGAAAGGATATATTTCCTCCAGTCTTTTATTTCAGTTTGTCCAGGCTAGCATATGGGGGGGGGGGAGGGGGGGATAAACCTCGTTATGCCAGTTTGGGGGATTTTTCGCTGTTACTTGCAAGGATAGATGTTAAGAAATTCGATAGAGTAACTAGATGCATTTCTAATATTTTTGAGCATTGCATCAATTTACAAAAATTTTAGAAACACTGCTCTAATTATTTTATCGATGTTTTAAAAAAGCACAAATTTTCTTTTTTTAGCATTTATGCTTTGCAAAGAACATAGGAGAAAATCCTGAAAACTAAATGATATTTAGTACTATTTTCCATATGCTAGCATGGAAAAACTGAAACCAACAGTTGGAAGGAAAATATCCTCTTAATGTACGAGTAACATGGTAAACTGAGTAACGTAAAGAATAAGCAAATATTTTAAAGCAAGAAACACCATTTAGAAGAATAACTTTTATGCTCTGTTAAATAATATTTCAAGTTCTAGAATTAAAAATTCCACTAAAAATTACATTTAAAACGTTATTTACAAAATGCATCTTGTGTTTTTTCGTTGGAAAATCTTAACATATTCTATTTATTTCTGAATTTTGCACATTGTTTTTCAGTTTCTCTGATTTGCTTCCTGGTGATTTAATACTTACCTTGTAGGAATATATTATTCTACATCCTTGTATATACTATTCTACGTTTTAAATTAAAACATTATTCATATGCAATTTAATTAATATACTAGTGTTAACACTATTGATTTTTCCATATAAAGAAAAATCAATATATTTTCCCCCCTAATTTAAGGTATTAGGAGTGTATAGGACCTTTCAATCTTATTAAATTACATTTACCTAACTAAAATCACTTCAAGTAATAAGGAAAACTTTAGAAGTTCAATAATCATCCCCCTTTGCTGTCTACGCCTGTCATAAACACAGATGTAAAGACATGACCCCCAAAACTACACCCGTATATGAATATTTTCATCTTTCTCTAGTTCTATTTTAATATCTACTTCTGAACTAGATAGATAAAACCTCTGACCTCACCTCAGTCAATTTATATAGATTTAACATTGAAAATGTGCTTCAATGTTAAATCTATATTTAGCCATGTGGTCAGACATTCATTGTATAATCCCAACAGCAAAGGACTAAATAAAATAAAATACCAGTTTCATTTTAACTTTGTAAATAAGATAATTTTAAGTTGTATTTCAAGTTTTAAGTTGTATTTCAGCAATTTTTATGCCCCTGACACCATTTTCGTTGTTTCAAGGCATTGCATGGTGTAACCATTGGTTTTGGAATCACTGTTCTACCATGAATGTTTGCAGTATGCAGATACGCCAAATAGTTTTTGATGATGCAGCTCCCTATGCATGTTCATCTCAGGTTTTATCTGGGATGCTGTTGTCTTGTACCACTTTCTGGCCACAATCCGCTTCAAAGCCTTTCTGTCTTTATCAGTCAGCTTCGACCGTGAGCCACTGTTGTGCTTGACAGATGATGTCGTTCCCTGTTTGATATAGGCTGTCATTGCGGTCTCGACACGGTTTTTCTCCCGACACCATCAAGGGTGGCCATTTTCGTTACTGAGACTCCGGCATGATGGGCACCAACAACCATTCCTCTTTTGAAATCTGAGAGATCAGCCATAGTGAAGTTTTAACGCCTCAATATATTTTGCATCAAATTGCTATCACTGATACTCACAGAGAGACTGATGTGTGTACATTCTTGCCCACTAGATAGCATGCTTCAACGCTAGAGGGTGGGAGTATAAGACAGGTTCCCTCGAGTATTGTTATTACACAGTTGTCATATTATTTTGTCCAACCCCTGTATATTGTTTATTTATTGAAAACCTAAAAAAGTATCTATGCAATCCATTCTCAATATGAAGCAGCTTCTGCAAAAACAAATGTTTCATGGAATAAACAAAATTCAGATGTTTTTTAAGGTAATTCTTCCAGCATTAATGACTTCACTTATGTATACATATAGTGTACGTGAAAATTATAGTAACTAATGTCTGAGATTGAGAGTTTAAAGTAATAATATTGACCTCTACGCAAGCCTCTAAAACAGATAATATATTTAAAAATATCACATAACTTGTACTTGAATTGAAAAGCATCTAAAACATGGCTGAAAAGGAGAAATTACAACTTTTACTCAAAAATAAACTTCAAGGAGTAATAAACTTCAACCATATATATTTATTCATAGGCATGATAAAAGAATTTGCATTTGGAGTCAGTAAGTTCAGATACGTAAAAGATATTTAAAAGTAATTTCTGAATATTTTAAGATAATTATCAAATTGACTAACAATGTTAAAGATGCCATTGTGGTAAAAATCTATTATATACAAATATCTAGTACAGCCTGCTTCATGTCAACATCCAACTAGAACCAAAATCCTTTTAGTGTCTTTTCCAGTGGATTGAAGAGTGAAAATCACAAGGAGATAGATCTAGACTGTACAGATGTGTTGTCCTCAATGTTGAAACACAAAGTGTTGTAAACGGCTATACAATAGAGTAGGTTCTCTGATCCCTACTAACAGCTCACAGGATCCATCGACAGCTCACTTTGCTGTACACTAGGCTCCATATGATAATTCGAACAAGTTCCATGGCTCCACCATCATCTTTTTCATGTTACTTTCATGATGTTTCTAAAAAATTAACAAAATCATAAATATCTAAAAATGAAGCAAATGCACATGTTAGAGATTATTACACAATTAATTATACATATTAGAGATAGGTTTGAGTATTGTTTCTTTAAACAGCAAGGATTTTTCTCAAGATATATATTTAGATTTTGAAAGAAGCATTGTAGTTGTAAAACTAAGTGTCTTTGAAAATAACTTCAAACTTCATTTGGTAGAATACGAAAATTTAGAAAAAATTTCTCTCATAGTTGTAGTAAGACATATAGAAATTTTTTCTATTTATATTTTTAGTCTAATTATGTAGGCCAAATGTATTTATTTTTTATATCTTGATGATATTGTAGAGATTCATGTAGTATTACATTTATAAATTGCATAAATGTGTGCATATTTACAAGGAATATTACAAGGCTATTAAAAATGTTAGGCATCTTTACTAAGGATATTAAAATTTAAAAATATGTCATTATAAATGGGATTTTTTTAAACCACATCTAAAGATAAGATTTTAGTTTTATGTAGTAGTACCTCGATTTGACAAGCATATGGCATTTGTTTAATCGAGGTTGCACTATATTATGAGTTTTATTGTTGGCAAAAATTTGCCATACTATATTCTTTCGGAAAAATGTTTTCTTGAAACATCTATTTCCAGGGATCTGCTATAGATAGAACTCAGATGATGACTGATTTGAAATTAGCATCCTATTTCTGAGAGGTTAGAGGTTCACTATATGGATTTCTACTTATTTATTTCCGGTTCAAAAATTGTCACTTGCAAAGTTTATATCTCAAAATTGGCTATATATACAGGGTGAATCAGAACTCTTGAACCAAACTTTAAGGGGTGATAAATCACATCAAGTAAATTTGTCATACAAAGCAGGGTCGCAACGCAAGAGGTGAACCACTAGGTGGTAGTTCATGAAATGAGAAAATGATGACTCTCTCATGAAAAGAGGAAACACGAAAATGACAGAGTAGGCACATAGTACGTTTTACTGACAGAAATTGCAGAATGCATGGACAAAGTTACAGAAACTGTTCAAAAGTGTGACCACCAGCAGTAATGCAGGCTTCACACCTGCGATGTAGTGAGCGGCACACGTTAGCAAAAACACCCGGCATATCTTGCACAACACTGGCAGTAACAGCAATCCTAGCAACAAGGTTCTCGTCGGAGTCGATGGGGTTAGCGTAGATGAGACTTTTCATATGGCCCCATAAAAAGAAGTCGAGACAAGACAGATCAGGCGGTCGTGCCGGCCAAGCTATAGGACCAACCCAACCAATCCATTGCCCTGGGAATGTATCATCTAAGGTGTGTCGCACATCCACGCTGAAATGGTGTGGTGCTCCATCATGTTGGAACCGCATACATGCTTTAATGTTGACAGGAACATGTTGTAGTAACTGTGGCAATACCTCCTGTCAAAATAGGAAGTATGTTCTACCATCCAGTCGGCATGGTAGAAGATATGGGCCAATCAAATGATCATGGACAATTCCAGCCCAAACATTTATGAAGCGCTGCTGGAAGGAATGTGGACATGTTGATTTCTAGATGCCCACACATGAAAATTGTGCATATTAAAAATGCCCTCATGAGTAAAGGTGCATTCGTCTGTAAATAAAACATGTGCACTAATATCAAGCTGCGCTGCCATCTGTTGCAGAAACAACCAGTGTGCAAAATCGGCACATAGCTGTAAATCTGCAGGTTAAGGCTTGCACTTTCTGCGCATGGTAGGGGTGTAATCCTTCATTCCGTAATACTCGGCAAACCATTCTTTAAGACACATTTAAGGCACGGGAAAGTGCCAGCGTGCTGCTTTCCGGACAATCTTCAACCCTCTGCAGAATGTTGTCTGCAACTTGTGGCGTCCTCACACTCATGGAACGTCCTGTATTATGCATACCGCTGACAAAGGAGCCAGTTTCACACAGACACTGATGCAATTGCTGAAAGATTTTTCAGTTTGGCAAGTGTCTTGTTGAGAAACACCCTAGGTATAGTCTTTGGGCTTTACGAGCAGTTTCATCTGCAGTACCATGCATAAAATGCATGTCCACCTTTTTCTGATTTGTGAAAACAGTCATTCCTTCTACAATCCACGGATGGAAATGATGAGTGGGAAAAACCACAGCTTTATGCATTTATTTCTTCCGAGCTTTTATTCTTTCTACCGTTTTTTAACCAAAATTCTGTCAACTAGAATAAACAATTAAAAGCTGTTTCCACAAGTACGTAAAAATCGTCTGCAAACAACATAATTATTTTCGATTACTTTACAAGAGAATAACAGTGGTGTTGCAAGTTGAGGTTTGCTAGCTAGTTCCAATATTTCCACTCGCTACGATCGCATTTTTCGCCAAAATGCTAATAGACTATCCATAATGCGAAAATGAAACAAGAGGTTTTAGCTTTTTTGCTAAAGAAATTTTAAACTCAGCTTAAACCCTGGCTAGTTCTGACGTAGTCGTTACTGAGTTCAATGTCAGTGACCTCTAGGGGTTCATCTCTTGATTTATGACCCTGCTTTGTATGACAAAAATTGCTTGTAGGTATGATTTATTGCCCTTCTTTTCGCCCAAGAGTTCTGACTCACCCGGTATAGCTTAGATGATAACTGATGATATGGATTCTAGAAGAAGTACGGTTGTTCACTAAGAATTTTTACTTACAGGTTCTTTTCCACTTCTGATTTAAGAATTTTCCTTAGCTATTGTTTAGAATTTGCTGTATATAGAGATAATGACTGATATGGATACAGCATAAAATTCTGAAGTGGATTGGGGAATAACTAAGAATTTCCACCTCCAGTCCTTTCACTTCTGGTTCAAAAAAATTTCTTAGAAAAATTGAAAACATATTTCTTAAGATTGGTTATAGATAAAACTTAGATGATAATGAATATGGATTTACAGGCGAATTCTAGAGATAATAATGGGTTTCACTATAGCAATGTGTTTCAAACTTTTCTAGTAGCAGAACGCTTTTGAAATTTAATTTTAAGGCAGAACCCCAAAATGAGAAAAGTCGTTTGTGGTCCAAATTATGCATTTAAATGTTACTCATCTATTTAATTTTTAAAAAAACTTACACAAAACCCCAAATACGGTGGAGAAAGCCCAGGGTTTAGATTTATAAGAATAAGACCAACCCTATTACTCTAGGACTAGCGGTTCGAGATATTTTAGTTTTTTTGCATGTTTGTTACACAAATGGAAATTGATATAAAAGTGCAAATTCAGTGTAATTTAAAAAAATGTGTGTTATTTTGTGCAATTAATTAATAAAGAAATAAAGAGAAAATGAGTTTGAGTCTGTAGGGAAAGTTATGTGCTGGCCACATCAGATTTTATATTATATCTTTGCAATTTGGGGATTTAAAATTTCAAAGAGTTTAGTCTTAAATCATACTTCTGCAATACATTCTAATCTTTTTAAAATGCTAATATTAATATTTAACAAATATGAGGTTTGTCTATTTCCAATAAAATGTATAGACAAATGTTGCTTTGCATTGAAAATTCAATTCAGTCCAATACACAGCAATGTTTAATTTGAAAATACATGTACAGTGAAATCTCGTTAATGCGGTACCCGCTAATGCGGATTTCTCATTAGTGCGGACAAACTCTCATTCACCGTCTTGGTATATGGACATTCAATGTTAAAAGCATTGTTTAATGCATACCGTTCATCAGATAATGGGGACAAAAATTTAAGAATTTATTGCAAAACATGCCTTCTTCAGAAAAATCTTGAGAAAAAAAATTATTTCGAGAGATGTGTTTGTTCACTCACCTGTTTTTCAAAAGAAACCTAGCGAATGCTTTTGGACTTTCTTTGGAATCAAAAAGCCTGGATGACAATGTTTTTTTTTAAAGTATGTTCGCGAATTGGATAAATGATTCTGTAAAGAGAAACGAAAGCTGGCGTTGTTCATGAATAACTGCCCGACCCACCCTTCACAAATTCCTAGGATGAAAGCAGCAAAGATGATTTTTTTATCACCCAACTGTACTTTAAAGCTTCAACCGATGGATTAAGGCATTATAAAATCTTTGAAAGTCCAGTATCGGCGGATCTTTCTGGGACATGCAATTAATGTAAACGAGTACTCCATCACTTCTAATGTAAATGTTCTTCAAGCAATGAAATGGCTTCAGCGGTCCTGGCAGAAGGTTTCGGCTACAACCATCGTCAACTGCTTCCACCATTCACGGTTTGAAAAAGGTGGGGATATGACATCAGACGAGATCACTCAAGATTTAGCCCTGCTCGAGAATACCCAGCAAGCAGCAACTGCAGCTGGATGTGATAAGGAATTGATCCTAAAACTTTTGACGATGAGGCGATTATTTTGGATAAACTCTCAGACAAGAAAATTATTAATGCAGTAACACATGAGACGGGACAAGAAATCTCCAGTGACAGTGAAGAAGTAGAAGACATTCCATCGCCGATGACACATGAAGTCCAGAACATGCTCACAGCTCTGTGTCAATATTGTCAGTCAAAAGATGTTGCAGATCAAACCTTTGAATGCCTTGCGAACCTGGAGAATAATATAGAAAAAAGATCGTTCTCCCACCTGAAGCAACAAAAGATTACTCATTTCTTTAATCAGGAATAAATTACGAATGTGGAATAGAAAAATGAGTTTGTTCTTTAGATGAAAATAAATGAGTTTCCACCGTATGTACATAAGTACTGTATTATTTGTTTCATTGTAAATGCTTTCTAAGTATGTAGTAGTATTCGTTCATGATACATAGTACGTACGTACATTAGTATTTATTTTAGTTATTACTGTATGTAGTTCCAAAAATACTGAAATATGTGTCCTGCTCTTAGTGCGGACTTCAGTTTGTACGGACAAAATCTGGCGGTCCTTGACTGTCTGCATTAAAGAGATTTCACTGTATTTTGTATTTGGAATTTTTGAAATTTGAAAAGTATTTTGTACTTTATGCCCTAAATCTATGCATTTTGTATCGAAAATACATTTTCAATATATTCTGCCCAACTCTGCCACATGTCCTGTTCATAAGGGCGCGGTAGCCCATTGGTTAGCGCGCTGGAGTTGCACTCGGTAGGCCCGGGTTCGATTCCAGCCACTGCCAAAACTGCCGCCGTGTTCATGCGGAGTACGATCACGTTAAACATGTGGGTCCGAAAGTCCTTCCGAGAGGTTGGTGGTAGGGGAAGGAGGGTACGGTCCCTGTGGATGCCTCCCCCACTGGGTTCCGGTCTAAATTGGGTGGCACTTCCCGACCGTCCAAACAGTTACCTTACACCTTTCTGGTAGGTCGGACGGTCTGGGTTTCAACAACAACAATATGTCCTGTTCATGTTTAAGCTGTGTGAGGTTGTTCAGTAGCTTGTGTCAGAAGCTGTCCTGCTGTATGATTGCCTCCGATTTGCTTGTAAAAATATCGGCCACAAAATAATGGCTCTATGGTGCTGCAATAAGTGGGAGAGAATATTTTTATTCAATTGATCTCCACTTTCAAAATTTTCAGCTCTTTAACTTCTCACAATTTTGATTAGTTTTGCAGCGCTATCCAACATTTTAATCGTTGGCTCAGTCTTCACATGCTTGTTTGGGAATTGAAATTCAAAATTTATATAAAAGAGCATGAAAAAAAAGAAACAACAGAAAATGCACTATAAAAAAATAACATGTCGAGATAGGAAATATAGATTCAGAAGCTTATTGGGAAAGAAACACTAACATCAGGTCTCCATCCTCCAGAAAAATCCAACTACTTGCGAGCATTGAATGATGGATAGATGTGATGATATCACTATCACAACATCGACAGATTAAGGGTTATAAGTTAGGACTAACTATGTAAGAGTGAATACTCATTACTTTACTGTTACCTAAACAACTATAGGTACTGTTGCAAAAAAAATGTATATATGAACTCATAAGAAATTGGCCTACAATCACAAAACTTGGCATGTAGATATTGTTTGAGGAGATATGCAAATGATTAGATTTTGGGATAAAAAAAATGCTTTATTAAAGAATGGTTACAACAAAATGGCATTTTAGTAAGTAGTAAATACTCAACTTGAAAGCTATGCAGGCTGATATTCAGTGCGGCATAGTCAATTAAGTTGCTTATGCCCCTCTGCAGAAGATTCTCTCACAAATGTTGTAACTGGTCAGCTAATTCAATGTATTATGAGAATGCTGTAATCGCTGTTCCAGCATGTCCCAGACGTGTTCTATAGATGATAGGTCTGGGAAATCAGTTGGCCATGAGGATATTAAACCTTCAAAGGCATTCTTGAAAAAGTTGTGCAGTACATGGAAAAGCATTGTCTTGTTGATAAATGGAACCTGGGCAGATTGACAACATAGGCAGAACAATCGGCTGCAGAATATCATTGACGTACAAAAGAGCCATCTGATTGGCTCACAACACAATTAGAAGAAATCGGCTGTCCTATGAGATGGCTCCCCAACTGTCACACCACGTCTGATGGCCATGTGCAGCTATAAAATAAATGAGGGATCGGAACACCGATAAGTCCTCTTCTACACATGTATGCAGCGGTCATCAGGACTGAGAGAATTGGGATTTGCTGCTAAAGATATCATGAGTCCATTCGAACACTGTCTAGGCTGACGAAATTCACCACCAATTAAGATGACTCTATCTATGTTGAGTGGTCAGTGGTAGGTGTCTTAATGGACATCGAACGTCATCCCACTTTTGTCAATCATCTCTGAACAGTATATTTCGATACAGGATGCATGGAGTATATGGTAAATGCCCTTGAATGGATGATCTCTCCGGACTGTACGATCCTCTTGAGCAGTTGCCTGTCTGGGGCATCCTAAGCCTCTGTGTCGGTTACATGTGCCACATCTGATCCACTGTTAACTCAGAGCAACTATTATATCACCCTGACTAAGATGATGACTGATACGTCTGTTAGGACAACCAACTTTTCTAAGGCCCATGATGAGACCTCTCTGATAATTGTTCGTAGTGCCTTCAAGTATGTCTCAAAGGCATCATGATACTCAATTTTCAGTATCGAAACAGAAAATCCACTTACAATTGCCTGTGAGTGAGAACACCAGTGGTTTCGAATACTGCACAATGCATTATTGTCATGCATGTTACAGGAGCCCTATAACACTATTAGCACCGACAGTCTGATCATTTGCATAACTCATAAAACGGCATTTGCATGCAGAGGGTTTTGCAGCTGTAGGTCATTTTTTTATGAATGCATATATGTTTTTGCAACAGTGTATCAAAAATTGATTACTGGCTGGACAAAAAAGGAAAAAAAAATACAGGGCAGCCACAGAAAGAATGCAAAGAAAATAGTAGTTGTAAATAGCAGCCATTTTAGTTAGCACCACATAATGTCAATGTAGTTGATATTTTAGTAAAATGCATTAAAATAACATCAGTGATAAAAACACTAAAAAACCAGTTTCGTGCAAATCTCAAATTTATACATTTTCATAATAATGCAAATATTAGTATTTTTGCTCAGAAATTTTGAAGAATTCTTTTTTTTTTAAATAAGGAGTTTATATATATATATATATATATTTTATAATATTTTTTATCACAATAAATAAAACTGTTGCTTGTGAGAGTAAAACTTCCTAATTCTTCCTTAAAGAAAGAAAGCATATGAAAGCTATATATTTAATAATTTATTTCTTACACGTGTAAGAAACAGTAAATTATTTTTGATTCACTGGACATATTATTCTAGCTTAAATGTAATATTTAAGAGCAAGTTCAAAATTTTCCAGAAAATCTATATCTCTATTTTTAACTGATGTACGGGTATTTTTAAGAAATAATTCATTTGTGAAATTAACTTACCCACAAACCATTCATAGCCGACACTGCAATAAGACTTGAGATGAATTTTGAAAATTGCCAATTGACACCAGCAGTGGGGTTTAAACCCCACAGTTGCTAAAGAAGATTTCATAGAATAATGAAGAAAACATTGTATATAGACAATGGTTCTATACAGATGAAAATATAAATATTCTACTCGAGATCTTTAGATTTATAGGCAACAATGACAATTTTCTACTACAGTCTTTCATAAACCTTTTTTCAATATATTCACCTCTGTATAATTTGTTTGAATATGTTTTCACATTGTGTTCTACAATGGATCTACTCAATCCTGAGATTAATTAGTATCGAAATGCTGTTACTATTGAACAGCTCTTCAAGTATTTGCTTATAATGTTAATCAAAAATTTTATAAATCTTTATGTGAACTTGTTTCTGAAAAAGATTCTAATACTATCATTATACCATTTTTTCAAAAGGTCAGTCAGTAAATTACTAAAATCCATAGAAAATGTAATTGTAATATTTTGCTTACAATTAGTAAACACAAGTTATCGCAAGCATCTTCTTCCTTATAGTAAGCTCAAGTTTTCCAATCTTATTTTTTCCCAGTATGGCCTTTGATATATTGATGAAACTAAATATGCTCTCAAAATCTGTATTAGGGAGTATGAAAACTAAATGTGAACTTAAATTTTGAATTAATGAATATAAAACTATGTCACAAAACAGGAAAATATAACCGATTGCTTGCTCGACAGTGTTGAAATTCTGACCATTATTTTCAGATTTCTTCCACTAGTATTATACAAAACTGTTTGTTAATTTATGATTTTAACTTTTATATACCTTTCATATTCAGAAGTTAAGTATTTTAGTTAATGATTTGTTCAGTACTGTATTTTATTTTTCTTTCTTGTTCGGTCCCTTATAATTTTACAAACATTAGTAAACACAAATCAAAACCTTTTGAAACTCTTATGTGACATTTGGAATTGTTTTCACAAGGTTGGGCCTTGTCATTTGACAAATGTCCTTGGGACATTTTTGTAATGTTTTGGAATAATGCAGCTTGTGTGTTAGTTCTATGCTTATAGATTGACTTTCTTTAGTAGATCCTGAATCCTTCTTAATTTTGCTGTGTTCTAATTTTAAATGCATATATACCTCTCTGGCTCTTCTCTTTGTATCGATTTCATCTTTTCGACTTCAGATTTGTTGATAATTTTTTTCACTGATGAAGGGAATCCAGCATATCCTTGAAACAGCTTCATATTTCATTTTTACATTTTGCTTGCTAAGTGCTCTGTTATGTTACATTTTTTGTCCCTGATCTTGTATCTTATATTCCACATAATTATTCTATATGTTCTATCCCTTTACTTTTGTCCATCCGATTTTCTTTCCTATCCATATGATTTGTATGAAGTAATTTACTCCCACCCATTTTAAATCAACTCAATGTCTATGCTACTGTTTTACTTATATTTTAAAAGCGTACCTATAATTTACGTATTTTCTCATGGATTTTATGCAATACAATCTTATGTGCATCATAAAATTTTAGAATGGTGTAAATACTGTAAATTATAAACAAAAGAGTAGAAGTGTAAAAGGCTATATATGAACACCCTCCAAATTGAAGTATGTAATGTGAAATTATGTCGGGAACCTCCATTTGGTTCTCATTAGGTTTCTTCAGTTTCCACGTCCCAACTACATGATCAAAAGAAAAATACTTGTTTGTGTATTTTATGTATTTAACAGTGATTTGAATAAAACCGTTAAGTTAAAATTTAACAACTGAAAAACATTTTAAATTGCTAAAATAAATATAAAATTGTATTTTAATAAAAAATGTTGAATGAAAATATTATATTTAAAATACTTAGAATTGTTTTTGACCCATTTCTACAAACAACCTTTCAAATATAACTTTTTTGCGAATGGAATGTAAAATAGCAAATAGTGACAGAATTATTCTGCACAAATGTAAATTATTAGTTTTGTGCTCAAGTTCAAATATTTACCCAGAAGAAAATAAAAATTAATAGTATCTGTGAACATAAATGTTAAAATAAAATTTGTTGCAAATTTTAGCTATAAATGCATTAAATTAGGAGATAACTAAGGAAGTCACTCCCACTGTAGATAACAGTATTCATGGACTGGTTTCGCACTTATGCGCTCATCAGCAGGGAATAAAAGTTAACTGCAATGCAGCAAGAAAACTTGCTATCTGCCTCAATTTTGTGAACTTTAGTGGGTACTGATAATTGCAGTCCTTCCAAGTAGCTGATATAAAATTCATTCACAATTTAGCTCAGGCTACACAATTTGCAAGTGCTAAGATCAAAATCACAAGAACCTTCCAGAATATAATAAATAATTCCAAATATAACCTTCCAAAGATAGAAGATAACTATCAGAAAAAATATCTGCATACAATAAAAAGGCTAGATTCATATTGTTTTATCAACAAAAATTGCTCAAATTTGGAAAGTACTTGTGCACGTTTTATTATTTACAACTCTTAACTATGTTTCAAATAGATGTTACGAAAATTGAATGTTGTTTTGAATGTCCGATTCGGTGTAAAATTTTATTTTCAAGAGAAAAGGTAATTCTTTTAACAGCTCCAGACATTTTAACAAATTAAAATTGATTTCGTATAGTAATTCAATTTTGAATAGTTTATTACCAGTATTTTGTTTTTCAAACTGGTCCGATATCATAAAATATTCTAATGTTGACGCACAAGTACATATCTACTTTCTCAACTTTAGATTATTATGCTGGACAAGATATAAGACTAGCCCTAGTAATTTCTCCATTTCACACTATATAAGTATACAATTGATACTATTTTCTACGATGTAGATACATCGTAGATCTATTGCAGATCTACTATGTATCTACAATACATATAAAATAATATTTTATTATATTTTAAATAATTTTAGAAGGAAAAATCAATAATACATACCATAATAGGCGCCAAACCCAAGATAAAGACGGTAGTCGGTACACAAAAGAGCTGGGCATGCGCGTCAGAACACAGTTGTTCCACGCCAAGTTGGCAAATACTTTTGGCGCCAATATTTGTGTGGTCACATAGTATTTGGTAGTAGAAACATACAAAAAGCTGCTACAAGGTTACCATATATACATAAAGTAAGGGAGACTTATCGCTAAATAGTGAGATAAATATTAATATCTGAGAACAGATCTGATTTTTTAAAGTCTAAATTCTGTCACTGTGTCAATAAATTTCGCAGGATTTTGTACTCCCACCACATTTCTAGAAATCTACTCAGTCAATTTTTATTATCGCTTTTTTTAAATGAAAACATTTGTAATGTCAAACATCTGTTAAATGTATAACTTAAATAATATTTTTAAAATGAAATAATTTCAAAGATGTTTACGGGGGGGGGGGGGGGGGACATGAAAACGTATTGAAGCGTAAATTTGTTTCTATACATTGATATTAATTGGGATAATTTGTTTAATGAAATATGTTAAAGATGTGGTTAGAGTATGAAATTAAAATTGTAAGGATTGTGTACAGTCCCTTTCATTACTCTTTTCGAAATCCTGGTTACGCCTATGAGTGGGAGGGGGGGGGGGGGGTAATTTACCCTGTTAACGTCCGAATACACTTTTAAAATATATTAATTCTCCCAAATCGTACATATTGAAAAATGAAATCCAACACATTTGATCGTCGCCCCCCCCCCCTTTTCTTAAATCCTGGCTACGCCTACGCTAAAATATGGATATTGATTGTCAAATTTAGATTAAATAAACATGATAAAATGCAGGAGAAAAGTAGCGTAACTAATTGTAAAGGAAATATCGAATTTATACATAAAGTTGATATACAGATACAATTCTCCTTCATTAAATTTATTTTGAACATTTTCTTCATATACTGTACAAAAGTAAGAGGAGTGATAATCTCCCCCTCTTCACACCCACACACTGGCTTAATAACGTCGTTTATACATCATTATCTGAAAATATTTATTACTATCGAAATAATTTGACCGTCGACTCCCATC
Source organism: Amaurobius ferox (assembly GCA_951213105.1). Classification (NCBI taxonomy): domain Eukaryota; kingdom Metazoa; phylum Arthropoda; class Arachnida; order Araneae; family Amaurobiidae; genus Amaurobius; species Amaurobius ferox. The sequence continues at coordinate 125,489,956 of OX578137.1, forward strand.
CCTAATTTGACCATCGACTCCCATTTCGGCTACTCCTATGTTTAGGTATTGTGTTTATTATTCCAAAATTTCGCATTTATATATTTCATAGTAATTATACTTATGAGTGTTGGTCAGAATAGAAAAAAAAGGTAATCCTAATCCGTACCCCCCCCCCCCTCCCCCCTTAAGTGCATTTTTAGTAGAAGTCATAAAATTTTTGATGACAAAGACCTGAAATAAGAATTTTTAACCATATACTTTTCAAAAGCCACGAATATCAATGGTTTAATTTGATTTTTAAAACTGATCATCGTTTGGAAAATTATACTTTAAATTTTTAATAATTTGAAACTCAGTAAAAATAACAAAATATGTATAAAATACAAATTTAATATTGAAAATTTTGAAAACAAAAAACCCATTAAACATACTAAACTCGAACAACACAGTATGTGTTTTACGCTGTACTTATTAGAAAATTTAGCATCCGATAAGTTTTCGGATGAAAATAGGGAGAAATTCTCTGAAAATATGGATTGATTGGAGTTATTCTTTAAAAAAATGGATTGTTTGGAGTTATTCGTTGAAAATTTTTTGCGAATAATGAAGATAAAACTTTTCAGATAAATGCAACAACATTAAAATGATTTAAAAACGAAATATATAATCCATTTTGCAACGTAATAAATAATTCGTTTTAAAATAATTTTTAAATCGCAATATTTGCAACCAAACGAAAAGGAAACGATAGCAACAAGTTTGCAACGTTTTAAATCCAGATCGTGCTACTTGGGTAAGGGCAAAGTTATGCTAAAATGGGAGATTTGTAAAATTGAATATATATATATATTGTTTCCTTAACAAAAGTAATTAATTACAACTTTGGATGATAAATAAGATAAATATGCAAATTAATGCTAAATAAACTGTGCACCCTGAGGTCAAGCTTAGGTAAATTGGGAACTCATTTAAATTGTGTATTTTGTTATTTAATGTTTAAATTGAGATTTCATGTGTTCTATAAATAAATTGTTAGTTGAAAAAAAAAAGGGGGAGTGGTTAATTGTTTTAGCAAACGCAATGTACTTAGGTCCAATCGGACCCCACTATACTTTAACGCGCTTGAGCCTGGTGGAACTATTTGGTGAGTATCGGTAATGTATTTAAGTGTTTAATATTCATTGTATTTATGTGTAAAATCCAGCTCACCACATGGTGTTGCTGAAAAATTGCTGGAAGGAATTGCTCCGTGTAATAACACATTTAAATTCGGTCGATTAGAGCTGTCGTGGTGTCTGTCTATCGTCCTGTCCGTGTAGCGGGCGTATATACACTGGCTCACGTAACAAGCTTGTATATATCTATACTTCTGATTCCATTGGTCTCGTTTTAATACTCTAAAGCCCCATCGTTATTCTAACCTTCCCGTGCAAAAAAAGTATCTGCTAAAAAAGTATCTTCTAAAAAGTGACTGCTAATCTCGTGCACCGCAGCTATTATAGTATAGTAAGATGTCAAATACATAACTACAGACAGCATGTTATGTAAAAGTATATTTAATTCCATATTTAAAATAGAAAATTTAAGAAGAGAAATATAATTTGCATATTTTATATATTCAAATAATACAATATGATATCCAATACATAAAACTAATTTGTTACTTATTCAGCGTGCGAGCTCGATTATTTCTATTCCATATTAGCTGTTGTTTTGATAAACATGATTCTTCCTATATATATAATTGCAATAGGGGACACACGTTTTATTTGTGAAAATGTAATGTCAAAGATTTTCTCTAGACCGTTCTAAGTTTGAGCACGTAACAAGAAAATTGAACATATGTTACGTGATATATAAATATATATATGAAACAAGCTTGTTTTCAGTATCAAGTAATTTCAATTGTAATTGGCATTGTTTCCTCGATTTATTTATCTTTTTCTTTATAAAATGTTGCAAGTATTTCATTCTATCAATGATTGCATCTGAACATATAATTAATTTATCTCCATTGCAGGAGGGAAAACGATATAACTGAATAAGAAATTTAATAAAGCATTAGATGTAATAAATGTTTCAGGCATATTAGAGCACACAGGAAATTTTGGAAGAATTCTCTGGTATTATGTGTGTGTTAAGACAGAGCAAAAGAAAGATAATATGTTCATAGATGTACATATAGCAAGGTGAAATTTACATAAATACAACACTACTACTTACCCATAGTGTCCTCCAATTGACCCTGAAAATAGTATAATTGGATTGAAAAGATCAAAGTAAATTGTGTATATGTTACCGGCAATGTCTGAAAGCCGACATTCTATAGAATACCTAGGCATTATATAGAATACCGAAAACTAGTCGGTAATCTATGAAACGATTAACATTTCATACATTTCCTAGGCATTCTATAGAATGCCAAATGACAAACCGGCAAAGTATGAAATATATTTCCAATTCATTCCTGTTTTCATACTTTGCCTAAGTTGCATTTGTCAGTCTATAGAATGCCTAGGTATTATATACAATACCTAGGGAAAGTATGTAATAATTCTCATATTTCATACGTTGCCTAAAAACGGCCGGAATTCTATAAAATGCCTAGGTATTCTATAGAATGCCGGCATTTCATACATTGCCGGTAACATAACCGGCAATGTATGAAGGCCGACATTCTATAGAATACCTAGGCATTTTATAGAGCACCAAAAACTGGTCGGCAATCTATGAAACGATTAACATTTCATACATTTCCTAGGCATTCTATAGAATGCCAAATGACAAACCCGCAAAGTATGAGATATATTTCCGATTCATTCCTGTTTTCATACTTTGCCTAAGTAGCATTTTTCATTCTAAAGAAGCCTATGTATTACACACAATGCCTAGGGAAAGTATGTAATAATCCTCATATTTCATACTTTGCCTAAAAACGGCCGGTATTCTATAAAATGCCTAGGTATTCTCTAGAATGCCGGCATTTCATACATTGCCGGTAACATAACCGGCAATGTATGAAAGCCGGCATTCTATAGAATACCTGGGCATTTTATAGATTACCAAAAACTGGTCGGCAATCTATGAAACAATTAACATTTCAAACATTTCCTAGGCATTCTATAGAATGCCAAATGACAAAGTATGAAATATATTTCCGATTCATTCCTGTTTTTATACTTTGCCTAAGTAGCATTTGTCATTCTATAGAATGCCTAGGTATTATATACAATGCCTAGTGAAATTGTATAATAATTTTCATATTTCATACTTTACCTAAAAACGGCCGGTATTCTATAAAATGTCTAGGTATTCTATAGAATGCCGGCATTTCATACATTGCCGGTAACATAACCGGCATTGTATGAAAGCCGGTATTCTATAGAATACCTGGGCATTTTATAGAATACCAAAAACTGGTCAGCAATCTATGAAGCGATTAACATTTTATACATTTCCTAGGCATTCTATAGAATGCCAAATGACAAACCGGCAAAGTATGAAATATATTTCCGATTCATTCCTGTTTTCATACTGTGCCTAAGTAGCATTTGTCATTCTAAAGAATGCCTAGGTATTATATACAATGCCTAGGGAAAGTATGTAATAATTCTCATATTTCATAATTTGCCTAAAAACGACCGGTGTTCTATAAAATGCTTAGGTATTCTATAGAAAGCCAGCATTTCATACATTGCCGGTAATATATACACTAAAAGAACCAGTCGATTTGCAGCCACTAACACATTTATTTAAACACATAAGTTACTAAAACATTGACAATAATAATAATAATACAAATACTACACTTGAAATTACCATGTTTAACCTCGGGGGTGTACGGGATAATTATGATAATTGTTAGTTCAATTCATTAATTAAAATTCAATTTGTCCAGTAAGGGAAACAATTTTAACTACTATTTATTTTATCACATCGTTCATGGACGTCCTGCTGCTCGTATTTGTCACTTATGTATTTTCTGCATGAACTGAATGCCATATATCTATGGTATCTGAGTGAAATTAGAGTGCAGTAAAAATGCAAACAATTTAGATGCTTATATCTTCATACCTACTAGATACAAATGTAACAATTTTACGAGAATACATTGTTTACCAAAATCATCAATTGCTTCCATAATAATAAATCCCACTAAAATAAATTTTATTGGCAATAGATCCTTTTTATGAATCTGCAAAAATAATTTTAATAATTCAATATTTCAATTATTTAAAACATTTGTCCGAACGAGTTTTTGCTCATTTTCACTCAAAAACTATAGAAATATAACAGTAAGCAACAAAATATTCAGTAGGAACTTTAATTTTTTTATTAATAATTTATGTTTTCAATTTTTTTATTAATAATTTATTTTTTCAAATTTTTTATTAATAATTTATATTTACAAACTTTTAAAATAGGTTCTGAACAATCGTTTTATAAAGTTGAAAAATGCATATTTCCATTTTTATAGCTTGTACTTCTTCGTCTTGAAACTTGAAGTTTTAGTTATAGACACTAAACAAGAACTTCGTATCTCCTTTAAAGCCATACAAGGAGAAATAATTAATTTTGTATCATGTTCTTCGAAATATACTGGTTATAATTTCTCAGATCCTGTAAAATGTACTACACACAATCAACTTGTATAGATCTGATTTCTATCGCATCTTCGAAATATTAAGGTGTGTCAATTACATATCTTACATTAGCTACCTTAGACCCTATTATCTGTATTGAAAAAAACAATTGAGAACACGACAATTGAAGTGCACTTTTTCAAAATACTAAAATAAATCCGGTTTTTTATTTATTTATTTATCAAATTTGGATGATTTTTCTTTAAATGTTCCATTATTGCCTTTATTGTTGTTGTACAATTTGATCATGTTGACTATCTCTTGCGATTTACTTAATTAATTCTTTTCCTGCTTTCGGAACATTGACATTTTGTTGAATTTTTTTTTGTGCCTATCTTACTGAACTCAAGACTTGCTCCAATTGGTGATACCGGTCAAAGAGTCCCCTTTACATTTCTTCAGTGCCTAACTGGTCGTATTTATTTTTTATTTATTATTATTTAATTATTTTTGTAGTTGTTGTCGCCGTATATATCTTCAGATTTACATACCATAAGAATTTGATTTTTATTTAAATTTAATAACTATATTTTCCCAATTTTGTTCTTGCCTATTTATCGTGCTACCCCCCCCCTTTTTTGGGGGGCTCCTCTAAACTTTGCACGCTTGCCTCAAGCGCGAACTTCTTCTAAGCAGATCCGATCATTCCACTTGTCCATGGGGTGCAGTGTTTCCGGAGAACCTATTTGTTTGCGCCCGCTATTTTCTTCCGGTATGGGCTCTGACACTTTCGCCTTATTTTGAGCGCTCTGATCAGTTTCGGATTCCTGCAGGTGCGTTTTTAACACTTTACAACAAAGTTGAAAAGTGTTTATGACTTTGTTCATTCTGTCTGTCTGTCTGTCTGTCTGTCTGTCTGTCTGTCCGTTAGCACGATAACTGCCGTAAAAATGACTTAATCAAAATGAAATTTTAGTATGTTGTTCAGACGGTCTATAGGACCTATGGGAATATAAATGAATAATATCACCCAATTAGTTTTGGATTGAACCCGGGTTGAAAAAATGGAATACATTGAGCCCTATGGGACCTAATTTTTCAAGCATTTTTTAAGCGGATTTAAAATTCACAAATTGCTTCGAAAATTTTAGGCAATATTCAAATTGTTCCATAAAATATATAAAAAAAAATTCAGCGAAATATATTCAGTTGTTTTTTAAATAAAAATTAAAATAATAATAACACGTCTTATATTAAGCGATCACGTGTCCATGATATGAAACGATCACATGACCCACTTCAAAATGATATATGGCATCCATCTTGTGTCAAAATCGTGATTTTTAAAGTTCTTTTTAATTCATATTGAGTGTTGTATCCGTCCTAAAATTACTTTATTTTTGCCTAAATTCTGTGCATCTACATACTGAAACAACGCAATGACAATATATTTCAGTTTAAATGCTCTTCCAAATTTGATTATTTCTACTATTAAGCCTATTTTTCACCTATGTAAAATGTAAACAGCAAAATATGTAGAATGAGTTGTATTAGAATCGCTGTAATTCTTTAACACAAAATCATTTAGTCCATGGAGTCTGCTTAGTTGATATGAATTCATTGATTTTAGAAAGAGAAGGACGATATTTTTCGGTGAAGTTTTACGCATTGAGTTTACTTACTTGTAGCTCAATGGTCTTAATTTTTAAATAAAATAAATTATTATAGTATTGTGATGAATGACATGAATGGGGGAATTATTTATGAATGAAATGTTGCTTTTATAGAGAGAGCCAGGCGTGTTATTTTTTTTATGACGTCATTTGAATGGATTTCAGTTGTTTTCGATGAAGTTTTCAAATATAATAAATTATCGTAGTATTATGATAATTCTAAAATTATTACCGAGGAATGTATAACATTTTAGAGATGTTTAAACCAGGCAATTTATACTTTAATGCCGTCATTTGAATGAAGTTAATTTTTTTCGATGAAGGTTTAAGGTTTCAAATATAATAAATTAATGTAGTACTGTGATAAGTTTTAAAATATTACTGAGGAATGTATTGCATTTTAGACATGTTTAAATAGAATTGCATTGAAGTTGGAAAGTGTTTCATAATCAATGCTTTAAGCATGATTGATCTTTCTTGTTCTCTCTTATTTAGTGAACATATTGTTTACGTGTAATCTAATCCACTTGTGGTTTAGAGTTTCCTATCAGTTTTAATGCGTAATTATTATTTCTCAGTACTTTAACTACCGTGTATGGGCCAGTATTTTTTTGATTGGAGCTCCCCTTTTTAACACTTTACAACAAAGTTGAAAAGTGTTTATGACTTTGTTCATTCTGTCTGTCTGTCTGTCTGTCTGTCCGTTAGCACGATAACTGCCGTAAAAATGACTTAATCAAAATGAAATTTTAGTATGTTGTTCAGACGGTCTGTAGGACCTATGGGAATATAAATGAATAATATCACCCAATTAGTTTTGGATTGAACCCGGGTTGAAAAAATGAAATACATTGAGCCCTATGGGATCTAATTTTTCAAACACTTTTTAAGTGGATTTAAAATTCACAAATTGCTTCGAAAATTTTAGGTAATATTCAAATTGTTCCATAAAATATATAAAAAAAAATTCAGCGAAATATATTTCGTAGTTTTTTAAATAAAAATTAAAATAATAATTACACATCTTATATGAAACGATCACGTGACCATGATATGAAACGATCACGTGACCATGATATGAAACGATCACATGACCCACTTCAAAATTATATATGACATCCATCTTGTTTCAAAATCGTGATTTTTCTAAGTTCTTTTTATTCATAATGAGTTTTGTATCCGTCCTAAAACTACTTTATTTTTGCTTAAATTCTGTGCATCTACATACTGAAACAACGCAATGACAATATATTTGAGTTTAAATGCTCATCTAAATTTGATTATTTCTACAACTAGGCCTATTTTTCACCTATGTAAAATGTAAACAGCAAAATATGTAGAATGAGTCGTATTAGAATTCCTGTATTTTTTTAACACAAAATAATTTAGTCCAAGGAGTCTGCATGGCTGATATGAATGAAATATTAATTGATTTTATAAAGAGAAGGACGATTTTTTTCGATGAAGTTTTAAGCATAGAGTTTAATTATTTGTAGCTCCATGGTCTTAAATAAAATGTTTAAATAAAATAAATTATTATAGTATTGTGATGAATGAAATGAATGGGAGAAAGTTATGAACGAAATCCTGTTTTTATAGAGAGATCCAGACGTGTTATTTTTTCTATGACGTCATTTGAATTAATTTCAGTTGTTTTCGATGAAGTTTTCAAATATAATAAATTATCGTAGTATTATGATAATTCTAAAACTATTACCGAGGAATGTATAACATTTTAGAGATGTTTAAACCAGGCAATTCATATTTCAATGCCGTCATTTGAATGAAGTTCATTTTTTTCGATGAAGGTTTAAGTTTTCAAATATAATAAATTAATGCTGTATTGTGATAAGTTTCAAAATATTACCGAGGAATGTATTGTATTTTAGACTTGTTTAAATAAAATTGCATTGAAGTTGGAAAGTGTTTCATAATCAATGCTTTAAGCATGATTGATCTTTCTTGCTTATTAATTGTTTTGCGTACATAATCTGTCCAACTTGTAAACACCTACATCTTGTATTTCATTAGTCCAATTCTTGTTTTTTCTGTGCCTGAATTTGAATACGCATTGTCTGTTTGTTTATTTTCTTTGCCCTTACAAATTGCTTATTAGCATCTTTCTCTTTTATCGCTTCATCTAAATCATTGTTTACTTCGTTCGTGTCTATATTTTCGTGCATTTTTATTTAGTTCGGTAGTCGGAGTTCCCTTGTCATGAATATCATAGCTGGGCTAAATTTTGTGCTCACTGAGGGTGTAGAATTTAAAAAAAAGTTTGGCATATGGTAAGGCCCTGTACCAATTGAAGGTTTATTGTGCCATGCACGCCAAGCTAGATTTTATTGTCCCATTTGAACTTTCGTTTATGGCATTTGAGCTCGCTTTATAAACACTGGTTTTCTTTAACTCAGTGCCGTTTGCATTAGCAAATTCTCTGAATTCTTTGCTTGCAAAAGCTCTCCTGTTGTCTGAGATTATCGTGTTTGGAACACCCCAATTTGAGTAATAATTCATTACCACTCTGATTACTGTTTTGGAAGACATATCTCTAGTGGGAACTGCCTCTAGGTATCTGGAATAGTGATCAATCATGGTCACTATGCAACAATGTTGCTTTTTTGACCTGGGGAGTTTGCCTATTCTGTCAATCGCAAGAATCGAACCTGCCTTTATCGGGCTATGTACTCTTTGAAATGGTGCTGGTTTCATTTTCCGGTTCTTGAAGGTGAGAGTACCATGCCAAAGAGATGTGAAAGAGATAAATGTGTTTGAGAGATATATGATGTGTGAGAGAGAAAATAAAAAAAATACAGAGTGCGTAAGAGGGAGAGATTGCGTGTAACAGATACATAACGCGTAACAGAAAAGTATGAAAAATATACGTAGTATGAAAGGAAGATATTGTGTGTGAGTGATGAATGACGTTTGGTACAAAAAGTAAAAGGAAAATGCCTGGCGTGATTGGGAGAAATTGTGTGTAAGAGATGACTGACGTATAGAATAAAAAAGTAAGGGAAATATCTGTGATCTTGGAGGGATATACTCTGTGTGAAAGATGGATGCCGTGTTAAGAGAGCTTAAGTGAAATAGAGTTGATATGAGAGAGCGTAAGTGAAATAGACTTGGTATGAGAGAGTGTAAGTGAAATAGACTTGGTATAAGAGAGCGATTGTATGTGAAATGTGAATAACGTGTGATATAGAAAGTAAGAGATATAGACATGAGGTCAGAAAGAGTGAGTATGAACGAACGATTAATGACGCTTGACTATGTATTAGAGATAGACATAGAGTGAGGAGGAGATATCTGTGATCCAAAGATTAATGAAGCGTAATAGAGTATATAAGATAAGCGTAAGATAGAGATACTGTGCATGAAAAATGCATGCCGAGTAACAGACAATGTAAGAATAGACGTAACGTGAGAGGGAATATATTGTGTTGAGGATATGAATGGCGTATGACACAGTAAAAGAAATAGACGAGATGTAAGAGAGGGAGTGTGTGTGTGTGAGATGCATGGTTTATGACAGAGAAAGTAAGAGAAGTAGGGCGTGAGTGGGATGTATTGTGCGTCAGAAAGGAATGGTGTGTAACAGAAAAGCAAGACGTATAGGTGATCAGGCGTGACACATAAACGACGCACAACAGAAGAAGAGGGTACACCTCTCATATATTATATCCCTATGACGTGAAATGGAGATATGGTGAATGAGAGATGTGTGGAGTGTAACAGAAGAAGTAAGAGCAATTGACTTAGAAGAAGAGGGAAAGACCTTGCTGGATGTGTAAATGACTCACAGACAAAGTAAAATAAATTGACGTGACATGAGATAAAGTGATTGTGTGTGAGAACTGAATAATGTGCATCAGAGAAATTAAGAGAAAACGTACGTGACGAGAGAGTAAGATGTTGTTTGTAACATATAAATGACGTGTAACAGAAATAGTAAGAAAAGTAGGCTAGGCACGAGAGGGAGAGAATGTCTTTAAGAGACGAGCGGAAAAAATTATTAGAAATTGAAGTAAAGACGGAGAAATTTTGTGATAGATCAATGACGTCTGATATAGGAAGTGAGAAAAATAGACGAGGTGCGAGATAAAAAGTTTATCTGAGAAAAATGAATGACGTGTGTCAGAGAAAGAAAAAAAGTATTAATTTGTTTAGTAGCAAATCTAAGTAACTAACAGCTACAAAATTCGGTACGGGTATGTAGTCGATATACCATGGGGGTAACTATCGTGGATAACCCGAAATAGTTTTTGACTTTTCAATGCTAAAGCGACATTTTGAGAGATCTTGAGCGATTTTCACACAAATGCATTTGTTTTTTTAATTTTAGGAATGAAGTTTCAAACAAGTACCGGCATCTAAAATTTGAGGATTTACAACAGTAATTTATGATATATGTATATATATGAGGATCACACTGAAATTTTTGAGATACGGCTAAGTGGTACAAGTTAAACTTACCAATTCTTAGGAGTGTTCAAAGTACAACCCTTCAACATCAATGCACGTTTGTAGGCGAATTTTCAAAAGATTAAATGATTCAAGCCATCCATTTCTTGGAATCGATGAAAAATATGCTTTTATAGCCTCATCAATCTCATCTTCAAAATGAAAACGACTCCCACGTAAATTATTTTCTAGATTAAAAAATAGCCAAAAGTCACACATAGGACATCCCCCTATTCTTCTGATTTTACTATCACTTTGATGTTTTTTGTTCAAGAAATTCGACTGTCATTCTTGCTGAATGAAAAGAGGCATTGTCATGGTGAAGCATGAGTCCACAAACATTCACTCCCTGAAGAATTTCTGGAAGACATTTAGTAGTGTACCAGTTAGCTGTAAGTATCTTCTGTTCCTCTAGCTTCACTGTTTTGACCAGACCCGTACTTCTGAAGAACACGGCATACATTACCTTTTTCATTGTCCGTTGTCTTTCCACCATTGTTGGTTCGGGGTCATCTTCAAAGACCCATACTTTACTTTCTTGACATGTTGAAACGTCAAAAATCGGTATGTACATTTCATCAACAGTTATGATTTTAGAAATAATGCGATATCCACCATCATAAAGTAATTTTAGGGTTTCTTTACTGATTCTGACACACTCCACTTTTTGGTGTTCTGTTAAATTATGGGGGACCCAACGCAAGCTAATTTTTTCATATACAATTCTTCATGAATTGTTTTATGGTAATTACAGCGATTTTCATGGGTTAACATTTTTCAAATGGCCGGCACATTTTCTGTAACTACCGTTGATAAAGATCTTCATGTGTGTCCAAGAGAGAATTTCGACCTCTTCTAAACTCTGTAAACTCTGAATACAGTGGCACGAGATGAAGCAACATTTCCATATGCTAATTATAGACGCTGAAGATATTCTTCTTGATTTAGCCCCACTTTAAAATCATAGAAAATCATAACTCGATAATGCTGTCGCATCAACTCCATCTTTTCTTCTTCTAAAATTTATCCTACGATAGCTAAATTATAATTGTTGCCACAAATTATCGTCTGCGGACATAAAAAAGCTCAAATTTAAATATCCGACCAATATTTTTTTTCTAGCGCATATCGCCTGCCCCTGTCTCAAAAATTTCAGCATGACCCTCTTATATAGCATCGATAACGATATATCATCTTGAATTGTGGGTATATTTTCAGGAAACAAAAATAAGTCAGGGTATCTGCATAGCAAACGCTTTTATTTAAACGAACCAATAATCATAAGCAGAAACATTAATCTGATACCACTTAAGTTATCTTACAAGCTCACAAACCAACTAACGGGTACAACAAAGCAGGTATTAAATGTTCAAATAATTCAAAAAATAGCAGAAATGCTATGATACTATTCTAAAAAATCTGATATGGGCAGCACATGACTTTCCTTATATAATACAATGAATTTACTACTTTTACAGTAAAAACAAACATATTATTTTTATAGTAGATATTTATATTCTTTCCAAGATATTGAATTTTCGTCAATGAGTCAATAGTCATTTTTATTGATTTAGCGTCATTTTTATCCATTTGGCGAGTTATCGTTAATTTAGCAAAATTTAAAAAAGGCGCCAAGTTGGCGACATTTCACCAAATTCGACACCAAAATCTCGCCAAGCGTTATGAACGGAGAAATAAGTTAGTCTTACAGCAGATAAATGACTATTGGCGTTCAAATACAAAAGTATTACTCAAAGTATATTTTTTCATGAATGGAACGAGCTAGGTCCACGAGAATGATATCACCTAATTTATCGCATGGTATTACATGTGGAAAGTGAACATGTTTCTCAATAGGAAATATCTTTCTTTTTGTTTTATGAGACTTTTTGATAATTTTCTTGAAAAATGTGCAATATCTCGAGAAGTGTTCATGTTAGCGTTCTAAAATTTATGTCAATCGTTTTCTAATGAAAAACTACATAAGAAATGTCTAATTGCGTAACTTAATTAGAGATTTTGATATTTTGACGATTTTTTCAAAATTTCACTCGAATATTTAGGGGGATTCTGAATATTCGATTGTGTATAAAAAACAATAGGCTTCCAGTGCTTATGGATTGTAATTTTTGTACCAAATTTCGTTCGAAGCGGTCCATTTGTTCGTCAGTTACCGTCTCCACAGACTCACTGACACACACACATGCACACACACACACGCACACACAAACTTTCACACACACACACGCACACACACATACTTTCACACACACACACACGCACACACACATATTTTCACACACACACAGACATCACTTCAAAAATGTTCGATTCGTGATCAGGGATACTTGAAATGTGCTCTCTCGTCGACTCGAATTCGAATTTCCGATCCCGTCCCAATACTTTCCTTATGCATTATTGTATATAAGGAAAGTAAAAACATTGACGGAATTCACAATTGAACTTGACTCGTATTTCACACACTCTTCCAAATGAGTGAGGACTTCTTTGTATACCCTCCACAGAAGTTTCTAGAAAGTTCTTTCGGATTCGAAAACTCGCCAAAAGTTGCCAAGTTGGCACTATTTTTCGAAACCTGGCACGCTATATATATATTTAAACCCTAGTATATAATATATACCCTTTATATATATAAGGTGTATGTGTTTCATTTTCTATCACTTCATTTTATATTGGATATTTTATTCACAATACAGCTTTACATATAATTGTCAATACTTTTCTCGTCGGTTCTTTAATTACAACAGAGTTGTGCATTCTTCAGTGAGAATGTTTCAGCAAACGTCTTGAATGGATTTTCCAGAAAAAGCAAAGGAATTAATTGCTATGGAGACGAAGCTATTTTTAATCACACCTACCGAACATTGATCATTCCCGGGGATATCGCATTTCAACAACACATCTCGTATAATCGTTTAATACTTCGTATTTAACTCAAATTAATGTATTTATCTCACTGTAACGTTCAATATATACATAAATGTACGTTTAATACTTCATATTATGTTTCACATTATTTCATTATATACAATATTTTATTATATCTTACTTTAATGTATGTTAAAGTATAACTGGCACAGTATTTTTAATAATAAATGTAGATGTTTTTCTTTCTGTCTGTTTTAATTTGGGTGTATGTTATTATCCCAGAGTCGGATTATGGCATAATTACCTGCAGATATGCTTCACTTCCGAGTAAGATACACCTCGGTGAGATTTTTTTAAAATTCAAATTTTTTCAGTAATCACGAACATTTAAAAAGCACATACCACACACTTTCGGGTAGGTCGGACGGTTTGGATTAAAGAAAAGAACTTTTAAAGCCAGGCGGAATTGCCCAAAGTTAAAGTCATCCATAGGGATAACACTAGTAAGACATGATTCTGGGCCCTGACCAAGTCCGATTCTGGGCTCTGCCCAATCTATCCCCGTTTTTACGCATAGTGCGGATACTTTGAATTTGTGTGTCCTAAAGTCCTTCCGAGAGGTTGGTGTCAAGAGAAGGAGGCCACGGTTACTGTCAATGCCGCTCCCACTGGGTTCCGAGCTATATTGGATGGCACTTTCCCATATATTTTGTGTTCGAGATGGTAGTAGGGGTAAGCTTCCGTAGAGTTAGGATCCATCACTAATTTTATGAAATTTGGATTGACGTATTTCAGTTATTTATAAAATATCGTTGTGTGTGGGGGCGGATAGGGGGTGGGGGGGTGGTATGGAATTTCAGGATTGCAAAACTACTGATGAAAAACGTGAAAGTAAGAATGAAATAATAGAAGCATGTAGTTTTAGGATTATAAAAATAAACTCCCAAACATGATGTAGTATAAAAGTAATTTGTTTAAGATAAGCGTGTAAAAGTGAACTATAAACAGTGTATTTATTATATATGCGATTTTTTTTAATTATTTGTAAATACAGCTGGATATTATTATGATAAAAACATGTTGAACTGTCCTGCAAGTTGTACTTATTCCAGAAACTAAAATGAAAACAGCTGGATTTCCTTGTTTATTAGATACATCACATTTACCGCACATTTACGAAATTCCACGGGCGAAATCGAAGATCTAAATCATTTTACAATCTTCTCCGAAATGAGGTTGCCCCCCCCCCCGCACTAGAACTTCTACGAATGGAAATGGAGAGAAGAATTCGTAAAATACTGAATTTCCATCTAAATAAATCTTTTGGGCAAGTAATCAACATCTGCTGTGTTCAGTGAATAATCGCTCTATTAAAAATGGTAAAGTCAGTCTTTAGAAAGCTATGGAGGTATATAAACTAGTACTGCTCTAAAGAATTAATCTTAATAAAAATTATTCATATTCGTTATTAACAAATCATTGACGAGCATAAAATAATCTCCGGATATGAAAAAAAAATAATCTTAAGAATTAATAATCTCAAAATTAACAACATATCAATAATAATAATATGTCTTCAGATTACTGTTAATCAAAATAATTATTAATGAAAAATCATTCAATTTAATTCATTTATTTATATGATATTGAGTTTTAATTACGCGAACGAAATTAATGGAATATTTCATTCTACAAACAAGAAGTACATGCTTTCCTAAAGAATAGCATTCCTTTAATCGCGAATCTCTGCCTAAGTATTTTGTCATGTAATCAGCTTCTACTGATATCTATCAATGGCTACTCTAATCAGTGAATAGAGATGTAAAAATAATATTTCTCCTGTAAGGGAAAAGTCTGAATGGCAGATCACTCATAGGTACATCTAAGTCGAATTCTGGAAACAGTTTTCAAAGTTTTATGTATGTATTTACATTTAGTATAATTCTTTCAAATATCAGTGTTGTAAAAGCAGAAAAGTGCTCAACTTGTCACCCTTCACTTGAACCGCTGTTTCATAGCTACAGTTATTCTTTAGCACAGTGCTACTATAGGTTGACCAGAAAAAAGCGTCCCAAAAGTAAAATAAAACGACAATTAACGGGTGAATAAATATGTTTTATTCCAATTACAGAAAAAAGATATATATTCTAAATTTATGAAATCACAAGTTCGATATGTCTGCCATCACATGCAATGGCATTTGGTTGTCAGTATTGTTTATTCCCAAAGTTTGAACGATTTATGTACAGTGGTTTTCCAGATATAACAGTTCCTTATTGGGGAGCTTATTTCTGGTCACACAATTTCTCTTGGAGAATCTTTATGAAGATATCTTTATTTAATCTTTAAAGAGAATTAATCTTTTTTTAGAATCATAGACAAAAATGGGTAAGTTTCATGGATAGCTTTTATACGTCGTTATAAATTTTATCATTTTAGAATTAGATTTAAACATATTCACGTGCTGAATATTCCATAAAAGGGTTAAAAGAATGAACCCACTGGTATAGCTGTTTAAATGAAAGTCGAGTGTCGTACAGGACAGAGCAGCAGGCGCGAAGCGCCTTTAATCTCCAGTTTCAATATGTGGTTCTTATCGACAAACTGTGACACTAATTCTGTGACCCTAATTGGAGGTTCGAGGTTTTTATTTACTACTTTTTATTATTTGTCCTAGCTCCTAGTGTGGCAGTTTGTTGCACATTTAGAGTTTAAGCTGTTTGGGGGGTTGATGCAGACCTAAGGGTTATCTAGCATTTTGGCAGCTTAGAGTTTGAACATTAGTCGCGAGTTTTATTTTATATCAGATGTTTGAGGTGGGATTTTTAATTCCGATTATCGATGTTTAGAACAGCGCGGGGTCTCTTACGAGATTTGGCCTTGCGATGATCATAGTTATGCAGATTGAATAACAGTTCATTTGGAACGGATGGCAAATTTTTGTAAAATTTAAGCGCTAGCTTTTTAATTTGGACTCTAACAGTTTTTATTTTGAAGTCATTCCTAATTACCGAGTTTCTTAAGAACCTGGGAGCTTTCCTGATAATCCGTAGGATTTTGTTTTGTTTTGTCTCTAGGAGGTCTATTGTAGTTTTACAGGCACATCCTGTACGGGTGTTGCATACAGCATACGGGTGTTGCATACAGCATTCCCGGGCGGATGACCGATTTATAAATTAGCAGTTTGTTTTGATGACTGAGATTTTCGTTTCCTATCATTGGGTATAAGGCTCCTGTAGTTATATACGCTGTTTTGATTAAGTTCGTTACGTGCTGTTTCCAGGTTAGGTGGGAATCTATCGTTACACCTAGGTATTTAATAGATTTTTCTGCCCGTAGGCATGGTTGTTTATGTACAGTGGCGGCGGAGGTTTATGTTTCCTCGAGAAATAAATCCAATGACATTTATTGGGGTTTAATTTTATTCGCCATTTTCCCAGTCAAGTTTGGAGTATGTCTAAGTGTTGTTGTAGCTGTCTGTGCATTACTGAGACATAGGGGTGTTTTGCAAGTATCGCACTGTGGTCTGCATAGAGTGCCAGCTCTGTGTTTGGAGTCCTGGGTACGTCATTCAGGTATATGTTAAAGAGTGTCAGGCCCAGGATAGAACCTTGCGGTACAATACTTTTAATGAGCTTGGGTGTAGATAAGTTACCTCCTACTCTGACTTCTGTTATTGTCTGTTATTTGAGTATGAGATTAAAAGTTTGACAAGAGCGTCAGGGACTTTTAAAGTGATCAATTTGTACGCTAATCCACAGTTCCACATTTTATCAAAAGCTTTTTGCATGTCCAGAAAAATCGCAGCTGTGGGTGTCTTGTTATTGAGACCAGAAGATATGTACTCTACCACTCTCAGCAATTGATGAGTGGTGGAGTGCTTTGGCCGAAATCCAATCTGCTCCGGAATGATAATGTCATTCTCACTAAGGTGCGTGTTCAGTCTCTTAAGAATTATTTTCTCAGTAATTTAACTAAGTGTCGGTAGCAAGCTAATTGGTCTGTAGTTGGCTGGAATTATGGCATCCTCACCTGGTTTAGGGATTGTTATGATTATCGCTTCCTTCCATTCTTTGGGAAAATAGTTTAGTTTTAAAATTTTATTTATTAAGATAGTCAAGTAACATATTACGTTTAGAGGTAGGTTTTTAACCGCAATATTTCTGATTTCGTCGTGCCCTGGGCTTTTACGGTTTTTGAGGTTTTTGATAATTTCTACTATCTCCTGCGGGGTGGCTGGGTTAATCTCAGGCGTTACCGGGGAATTCCTGAAGTTATTTAAAGTTTGTCTAACTATTCTTAGGGTGTCCTGGCACATTAGATCGTGGTTTGGTTGGAATTGTTTTTCATAATGGCTTTCGAGCTCCTCGGCTTTTTCCTCGTCTGAGTACGCGATTTTAGCGCCATCTATTAGAGGTGGGAGCTTAATTTGAGGTTTCCTGAGACTTTTTGCGAATTGCCAGAGCGATACGTCTTCTAGCCTAAGGGATTCGATTAGTTCTTTATACTGTTGCTGCTTTTCCGCGACAATTTTTCCTTGACTTTGCACGTGAGTCTGTTAAGCTCCCATGTTAGCCTGCCATGTCTTACGTATTCTATTTCTTTGCCTGACTAATTGTTTGACATGGTGGGAAAGTGTGGGCATTTTTGGAGACTCACGATGTGTTGTGGTAGAGGCAATTGCTCTCTTGATTTCTGTTGTGAGTGTGTGCGTGGCAGAGTCAATATCTGCGTGCTCATTATGTTAGGTACTGCTATGTGCGGCTCGAAGAGTGCTCTTTTGAATACTTCCCAGTTGACCCTCTCTTGTCCCAAAGAGGCTGGAAGAGGTGTGTTTAGGTAGAATGTCACCAGTACCGGTAGATGATCCGAGTCGAATTCATCCAGGTTAAGGGTACTAATTGTGTGAGCGTAATCTATGTTTCGCGTTAGGACAAAGTCTATGAATGAGTCGTTGGCGCCTGAAAAGCTGCTTAAATGATTGGAAAGCAGAACAATATTTTAAAAAAGAATTTTAGAAATTTTCTGTTAGGCAATGTTGTTGTTGTTGAAACCCAGACCGTCCGACCTACCAGAAAGGTGTAAGGTAACTGTTTGGACGGTCGGGAAGTGCCACCCAATCTAGACCGGAACCCAGTGGGGGAGGCATCCACAGGGACAGTACCCTCCTTCCCCTACCACCAACCTCTCGGAAGGACTTTCGGACCCACATGTTTAACGTGATCGTACTCCGCATGAACACGGCGGCAGTTTTTGGCAGTGGCTGGAATCGAACCCGGGCCTACCGAGTGCAACTCCAGCGTGCTAACCAATGGGCTACCGCGCCCCCTCTGGTAGGCAATGTATAATATTTGCTTCAAACAAACGCGAAGATGAGGGTATTATTAGCGTAATGAAGGAATGAGCAGTTGATCACTTTCTCTGCATGTAATTGCCTATTACAGGGTAGAAGTCGCTTCATTGTACTTAGTTTTGTGATTTTCTGTATAAAATATGCAGCAATTTTAAAACTTTTAAAAATTACTTAAAATAATTATATTTTAGTATGAACGTTTATAAAGTGAAACCCAGATAACAACGTAAAAGCCCTGAATCTCATAATAAGCAGTCGACAAAATTAATTAGCCTATTGTGGAAAGTAGCATCACGTTATCCTCCCAATAAATTTAAGTCCCAAATTCTTAGCCTCAACAAACCAAATTTTTTTCGCTTTCCCAATCTTTTTCAATCCGTCCAATTATTTTATCCATACTTTGCGCCGTAAATTAATATCAACAATAACTTCCGAGTACCAGTATATAGTTATGCCAGAAAAGGGCACTAAACCTAGATATGATTCTTTGCATCAGATTTCTACCAACTGAGCTACTCAAACATGGCACAGAACATCATATTAGACATCTTCTCTGCCTCCTGTCTAGCCCATAGGTCTAAATCCAATCCAATTCATGGACATATTATGCCATATTTCCCATAATCTTTGACTGAAAAAAAAAAACGAAATAAGAAGTTGTAAAAGTCCGGGCTGGCAAGATGAAGCTCAAATGTTAACACAAATTACTCAGATAATTTTAGAAAATATTTAAATTATCCCATAAAATATAGAAAAGAAATTCAGCAAAATATGTTCGGTAGTTTTTATTTTTCCTTACGTACATAGTATGTACATAAGGAATACATAGTATATACATATATACATGGTATGTATATAATGTATAAGAAAAATATTGTGACATGGTTGAAAATTTAAATTCGAGTTTTCGACGGGCGAGCATGTTTCAAGCATATCTGAACACGAATCAGACGTTTTTGATGTGATGTCTGTGTGTGTATGTATGTCAGTGAATATGTGGAGACGATATCTCACGAACGAATCAAGCGAACCAATTAGAAATATTTACAATTGTGTTGTATTTCACATAATGAGCATTATTTAGAATTTTCTTCTAAAATTCAATTGTGTGGGTTTGACATGTATCAGTCATATAAATTATCAGGCCCATATTTGTACACTCCCAATCTTAACATTTAAAAGTTTGGGGAAAACAGCGAAATAGTATTTATTTGTAATAAATATGAAGTATTGGTGTACATTTTTAAGCAGACGACTTCGTTCTAAATCACTTCACAGGTGTTAAAAGGATCAAAGAATAATACAGAAATTGAAATAACTTTCTAATGTGAAATTCATATATCCACTTATTCTGCCATTTTAAGCCTACAGTGATTACGGATACTAGAAAGTGAAATTGTTTTATGCACCGCCTATATATATATATACCAGTAATATTATAGAAGTATATTTTATATATAATATTATTTCGTTTAATCAGCGCGCAGTTCGAATGGATCCGAACAAAGATATCAAGAAAGTTGTGACGAGAATTGCGCAGCTAATTGAAATAGGTAGAGATCATAACCACAGACCATCTTCTGCGGAACACATTATCCAGATATATTTACGAAAAAGTGTTGTCATTTTCAGCATTGCTAAGAGAAATGCTTAATATTTTTCTTGAATAGTTCTGCAATCTAGATTGTGCCAATTTAAGATTTTGCATATGCAATAACAGCTAGGTCCGAGGCAAAACTCAGTCAAGATTTTTGGTCCAACTTTAAGCTTTACAGCTGACTGGATAAAAGACTGAAATTTCGACCTACGCAGATAAGTAAGATCAACTTTTCTTAATAAGATATCCATTACCACATAGCACAATAACCCATAAAATAAGCATTTTTTAAGTTGTATTATCATATTTCTTTAATAGAATAATTTAAGAACTTTTCTGGTAGGAATTTAAATTATTTATATTAATTAGTAACATCAGCATTTTATAGTTAACTTCGCGACAAATCATCCAAACACAGCAATGCAATAAATCGTTCTTAATGGTATTATTACACGGAGAAATTCCTACCTACGATTTTTGTGCAACACCATACATTTCAATGAAGAGAAATCTTGCCGCTGAATTGCCGCAATTCGTTCGTACTCGACAATAAAAATTGCTCAATTTCTGATCGGCGAACAGAATCAGAGGACAATAAAATTTGACGTTACTCCGCTCCGCCTTTTCTGTCCTCATTGCATTCAAGATGGCGATAGCGACTGTAATGCAAGCACATCGAGGCAGATCAATTACGTTAGAATCTGGAAATGGAGAAATAGAACGTCTACCAAATTACAGACACCCATGGGATACAAAAGATCCAAATTATACGAAAAAACACACTAAAGAATGCTTCCTGAAATCGGCGACCGCATTACAGAGGAAGGACTATTAGAAATGAAGGGCCTGAAGTATCATTGCCGAGCGGAATTGTTGAAGTTCGGAGATATAAAAATAATAATACTAGAACTTTTACCAAATTAGACAGTTGTGGGATATAAAAGATCCAAATTAAAAAAAAATCACCAAAGAATGCTTTTTGGAATGGAATTGTCTGTATTAGAGAGGAGGAGCGTATTAGAAAGGCGGGGCCTAAAGTATCATTGCCGGGCGGAATTGCTGAAGACTGGATCTGGAAAAACAATAATAGAACTTTTGGCAAATTACAGACATCTGTGAAATCTAAAAGATCCAAATTATACGAAAAAACACTAAAGAATGCTTCTTGGAATGAAATCGGCGGCATTCGAGAGGAAATGACTGTTAGAAAGGCGGGGGCCTAAAGTATCATTGCAGGACGGAAATGCAGTTGGCAAAAAAATAATAGAACTATTACCAAATTACAGCCACATTTGGGATGTAAAAGATTCAAATTATACGAAAAACACACTAAAGAATGCTTTCTGGAATGAAATCAGCGGTATTAAGGAAAAGAGGCCTGTTAAAGAGGAGGGGCCTAAAATATGATAAACGAGCGGAATTGCGGAAGTTCGGCAATAAAAATTGCCCTGCGAGAAATAACACCATAAGTCAGAACCACCACCATAAGTCAGCTCCTCTATAGCCTTATCCACGGCAACCTGGGGATTTACGCGTCACCTCCGATAGCAGAAGCCGGAGCTCTAACTTTTGACGTCTGACCCACTGCGAGTAGGTAGGTCTTCCAGATCCCGATTGAAGCTTTTACCATTTGCTTCCCTTTTGTTTCTCTGTTCGATGTAAAATAATACTAATTTGTCAGTAAAGCAATAATATTCATTAAATTTGGAAGTTTAAAATTTTCTACAAATCGTAGAGCAAACAAAGCGAAACGTAAGGAAATGCTGTATTTAGGCTTGTTCACAAATAATTCGATAATTTACATTAATGAGTGATTTAAAAGATTAATATTGCAGTAAATTTCCTTAAAATAAAATATTTATAATTACTAAAATTCACTCTGGGAGCAAAGTTGAATGGATTCCATTCCGTTAGACAGTCATGTTTAAATAAAAGTTTAAAAAAGAACCCTGAGTATTTATTGGATAATAAGGTATTTTATTTAAATAATTTTTTAGTACATTCACTTACAGCTAAAGTATGCTGAAACCAAATCAATTACTGAATACTATATTTTTCTTTGAATATCATATGATAATCATAAAAAATAAACTCAGAATTTAGCTTTTAATATGCTTATTTATTTATTTATTTTTATTTTATTTTATTTTATGTATTTTTTGTTGTTGTTGTTGCAAATTGTAAAATAGTTTGCAATTAAGATAAAATACTAGTCGAATGTCATTCATTCACCTATACACTGTAATTTGTTTAAGTTCGGGTTTTCTAATATAGCTCTTCTTATATTCCTTTTTTTTACTATGAAACATTAACAAATAGTAAACAATTTTGCTTAATTATAGAGTTTTAAATACCTCAGGGGCTTTGTAAGTTTAATAAAGATGCATATTAGAACATTTTGCTATTAATATTTCATTTATAATTCCATTGAATTGAAAATGTAAGAAATATTAAATTAGCTTAGTATTATTAAAATAACATTAACTATTATAATGAAATATGCAATCGTAGCTTGAAATTGTAAGTTGGTTACTTTACTTACTTTTTTCCAAGTAATTTTAACAATTTTTAATAACATAATAAAAATTTATTCCCCACATTAAAAAAATTCCACAATCGAAACACAAATGACTTCTTAATCCGTTCTTTTAAAATTTCAGCATGCTGTAACAAATAATAAAAAATATACATGCAATATATTAAGATACTAAATCTTTTACATGCAATTACTTACTTGTCAAACTATTAAAAATATGCTATTTGATGTATTACATATTACATTTTACATTATTATTTTAATTTCATAACTTTAGTGTAGAATTTATATTGTGAGTATTATTGCTACAATTTCTTACTATTGACAATATCTTATGAAGAGAATGACATTTTTTATCTATATAAATAAAACAGAAAATACATCTATCTGTCAGTCTGTATGTGTGTTTATCTATCTTATCATCACTGTAGAACAACTGCATCTAATTTCATGAAAATTTTGTGGGTAGCCTTGAAATAGCCCAACTTAAAATGTAGTCCATGTTTCGAGTTTCCAGGCCCAGGGATTGTCGAGATATAAATAAAAATCACACACTTAAATCTTCCATAGAAATAGAATTATGCAGATGATAAATTTTTCGCAAGTTTATTAAGAAAATTATATCATGACGCTTAGCAACGCAATTAAACCAAATGTGTTTATTAGACAGACGATTATTATTAATTTTTTCCGATTTAAATAATAAAGAAATTGATATAAAAGAAAATTTTATAAATGATTGGAATTTCATCTTTAGCTATTTTACATCAATTACAGCTTTCGGGTTTAAATATTACGGGAATTAATAACATTTTCAATTCAATACTTCATATGTTTTATTTTGGTAAAAACTCATAATGTGTTTAGTCAATTAATTCATATATTATGTTTGGCTAATTAATTCATATATTGCGTTTGATCAATTAACACATATATTGTGCTTAGCCAAATGTTGAAACAGAATAAAAGTGATAATATTATTTTAGCGTTTTCATTTTAGTATATATTGATTCACTTTCATTATTTTATAATTTACTGACAAACGGGATCAAGATGTTTTATTCTTCAGATATACTTGTGAAGATAATTTTGTGTAGAAAACACAGGATAATTAAATTTAGAAGAATTAAGTGAAAGGAGAATTAAATTTCGAAGAATTAAGTGAAAGGAAAATTAAATTTAGAAGAATTAAGTGAAAGGAGAATTAAATGAAATATTTTAATAGAATATTTTGAGTAACAATGTCATTTCGAATACTGCAGGAATTTGCACATACTTTAAATCATGAGCAATGTCGGGTATATCTACTATTAACAGTATACATAAAATTGTAAGTTGTGTATCTATATTTCTATTTATTGCCTCAGCACTGTAAAACTCATCTATTATCTTTTTGTTAGAATCATTATAAAATTAAAAAGATAAAAACTCCAAATATTAAAATTTCACTGTAAATTCTAAATTTTAAGTTTTTTTTATTATATAATCAGTACGAAGAACGGGCATACTTCTAGTCTTTTATAAAATATCTAAAAACTAACAACATTATTTAAATAATTTAAAAATATTTCCAGGAAACTGAATAATTTATGATAACAAATTAACTATATTAGACAATTGCAATGAATGACACAAGCTAACCTTATAAGATATACATTTTAAACATTGAATAATTTTAAATATTTCACAATTATTTAACAAAGCTTAATTATTCAAGTGCCTAGGCAGTTTTCTTAATTAATGTGACAACAATAACATTTTAAAGCTAGCTAAGAAAACCCTAAAAAATTTGTTAACTTTATAATTAGCAACAAAACAATTTAGAATCCAGTTAGCTTTAATTGAAAAGAAATATAGACAAGCAGGAATAATATAATTTAAATATTTTGAATGCCATATATTTAAAATTATAAGTAATTTTTAATGTCATGATAAGAAGGCAAAAAATGGTAAGCACTTCCTTCTGGGGAGCATCTAAATTATGTAGCAATGCATCAAATGTATCACGATAAAGTAATAAGGTATGCAAATAAGAACTTACACACTCACAATACACGATAAAGGAATATTGTCTAGAGCAAAAATCCGTTGACAGTTACATTCACGAACCAGCTACTTAATGGCTTCCTTCTTTGTGTTGGCTGCTGGGGAGAATTTTCCAGAAAAGGTCAGGCAAAATTCGAAGGTCAGATTTGGGCCTACAGAGCACAATGAGGTCCACTTTCGGTGGTAGTGGTGGTGTGTGTGTGTGTGTGGGGGGGGGGGTGCTCTGCCTTCTGCTTTCGGAGGTGACGGTTTACGCCGACTAGGGGGTAGAAGACCCAGACCGTCCGACTCAGCCAAAGGACACGAGCAACCATTTGGACTGCCGGCCGACTAGGGGGTGGAGAACCGAAAACGTGTTATCCGCCATCAAGCAAGACCGCAACCCGGGAGCGAAATCAACGGAACCATTCATAGGGAGGGAGCCGGAAGATGATTCCGTCAAGTCTCAACCCCAGTCGCCTACGGATCTCAGGACATGTTTGTTTAAGCCAGTTCCTTCCCGCAACCTGGAATAGTATGCTTCATGAGCCCGAGGGGGAATTCCCGGTAACAATATACAGACTTGCATATCCTCTTAGTGGGTGCGGATTAGGGCTACAGAGCCAAAACCGAGGCGCCTTCTCCCATAGGGAAAGTCCCTAAGATAGCAATTATTTGTTTTATTTATTTTACTACTGGGATAAAAATACCCTCCATCACTTTAATTTTTATAAAGAGTATAAGAGTATAAAAGAAGCGTATAACGCTCGCGTTGTATAATTGGTATGGTTAGGTATGGGAAGAAAAGAAAGCTCGCTAATGCTTGTGATTCAGAACAGGCGATTTCGAAATTGAGTTGTGCTATGTTTACCAGTATTTTTAAGTATCGGGCGCTTATATAGGACTTGGGAAACGCCGAATAATTCGATCTAGCTTTATTAAAATATATATAATATAATATACTGTACTAGTTGTATTGTAATTTATTATAACATATCATAATTTCCATTCAAATTAATATTGGTTAATGATTTATAATAATTGCAGCATATCGATTATATTAAACTAAACAAAAACCACATACAGTTGAGAAAATTATTATAAAAAATTGAAAGTAAAGATTCAGTAACGAATATGTTAATTTTAACACTTTTACGTATGTTGGATTTTTATTTCGACTATTCATAGGGAAGGTATTAGAATAGAATTAGAATTTGGAATTGAAGTTTCCAATGTGTTTACACATTTCGGGAACATTCAACACGAATCAATCAATTTTAATCCCCTGTGTGTGTATGTATGTGTATGTATGAGTGTGACTTTATGTAATATTCAACAACACAGTAGTTGAAATAATTATCCGACGAATTTTCGGAAAATGTGGTAGTTACATAACTACTTAATATTCATCCTGCTTCTAATTACGTTTTGTTGCAAAGAAAAAACTATTGTTATATTAAAAACACCGTCAAATATCTGAAGGATGAATTTATAAATGCGATTAAATATATTTATTAAATGCGTGTATGATTAACTTGAATGAATACTCGGCGTTAAACATATTTAAGATGCAACCTGCTGATTCAAATTACATCGTAAATCTCAGGGAATTCTCTAAAAGCAAAGAACGCTTTAACAATACGCCTGTTCAAGTTGTGATTTCATAACTTCCGAGAATATTTCTCCCCTTTTAAGGTTTCTATACAGAAAGCTGGTGCATCAGTTATTTTGTAAAACACTTGTTTTATTGTACAAAAAACTACGTTATATGTTCATTGGTTTAACATCAAGCATTGTGGAACGAATTCGCAATAAATTAGGAGGACGTTAGGCCTTAAATTGCTCTAATAATGGTTTCTATTGTGCAGTAGCTCGATATTGGTATAAATGAATTACGGCTCGGTAAATCCATTCACTACGTTATATATTTATTGGTTTAACTTCAAGCACTGTAGAACTAATTTGCAATAAAATTGGGAGATGTTAGGCCTTAAATTATTCTAATAATAGTTCAACCAGTGACACGATATTGGTATAAATGAATTACGGCTCGGTAAATTCATTCACTAAGTTATATATTTATTGGTTTAACATCAAGCACTGTAGAACTAATTTGAAATAAAATTGGGAGATGTTAGGCCTTAAATTATTCTAATAATAGTTTCACCAGTGACACGATATTGGTATAAACGAATTACGGCTCGGTAAATTCATTCACTGCGTTATAAATTTATTGGTTTAACAGCATGCACTGTGGAATAAAATCGCTATAAAAAGGGGGGGGGGAACGTTAAGCCGTGAATTGCTCTAATAATGCTTTCTATTATGCAGTGACTTAATTACGTCTCGGTAAATTTATTCACTGCATTATATATATTTTTGGTTTAACATCATACATTGTGGA
Source organism: Amaurobius ferox (assembly GCA_951213105.1). Lineage (NCBI taxonomy): Eukaryota > Metazoa > Arthropoda > Arachnida > Araneae > Amaurobiidae > Amaurobius > Amaurobius ferox. Next base: position 125,517,462 of record OX578137.1, read on the forward strand.
ACAAATTCACAATAGAATGGGGGGACGTTAGGCAGTAAATTGCTTTAATAATTCCCAGAAGTTTTACAACTGTTTAGTCTTCTGAATAAACAAAAAAAATCTGATGTGGGCAGCACACGACTTTCCTTATACAATGCAATGAATTTACTACTTTTACAGTAAAAAAATAGGTTATTCTTATAGTAGATACTTATATTCTTTCCAAGATATTGAATTTTCGTCAATTAGTCATCATTTTCATTGATTTAGCGTCATTTTTATCAATTTGGTGAGATTTTCATTAATTTGGCAACATTTTAAAAAGTCGGAAAGTTGGAAACATTCCGCCAAATTCATCGCCAAAATCACCAAGCGTTATGGACAGAGAAGTAAGCTATTCTTATAGCAGATAAATGGTTATTGGCGTTCAAATACCTAAGTATTACTCAAAGTATCTTTTCTCATGAATGGAATGAGCTAGATCCACGAGAATGACGTCATCAAATTTATCGCATGATATTATATATGAAAAGTGAACACGTTTCTCAACAGTTAATATTTTCTTTAATTTATGGGATTTTTTGTTAAATTTATTTGAAAAATTTGCAGAATCTCGAGAGCGGTTCATACTAGCGTTTTAAAGTTTATTTTAATCGTTTTTAAAGGAAAAATTTCATACGAAATGTCTATTTGCGTAACTTTATTAAATGTTTTGATTTTTTCATGATTTTTTCAAAATTTCACTCGAAAATTTAGGAGTTCCGAACATTCAATTGCGTTTAAAACAATAGGCTTCCAATATTCACGGATTGTAATTTTTGTACCACATTTCGTCCATTCGTTCCATTCGTTCGTGAGATATCGTCTCCACAGACTCACTGACACACATACACGCACACATACCCACACACACACGCACACAGACACACACGTACACACACACACACAGATATCACCTCAAAAACGTCTGATTCGTGTTCAGGGATGCTTGAAATATGCTCTCCCGTCGAAAACTCCAATTTTCGAACCCGTCACAAAACTTTCCTTATACATTATATGTATATAAGGAAAGTAAAAATGAATAAATTGTTGATGGATAGAATATGAATATATTTTTTGCCACAGTCGACGATAAATGCTCCAAAACAGGTGCGTTTCACTGAGGTCAACAAGAGTGTGCAGCTAGTTCTCACCCCGTGTCACCAAGAAATGCTTGTTGTGCTTTCTCTGTGCGGTATAGGTCAGTCTGTCAATGTGCAGTCATAAGTCAGCCTACGTTATGGATGCTCTACCCCACCTGCATACATCACAGAAAATCCATAACAATTCGCTATATTGGACACTGTACCCTGTTGTGACATCAATAGGTGATGGAATCGTTTGGGGTTTCTCGATGTGAATGCTTAAGCTTAAAATCATATCTGTTATAGATCCATTTAAAAATTTACAGAAATATAGAAATTAATAAATATTGGATTATGCAAATATATCAGTTTATATTTATGCGAAAAATTATAAACATGTGAATTTTCAAATAGCCAACACTCTGAGGCCAAAAAATAAATAAAATATATAATGTATAGAAAATAAATGTAAATAAAAATGCAAGTAAAATAAATGTAAGTAAAAATGTAAGTAAAAATGTAAGAAAAAGAAATGTAAATAAAAATGCAAGTAAAATAAATGTAAATACAAATGTTAGTAAAATAATTGTAAATAAAATAAATAATGTATGAATTACACATATTTCGATGACGTTTCATTTTTTTTTCATATTTGAAGGAATTGTCCAACGGATTCAGTTCAAAACTCGTTAGAAAATATATTTTCCGAGGGTGTGAAGATGGAAAATTCTGTAGAGATATTTTCGATCACTATGGAACCCGTTTATGTGAAAATCGCTCGAAATTGGGCTTAAAAAAAATGAACTAAAAAACTAATTAGAATTCTTAAAAAATCACCAAAATGTCATGGAACTTGACTTGTTCTATCATTGTATCGAATTGCTTAGATGTTGATTGTTCAGATATTCGGCTATGTAGCCAAGAATCGAACAAGCAAACAGGAAACTTATATTATGTTTGATTTTTGTTGATGAACAGAATAAAATGTCTCTCAGGATAAACATTGGGATAAACCAGGGCTTGGTAACTCGTGGCCTGTGGGCCGCCAGAGCCCCATGTAAAATTTTATGCGACACGCGTCTCATACCTTGCGTTAACATTTTATTCTGCCCATGAGTACCAATATAATTAAAATTGCAATTTGACAATATTTTAACTTGTATCGCATTTTATATTTTATCAGCTTTAATTTTGATGCTATGTTAATTTTGATGCTATGTAAAAATGTTTTTCATTATATTGTTTAATTTAATTATACTCTTTTGTGAAATATTTATGATGGTTTTAGTCAAGTGATGTCTAATATATGCGACATTGAAAATCATAAATGGAACTCAGATACTTCGTAGAGGGTATTGACAGGTCACCAAATGTGGCGCCAATTAGTCAGGAAATGGACAGTCAAATAACATATTCCATTCCATGATACAATTTTAATACCGATTTTACGACAGTGCAGAAGGCTGAAAGGAGGATGGGGCTGAGAATCGGTGGTAGGATGTTGCCAGCATGATTTGAAGAGGACCTTTACTTCTGGAGGGCATTCCGCCACTGGAGGTTCATTCCTCCCCCCCAGTGGTTCCTTCGTAAGTAGACTTTCTTTCTCCTCTCCTTTCTCTCTCTTTTCCCCATGCAGGTCCCTTTCCTTCTCTTATCTTTGGTCTATAGGAACTTTTCCTTTTTCTCCTCTCTCTTAGGTTTTGGACACTGGGGTCCCCGTTTGTGTTTTGTGTGTTTAGACCACCTAAGTTGTGGTCGTCGCCCCAAGGGCTTTTCGTTTAGAAGAGTATATATTTGTGGGGAATTGCCCCAGGTGTTAATTGTGTTATGTGTTTTCCCATCCATTAGTGGAGGTACATGCAGAGGATTTAGGTCTCGGTGTTCCTGGATTATTGTCCCAACAGTCTCTTCCCTTTTTGTGTTGCCCCACCTCAGTAATGGGAGCTGGTATTTGTGGTACTTGGTTTTATCGCGTTGCTGGGGTATTGTCCTGGCCTTCTGCTGATTTGGTGCCTTTCACCCTAGTGGTGTCTCCTTAGGTCCAGAGTTGCACTCTGTCCCCTTTCATTAAGTGCCCAGTATATACTTTTCCACTTTCCATGTATAAATATGTTCTGCATCTCTCATTTCAGGAAAGAAGACTGCAACCCCCTGGAACGGGACAGACCTTAAGAAGGAAGTATGTAGATCTGTTTTTAGTCGATCAGGCTGGTTTTGACTCCAGTCAACCCTACCTCGTCTCCCACTCCTTACCCTTTCCCTTTCAGATTCATCTTGCAGCGTCCTAGCTCCTGTGTAAGTGTTTTCGCCCTGTGCGCGCTCTAGGTTAGTTAGTATAGCTTAGTGTAGTTCAGTTGCTATAGTTGCCTTAGAGTTGGTTCTTGTCTTTATATTATATTTCGTTTTTACTATGTTCTAGATCTTAAGATAGAATGGCTATTTCTTACCCTCCAGAGCTTCATTGCCTCCTCTCGGGTATTAACCTGTTATAGGTTATTTCTCTCAGTCAGTGCCCCGTAAATGGGCTCTCTTAATTTCTTAAGTATTAGTTACTCTTAAGTAGTTATTGTTCCCTTGGTCTTTCTCTCTTTGGGACGGTATGTCCGCTTTTGAGTTTTGGGTCAGTATGAGGGTCCCCGTCCTTGGGTATATTTTCCTCCCCTAGCATAAAGTCAGTCAGTTGCTAAGAATTGCCCTCCTCGGCTTCTACCCTCCAGCTGTTTTCCTCTGTAGCAAGCATTTAATGCTTCGGTAGGTAGAATTATTTGTCCCTAGTCCTTTCTGCCCGTCCTTTCTTAGTTTTTAATGTCCTGTTCTTTCTCTTTAGGTAAAGTTAACCTGGCAGCACAGATTACGACAGCGCCTCTTTAAGTTGTATGCTGCCTCTGCATAACTACCGAGGGGTAGAAAGTCGAAATCATCTGCAAAAATACAAAATTATACTTTTGGTGTCAATACTCTGGCTTGTTTCGGTCATTCAGGACAGTCACTGCATTCGACACCTATCGTTTTCCGTTTTTCATGTGTGCCCCTGACTCCCCTTGGAGTTGGGGCGTTTTTGCCCAGGCTTCCCTAATTCAGGGAAGTTCCTTTGAGGTCCCCTGAGTGTTTTGGTTTTCATCGGCTGCTCCCTAGGGTGAGGTGTGTGTGGTTAGTAGGTCTTTTTGTTATTCAGACTAAATTTGGCATTGAGTCCTTTCTTGGTCTTCTGACTGGCTATATATCTGCATGCCTTCCTCAGGGCTTCAGTATTGTCGTCTGTAGACGATTCCCAGTGGTGGGGAATTAAACCTGTAAACCGAGAGGTAGGCTAGATCCTCACTTCTGTCTGCCAGTTCAGAAGGCTGAGACCAGGCACTACAAGCCCTAGCTTTGCCAAGACCAACATTGTAGGAGTCATTGAAAACCTATTAGAAAATCGTGCTTGGGCAAAGCAGTGCAAATTAGCGACTTGACCAATTATTGGCCAGGGTCTAAAATGTGAAATCAACCCCCCAACACGGGAAAATAACTTTCTCAAGATACTTCAAGACATCAATAAATGCAATTTGTGTGTATAGTATAATTCTATCACTATGTTAAGCAAATCATTTATATCAATGTTATTGTAAAGATTGCTAAAATTAAAACTCTTATACACCACATTATGCGGTATGCTCTTTAATTTATTAATAGCTTCAAAACTATTTTTAATAAAATAAGATCCCTACTTCTTAAGTTCTGCAATAACTGGCCTGAGCACCATGAGTAACCTTTTGTTTGTATTGATTAAGTATGACCTATATCCTATTGTTACAGGTCGAAATCTAATGGGACTCTTATGCAGTTTAGGAATGAGCGTGAGATAAGTGAATTTAATGTTTCCGATTCCAATACCGGAAAGTTTATACATTGCCCTAACACGATTTTCAATTTGTATTTTTGATTGATTGACGTGCAGATACATCTTCCCATCATTATAACAATTTAATAGTAGCTCATTGTAGTATTTTTTACAAGTAAATGCATAATTAGCCGCGACCTTGTCAACATAAGTGATAACAAAACTATTCTGTAAAGCTTCCAATTTGTTATACTTCTAAATTTCGCCATGTTCTCTATACCTGTTATACCAGTAATAAATTTTATTCATCGCCTTGCTTTTCCATTCCTTGAATACCTCAGTAGGTATACTATAATCAACAGCTGTGTTATAGATGAATTTATTCACATCCCGATCAACTGGGCCAACGGCCGTACCGTGCTGAAAACACCGGTTCTCGTTAGATCACCGAAGTCAAGCAGCATCGGGCGCGGTTAGTACTTGGTGGGTGACCACCTCGGAACACCGCGTGCTGTTGGCCATCTCGGGTGCGGTATCCCCGTGGTTTGCGCGCTAGATTTGCACGCTACCACAAATGCCGCCGTGTTCATGCGGAGTACGATCACGTTAAACATGTGGGTCCGTAAGTCCTTCCGAGAGGTTGGTGGTAGGGGAAGGAGGGTACGGTCCCTGCGGATGCCTCCCCCACTGGGTTCCGGTCTAAATTGGGTGGCACTTACCGGCCGTCCATACAGTTACCTTACACCTTTCTGGTAGGTCGGACCGTCTGGGTCTCAACAACAACAACATCCCGATCAACTGATTGTACGACTTGATCATATTCCTGAAATCTAAATTTTGTGCCCTTTTCGAAGATGGTTCTTATATTTGTATTGATGACACTGAGGTCGCCCGTGATCACATGTCCGTGATCGCTATCAGAAAAACTAGATGCATGACAATTACATTGGCCTTTCACTTCCAAATTCAAATTTTGGCAGTTGCCGTTATAGTTAAAAAATATTCTACCTATTGGTTTTAAGTAACTAAAAGAAATACCAACATTGAAATTACCGATAGGCAAACAACATCTATATTCCCTCAAAATCCTATTAAAAGGAACCCTTATTTTTGTATTTCACTATAAGATATTTTGTACATGTTTTCTTGTTCCTTCATTTAATTTTAGACCCAATGAATTAGTGAATCGTGCGTAGTCAAAGCTAACTGGATTCGAGTTGGTCAAAATTAACAATAAAAATAATCTGAGTCGGTTAGATTCATTGATGGCGATATAGGTAAACTTAGTCCATCTGAATTAATTGGTTTCGATTGAGCCAATGAAATTCACTTGAGATGGCTGGCGGCAATTTGTTATATTGAAATCCATCAACTAACTGCCAGTCATACCACGCTGGTTTCAACTTAGACGACTCTAACTAGCATATTGATTCCAATATAATCAATTACTACCGATAGGTCTTACCCAGTTGTCTTCATCTGAAAATGACTGATCGGTAAGGTAATTGACTAATTGGTAGCAATAAGTTAATTGGAGTCGTTTAAGATGAAGACAACTGGATAAGAGCTATCGGTGGTAATTGATTATATTGGAATCAATAAGATAGAGTCGTCTAAGTTGAAACCAACGTGGTATGATTGGCAGTTAGTTGATGGATTTCAATACAGTAAATTTAAGTCGTATACATTGAGTTGTGGAAGGCAATAGTTTAATAGGAGTCAACAGATTCGATGGCGAAAATTTGAAATCATTCGTCGTCAATTGGCTCATAATCGACACAAAGAATTTCCATTCAAGATCCTTGATTGAGTTAGATTCAGAAAGTCGAAGATTATTAGCGCTTGAGGAATGAACCCGGGTCCAACACAGAATCGAATGCATTCGGAATTGGAGAATAGAGCGCCCTGGTATTTGTCGTGCCGTCGATAAGGTGAGTAAACGGAGGAAGAGGTGAGGTATTGAAAGCGAAGGGACGGTACAAACACGTGTGTCAAATGCTGGAGCGCTCGTGGTTGGACACTGAATGCATATCTAGAGGAAAGCGTTCGGGCTCTTATAATTTTGTCTACTTTAACCAGTATTTACTAAGAAGTTTTGAAGTGAATAACATCTATGGTTGGGGTATCCGTCCAAATTTTTGGCATACGAAAAATTTAAAACACTTTGGTTGCTTATATCTCCGAACCTAATAGATAAAAATATTAACAATTTATACTTTTCTCAAAATTATAGTACCATTTAAGATTATACAAAAATAATTTTAATATGTTAATTTTTTGAACAATTTTTTTTTTCGAAAAAAACAAAAAAGCTTTTGTCTGAGCGAGTTTTCACTACAATGTCTTCTAATCTATAAAAGGTAGATACAAACCGTAAGCAACTGATATGCTGGGGAACAATATACAGGAACAGATTTTAGATCCATAATTTGTTTTACAAAGCTCTTATAGATTTTGAGCAATTGTGTTGTCAAATTGTAGACCATAGTAACATTTCTATTTTTAAAGTTTATAATGCTTTATCCCAAAAAATGCTAGCTTTAAACAGCAAGAAGTAATTTATAGCACTTTGAAAATCCTAAAAAGATATAATATTACGTTTCGAATCTCGTTCTTAGTTTTTGAAATATAGTGGTATCCTATAAAATCTACCAGGCGTAATCAAACTTATATAGACTTGGTGAGAAGTATATATCTTAATTTATTTACCAGAAGCATGTTTTATCGGTTGTAAGCGAAAAAAAAAGTAATAAACTTTCTAAACTTTATTGGAGTTTTATAACGTTTGTAGAAAAAGTTATTCCCTAAAAATAATTTCGACTCTATCGAATTCAATCGAACACAAGTCACCTCAATGAACACAAGCCACCACTTGATGGAGCCAAAATAGCTGAAATTTTTACTTTTCCCACTTACATAAAATAATTGCCGGAAAGTAATTTATATTTAGTGTTGTAACTGTCCTAAAATCGCTTTATTTTTGCTTAAATTCTGTGCATCTACATTCTGAAACAACGCAATAACAATATATTTGAGTTGAAATGATCATCAAACTTTGATTATTTCTACAACGAAGCCTTATTTTCACTTATGGAGAATGTGAACAAATAAAAATGTAAGATGAGTTGTATAAGAATTGCTAAATTTCTTTAAAATTATTTAGCCCTGGAGTCTGCAATATAGCTGATATGAATTAAACATTCATTGATTTTACATAGAGAAGCAGACGATTTTTTCGCTGAAGATTTAAGCATAGAGTTAAATTACTTGTATCCCCATGGTTTTAAGTTTTTAAATAAAATTAATTATTGTAGTATTGCGAAGAATGAAAGGAATGGAATAAAAGTGTATGAATGAAATATTTACAGCTTTTACATAGAAAGCCAGACGATTTATATTTGAATGACGTCATTTGAATAAAATTAATTTTTTTCGATGACGTTTTAAGTTTTCAAATATAATAAATTAAATTAGTATTGTGATAATTTTAAAAATATTACCGCTGAATGTATCGCATTTTAGAGATGTTTAAAAAAATTGCATTGCAATTGGAAAGTGTTTCATAATCAATGCTTTATGCATGATTGATCTTTCTTGTTTTATTAATAATTTATTTTTTCCAAGCTTTTATAATAGGTTTTGAACAATCGCTTTGTCAAGTTGAAGAATGCATATTTCCAATTTTATAGCTTGTACTGCTTCATCTTGAAACTTGAAGTTTTAGCTATAAACAGTAAACAAGAACTTCGTAGGTCTTTTAAAGCCATACACGGAGATATAATTAGTTTTGGATCATGTTCTCCGGAATATACTGGTTATAATTTCTCAGATCCTGTAAAATGTACTACACAGTCCACTTGTGTAGACCTGATTTCGCTCGCAACTTCGAAATATTATGGTGTGTGAATTGCATATCTTACATTAGCTATCTTAGGCCCTATTATCTGTATTGAACAAAACAATTAAGAACACAACAATTGAGATACACCTTTTCAAAATACTGCAATAAAGCCGGTTTTCTATTTCTTTATTTATTAAATTTGGATGACTTTTCTTTAAATGTTCCCTTATTGCCTTTATTGCTGTTGTACAATTTGATCATGTTGACCATCTCCTGCGATTTACTTAATTTAATTTTTTCCTGCTTTCGGAACATCGACATTTTGTTGAATTTTTTGTGCCTATCTTACTGAACAAGACTTGCTCCAATTGGCGCTACCGGTCAAAGAGTCCCATTTACATTTCTTCTGTGCATAACTGGTCGCATTTATTTTTTATTTATTATTATTTAATTATTTTTGTTGTTGTTGGTACCGTATATATATTCAGATTTACATACTATGTCAATTTAATTTTTATTTAAATTTAATATCTATATTTTCCAAATTTTGTTCTTGTCTTTTTATCAAGCTCCCCCCCCCCCCCTTTTAATTTTTTTTCTGCTCTCCTAAATTTTGCACACTTGCCTCAAGCGCGAAATACTTCTAAGCTGAGCCGACCATTCCACTTGTCCACGGGGTGCAGTGTTTCGGGAGATATTTGTTTGCGCCCGCTAGTTTCTTCAGGTATGGGCTCTGATACTTTCGCCTTATTTTGAGCGCTCCGATCAGTTTCGGATTGCTGCAGGTGCACTTTTCTCTCTTATTTTGTGAACAGCTTGTTTATGTGTAATCTAATCCACTTGTGGTTTAGTGTTTTCAACCGGTTTTAATGCGTAATTATTATTTCTCAGTACTTAACTATCATGTATAGACCAGTATTTTGGGCTTGAAGCACGCCCTTTTTTATTAATTGTTTTGCGTACACAATCTGTCCTACTTGTAAACACCTGGATCTTGTATTTCGTTGGTTCAATTCTTGTTTTTGTTGTGCCAGGATATGATTACGAATTGTTTGTTTGTTTATTTTCTTTGCCCATACTAATTGCTTATTAACATCTTTCTCTTTTATAGCTTCATCTAAATCATTTTTTACTTCGTATGTGTCTATATTTTCGTGCATTTTTATTTCGTTCGGTAGTCGAAGTTCCCTTGTCATAAATATCATAGCTGGGCTAAATTTTGTGCTCACTGAGGGTGTAGAATTGTAAAAATGTTTGGCATTTGGTAAGGCCCTGCGCCAATTGAAGGTTTATTGTGCCATGCACGCGCCAAGCTAGATTTTATTGTCCCATTTGATCTTTCGTTTATGGCATTTGAGCTCGTCTGATAAACACTGGTTTTCCTCAAATCAGTGCCGTTTGCCTTAGCAAATTCTCTGAATACTTTGCTTACAAAAGCCCCTGTTTTCTGAGAGTATCGTGTCTGGAACGCCCCAATTTGAGCAGTAATTCACTAGCACTCTGATTATTGTTTTGGAAGACATATATCTAGTGGGAACTGCCTCCAGGTATCTGGAATAGTGATCAATCATGGTCACTATGTAACAGTGTTGTTCTTTTGATCTGGGGTGCTTGCCTATTATGTCAATCGCAAGAATCGAACCTGCCTTTATCGGGCTATGTACTCTTTGAAATGGTACTGGTTTCATTTTCTGGTTCTTGAAGGTGAGGGTACCATGCCAAAGAGATGTGAAAGAGAGAAATGTGTTTGAGAGATATATGATGTGTGAGAGAGAAAATAAAAAAAATACAGAGGGCGTAAGAGGGAGAGATTGTGTGTAACAGATACATAACGCGTAACAGAAAAGTAAGAAAAATATACGTGGCATAAAAGGGAGATATTGTGTCTTAGTGATGAATGACGTTTGGTACAAAAAGTAAAAGGAAAAGGCCTGGCGTGAGTGGGAGAAATTGTGTGTAAGAGATGACTGACGTATAGAATAAAAAAGTAAGAGAAATAGTGAACTTGGAGGGATATACTCTGTGTGAAAGATGAATGCCGTGTTAAAAGAGCTTAAGTTAAATAGACTTGGTATGAGAGAGCGTAAGTGAAATATACTTGGTATGAGAGAGCGTAAGTGAAATGGACTTGGTATGTAAGAGTGTAAGTGAAATAGACCTCGTATGAGAGAGCGATTGTATGTGAAATGTGAATAACGTGTGGTATAGAAAGTAAGAGATATTGAAATGACGTCAGAAAGAGTGAGTATGAGCGAAAGATAAATGACGCTTGACTATGTATTAGAAATAGACATAGAGTGAGGAGGAGATGTTTGTGCAAAAGATTAATGGAGCATGATAGAGTGCATAAGATAAGTGTAAGATGGAGATATTGTGCATGAAAAGTGTATGCCGAGTAACAGACAATGTAAGAATAGACGTAACGTGAGAGGGAGAATATGGTGCTGGGGATATGAATGACGTATGACACAGTAAAACAGATAGACGAGATGTAAGAGAGAGAGTGTGTGTGAGAAATGCATGGTTTATGACAGAGAAAGTAAGAGAAATAGGGCGTGAGTGGGATATATTGTGAGTGAGAATGGAATGGTGTGTAGCAGAAAAGTAAGAGGTATAGACATGACATGAAACCAGTGATCAGGAATGACACATAAACGGCGCGCAACAGAGAAAGTAAGAGGGTACACCTCTAATACAGGGTGTTTCAAAATAGTTGACCCGATTTCAAATGGCTGTAATTTTGTAACAATTAATCGTGTATTAAATTAATATATATCACGTGAAAGAAGAAATTTCCGAGTTTTATAATGTCACGTTCTGTTAAGTTTGTGGCTTCACAATAGACAGTTAACAGTTGTCTTCGAAAATGCCGACTGTGCAGCAGAAAGCTTTTTGCATGTTGCAGTTTTCGAAATATAAATCGATAATTACCATTCAACGTCTGTTCCCTAGAAGTTACATAATTGAACCGCCATGTATTAGGAACATTCGTAAAATGGTATCAGCAATTCGAACAAACAAGAAGTGTGTGCAAAGGCAACAGCACATGACGTCTGAGTCTATCTGAAGAAAATGTGGAAAGGATCAGAGAATTCTTCTTAAGAAGCCTAACGAAGTCAATAAGGCGCGCCAGTCTAGAACTAGGAATTTCTGTGTCGACTGTTTGACATACTTTGAGGCAAAAATTGTTTATGAAGCCATGCAAGTTCCAGATCCTGCAAGCAATAACGCCAGCCGATAAGCTAAAATGACTAAACTTTTGCCATTTCATTCAAGAGATTATGGAGGATGAAGACATTTTTGCTCGATTGATCTTCAGTGACGAAACGACTTTTCATGTAAGTGGCAAAGTCAACCCTCACAATCTTAGAATATGGAGCACTGAAAGTCTGCATACAGTAATTGAACATATGTGTGACTCAAAGTTGATGTTTCCTGTGCCATGTCTCGAACAAAGATTTATGGACCTTTCTTTTTCTTCAAAAGCACAGTAACTGGAGACACATACCTGGATATCCTACAGATCTGGTGATTTCCGCAATTGAACGAAGATTCCACTGATTACATTTTCCAGCAAGATGGCACACCGCCTCACTTGATTTTGAACGTTCGTCATCACCTTAACAAAGTTCTTCATCATTAGATTGGTCGTAGTGGACCTATAGATTTGGCATTAAAAAATTGACCTCCCTGAAAAATTGACCTGAAAAATTGATTGTGTTCGTGCAACCTTCATTCACAAACATGCATGGTTTCAAAAACTGCATTATGGCAGCTGTGGCGACGGTAACACAGGATATGCTGGATCAAGTTTGGTGAGAATTTGATTATCACCTTGACGCTGTTTGTGCAACTCAAGGAGGTCACATCGAACACTTGTAGATAAAACTTAGATATTTTCCCTTTAATTTCATGTATAACTTTTCAATGTAAGTTTCAAAATTAAAGCCATTTGAAATCGGATCAATCATTTTGAAACACCCTATATATTATATCCCTATGGCGTGAAATGGAGATATGGTGAATGAGAGATGTGTGGAGTGTAACAGAAGAAGTTAAAGCAATTGACTTAGAAGAAGAGGGATAGACCTTGCTGGATGTGTAAATGACTCACAGACAAAGTAAAATAAATTGACGTGGCATGAGATAAAGTGATTGTATGTGAGAACTGAATAATGAACATCAGAGAAATTAAGAGAAAACATACGTTACGAGGGAGTTAGATGTTGTTTGTAACATATAAATGACGTGTAACAGAAATAGTAAGAAAAGTAGACTTGGCACGAGAGGGAAAGAATGTCTTTAAGATACGAGCGGAAAAAAGTATTAGAAATTGAAGTAAAGACGGAGAAATTTTATGAGATTTGAATGGCGTCTGATATAGGAAGTGAGAAAAATAAACGAGGTCCGAGATAAAAAGTTTATTTGCGAAAAGTGAAAGATATGTATCAGAGAAAGTAAGAAAGTGTTAATTTCTTCAGTAGCAAATCTAAGGAACTAGCAGCTACGAAATTCGGAACGGGGATATAGTCAATATACCATGGGGGTAACTATCATGGATAACCCGAAATAGTTTTTGACTTTTTAATGCTAAAGCGACATTTTGAGAGATCATGAGCGATTTTCGTACAGATGCATTTGTTTTTTTAATTTCAGGAGCGAAGTTTCAAACAAGGCATATAAAATTTGAGGACTTACAACAGTAATTTAAAATATATATATATATATATATATATATGGGGATCACAGTGAAATTTTTGAGATAGGGCTAAGTGATACAAGTTAAACTTACCAACTTTTAGGAGTGTTCAAAGTACAACCCTTCAACATCAATGCACGTTTGTAGGCTAATTTTCAAAAGATTAAATGATTCAAGTCATCCATTTTTTTGAATCGATGAAAAATATGCTTTTATAGCCTCATCAATCTCATCTTCAAAATGAAAACGACTCCCACGTAAATTATTTTCTAGATTAAAAAATAGCCAAAAGTCACACATAGAACATCCACCCTATTCTTTTGATCTTACTATCACTTTGATGTTTTTTGGTCAAGAAATTCGACTGTAATTCTTGCAGAATGAAAAGAGGCATTGTCATGGTGAAGCATGAGTCCACAAAGATTCACTTGCTGAAGAATTTCTGGAAGAAATTTAGTAGTGTACCAGACAGCTGTAAGTGTCTTCTGTCTCTCTAGTTTCACGGCTTTGACCAGACCTGTACTTCTGAAGAACATGGCATATATTACTTTTTTCATTGCTCGTTGTCTTTCCACCATTGTTGGTTTGGGGTCATCTTCAAAGACCATACTTTACTTTCATGACATGTTGAATCGTCAAAAATCGGTATGTACGTTTCATCACCAGTTGAAGACCCAGACCGTCCGACTCATCCGTTTCATCACCAGTTATGATTTTTGAAATAATGCAGTGTCCACCATCATTAAGTAATTTTAGGGTTTCTTTACTGATTCTGACACATCCGCTTTTTAGTGTTCTGTTAAATTATGGGGGACCCAACGACAAGCTAATTTTTTCATATACAATTCTTCATGAATAATTTTATGTATAGCAGCGGATCCAATGTTAAGTTCCTTCTGTATCATTTGTCAATTACAGCGATTATCATCGGTTAACATTTTTCAAATGCCCGACACATTTTCTGTAACTACCGTTGACAAAGATCTTCCTGTGTGTCCAAGAGAGAATTTCGACATCTTCTAAACTCTGTAAACTCTGAATACAGTAGCATGAGATGGATCTTCATTTCCATATGCTAATTGTAGACGCTGAAGACATTCGTCTTGATTTAGTCCCACTTTAAAATCATAGAAAATCATAACTCGATAATGCTCTTGCATAAACTCCATCTTCTCTTGTTTCAAAATTTATCCTACGATAGCTAAATTGCAATTGTTGCGACATATTATATTCTCCGGACACAAAAAAGCTCAAATTTAAATATCCGACCAATATTTTTTTTCTAGCGCCTATCGCCAGCCCCTGTCTCAAAAATTTCAGCATGACCCTCTTATATAGCATTGCTACGATATATCCTCTTGAATTGTGGGTGTATTTTCAGGAAACAAAATTAAGTCAGGATATCTGGATAGCAAACGCTTTTATTTAAAAGCACCAATAATTGTATGCAGAAACATTAATCTAATACCACCTAAGTTATCTTACAAGCTCACAAATCAACTATCAGGTACAACAAAACAGGTATTAAATGTTCCAATAATTCAAAAAATAGCAGAGATACTATGATACTATTCCAAAAAATATGTTGTGGGTAGCACATGACTTTATATAATGCAATGAATTTACTACTTTTACAGTAAAAACAAACAGATTATTTTTATAGTAGATATTTATATTCTTTCCAAGACATTGAATTTTCGTCAGTGAGTCGTCATTTTTATTGATTTAGCGTCATTTTTGTCCATTTGGCGAGTTTTTTGTTAATTTAGCAACATTTAAAAAAGGCACCAAGTTGGCGACATTTTACCAAATTCGCGGCCAAAATCCCGCCAAGCGTTATGAACGGAGAAATAAGTTAGTTTTACAGTAGATAAATGACTATTGGCGTTCAAATACAAAATAATTACTCAAAGTATCGTTTTTCATGAATGGAACGAGCTAGATCCACGAGAATGATGTCACCAAATATATCGCATGGTATTACATGTGAAAAGTAAGCATATTTCTCAATAGGAAATATCTTTTTTTTGTTTTATGTGACTTTTTGATATGTTTTTTTTAAAAATGTGCAATATCTCGAGAACAGTTTATGTTAGCGTTCTAAAATTTATGTCAATCGTTTTCTAATGAAAAATTACATAAGAAATGTCTATTTGCGTGACTTTATTAGAGATTTTGATTTTTTGACGATTGTTTCAAAATTTCATTCGAATATTTGGGGGGTTCCGAATATTCGATTTAAAATCTTCTCCGAAATGAGGTTGCCCCCCCCCCCCCCACTAGAACTTCTACGAATGGAAATGGTGAGAAGAATTCGTAAAATACTGAATTTCCATCTAAATAAATCTTTTGGGCAAGTAATCAACATCTGCTGTGTTCAGTGAATAATCGCTCTATTAAAAATGGTAAAGTCAGTCTTTAGAAAGCTATGGAGGTATATAAACTAGTACTGCTCTAAAGAATTAATCTTAAAAAAAAGTCTGAATGGCAGATCACTCATAGGTACATCTAAGTCGAATTCTGGAAAGAGTTTTCAAAGTTTTATGTATGTATTTACATTTAGTATAATTCTTTAAAATATCAGTGTTGTAAAAGCAGAAAAGTGCTCAACTTGTCACCCTTCACTTGAACCGCTGTTTCATAGCTACAGTTATTCTTTAGCACAGTGCTACTATAGGGTGACCAGAAAAAAGCGTCCCAAAAGTAAAATAAAACGACAATTAACGGGTGAATAAATATGTTTTATTCCAATTACAGAAAAAAGATATATATTCTAAATTTATGAAATCACAAGTTCGATATGTCTGCCATCACATGCAATGGCATTTGGTTGTCAGTATTGTTTATTCCCAAAGTTTGAACGATTTATGTACAGTGGTTTTCCAGATATAACAGTTCCTTATTGGGGAGCTTATATCTGGTCACACAATTTCTCTTGGAAAATCTTTATGAAGAGATCTTTATTTAATCTTTAAAGAGAATTAATCTTTTTTTAGAATCATAGACAAAAATCGGTAAGTTTCATTTATAGCTTTTATACGTCGTTATAAATTTTATCATTTTAGAATTAGATTTAAACATATTTACGTGCTGAATATTCCATAAAAGGGTTAAAAGAATGAACCCACTGGTATAGCTGTTTAAATGAAAGTCGAGTGTCGTACAGGACAGAGCACCAGGCGCGAAGAGCCTTTAATCTCCAGTTTCAATATGTGGTTCTTATCGACAAACTGTGACACTAATTCTGTGACGCTAATTGGAGGTTCGAGGTTTTTATTCACTATTTTTTATTATTTGTCCTAGCTCCTAGTGTGGCAGTTTGTTGCACATTTAGAGTTTAAGCTGTTTGGGGGGTTGATGCAGACCTAAGGGTTATCTAGCATTTTGGCAGCTTAGAGTTTTGAACATTAGTCGCGAGTTTTATTTAATATCAGATGTTTGAGGTGGGATTTTTAATTCCGATTATCGATGTTTAGAACAGCGCGGGGTCTCTTACGAGATTTGGCCTTGCGATGATCATAGTTATGCAGATTGAATAACAGTTCATTTGGAACAGATGGCAAATTTTTGCAAAATTTAAGCGCTAGCTTTTTAATTTGGACTCTAACAGTTTTTATTTTGAAGTCATTCCTAATTACCGAGTTTCTTAAGTACCTGGGAGCTTTCCTGATAATCCGTAGGATTTTGTTTTGTTTTGTCTCTAGGAGGTCTATTGTAGTTTTACAGGCACATCCCCATACGGGTGTTGCATACAGCATTCCCGGGCGGATGACCGATTTATAAATTAGCAGTTTGTTTTGATGACTGAGATTTCCGTTTCCTATCCTTGGGTATAAGGCTCCTGTAGTTATATACGCTGTTTTGTTTAAGTTCGTTACGTGCTGTTTCCAGGTTAGGTGGGAATCTATCGTTACACCTAGGTATTTATTAGATTTTTCCGCGCGTAGGCATGGTTGTTTATGTACAGTGGCTGCGGAGGTTTATGTTTCCTCGAGAAATAAATCCAATGACATTTATTGGGGTTTAATTTTATTCGCCATTTTCCCAGTCAAGTTTGGAGTATGTCTAAATGTTGTTGTAGCTGTCTGTGCATTACTGAGACATAGGGGTGTTTTGCAAGTATCGCACTGTCGTCTGCATAGAGTGCCAGCTCTGTGTTTGGAGTCCTGGGTATGTCATTCAGGTATATGTTAAAGAGTGTCGGGCCCAGGATAGAACCTTGCGGTACAATAATTTTAATGAGCTTGGGTGTAGATAAGTTACCTCCTACTCTGACTTCTGTTATTGTCTGTTATTTTAGTATGAGATTAAAAGTTTGACAAGAGCGTCAGGGACTTTTAAAGTGATCAATTTGTACGCTAAAAGCTTTTTGCATGTCCAGAAAAATCGCAGCTGTGGGTGTCTTGTTATTGAGACCAGAAGATATGTACTCTACCACTCTCAGCAATTGATGAGTGGTGGAGTGCTTTGGCCGAAATCCAATCTGCTCCGGAATGATAATGTCATTCTCACGAAGGTGCGTGTTCAGTCTCTTAAGAATTATTTTCTCAGTAATTTTACTAAGTGTCGGTAGCAAGCTAATTGGTCTGTAGTTGGCTGGAATTATGGCATCCTCACCTGGTTTAGGGATTGTTATGATTATCGCTTCCTTCCATTCTTTGGGAAAATAGTTTAGTTTTAATATTTTATTTATTAAGATAGTCAAGTAACATATTACGTTTAGAGGTAGGTTTTTAACCGCAATATTTCTGATTTTGCCGTGCCCTGGGCTTTTACGGTTTTGAGGTTTTTGATAATTTCTACTATCTCCTGCGGGGTGGCTGGGTTAATTTCAGCCGTTACCGGGGAATTCCTGAAGTTATTTAAAGTTTGTCTAACCATTCTTAGGGTGTCCTGGCACATTAGATCGTGGTTTGGTTGGAATTGTTTTTCATAATGGCTTGCGAGCGCCTCGGCTTTTTCCTCGTCTGAGTACGCGATTTCAGCGCCATCTATTCGAAGTGGGAGCTTAATTTGAGGTTTCCTGAGTCTTTTTGCGAATTGCCAGAGCGAAACGTCTTCTAGGCTAAGGGATTCGATTAGTTCTTTATACTGTTGCTGCTTTTCTGCGACAATTTTTTCCCTGACTTTGCACGTGAGTCTGTTAAGCTCCCTTTTAAGGGCGGGGTCTCTGTTAGCCTGCCATGTCTTGCGTATTCTATTTCTTTGCCTGACTAATTGTTTGACATGGTGGGAAAGTGTGGGCATTTTTGAAGACTCACGATGTGTTGTGGTAGAGGCAATTGCTCTCTTTATTTCTGTTGTGAGTGTGTGCGTGGCAGAGTCAATATCTGCGTGCTCATTATGTTAGGTACTGCTATGTGCGGCTCGAAGAGTGCTCTTTTGAATAGTTCCCAGTTGACCCTCTCTTGTCCCAAAGAGGCTGGAAGAGGTGTGTTTAGGTAGAATGTCACCAGTAACGGTAGATGATCCGAGTCGAATTCATCCAGGTTAAGGGTACTAATAGTGTGAGCGTAATCTATGTTTCGCGTTAGGACAAAGTCTATGAATGAGTCGTTGGCGCCTGAAAAGCTGCTTAAATGATTGGAAAGCAGAACAATATTTTAAAAAAGAATTTTAGAATTTTTCTGGTAGGCAATGTTGTTGTTGTTGAAACCCAGACCGTCCGACCTACCAGAAAGGTGTAAGGTAACTGTTTGGACGGTCGGGAAGTGCCACCCAATTTAGACCGAATTAGAATTTTTTTGGTAGGCAATGTATAATATTTCCTTCAAACAAACTCGAAGATGAGGGTATTATTAGAGTAATGAAGGAATGAGCAGTTGATCACTTTCTCTGCATGTAACTGCCTATTACAGGGTAGAAGTCGCTTCATTGTACTTAGTGTTGTGATTTTCTGTATAAAATATGCAGCAATTTTAAAATTTTTAAAAATTACTTAAAATAATTATATTTTAGTATGAACGTTTATAAAGTGAAACCCAGATAATAATGTAAAAGCCCTGAATCTCATAATCAGCAGTCAACAAAATTAATTAGCCTATTGTGGAAAGTAGCATCACGTTATCCTCCCAATAAATTTAAGTCCCAATTTCTTAGCCTCAACAAACCAAATTTTTTTCGCTTTCCCAATCTTTTTCAATCCGTCCAATTATTTTATCCATACTTTGAGCAGTAAATTAATATCAACAATAACTTCCGAGTACCAGTATATAGTTATACCAGAAAAGGGCACTAAACCTAGATATGATTCTTTGCACCAGCTTTCTACAAACTGAGCTACTCAAACATGGCACAGAACATCATATTAGACATCTTCTCTGCCTCCTGTCTATCCCATAGGTCTAAATCCAATCCAATCCATGGACATATTATGCCATATTTCCCTTAATCTTTGACTAAAAAAAAACGAAATAAGAAGTTGTAAAAGTCCGGGCTGGCAAGACGAAGCTCAAATGTTAACACAAATTACTCAGACAATTTTAGAAAATATTTAAATTATCCCATACAATATAGAAAAGAAATTCAGCAAAATATGTTCGGTAGTTTTTATTTTTCCTTACGTACATAGTATGTACATAAGGAATACATAGTATATACATATATACATAGTATGTATATAATGTATAAGAAAAATATTGTGACATGGTTGAAAATTTAAAATCGAGTTTTCGACGGGCGAGCATGTTTCAAGCATATCTGAACACGAATCAGACGTTTTTGATGTGATGTCTGTGTGTGTATGTATGTCAGTGAATATGTGGAGACGATATCTCACGAACGAATCAAGCGAACCAATTAGAAATATTTACAATTGTGTTGTATTTTACATAATGAGCATTATTTAGAATTTTCTTTTAAAATTCAATTGTGTGGGGTTGACATGTATCAGTCATATAAATAATCAAGCCCATATTTGTACACTCCCAATCTTAACATTTAAAAGTTTGGGGAAAACAGTGAAATAGTATTTATTTGCAATAAATATGAAGTATTGGTGTACATTTTTAAGCAGACGACTTCGTTCTAAATCACTTCACAGGTGTTAAAAGGATCAAAGAATAATACAGAAATTGAAATAACTTTCTAATGTGAAATTCATATATCCACTTATTCTGCCATTTTAAGTCTACAGTGATTACGGATACTAGAAAGTGAAATTGTTTTATGCACCGCCTATATATATATATATATATATATATATATATATATATATATATATACCAGTAATATTATAGAAGTATATTTTATATAAAATATTATTTCGTTTAATCAGCATGCCGCTCGAATGGCTGCCAACAAAGATATCAAGAAAGTTGCGACGAGAATCACGCAGCTAATTGAAATAGGTAGAGAGCATAACCACAGACCATTTTCTGCGGAACACATTATCCAGATATATTTATGAAAAAGTGTTGTCATTTTCAGCATTGCTAAGAGAAATGCTTAATATTTTTCTTGAATAGTTCTGCAATCTAGATGGTGCCAATTTAAGATTTTACATATGCAATAGCAGCTCGGTCCGAGGCAAAACTCAGTCAAGATTTTTGGTCCAACTTTAAGCTTTACAGCTGACTGGATAAAAGACTGAAATTTCGACCTACGCAGATAAGTAAGATAAATTTTTCTTAATAAGATATCCATTACCACACAGCACAATACCCCATAAAATAAGTATTTTATAAGTTGTATTATCATATTTCTTTAATAAAATAATTTAAGAACTTTTCTGGTAGGAATTTAAATTATTTATATTAATTAGTAACAACAGCATTTTATAGTTAACTTCGCGACAAATCATCCAAACACAGCAATGCAATAAATCATTCTTAATGGTATTATTACACGGAGAAATTTCTACCTACGATTTTTGAGCAACACCATACATTTCAATGAAGAGAAATTTTGCCGCTGAATTGCCGCAATTCGTTCGTACTCGACAATAAAAATTGCTCAATTTCTGATCGGCGAACAGAATCAGAGGACAATAAAATTTGACATCACTCCGCTCCGCCTTTTCTGTCCTCATTGCATTCAAGATGGCGATAGCGACTGTAATGCAAGCACATCGAGGCAGATCAATTACGTTAGAATCTGGAAATGGAGAAATAGAACGTCTACCAAATTACAGACACCCATGGGATACAAAAGATCCAAATTATAAGAAAAAACACACTAAAGAATGCTTCTTGAAATCGGCGACCGCATTACAGAGGAAGGCCTATTAGAAATGAAGGGCCTAAAGTATCATTGCCGGGCGGAATTGTTGAAGTTTGGAGATATAAA
Organism: Amaurobius ferox; assembly: GCA_951213105.1. Taxonomy (NCBI): domain Eukaryota; kingdom Metazoa; phylum Arthropoda; class Arachnida; order Araneae; family Amaurobiidae; genus Amaurobius; species Amaurobius ferox. Next base: position 125,539,214 of record OX578137.1, read on the forward strand.
AATAATAATACTAGAACTTTTACCAAATTAGACAGCTGTGGAATATAAAAGATCCAAATTAAAAAAAAATCACCAAAGAATGCTTTTTGGAATGAAATTGTCTGTATTAGAGAGGAGGAGCGTATTAGAAAGGCGGGGCCTAAAGTATCATTGCCGGGCGGAATTGCTGAAGACTGGATCTGGAAAAACAATAATAGAACTTTTGCCAAATTACAGAGATCTGTGAAATCTAAAAGATCCAAATTATACGAAAAAACACTAAAGAATGCTTCTTGGAATTAAATCGGCGGCATTTGAGAGGAAAGGCGTGTTAGAAAGGCGGGGGCCTAAAGTATCATTGCAGGACGGAAATGCTGTTGGCAAAAAATAATAAAACTATTACCAAATTACAGCCACATTTGGGATATAAAAGATTCAAATTATACGAAAAACACACTAAAGAATGCTTTCTGGAATGAAATCAGCGGTATTAAGGAGAAGAGGCCTGTTAAAGAGGAGGGGCCTAAAATATGATAAACGAGCAGAATTGCGGAAATTCGGCAATAAAAATTGCCCTGCGAAATAACACGATAAGTCAGAACCACCACCATAAGTCAGCTCCTGTATAGCCTTATCCACGGCAACCTGAGGATTTACGCGTCACCTCCGATAGCAGAAGTCGGAGCTCTAACTTTTGACGTCTGGCCCACTGCGAGTAGGTAGGTCTTCCAGATCGCGATTTAAGCTTTTACCATTTGCTTCCCTTTTGTTTCTCTGTTCGATGTAAAATAATACTAATTTGTCAGTAAAGCAATAATATTCATTAAATTTGGAAGTTTAAAATTTTCTACAAATCGTAGAGCAAACAAAGCGAAACGTAAGGAAATGCTGTATTTAGGCTTGTTCACAAATAATTCGATAATTTACATTAATGAGTGATTTAAAAGATTAATATTGCAGTAAATTTCCTTAAAATAAAATATTTATAATTACTAAAATTCACTCTGGGAGCAAAGTTGAATGGATTCCATTCAGTTAGACAGTCATGTTTAAATAAAATTTTAAAAAAGAACCCTGAGTATTTATTGCCTACTCAGGCATTTTATTTAAATAATTTTTTAGTACATTCACTTTCAGCTAAAGTATGCTGAAACCAAATCAATTACTGAATACTATATTTTTCTTTGAATATCATATGATAATCATAAAAAATAAACTCAGAATTTAGCTTTTAATACGCTTATTTATTTATTTATTTTTATTTTATTTTATTTTATGTAGTTTTTGTTGTTGTTGCAAATTGTAAAATAGTTTGCAATTAAGATAAAATACTAGTCGAATGTCATTCATTCACCTATACACTGTAATTTGTTTGAGTTCGGGTTTTCCAATATAGCTCATCTTATATTCCTTTTTTTTACTATGAAACATTAACAAATAGTAAACAATTTTGCTTAATTATAGAGTTTGAAATACCTCAGGGGCTTTTTAAATTTAATAAAGATGTATATTAGAACATTTTGCTATTAATATTTCATTTATAATTCCATTGAATTGAAAATGTAAGAAATATTAAATTAGCTTTGTATTATTAAAATAACATTAACTAATATAATGAAATATGCAATCGAAGCTTGAAATTGTAAGTTGGTTACTTTACTTACTTTTTTCCAAGTAATTTTAACAATTTTTAATAACATAATAAAAATTTATTCGCCACATTAAAAAAATTGCACAATCGAAACAGAAATGACTTCTTAATCTGTTGTTTTAAAATTTCAGCATGCTGTAATAAATAATAAAAAATATACATGCAATATATTAAGATACTAAATCTTTTACATGCAATTACTTACTTGTCAAACTATTAAAAATATGCTATTTGATGTATTATATATTACATTTTACATTATTATTTTAATTTCATAACTTTAGTGTAGAATTTATATTGTGAGTATTATTTCTACAATTTCTTACTATTGACAATATCTTATGAAGAGAATGACATTTTTTTATCTATATAAATAAAACTGAAAATACATCTATCTGTCAGTCTGTGTGTGTGTTTATCTATCTTATCATCACTGTAGAACAACTGCATTTAATTTCATGAAAATTTTGTGGGTAGCCTTGAAATAGCCCAAATTAAAATGTAGTCCATGTTTCGAGTTTCCAGGCCCAGGGATTGTCGAGATATAAATAAAAATCACACACTTAAATCTTCCATAGAAATAGAATTATGCAGATGATAAATTTTCCGCAAGTTTATTAAGAAAATTATATCATGATGTTTAGCAACGCAATTAAACCAAATGTGTTTATTAGACAGACGATTATTATTAATTTTTTCCGATTTAAATAATAAAGAAATTGATATAAAAGAAAATTTTATAAATGATTGGAATTTCATCTTTAGCAATTTACATCAATTACAGCTTTCGGGTTTAAATATTACGGGAATTAATAACATTTTCAATTCAATACTTCATATGTTTTATTTTGGCAAAAACTCATAATGTGTTTAGTCAATTAATTCATATATTGTGCTTGGCTAATTAATTCATATATTGCGTTTGATCAATTAACTCATATAATGTGCTTAGCCAAATGTTGAAACAGAATAAAAGTGATAATATCATTTTAGCGTTTTCATTTTAGTATATATTGATTCACTTTCATTATTTTATAATTTGCTTACAAACGGGATCAAGATGTTTAATTCTTCAGATATGCTTGTGAAGATAATTTTGTGTAGAAAACACAGGATAATTAAATTTAGAAGAATTAAGTGAAAGGAGAATTAAATTTAGAAGAATTAAGTGAAAGGAGAATTAAATGAAATATTTTAATAGAATATTTTGAGTAACAATGTAATTTCGAGTACTGCAGGAATTTGCACATACTTTAAATCATGAGCAATGTCGGGTATATCTGCTATTAACAGTATACATAAACTTGTAAGTTGTGTATCTATATTTCTGTTTATTGCCTCAGCACTGTAAAACTCACCTATTATCTTTTTGTTAGAATCATTATAAAATTAAAAAGATAAAAACTCCAAATATTAAAATTTCACTGTAAATTCTGAATTTTAAGTTTTTTTTATTATATAATCAGTACGAAGAACGGGCATACTTCTAGTCTTTTATAAAATATCTAAAAACTAACAACATCATTTAAATAATTTAAAAATATTTCCAGGAAACTGAATAATTTATGATAACAAATTAACTATATTAGGCAATTGCAATGAATGACACAAGCTAACCTTATAAAATATACATTTTAAACATTGAATAATTTTAAATATTTCACAATTATTTAACAAAGCTTAATTTTACAAGTGCCTAGGCAGTTTTCTTAATTAATGTGACAACAATAACATTTTAAAGCTAGCTAAGAAAACCCTAAAAAATTTAATTAAGTTGCTAATTATAACTTTATAATTAGCAACAAAACAATTTAGAATCCAGTTAGCTTTAATTGAAAAGAAATATAGACACAAGAAGGAATAATATAATTTAAATATTTTGAATGCCATATATTTAAAATATAAGTAATTTTTAATGGCATGATAAGAAGGCAAAAAATGGTAAGCACTTCCTTCTGGGGAGAATCTACAATATGTAGCAATGCATCCAATGTATCACGATAAAGTAATAAGGTATGCAAATAAGAACTTACACACTCACAAAACACGATAAAGGAATATTGTCTAGAAAAAAAATCCGTTGACAGTTACATTCACGAACCACCTACTTAATGGCTTCCTTCTTTGTGTTGGCTGCTGGGGAGAATTTTCCAGAAAAGGTCAGGCGAAATTCGAAGGTCAGATTTGGGCCTACAGAGCACAATGCGGTCCACTTTCGGTGGTAGTGGTGGTGTGTGTGTGTGTGTGTGGGGGGGGGGGGGGGGGTTCTGCCTTCTGTTTTCGGAGGTGACGGTTTACGACGACTAGGGGGTGGAGAACGGTGAGGGGGGGAGGGGGGTGCTCTGCCTTCTGCTTTCGGAGGTGACGGTTTACACTTGCATATCCTCTTAGTGCGTGCGGATTAGGGCTACAGAGCAAAAACCGAGGCGCCTTCTCCCATAGGGAAAGTCCCTTAGATAGCAATTATTTGTTTTATTTATTTTACTACTGGGATAATAATACCCTCCATCACTTTAATTTTTATAGTATTTTTATAGTTTAAGAGTATAAGAGTATAAAAGAAGCGTATAACGCTCGCGTTGTATAATTGGTATGGTTAGGTATGGGAAAAAAAGAAAACTCGCGAATGATTGTGATTCAGAACAGGCGATTTCGAAATTGAGTTGTGCTATGTTTACCAGTATTTTTAAGTATCGGGCGCTTATATAGGACTTGGGAAATGCCGAATAATTCGATATAGCTTTATTAAAATATATATAATATAATATACTGTACTAGTTGTATTGTAATTTATTATAACATATCATAATTTCCATTGAAATTAATATTGGTTAATGATTTATAATAATTGCATCATATCGATTATATCAAACTAAACAAAAACCACATACAGTTGAGAGAATTATTATAAAAAATTGAAAGTAAAGATTCAGTAACGAATATGTTAATTTTAACACTTTTACGTATGTTGGATTTTTATTTCGACTATACATAGGGAAGGTATTAGAATAGAATTGGAATTTGGAATTGAAGTTTCCAATGTGTTTACACATTTCGGGCACATTCTACACGAATCAATCAATTTTAATCCCCTGTGTGTGTATGTGTGTGTATGTATGAGTGTGACTTTATGTAATATTCAACAACACAGTAGTTGAAATAATTATCCGACGAATTTTCGGAAAATGTGGAGTTACATTACTACTTAATATTCATCCTGCTTCTAATTACGTTTTGTTGCAAAGAAAAAACTATTGTTATTTTAAAAACACCGTCAAATATCTAAAAGATGTATTTATAAATGCGATTAAATATATTTATTAAATGCGTGTATGATTAACTTGAATGAATACTCGGCGTTAAACATATTTAAGATGCAACCTGCTGATTCAAATTACACCGTAAATCGCAGGGAATTCTCTAAAAGCAAAGAACGCTTTAACAATACGCCTGTTCAAGTTGTGATTTCATAACTTCCGAGAATATTTCTCCCCCTTTAAGGTTTCTATACAGAAAGCTGGTGCATCAGTTATTTTGTAAAACACTTGTTTTATTGTACAAAAAACTACGTTATATGTTCATTGGTTTAACATCAAGCATTGTGGAACGAATTCGCAATAAATTAGGAGGACGTTTGGCCTTAAATTGCTCTAATAATGGTTTCTATTGTGCAGTAGCTCGATATTGGTATAAATGAATTACGGCTCGGTAAATTCATTCACTACGTTATATATTTATTGGTTTAACATCAAGCACTGTAGAACTAATTTGCAATAAAATTGGGAGATGTTAGGCCTTAAATTATTCTAATAATAGTTTCACCAGTGACACGATATTGGTATAAATGAATTACGGCTCGGTAAATTCATTCACTAAGTTATATATTTATTGGTTTAACATCAAGCACTGTAGAACTAATTTGCAATAAAATTGGGAGATGTTAGGCCTTAAATTATTCTAATAATAGTTTCACCAGTGACACGATATTGGTATAAATGAATTACGGCTCGGTAAATTCATTCACTAAGTTATATATTTATTGGTTTAACATCAAGCACTGTAGAACTAATTTGCAATAAAATTGGGAGATGTTAGGCCTTAAATTATTCTAATAATAGTTTCACCAGTGACACGATATTGGTATAAATGAATTACGGCTCGGTAAATTCATTCACTAAGTTATATATTTATTGGTTTAACATCAAGCACTGTAGAACTAATTTGCAATAAAATTGGGAGATGTTAGGCCTTAAATTATTCTAATAATAGTTTCTACAGTGACAGGATATTGGTATAAACGAATTACGGCTCGGTAAATTCATTCACTGCGTTATAAATTTATTGGTTTAACAGCATGCATTGTGGAACAAAATCGCAATAAAAAGGGGGGGGGGGGAACGTTAATCCGTGAATTGCTCTAATAATGGTTTCTATTATGCAGTGACTTAATTACATCTCGGTAAATTTATTCACTGCATTATATATATTTTTGGTTTAACATCATACATTGTGGAACAAATTCACAATAGAATGGGGGGACGTTAGGCAGTAAATTGCTTTAATAATTCCCAGAAGGTTTACAACTGTTTAGTCTTCTGAATAAACAAAAAATATCTGATGTGGGCAGCACACGACTTTCCTTATACAATGCAATGGATTTACTACTTTCACAGTAAAAAAATAGGTTATTCTTATAGTAGATACTTATATTCTTTCCAAGATATTGAATTTTCGTCAATTAGTCATCATTTTCATTGATTTAGCGTCATTTTTATCAATTTGGTGAGATTTTCATTAATTTGGCAACATTTTAAAAAGTCGCCAAGTTGGAGACATTCCGCCAAATTCTTCGCCAAAATCACCAAGCGTTATGGACAGAGAAGGAAGTTAATCTTACAGCAGATAAATGACTATTGGCGTTCAAATACAGAAGTATTACTCAAAGTATCTTTTCTCATGAATGGAACGAGCTAGATCCACGAGAATGACGTCATCAAATTTATTGCATGATATTATATATGAAAAGTGAACACGTTTCTCAACAGTTAATATTTTTTTTAATTTATGGGATTTTTTGTTAAATTTATTTGAAAAATTTGCAGAATCTCGAGAACGGTTCATACTAGCGTTTTAAAGTTTATTTTAATCGTTTTTTAAGAAAAAATTTCATAAGAAATGTCTATTTGCGTAACTTTATTAAATGTTTTGATTTTTTCATGATTTTTTCAAAATTTCACTCGAAACTTTAGGGGAGTTCTGAACATTCAATTGCGTTTAAAACAATAGGCTTCCAGTATTCACGGATTGTAATTTTTGTACCACATTTCGTTCGAATCGGTCCATTCGTTCGTGAGATATCGTCTCCACAGACTCACTGACACACACACACACACATGCGCACACATACCCACACACACACGCACACATACACACACACACACACAGATATCACCTCAAAAACGTCTGATTCGTGTTCAGGGATGCTTGAAATATGCTCTCCCGTCGAAAACTCAAATTTTCGAACCCGTCACAATTCTTTCCTTATACATTATATGTATATAAGGAAAGTAAAAATGAATAAATTGTAGATGGATAGAATATGAATATATTTTTTGCCACAGTCGACGATAAATGCTCCAAAACAGGTGCGTTTCACTGAGGTCAACAAGAGTGTGCTGGTAATTCTCACCCCGTGTCACCAAGAAATGCTTGTTGTGCTTTCTCTGTGCGGTATAGGTCAGTCTGTCAATGTGCAGTCATAAGTCAGCATATGTTATAGATGCTCACCCCACCTGCATACATCACAGGAAATCCATAACAATTCGCTATATTGGACACTGTACCCTGTTGTGACATCAACAGGTGATGGAATCGTTTGGGGTTTCTCGATGTGAATGCTTAAGCTTAAAATCATATCTGTTATAGATCCATTTAAAAATTTACAGAGCATACAGAAATATAGAAATTAATAAATATTAGATTATGCAAATATATCAGTTTATATTTATGCGAAAAATTATAATCATGTGAATTTTCAAAATAGCCAACACTCTGAGGCCAAAAAATAAATATAATATATAATGTATAGAAAATAAATGTAAATAAAAATGCAAGTAAAATAAATGTAAGTAAAAATGTAAGTAAAATAAATGTAAATAAAAATGCAAGTAAAATAAATGTACATACAAATGTTAATAAAATAATTGTAAATAAAAATGCAAAAATGTAAATAAAATAAATAATGTATAAATTACACATATTTCGATGACGTTTAATTTTTTTTTCATATTTGAAGGAATTGTCCAACGGATTCAGTTCAAAACTCGTTAGGAAATATATTCTTTGATCTTTCCGAGGGTGTGAAGATGGTAAATTCTGTAGAGATATTTTCGATCACTATGGAACCCATTTATGTGAAAATCGCTCGAAATTGGGCTTCAAAACAATGAACTAAAAAACCAATTAGAATTTTTAAAAAATCACCAAAATATCATGGAACTTGACTTGTTCTATCATTGTATCGAATTGCTTAGATGTTGATTGTTCATATATTCTGCTATGTAGCCAAGAATCGAACAAATAAACAGGAAACTTATATTATGTTTGATTTTTGTCGATGAACAGAATAAAATGTCTCTCAGGATAAACCTTGGGATAAACCAGGGCTTGGTAACTCGTGGCCTGTGGGCCGCCAGAGCCCCATGTAAAATTTTATGCGACACGCGTCTCATACCTTGCGTTAACATTTTATTCTGCTCATGAGTACCAATATAATTAAAATTGCAATTTGACAATATTTTAACTTGTATCGCATTTTATAGTTTTATCAGCTTTAATTTTGATGCTATGTAAAAATGTTTTCCATTATATTGTTTAATTTAATTATACTCTTTTGTGAAATATTTATGATGATTTTAGTCAAGTGATGTCTAATATATGCGATATTGAAAATCATAAATGGAACTCAGATATTCCGTAGAGGGTATTGACAGGTCACCAAATGTGGCGCCAATTAGTCAGGAAATAGACAGTCAAATAACATCTTCCATTCCATGATACAGTTTTAATACCAATTTTACGACAGTACAGAAGGCTGAAAGGAGGATGAGGCTGAGAATCGGTAGTAGGATGTTGCCAGCATGATTTGAAGAGGACCTCTACTTCTGGCGGGCATTCCGCCACTGGAGGTTTTCTTGCCCCCCCCCCCCCCCCCAGTGATTCCTTCGTAAGTAGGCTTTCTCTCTCTTTTCCCCATGCAGGTCCCTTTCCCTCTCTTATCTTTGGCCTATAGGAACTTTTCCTTCTTCTCTTCTCTCTTAGGTTTTGAACACTGGGGTCCCCGTTTGTGTTTTGTGTGTTTAGACCACCGCCCCAAGGGCTTTTCGTTTAGAGGAGTATATATTTGTGGGGAATTGCCCCAGGTGTTAATTGTGTTATGTGTTTTCCCATCTATTAGTGGAGGTATATGTTGAGGATTTAGGTCTCGGTGTTCCTGGATTATTGTCCCAATAGTCTCTTCCCTTTTTGTGTTCCCCCACCTCAGTAATGGGAGCTGGTATTTGTGGTACTTGGTTTTATCGCGTTGCTGGGGTATTGTCCCAGCCTTCTGCTGATTTGGTGCCTTTCACCCTAGTGGTGTCTCCTTAGGTCCAGAGTTGTACTCTGTCCCCTTTCATTAAGTGCCCAGTATATGCTTTTCCACTTTCCATGTATAAATATGTTCTGCATCTCTCTTTTCAGGAAAGAAGACTGCAACCCCCTGGAACGGGACAGACCTTAAGAAGGAAGTATGTAGATCTGTTTTTAGTCGATCAGGCTGGTTTTGACTCCAGTCAACCCTACCTCGTCTCCCACTCCTTAACCTTTCCCTTTCAGATTCATCTTGAAGCGTCCTGGCTCCTGTGTAAGTGTTTTCGCCCTGCGCGCGCTCTAGGTTAGTTAGTATAGCTTAGTGTAGTTAAGTTGCTATAGTTGCCTTAGAGTTGGTTCTTGTCTTTATATTATATTTCGTTTTTACTATGTTCTAGATCTTAAGACAGGATGGCTATTGCTTACCCTCCAGAGCTTCATTGCCTCCTCTCTGGGTATTAACCTGTTATAGGTTATTTCTCTCAGTCAGTGCCCCGTAAATAGGCTCTCTTAATTTCTTAAGTATTAGTTACTCTTAAGTAGTTATTGTGTCCTTGGTCTTCCTCTCTTTGGGACGGTATGTCCGCTTTTGAGTTTTGGGTCAGTTAAGGGTCCCCGTCCTTGGGTATCTTTTCCTCCCCTAGCATAAAGTCAGTCAGTTGCTAAGTATTGCCCTCCTCGGCTTCTACCCTCCAGCTGCTTTCCTCTGTAGCAAGCATTTAATGCTTTGGTAGGTAGAATTCTTTGTCCCTAGTCCTTTCTGCCCGTCCTTTCTTAGTTTATAATGTCCTGTTCTTTCTCTTTAGGTAAAGTTAACCTGGCAGCACCGATTACGACAGCGCCTCTTTAAGTTGTATGCTGCCTCTGCATAACTACCGAGGGGTAGAAAGTCGAAATCCTCTGCAAAAATACAAAATTGTACTTTTGGTGTCAATACTCTGGCTTGTTTCGGTCATTCAGGACAGTCACGGCATTCGACACCTATTGTTTTCCGCTCTTCATGTGTGCCTCTGACTCCCCTTGGAGTTGGGGCGTTTTTGCCCAGGCTTCCCCAATTCAGGGAAGTTTCCTTGAGGTCCCCTGAGTGTTTTGGTTTTCATCGACTGCTCCCTAGGGTGAGGTGTGTGTGGTTAGTAGGTCTTTTTGTTATTCAGACTATATTTGGCATTGAGTCCTTTCTTGGTCTTCTGACTGGCTCTATATCTACATGCCTTCTTCAGGGCTTCAGTCTTGTCGTCTGTAGACGATTCCCAGTGGTGGGGAATTAAACCTGTAAACCGAGAGGTAGGCTAGATCCTCACTTCTGTCTGCCAGTATAGAAGGCTGAGACCAGGGACTACGAGCCCTAGCTTTGCCAAGACCAACAGTGTAGGAGTCATTGAAAACATATTGGAAAACCGTGCTTGGGCAAAGCAGTGTAAATTAGCGACTTGTCCAATTATTGGCCAGGATCTACAATGTGAAATCGAGCCCCCAACACGGGAAAATAACTTTCTCAAGATACTTCTTTTGCTTGCTGGATGCTGAGAACGTTATAAAGTGCTCCTATAAAATATGGAAAATGTTCGATTTTAGAAGTGTCTCTATGGCCAGGCAGAGGCGGGATGTTCAAAATGATGAAATTCGCAGAACTAGTCTCATAATTTATTTCATGATAATCCACTTAATTTTATATCTCCCGCTAGATATTTGCGCACCCTGTTTTGCCCTCTAGTCGAATTCAATGAACGTAAAATAATGTTAATTGAATTAGATGAAAGTTTGTGATACGCACAATTACTTGGACAAAATATGTCCATTGTCATCGATGTCCTAAATTGTACATATGATCCTGCAAATGATAATCCTGTAAATAAATAATGTACTTATTTCAGAAAAACTGAGAATTGGCTTATACGTGTATTGGTTCGCACACTTTTATTATTTGACTAATTTGTTTATTATCTCACATCGGCTTAATTATAATCAAGTGACATTAACTCTTCACTTATCTGCTAGCCGACAATTAGGTACGGCTGTAAAGGGAACAAGATCACTAAATGTGTCTTAAAGGTCAAGTATCCTGGAACTTCAAGTTATAACAATGGTTTTCTGTTACGTATTCATAACAATGTAATGTTACTTTCGTTACATACTTCCGTTTCATACAAGCCACATGTCTTTCAAGATTTACCACACGCCCTGAAATGTTTCACATCGAAAACAAGGAATACAAATGTATGGGAAAGTCGAGTGGAGACACACATTCCATAAATTCATTACGTATTTCTATAGAGTACAGGCGTTGAAAATAATGGTTTGAATTACATATTTCTATTTCCGTTTATAACAGCCCTTTCATCGGAAAGATATTTACTAAAGAAACTAAAAAGTTTTGGAAATATTTTCAATACTTGCGATTCAGTGATTTAAAAGAAGGCAATATAAGACTACTAACGTGTAGTAACTTAACAAATATCCTAAATATATGTATATATGTAGTTCGGAAATTCTCAGAATCAGTTTTAACAATCCGTAAAAGTACAGTAATGAAATGTACTGCTTTGATAAGTGTTTCGTTTCATATTCCAGATCTTATATTGGAGTAAAGGCATTGTGAATAGAAAGCCGAAATGTTCTATTTTTGGAACAATGGAATACGTTTTATGCAGGGATCAATAATGGAATTAACATATATATTGCAAGGGAGCTTCGTTCCCTACACTCGCAAACCCCGTAAATTCCTTCGCGGGTCGGGCGTATTCGCCTCCTACTCGCTGATGCTAGCTGAGTTCATTTCGCGGGCTCTTTCGTGACGTCTGTTACGCAGGCGTAATATGTCCCATGCGATCCGTCCCTTGTTAATTGACATTCACCAACACTGGAGCTCGTTTCGCGAGCTCTTTTAATCCAGTAGGCAACAGGACCGCCTACGCGTCTTATGCTCTCTAACAATCACCATCCCCGGAGCTCCGCCCCTCATTCCTTGCCCCTTTTTAATCGGAGCTCTCCGCAGGGTGCACCCAGCTCGATACGCTCGCCAACTTCGGAAATCGCCTCATGAGTTGGAAGAATTCATCTTCTACTTGAAGATGAATTCTTCAAGTAGAATGGCGCTCGTTGAGCTTGGATCGCAAACTCTTTTGTGACGTCTGCTATTAAGAACTATTGCTTACTGCATTACGATCAAACAGAAAAATTTCATAACTGTGCGTTTTTCCTTTTGTTCGTAGTGCAGTGGCAAAATATCGTGTTATGTTTTCAGTATAAAAAGATTTACAATAATAAAACATATAATTGTTGTGTAATATGACAATTAAAACGTAATGTTCATGAGAATAATAGTTGTAAAATGATGTGTTTGTATGCAAGAATAAACGATAAGGCGATTGTCAACTTTTTACATTGTCTTAAGTGCACTAACTAACGTTGTGGTCCTGGTTGGAATTAAATATCTATACTTTTAATGTTTTTAATGCTTTAATAACTCCGTCCTTGACCATTTTTAACGTTTCTGCCAGAAATCAATCAGAAAGAAGATGGCAATCGGTTTGAACAATTAAATCTTCCTCCGTAGAGAAGAAAAATGGTCACTTTAGAAGTGAATAAAAAATTGAATAACTCATTAACTAAATCGAATTTTTAATATAGGTACATGCCAACTAAAAATTCGAGGTTTTGCTATTGCTAGTCTGTTCAGGACGTGAACTCACAGGTCAAATGCTCTTTCTTTGACATTAAGTATTTCCTAAACTAAATTTTAAATCGAAAAATGGTTTATATCAGTGTGTTTGTTCTCCTTATATTTATCTACGAATATATCAAATTTCATATTTTTGTATGCTATAGTTTTTGCGATACTTGGCAGAGTAACTCATGGAACGCGAAATTTGTCAAACAGTGGGGTCAGCCATTTTTTTTTTTTTAACATAGAGAGATAAATAAAATAATTTCTGATAATTCTTAACGCTTTGATTGTAAAACTTTGCAATTTTTATATATTTGTATTTCTCGTATTTGCACTTCTTGTTTCTTATTCCTATGTTGACAACATTCTGCACTCAATTGAATCGCATTTTCTAACATTCTTTCAAATAGCTAGCTAATCGCAGCGTGATAATGACAGATTTCTTTGTAGTATCATGGTGACAAAATTCCACGAGCTCCCTTTGTAGGTTCATAACATCCAGTGGCGGATCCAGAAAACCATTCTGGGGGGGGGGGGGCATAATATAGTCCAGTGGCATACGCAAAGATGAATTTGTGGGGTGCCCAGCAATGCAAAATCCACGAATTCCGGTAATTTATACAGTTTGTAATACAGTCGAAATGACGCCGAAAATAATTCGATATTTCCGTAATTTCGTTTAAAAAAATTTCTGTAATGCTGTAAAGTCTAGAGAAGGTGGTCATTTTCTGTGATGCTGTAAAGCCTAGAGAGGGCCTAATATCTTTTTTTCGTTGAAACCGTAATTACGTTGTTTCCGACTTCGTTATACACGGGTTTGACTGGCTGTGTCATATGTATAAGAAAATAAAGAAAATAGAGTAAAAATTATTCAGATTTACTGTTTAAAAGATTAAACAAATTCACTTTACATGTACTTTAAATTTAACTTCATTTTAAATTTGCGCGAAAAAACTTCCTGAAACCTTTTCTGCTGTAAACAATACATTTCTGTTGATGTTCATTAATGCTAAACCATTAAGCCGGCTCTCCGAAATAGCATTGAACAGGTAAGTTTTAATTCGGAGTAGTGTTGAGAAAGAGCTTTCTGCTATATAGAGAGGATATATAATTTTGAAAAATATAAAAATATAATTTTAAAAAATATAAAAATGTAATTTTGAAAAATATAAATATATAATTTAAAAAAAATATAAAAATATAATTTTGAAAATAATTATAAAAAATATAATTTTGAAAAATATCGACCTTTCCTAGTCTTTACTTAGCTCGTCTGGGGGGCACATGCCCCCGTGGCCCCCTCTGGATCCGCCCTTGATAACATACCATACCCAACCAAGTGCCTCTAAAGAGGTAAAGTGCGGAGAGGAGTCCCTTTGTCTAGGACATAAAAACAATTATGTTTTATTTCTTTTTCCACCTAACAACGATGTAAAACGAATATTTTTCGAAGTTTTGTGAGTGTCATGTTTCTGCCATGAACGATATTGCCAATTTTGGAAAATACAAATATAATAATGGATGTTATATGATTAATAAATTATTTATGTCTCCCTATCATTTATACTAAACTGGTGAGAAATTAAGACAATTACAGCCATGTATCCAACAATTTTAGTCATAAATCGCATGAGTTTTAGCTTCTCAAAAGGAATAAAAAAAAAAACAAATCAGAAATTAATAACGTATAACTAGTGGAATCTTATATAAACATACAACTAGTTCTTTTCAAATGTTAAAAAGTACTACCTTCTGATATAGGAGCTGACAGTTGTAAAGAACCTTTCTACCTCAATCGGGAATCGAACCCTGGATCTCCGAACATGCCAGCCGACGCTCTACCGTTGAGCTATTGCGACGATATTGCAAGATTTTATTGTTGAGGTGGATTCTGCATTCTCCACTCTAATGTCAGATTGGCGTGCAACTAATAATCTGACTGACCACCTCCTGCTATTTTTACCTCAGATTAGCCTCCTGCTACTACTATGTTTACACAGATTATTATTTCACGTGGTTATTATTTCCCCTCAATTTGAAATCGGCACTCAATCTCCCAGACTCCACTGAATCCGTATTAGTCGTACTAGGGTCACTTTCAGATCTCCTTCATCTTTACACTAACCAACAGGGCTGATTTGCTCGGACACCATTGTAAAGAGTCTTGTTGCCCCAACCGGGAATCGAACCCCGGATTTCCGAACTGGCTAATCGATGCTTTATCGTTGAGCTACTGCTACGATATTTCCAGCTCTTATCGTGGAAGTGGACTCTGCACTGTCAGTAAATCAAATATACAACATTTTCGTCCGTAATTTAGTGTGCTTATAGCATTCTTATCCAAAAATTCATTTATCATTTAATGTATCTGTACAGATAAACTATGATGTCTCTTTTTAGAGGAGTCTGCCAACTGAAGTTTTAGTGTAATTGATAAATAGTAAAAAGAATTACAAGCACTGGATTGGCGAAATTTACGTGAGAATGTGGTAAAACTGGCTTCATGCCTTCCAATGTCAATCGACCATACTATGCAACATTTGCGTGAATTATAAGTTCGGACTCGAAGCTCACTTTTGGCCTAACCTCATAGCGTTGTAGTAATGGATTCAAACCTGAACGGAATTAACTACAGAGGGTGCACAAGAGTATTTTTTCTCTTGTAATGCCCCCCCCCCCTCCCACAACTTGTGGGTTGTTTGTTATAGCTTAATTTTCCGTATTTAACGCAAAAGAATATTTTAAATATTTACGTATGAAGCATTTTAAGCATGAATGTGAAAAGTTATTAAAGAACAAATGAAAACTTTTTTCTGAAATGCGCTATTTCTGTTCAGAATATTTTCAGAATATATATATCAAAATGTCCTTTAAAAAGTTCTTTGGCTCTACTTTCCAATAAGTGCAGTCGTTTCAAAGAGGGTAAAGCTGCCTATGGGAAGGAATTTAATGAGCACTTGAAATATATGCATTTCTAAGTTTCCGGTTTTATAACTCTTGAAAAAATGTATTGCACAGTTCACATTCAGAATTTTCTGATGATGCAAAAATGCTATATATCTCAGTTTTCTCAAATAATAAATATATTTATAGATAATAAAATCAAACTGTAAACTGCATGCATCTGCTGCTAATTAATTACTGCATCCAACACAAGAATTTCCCTAACAAAATCATACTTCAGTTTTCTACATTAACCTAAGCGTAGGATAAAAAGGCATACAGAAATATTATAGGTTGCATTTGTTGTTTCAATGTTGTTGTTGTTGAGACCCAGACCGTCCGATCTACCAGAAAGGTGTAAGGTAATTGTTTGGACGGCCAGGAAGTGCCACCCAATTCAGACCGGAATCCAGTGGGGGAGGTATCCACAGGGACCGTACCCTCCTTCCCCTACCAACAACCTCTTGGGCGGACTTACGGACCCACATGTTTAACGTGATCGTACTCCCCATGAACACGGCGGCAGTTGGGGCAGAGTGCAAATTCAGCGCGCAAACCACCGGGCTACCGCACCCGAAAAGTGCCAACAACACGCGGTGTTCCCAGGTGGTCAGCCACCCAAGGGCTAACCGCGCCCGATGCTGCTTGACTTCGGTGATCTAACGAGAACCCGTGTTTTCTGCACGGTAGGGCCGTTGGCCATGTTATTTCAGTGTTGTTGTTGTTGAAACCCAGACCGTCCGACCTACCAGAAAGGTGTAAGGTAACTGTTTGGACGGTCGGGAAGTGCCACCTAATTTAGACCGGAACCCAGTGGGGAAGGAATCCACAGGGACCGTACCCTGCTTCCCCTACCACCAACCTCTCGGAAGGACTTTCGGACCCACAAGTTTAACGTGATCGTACTCCGCATGAACACGGCGGCAGTTTTTGGCAGTGGCTGGAATCGAACCCGGGCCTACCGAGTGCAACTCCAGCGCGCTAACCAATGGGCTACCGTGCCCATGTTATTTCAGTGTGAAAATATGATTCTAAAAAATATTTTACTTTGGTAGTTCAATTTATGAGTTTAGAACACGCAAAGTCCATGCTTTGATTTTTTGAGATATCATATACTTTTACTTGATTCAATAACTGTCTAACGAGATGAAGATATAATAAAGTTGAATTTAAAACCACAAGCAAAAATCATCAGATTCATACTGTGAAGCAAATTAAATTAGGTATATCTTCCCTATAATTAAACGCCATATCTTAAATGGTGAAACCAAGAAAATAGCATACGGACATTATCAAATTTAAATGAGTTGGGAGAGAGATACTAAATTGGATTGTGGCGGTGTATTTTATACACTGGTCAGTGGCGGCTCGCGTAGAGGCACTGTGGCACTGCGGGAGCGACAGTGCTCTCTCTCCCTCGCGTGTAGCTCCTTATGTGCGCACTGCACTGGGTGGATACACTACACTGCGTGAAGGTGAGACCACAATTTATATTTTTTCTTTAATAAAATGATTTTTCATTTTAGGTAATAAATAATTTATTTTCAAACATTATAAGGATCTGAGATAAAGTAGAACTATGTGAAATTATATCAAAATACACTACTTTTACATGTTACAAACCTAATTACTGGAAAGAAATAGCAACATAGCAAACATACCCATGGATAAAAAGTAACTGAGACGATTAAAATTATACATTTGATGTTCAAGTTATATGAACCGAAATGAAATACACATTTCATTACCGCTTCTAAACCTTCTTCTTCTTCTTCTACCTGATTAATACTTCATATTTACTCACTGATTAAAAATAGAGCCCCTGTTCTTATCTGGCAGATAAAATCCCTTCATGGGGAAAATCACGTGGCATGTACAAGCCGCCTCTCTCCGTTGAGTGATCCTATGTTATAACATGGCAAAGTAGAGCACCAAAATATCCCTTATGATAATGTATAGCGTCGGATGAGCCAAAACAATGTTTATTTGGTTCTACCCCAAATTCGCGCATGACTTCCGACCATAATTCATCACTCAATTGACATCCCGACATACTTCCCGACCATAATTCATCATTCAATTGACACCCCGTGTGTCTTTGAATTTCATCCCCGGGTTCAGAGGAAGACGAAAAAACAGGAGGGATTTCCCCCTTATGTTTTTGTTCCCCCTGATCAGTTTGTCTTTCTAAATACCCTGGTTTGTTCCTATCTACAAACGATCGACACGTTTGTTGTGTCTACAAACGATCAGTGAAAGTTTGTCAATGAGGCTTAATCACTGATTTTTGATCATCTGAACAACTATTTGACGTGTTTGTCTAAGTGTGAGGTCAAACATTTTTCCTGTAGAGCAGAGTCCTACTTTTTCGTCAAACATTGAGGAGTCAGTATGATTGGCATTTGTATTGATCAATCGCGAGTTGATTAACGTTTTGTGAATTGAATGTAGTTATTTTCTATTTTGCCCATTTGTTTTTAATGTGTATTATTTTTCTTTTTTTTTATTATTTAATTTTTTAGATTTATTCTTCTTATTAGAAATGTATAAAAGCTTATAGAGAAAAGATTTTTTGTCAGAGTATCACAATAAAATTTTTAGAAACCGGTACTTAATATATCATTTTATCTTTAGTAATTAAAGCTTTTCTACTAGCACATATAAATGTTCTGTAGGAAATTCAGGCAAGTATGAATACCGATATTTTGGTACCATATTTTTTCTTCTTTTGTACATGTCTTAATATTTTAATTAATAGACTTTTTGCTTTTCTACTTTTAAAAAAATATCCATCTAAAAATATCTGATTCAAATTATTTGGGCATGTTTATTGTCAAAAGTGCATTCCACACATACGTTAAATAGAATGTTTTAAGAAATAAGCATTAAAATAATTACTGCTTGTGCCCAATGCTGCAACTAGAAATTTAGTACATAGAGCTAAAAGAATTTTGGTGCCCTTTTTCAAACGTATTTATTTTATGTATTATGGAAGAATAGTTTTTACTTTCAATTAATGTATATTAAAATCCACTGTCACATTTAATTATATGAAAATAATTCAAATTATTAAATCTTTTAATTTTGATGTATGCATTTGAGTCTTGTTATTATTATTTATTGAACGATTAGGGACACTTCTGATTTCTTTTCAATTTCTCCATCTGAAAACATAAATATGACAAACAATATTTACAGCGAAATTAAGAAACAAGTGCGATAGCGCCTTCTACTAGAATCAAGGGAAACTATCTCATTATCATAAAGTGTCAACTATGTTTGACTGTGTGGACAAAACACATTTCAAACATATTTCTGAGAATCGACATCTTTGACAAACATTCACTGATCGTTTGTAGACACCTTTTACTCTTCGATGTTAAGTTTTTGTTTGGACAAGGGATTTAGAATATTGGACGAAGAAAATAAATAATTACAAGAACGGTAAACATATCGTCTCAAATAGCATACATAAAATCTAGTCGTAGAAAAAATCTCTTGACGTTAAATAGATTTCTCTACAGAATTCACCACACGCAAAATTATATATTTTTATGTCAAAAATATATAAGATTTTTAAGAATTTTAGCTTAAAATAATAAAAGGCTTGGAGTTAGAAATTCAAATTTTTTAGGAAACCCATTGCACTTACACCATTTATGAACATCTTTGGAAATTTCGCCAAAAGCAGATGAATTTTTCATATAGATAAGTAGTATATATATGAACGTATGAGCGCACATGTACTATATACACTAAAAACTATATTTTATAGCTTATTTTTATCTTTTTTATATAAAAAAAAAGGTATCGATCCATTTTAATATTAAAAACATGATTTTATATCTAAATAAGGCCTTTTTTACATTTAGACCAAATTTTAGATAAATGCGTGAAAAAAGAGATCAAAGATAGGCTGCCCCATTATGGGGCTACCTCATACATAGGTAAATTACGGTAAAAAATAAAAGGATTTATATAAAATTAAATAAAATGCGTGAAAAAAGAGGACTTCTAAATGAAGTCCTCTAAATAAACTTTAAAATAATCAGGATTACAAAGTGATTCAAAATATATTGAAACGCGTCCGTAATTTACGGACGCGTTTTATAGAGTTTATAAAATCTTGATAGTATTTTTAGAAGAATATGTTAAAAAAAAAAATATTTCCATACTTGGACATAAAATATAATCACTTTTTTTCAATAAAAGTAAGTTGTATACAATCTTTACTAAATTTTTTCTCTCCACCAAAATTATAATATAACTTAATATTCTTACTAATTTTTTTAAGATCTTTATCATTATAATTACTTAAAAATGCTGTTCCAGTATCACCGTTTGATTCAATAAATCTTGCTATTACACTAATTCCTTTCTTTTCTAGAGATTTTTTAATCTTATAAAGATCCATTTATTTAGAATTATTTTTTAACTCTTAAGATATTAAGCTTTCTCTAATATGTATTTATTATCACCTAAATATAAAAATATATATCTTCCTTTATTGATTTTATTTATCGATATATTAGAAAGTTGTCCATGTTTATTCGAAAGGTAATACTCTTTTTCTTCCCCTTCTACAATTAACTTTACGATTGCTGTACCTGCAATCATGTTTTTAATTTTTTTCAATGATATCAGATCATATTTTCCAGGATATAAATCATCTAATACATATGTTTGACGATAACCACTCAGACTATTGAACTCTTCCATTTATTAGTAAACATTTTTTAAGACTTAAAAATACTGTGCCATATTGCAATATGGTCTTCAGAGTTATTATATACCTTATTACTAAATCTTCTTAACATCAGGGGTAAATTTATTTTATCTTCATCATACCATATTTCATTTATTCTAGGTAAAAATATTAATTCAGTTAAAGATGTAATATCGTTTTCTCTA
Source organism: Amaurobius ferox (assembly GCA_951213105.1). Lineage (NCBI taxonomy): Eukaryota > Metazoa > Arthropoda > Arachnida > Araneae > Amaurobiidae > Amaurobius > Amaurobius ferox. The sequence goes on from OX578137.1 coordinate 125,559,994, forward strand.
CAATATAATTTATTTAAATTAGTTAAATTTTTTATACCTTCAAGAGATGTAATATCGTTTTCAGTACAATCTAATACTTTTAAATTTATTAAATTTTTTATTCCTTCAAGTGAATTTAATCTATTATCTTCACAACATAATTCTTTTAAATTAGTTAAATTTTCTATTCCATCAAGTGAAGTTAATATATTATATCCACAAGATAGTATTTCTAAATTAGTTAAATTTTCTATTCCTTCAAGTGACATTAATATATTTCTATCACAATATAATTCTTTTAAATTAGTTAAATTTTCTATTCCTTCAAGTGACATTAATGTATTTCCTCCACAATATATTTTTTTTTAATTAGTTAAATTTTCTATACCTTCAAGTGAATTTAATCTATTATCTTCACAACATAATTCTTTTAAATTAGTTAAATTTTTTATACCTTCAAGAGATTTTAATTTATTTCCCCTACAATTTAATGTTTCTAAATTAATTAAATTTTCTATTCCTTCAAGTGACATTAATTTATCTCCTTCACAATATATATTTTTAAATTAGTTAAATTTTCTATACCTTCAAGAGATTTTAATTTATTTTCCGCACAATATAATTCTTTTAAATTTATTAATTTTTCTATACCTTCAAGAGATCCTACACAATTAAATATAAAAATAGATTTTACTTCAGTAGGATTCTCTATATTTAAGAAAGACATAGTTTTTTTTTCCATACCATTATTATATGTAACATCCATTTATATAGAAACATTTTTATTAAATATTTATTTATCATCTTTGTTAGTTAATTGTCTCAAAATATAAACACACTCTCTCAAGACTGATTTAACTTCATATATCTCTTCAATAATTTTCTCTTGGTAAGGTTCTATTTCGTGATGACCAAACTTTTTATTTAATTCACTCATCTGTATAGCTTGTACTTTTTTCCAATAAACATTAAAAAAGTGATCAGGTAATAGCTCAAATTTATATTTAATCAAATAACAAAAATCTAATTTATGCATAAATTCTTCTATAAAATTTTCACTAAATGTTTGATATCTAGTTATATACAACCAATTTAAATCATCTTTTAATACTCTCATGGTATCTTCTGTAAGATTTTGAAATATTGATACTTTATATAAATCTAAATTATCAGAAAATTTTACGATAAATTCGTTACTTAAAGTTTGATATTGAGATATGTTTACCCAATCTACTTTATCTTTACATTTTTCTATAAAATCTTCTGATAATTTTTGATATCTAGAAATTTTACACCAATCATCAGGTTGAGCAAATTCTTCAATAAAAGATTCAGACAGTGTTGAATATTGTAAAACTAAATCCCAATTTACATGATCTTTAAGATTTCTAATTACATCTTCAGATAAATTATTTCTAAAAAATTCATTCCAATCAATATCCATTTATTAGAAAGAAATTTTTTCAATATGCATATAAGGTTTTAAAGCGTTACCATCACATTTTATCTTTAATGTGATGATATCATCACGTTTACCATAAACAAAACAGGTTACTACATCTCTATTAACATTTAAAATTTCCTTACCATTGATTTCCAGTGATATCAGTGGACTTTTATCATATATATATTTACTTTCTACTGTATCATATATATCTATATATATGGAAATTTTCATATACATATCGGTAGATAATCGCATCTCTTGATCCAGTAATTTTGAGCTCATCATGTTGAAATTTACTTTTTTATAATCCCCATCTGTATGAAAATCATCTATTATAGTAACCCAGATATCTCTATTATCTAAATATATTTTATTGACAGCATCGTTATCATTTTCAGGTTCAGAAACATTTGTAATTATTTTATTTTTTGCATCAAATTTATCATTCTGTAATATTAACGAATTTTTTTCAAAATATCTTTTATTCACAACATTTTTTTCATCTTTAGGATCTGCAACATTTCCTATTCTTTTTCCTTTTGCATCAAAAACTTTTCCTTCTAAAGAATGTAAAGTTGTATCATTTAATTATTTTATTCTCTTGCCTGTTTCTACAGTAAAGGATAAAAAACTCTCATCATATTTAGTTTCTATATGATCTCTCAATTCATGATGATTATTCTCTATTTTATTCAAAACAAAACTTTTAGTGGTTAAATCTAAATCATCTATAGGATTTTCACAATTTTTTAAAATTCTATTTTCCATATCATAATTTCCATCATTCATTAATTTAAAACCTATACCAGGAGGTCCAGTAGGTCCTTCTTTCATTTGATCATCATAAGGTGGATAATAAGCACTCATTTATTTAATTTTAAGATTTTAAACTCTTAACCATTGTTATAGTTTTATTTTTTAAATTTATAAAACATCTCTTTCTTTCTTTAAAAATAAAATAAAACTTATATTCCTTTTGACTATTCGTTATCCAATTAAATTCAATATCTAAATTATTTAAATCGGTATAGTTTTCATGATTTGATGAGTCAAAAGGAAAAATAGGATACAGATCACCAAAATTCTTCTTATTTATCAAAAATCCTGTTTCTGTATTAATATTGTTAAATCCTACATATAAAAGAGCTTCATACACTCTACTATAATCTTTATTGGTAAAATTTGTTTTATAACGCATAAGAGGAACTTGTTTATTATTAATCATCAACCAGCATTCTGTCATATCTATATGATCAAATATCATATTATTTTTTTCATAATTACTATCTCTTTCAACATATTGAGGAATAACATAGACATCTAAAACTTCATCTGACGCTGTAGTTGCTGTCACAGATCCACTGTTGCTTCTATAGGGGCCTACCATCTTAAATCTATATCGATCCCAATTTACCTCTATATCTTTATTAGATAGATATGATTCCAGAAACAAGCTTTCTGCAGAATTTTTTAATTCTGCAGAATTTTTTAATTCTAAGGTAAATGCAAGGTTAAACCTTCAACTACTACCTTATAATTTTCGTTTCTTATATTAGTATATATCATATTTTTATTTTCATTTCTTTGAATTTCTATTTTCAGTTCAAAACCTGAAATTATCTTTTCATATTCTCTAAAGAAATCGATTATATCTTTTAAAGGTGTCCATATTTTAATGACATTGCTATCTTTCGTTAGTTCCCATCTCTTTACGAATCCTTCGTTATAATTTTTATTCATTTTCAAATTATTAAAAAATTCAGTTATTTTAGTAGTATCTTCTAAAGTACCATCATATTTAAACTCATTACGGTCAGCTGAATCAGATGTATCTAGATAAAAAAATTCATTTTGAGCTTGTGATGTTACATAATCAGGAGTATAATGAATTAATCTTAAAACATGATTCATGATTTAAAAATTTGACTGTGTATTTGATTCAATTTCAGTATCTCCTATATATACTTTTAAAGTTTTGATAAAACCTCCACCATTTACCAGACTCACATTTTCGTTTCCAATGGATGATTTATCATTTTTTGTAATTTTTAATTTTTGTTCAAGATATCCTCTAGAATATAAAATTTTTGCTTTAGTATCATTAATATGAAAAACATAGGTAACATTCTCATCTGAACTATGTTCTTTTGGATGAATTTCTCTTAATTCATAACTTTTAATGTGATCATTATAATAATAACGAGTATCACTTAAATCATAAATCATTTATTTAGGAAGAATTTTTAAACCACCTCATTTCTTTTTCATAGAAAATATTTCATTTAATTTATTCATTACATTGGTTTTTTTTAACAAAACCTTTAAAAATCCTTGTATTTTTTAACTTTTTCTATATAATCTATGTTTATTCATTTATTTAAGAAGAAATAAAATTAAATTCTACAGCTCCTTTATTTAAATCTATTAATTCACCTTTTTGATTAGTAATCCTCATTTTTATTCTTTCAACAGGATCTACTTTAACAGGAAAATATATCCAATTATTAAATTCTTTTGAAATTATACTACCTGGAGGGTTTTTATTAGTGAAAGAATATATAACTTCTGAATTATATTGATTTATTAAAGATCCTTTTACAACATCACAGTGAATATAAATATTATCATTTCCATTAGATATATCAGCAATATGTTCACCTTTAACCTCTGTTTCTTCATCATAACTTCCATATGTAGGATTTAAAAAGCCTATAATTTTATGAAAGTTACTTTTTGTAAAATCAATTACCCAATCTTTTTTCAGTTTAATAGATATTCTTTGTCTTGCTTCAATAATACCAAATTTGACAGGTGGATCCTCACCGAATATTTTCATCATATACTCATTTAATCCTCTTATAGTATAATTACCATTTGATATAGTAATTGTTATATCTGTGCCTAATGTATACAATCTAAATATGTTGTTTCCATAATTCTTACTTATATTAAACCAGGAAACTTCCATAGAGAATGAGTGTAAAGCTAATTTTTTTATTTTAAGAGGTGTAATAAAATTTACAGTAAATTCCTCTGATCTCTCATAACCTTCAGATTTTAATATAATCATTTATACATAACAAAATTTTCATTATAGTCACTAGGTTTTTGTGTAGGAAATGATTTGAGAACATTTTTAGGTGATATACCTTTATTCCTTTCTCTTATATATTTCATACAAAATATACCACATTTCACAGATGAAGGTTTCTGTAAAAAACTATCATTATAACCTATTTTTTTATTGGATGTAACAAGAAATGATTTAATATTTTTAGGAATATAGTCCTTCTTCATATTGTCATATTCACCAAGCGGATCAAAATATTCCACATATTTATATTTAGGATCATTATAATAACAAACCCAATGAGTTCCAGGACCTGTTGATACATCTAAATTAATGATTCCATTTTCAAATTTTATTATTGTTTTAGGTAATAAATCGGAGGTAAACACACCTCTAAATCCTTTTTCATTTTTCATATTTTCTTTAATCATTTTGTCGCTAATTCCCACTGTTGATATATTCCCTTTCCAAGTTTTTTTTTTTCCCAGACCCCTTTTTTTGCACAGCTGAACTAGCTAATCCATGTAAAGCACCTGTTGCTAATGCTGGAACTGCAATTTTAGCAGCGGTTATTAAAGAGGGTATAAGTGGCGCTAGAAATGGTAAAAATCCTCCATTTTTATCTAATTGAGTTTTACTGATTGTAATTCTTTTTTTATCATTAATATGATTAATTTGAGTTTTAGTTAAATACATCTCATGATTAGGAGTTTTAGATATATTTATTTGTAATGTTACTTCTACTTTATTTCTAAAAGCTGATTTAAGTTTATTTTTCTGACCTTCACTCAAATAAACTTTATATTTTATCATTTATTAACAGAGAAATTGTTTATGATATCGTTGTACATCATTATAAGTCATTTCTTTATTTTTTAATAACATATCTAACAATAAAGTTACTTGATTATACAATTTCTTTGATTTACTTCCGTTACATATTTTTTCTGTTAAATTCGATAATACATTCAATCCTTTACCCACCTTCATTTCTTTACTACTTCGAATCATATTTAATCTATGCATATAATTTTGCAACATATTTTCTTTATTTTTAATTTCTTTTATATCATTCTTTTTCTGGTTTAATTCCTCCTCTGAAAAATTTTTAGCTCTAGAAATTGTACTTTTTAAGTTGCCTCTTTTCTTAGATAATCCTTCTTTTAACTGTTTAGCTCTTCCATACATCTCCTCTAATTTTTCTTGATCGTTTAAAAATACTGACGGTCTGTATAATTTTTCTTCTTTTAAATATTTTAAATTTAAATTTTGATCAATATCATAAGTATAAGATACTAATTCTTTCACAGCTTCAATAGGGTCTTCTATAGATGGAAATGTAATATTTTCTACAACATTTTGAATACTTTTCACAACTTCTTTATTTGATTTTTCATATTTTTCAATTTCTTGAGTGACTGGTTTATGAAATTCTTCTAAGGTCTTTTGAATACCTATTTTTTCTTTTAGTTGATCTTCATTATTCTTTCTTATTTCTTTTTCTATTTTTACTATTTTAATTGAATCTTTTATTTGCTTTAAAAACTTGTGTTTCCGCTCTTTTTCTAAGTTCATTTATATAATATTAATTTTTTACTGCAGCAAATTTTATTTTTACTGCTAGTAAATTATGATAAAAATTAAAGATTACACAGAACCAGAAGAATTACCTGATCCTAAACAACATCCTTTGTTACCTAAACATCCATTTAGATTGCTTATAGTAGGATCTTCAGGTTCAGGTAAAACAAATTTACTGTTAAATTTGATTTATGATTTATTATTTTTTGATGTATTATATATATGTGCAAAAGATTTATACGAACCTAAATATTCTAAATTACAAGAAATGTATACATTGTTTGAAGATATAGAAAGAGAAGATATTTTGAAATGTAAGAATATAAAGAATAAGAAAAAATTATTAAAATTATATGATAAATTCAAAAAAAAAGTATTATTTTCTTCAGATCAAAATTTTATTAATGTAGATGATTTAAATCCTACATTAAAGAATTTAGTTATTTTTGATGATTGTGTGATTGAGAAAGATAAAAAAAACATCGAAGAATTATTTATCAGAGGTAGAAAGAAAAACGCATCCTTTATTTATTTAACTCAGTCATATTATTTAACACCTATCAATATAAGAAGGAACTGTAATTACGATATATTTTTCACTCTACAACCAAAAGAAAATCAACAGATTATAAGAGAGATAGATGGTTTATTAAGTACTGAAGAATTCAAACAAATGTATAATAAAAGTGTTCAAGAAAAATATGATTTTTTTATGTTAGATTTAGTGAATCCTGAAATGAGATACAGGAAAAAATTTAATCCTTTATAAATGGATGTATATTTAGAAAAAAGATTATATGTTTACAGAAAGAGTAGAAATATGTATCAAAAGATAAGTATTTCATTATCAGTAAGTAAGGTTATTCTAAGTGGAACGGGTTTATCAGCAATAGCCTTTCTACCGCTTGCTTTTTTAAGTTTATCAGTTGGTATAGTAGAAGCCATAGATCTTACATTAAAAATAGCAGAAAGGAAAGAAGAATATAGACATTGTTATAATTTTTATAAAGAACTCATTAATTCGTTTAAAGCTAAGGATATGACAGAAGAAGAAATTTATATGTGTGAAAAGGATTTCATAAAAAGTTTAAAATTTAATCCAGTTGAAAAATACGTAAAACAAATGCAATTGAATGGATATAAATTTCTAAATAAATAAATGGTTTGTAAAAAGAAAGGTGGTGATATTGTTGGATGGATACAAGATAAAGTAAATCTTCCAGAAATGCATTTACCAGGATATCAATATTGTGGTCCAAATACAAAATTGGAAAAAAAATTAAAAAGAGGTGATCCTGGAATAAATAGAGTTGATAAAGCATGTAAAAAACATGATATTGAATACAATAAAACAAAAGATACATAACAGAGACATGTTGCTGATCAAAAATTAATAGATGATCTAAATGATATACAAGATCCAACATTTCAAGAAAGATTAGCTAGAGGAATTATTAAACCTATTATTAAAGTTAAAAAAACTTTTGGATTAGGTCTTTCTATATATTGTGTCAAGTGTAAATATAAAACCCCAACTAAAAATTATCATAAAACTACTTCTAAAAATAATAAACCAGTTGGTAAAGGTATCTGTACTATTTGTGGAAGTAAAAAGAATACTTTTTTAGGAATTTAAAAGAGGTCTATTATAATCCAGAAACAGGTTATTGTGGAATTAATGAATTGAAAAGAAAAACAGGGTTACCTAATGTTGAAGAATTTTTACATGAACAAGATGTATATACTAGATATAAACCTGTCATTCGTAAATTTAAAAGAAGAAGAGTTTATGTTCCAAACAGTAATAATCAATTTGACGCTGATTTGTTATTTATAAAAAATTATAGTAAATATAATGATGGAACTAATTATTTGTTAACGGTTATAGATGCTTTTAATAAATATGCTTGGGCTTTACCTATAAAAAGAAAAACATCTGAAGAAGTAGTACAAGGTTTTAAACAAGTTTTTAAAGAAAGAATACCAAAATTCATTTTGACAGATGAAGGTACTGAATTTACAGGAAAACAGACACAAAAATTATTTAAAGATAATAATATACATTGGTTTACAACTAAAAATAAAGAAATAAAATCTGCAATAGCTGAGAGATTTAATAGAAGCATAAGAGAAAAAATTATAAAATATATGCATGCTAACAATACTAAAAGATATATTGATGTATTACCTGAATTACTTAAAAATTATAACAATTCATATCATAGATCAATAAAAATGACACCTGTTGAGGCTAGAGAAAATGAATCTCAAGTTTATAAAAATTTATATACTAAAAAGATCATGAAAAAACCTAAATTTAAGATAGGGGATAGTGTTAGAATATCTACAATTAAGAAAACATTCAGGAAAGTAGATGATTCTACATTCACTGAAGAGATTTTTATAGTTTCTGAAGTATTGAAAACAGATCCAATTACTTATCGATTAAAAGATTTAAACAGTATAGAAATTGAAGGAACTTTTTATGAAAATGAAATGGTAAAATATAATAAAAAAGATGATGTATATAAAATTGAAAAAATCATAAAAAAGAAAGGAAATAAGTATTTTGTAAAATGGCTAGGATATCCAGATGAATTTAATAGTTGGACATCTGAATTAGTTTAAATATAAATGAATAAGATGAAATTAATCTATGATTCGGAAGAAGAAGAATATTTTTATGTTATCGATTACGAAAGTTTAAAACAAAGATATAATAGAAGAGTTTGTTATTTTAATCGATTAAGAAGGAGATATAATATATCTCAAGAAGTTGAGAATATGTTTTTAAAATTTTTAGATTTTATGTATTATGAAAAATCAATTAACTATTACTATTTTATGAAAAAGATTTGTGATATTTTTAATATTGAAAATAATATAAAAGTTCAAAAAGTTAAAAAGAAATATGAAAAAATATGGAATGATTTCTTACAAAGTATTTCAAGAAATGTTTCCTAATAAATGGAGGTTACAAAAAAGTGCATATACTGTTTGACTATGAAATCAGTAAATGAGTTTTACATATATCATAGAAATGGAAAAATTAATTCCCAAAGTCGTTGCAAATGTTGTGAATCCATAATTAAATATAAAAAATATATATGTGAATGTGGAAAGCAATATACATATACACACAAAAAGAGACATTTGAAAAGTAATTATCATAGTAAGCATCTTCCAGAAAAAAGTATTACAAAAAATGTTTCCTAATAAATGGAGTTTACATTAAAGTCAAAGACTATTAATAAACTTAGAAAAGTAGTAAAATTATTGAATATTAAACAACCTAAAGGTTGTAAGAAGGTTGATTTAATTAAATTATTAACTAAATATATCAGAAAAACAGGTGAATATAAACCTGTTTTAGTAGATTTATTAAATTTAGATTTGTCAGCATACTTGGAAAAAAAGAAAAAAATATTTATTGATAAACCTAAAAAACGTAAAAAAATTAAAAAGATTTTTGATTCTTTTAGTTTAAGATTTGATAAAAATGATTTTAAATCTGTCTTTCCTGAAGAAAATGTATTTACAGTAGAAGAAAATCTTGAAAAATTATTTACAGAAGATAGAAAATGTCGTATATGTGGTAAATATTATGAAGATGAAGAAGAACATATAAAGAAAGACTTAATGATTAAAAGATCAAAACAAAAAAGAAAATGTATTATTTGCGGTATATATTATAAACATTTAGAAAATCACATATCAAGTCGAAAACATAAAAAAGCATTAGATGAAGGTAATGTAGAAATTAAGGAATATGAAACTGCTTATAAATCTAGATTAAGATCATATAGAATTAATAATTTTAATAATATTAAAATCCCTCTAGAATTTTTAGAAGAGAAAAGAAAGGTTGTAATAGAAAAAATAAAGCATATTATGAAAGAATTTAATGGAATAAAGGTAAATTTTAAATTGTTTTGTTTGTATAAATTGAATGAAGAAATTCAAGAATTTACATTCAAAACTGAGAATCAAATTATATTAAAATCTAATGATTTACATACTTTTTATGATTATGTTATTGACAACTTAATAAATGAATCTGATGATTTTATATCAAAAGGATCTGGTTGGAGTCTTGAAGAAATTAAATTTTTGGAATTGAGAATAAATAAGTATCAACCCTTGAGAGGATCAAGTTATATTGATTTACCTGAAAATATTAAATCTAAACAAGCCATAATAAATGTAAAAAATAAAGATAATAAATGTTTTATGTGGTCAATATTATCAGCAATTCATCCTGTAAAAAAAGATCCTCAAAGAGTGTCAAAATATGAACAATATAAAGATGAATTAAATTTTAAAGGTATTGATTTTCCTGTTTCATTAGACAATATTAAGAAATTTGAAAAACTAAATAATATATCTGTAAATGTTTATAGTTATGATGGTTCAATTTATCCACTTAGAATAACTAACAATAAATTAGAAAAACATGTAAACTTGTTTTATATGAAAGATCATTATTGTTGGATTAAAAATATGAATAGTTTGATCAGATCACAAATTACTAATAATCATCGTATATTTTTATGTGATAGATGTTTAAATTATTTTTATTCTGAGGAAAGATTAAAGATACATGTGGAATACTGTAAAGATGCTGTCACAATTAATATGCCTAAAAAAGATGAAGTTATTCAATTTAAAAATCATGAAAGAAAAATGAGAGTACCCTATACTATATATGCTGATTTTGAATCTCTCTTACATAAAATTGATACATGTGAACAAGATCAAACTAAATCATATACTGTGAAATATCAAAAACATGTAGCAGATGCATTTTGTTATTATATCAAATATGAAAATGAATACTTTAAACCTCCTGTTGTTTATAGAGGACCTGATACAATCAAAAAGTTTGTATCTATGTTAAAAGAGGATACTCTTAAAATTGAAAAAATTATAGAAGACAAAACTAAAAAATATGAAAGTATCACATCAATGATAGAGTTCGATGAAAATCATTATAAAAGAACTAATATTTGTCATATATTTGAAAATCAAATCTTAAATGATGAAAAAGTAATTGATCATTGTCATATAACTGGAAAATATAGAGGTCCTGCTCATAATGTTTGTAATTTAAATTATCAAATTCCAAAATTTATTCCAGTAAAAATTCATAATTTAACAGGTTATGATTCTCATTTGTTTATAAAAGAACTTGGATTTGATCAATCAAAAATAGATGTTATACCTAATACTGAAGAAAAATATATATCTTTCAGCAAAAAAATAGGAGGTATGAAATTGAGATTTATTGATTCATTTAAATTTATGTCTTGCAGTTTAGATAATTTATCAAAAAACTTGAGACCAGAGAAAGAAATAAATAGATATCCTCCAAAAATACGAAAAATGAAATATATTAAATACTTAAAATCAAAATTTCGAGAGACATCATTACATTTTCCTGATGATAAATTAGATCTTATTACAAGAAAAGGTGTATATCCTTATGATTATATGGATTCTAGAGATAAATACAAAGAAACAGAATTACCTTCAAAAGATAAATTTTACAATAAATTGAATGAATGTAATATAACTGATGAAGAATATAAACATGCTCAACGTGTTTGGAAAGAATTTAATATAAAAAATTTAGGTGAATATACAGATTTATATGTCAAAACAGATGTATTAATTTTAACAGATGTATTTGAAAATTTTAGAGATGTTTGTTTAAAAACTTATAAATTAGATCCAGATTGGTATTTTACTGCTCCTGGTTTATCTTGGGATGCTATGTTAAAAATAACAAATGTTAAATTAGATTTATTAAATGATTATGATATGATTCTCATGATAGAAAAAGGTTTAAGAGGAGGTGTTTCACAATGTTGTAATAGATATGGAAAAGCAAATAATAAATATATGAAAAATTATGATAATAGTAAAGAATCTAATTATTTAATGTATTTAGATGCTAATAATTTATATGGATGGGCTATGAGTCAATATTTACCATATGGAGAATTTAAATGGTGTAATGATTATGAAAAAAATTACGTTAAACGTGAATTATATAATAATAAAATAAAAGATGAGATTGGATATATATTTGAAATTAGTTTAAGATATCCAAAAGAGTTACATGATTATCATTCAGATTTACCATTATGTCCTGAAAATAGAATTCCTGAAAATTCGAAACAAGGTAAGTTATTAACAACTTTACACGATAAAGAGAAATATGTAGTTCATTATAGAAGTTTAAAACAATATTTGAAAATGGGTTTAAAGGCTGTAAGAGTACATAGAGTATTGCAATTTAAACAATCAAATTGGTTAAAAAAATATATAGATTTAAACACTGAAATGAGAAAGAAAGCTGCTAATGATTTTGAGAAATATTTTTATAAATTAATGAATAATTCCATATTTGGAAAAACTATGGAAGATATAAGAAAACGAATCGATGTAAGATTATGTTGTAATTATGATCAAGTTAAAAAATTAATTGCTAAACCTAATTTCAAATGTAGAACTATTTTTGATGAAAATTTGGTAGCTGTTCATATGAAAAAAACAAAACTATATTTTAATAAACCGATTTATGTTGGAATGAGTATATTAGATTTATCTAAACATTTAATGTATGATTTTCATTATAATGTTATGAAACCGAGATATAAAGATAATATTAAGTTATTATATATGGATACAGATAGTTTTATATATGATATTAAAACAGATGACTTTTATGAAGATATGAAGTCTATGATTGATTATTTCGATACATCTGATTATCAAGTAAATAATCTGTATAATATGCCTAGATGTAATAAAAAAGTATTAGGTAAAATGAAAGATGAAAATAACGGTGTGATTATGGAAGAATTTGTAGGTTTAAGAAGTAAAATGTATTCAATAAGATTAGAAAAGCAGAGTGTTGAAGAATATAATAATAATAATGAAGACCATAAAGAATTTGAAACTAAGAAGTCTAAAGGTACTAAGACTAGTACCGTTAAAAACAGAATATCATTTGAAGATTATAAAGACTGTTTATTAAATAAAAAAGATCAATATAGAACACAGAATTTAATTAGAAGTAAGAAACATGAATTGTATTCAATTCAAGTGAACAAGATAGCTTTATCAGCAAAAGATGATAAAAGATTTATATTAGAAGATGGTATGAATACTAGAGCTTTAGGACATTATAAAAATGTTTACTAATAAATGGATGAGTGTTTAGGTGATATTCGAGCTTTAAATTTTACAAATTCTGAAGAAATTTACTATATGACTTATCTTTGTAATGAATTGTATGATATAAAATATGATAAAAAACTATTATCAGAAAGTTTTCAAAGGTTGACTGAATTAATTGAAAAAGAAGAAAATGAAGATATTAAATTGAAAGGATTAGGAGTTTTATATGTTATTTCAAAGAATTTATTCTATTGGTCATGAATTTATAAAAACTAATAAATAGATTTTTGAATTAAATGATTTATATCCTAGGAGACCTAAAATGTTTGAATTAAATGATTTATATCCTAGGATATATTTTGATATAACTAAATATTGTTGTGATACCTTAAAGTTAGTTGAATCAATAAAATATAAAGGTATATATATATTTAAGTATGAGAAAGCTTAATCAATATATGATTTTTTTAATATATTAGAGTGTTTATAATAACTATTTTATTAAATCTAAAATTTTCTTAATATCTCTATAATTCAGGGGGGGATGACTATCCCTCCCTATATCATATAATGTTTAGAAATTATTTATAAAAAAATGTTTACTAATAAATGGAAGAGTTCAATAGACTGAGAGGTTATCCTAAGACGTTCAAATTAAATGATTTATATCCTGGGGAATATGATCTGATATCATTGAAAAAAATTAAAACTAAATATGGAATTACAGTAATCGCAAAGTTATATGTGGAAGTTGAAGAAATGGATTATTATCTAGCAAATATACATGGACAACTTTCTGATAAATCAATAAATGAAATCAATAAAGGTAGATATATATTTAAGTATTCAGGTATGATTAATGATAAATATGAATATGAATTAGAGAAAGCTTAAATTTTATATTTTTAATATGATTATTTAACATCTTTAAAACTATCTATAGATATTAAAAGTTATATTATTTTCTTCCGTTTTTTATCACGCGTTGATTCTTCTGACAATATATTTAAGTTCTTGATTTAATATTACACATATAGAGGGCAGCACTCTTTTAATTATTTAACATCAATTCTTTAAAACTATTTCTTTATATGAATGGTTCTTTTATCACCATACTTATCTGTTCATATATAATATTACCTATAAAACGCGTCCGGAAATTACGGACGCGTTTTTTTTTTCATCCTCCATAATAAAACATTTAATCAGAACGAAGCGACTTTATTTATCAGTCAGTGTTTTTTTCATCCACATAATAAAACATCTAACGAAGCGACTTTGTCTATCAGTCAAACTTCCTCGTTACGTAACGGTGATAGTAAAACGGATATTATAAACATTATTTTTTCCGATCAGATAAATTAAAATCTTTATTTTAAAATTTATCTCTTAAGACCTTAAATGTGTGAAGAGAAAATAATATATCTTATTACAGATTTTTTTCGTTAGATGGCAGCACTAAAAAATGTCTCATTTTTAAAAATATATAACGTTTTATAAACATAATATTCACTATTTTTGATCAGATAAACTAAAACTATTGATCTTTAAAAGTATTCTGCTTGAAATATGACTGTTTTTCAAATTGTTTAAGTTGTTTTTTCAAATGTAAAGGTTATATTAATGAATAGTTCTTTATATTTTGCGTACCCATGGCAAACACGGAACGCGTGGGGCTAGTATACAATAGGCCCCCGGTTCAAATCTCGCCCGGGTTGTTAATCAATTCGGGTAGATGATTTAATGCCAAAAATGACGTCAGTTGTTTCTTGTCGTAGATCCAATAGAACGACACTCATCGAAATATAATAAGTGGTGGGTTGAATCTGTGGATTCATGTCCTGAATGTTTATATGTTTGTATTGTCCTTGGCGCCTGATCCGAAGGGTGATCTGGAACTCTGGTTCTAGAATTCTAAAACAGCTGTGGAATCAGAGTTCCAGATCACCTTAGGGTCAGATGAGCCATTTTGTTATTTTTTTTAAAAAAATACCTATCTTTTGTTTTTTATGGGGGGACTAACGGTCCCCCCATTTATTTTAAAGCTTAGAGGACGTCATTTAGAAGTTTTCACGCATTTATTTAATTTCACCGTTATTTACCTATGTATGAGGTAGCCCCATAATGGGGCAGCCTATCTTTGATCTCTTTTTTCACGCATTTATCTAAAATTTGGTCTAAATGTAAAAAAGGCCTTATTTAGATATAAAATCATGTTTTTAATATTAAAATGGATCGATACCTTTTTTTTTATATAAAAAAGATAAAAATAAGCTATAAAATATAGTTTTTAGTGTATATAGTACATGTGCGCTCATACGTTCATATATATACTACTTAGATATTCTGTCTGAATAAAAATAAAACTGTAAATTTGCTATTTTTCTGAAACTCAAAATTTCTCGCTTTTGAAGATACAATCATACGACTTTAGAAAACATTCTAAACTACCGTAAATTTTTCAACGTGCCATGTCAACTTCGTTTAACCACTGTAGTTTTTGAGACCCAGGCATAGAAGTTATGCAGCTTGAAATCATTTCTGTAATACACTGTCTTACAGGAAAGTTGTCCTGTGTCTGTGCAGTGACTTTTAATAAACTAATTATTCTTTTAAACTGTATTTTCATATTATTACTTTAATATGGCAGATTACATAAACTATAACTTTGATAAACTTAACTTTTAATTGATATCTTAACTTATAGTCTAATAAGACTGACATCAAAGCTTTCTCGTGTAAGATGGATAACATTTATGCTTTCGTCAACTGAAACATCAGTATCCGAATTGGGATATAATATAATATTAATATAGTCATGTTCAATACTATTTTTAACAATAACAGACATATTAAGGGACATGCTACTGTGGAAAAAATATTACAATATTATTCATGCAATGTGTTCAGAGGAAAAATTGAAGAAACAAATATGCATTTATACTATAGTAAAGTACAAGTTACCGAAAGTACTTTTTGGTTAACACATTATTTGTTTATTGGACTAAAATATCTTGGTTTCTAACAGTTATAAATATCTAACACTTCTTTATAATTTGTTTTTCAAAATTTTGTTGTTACAGATATTCTAAGAATTGTAATTATTCAATAAATGCATAATTTACATCATTTACTTGCAGTAAAAAACACCACCAAAAATTCCTCAATTAAGACGAGTACATTGGCAGGAAATGATTAACGCACGGGCCTACGGGGCCGTGACACCCCAAATTTTAAAGGGCCCTTAAATTTTGTTTGTAATAAAAAATATAAGAATACATATTTTTTTAATTAATTTACAACGGGTGATAGTAGTTATTTTAAATTATAAATAAAACTATGTATAAAACAGATTTGAATCACTTATGATGTTATAGTAGATAATTGCACAATATAATTAAAAAACACTTAACTATGATCACTTAACTAACTACACCTTAACTCTACTTACTCTATGATCACTTAACTCTATGATCACTTAACTAAATTCTACCACATTCGAATATCGATAACAAGTTACTAGAATTCCAATCAGAGTCACACAATAACTTTTTTACATAAATTTAAATTTAACGTCATCTGGCTCTGATTTGAATTCTTAGATTTTGTTATATTATCTTTACATTCCCTACAAGGTAATATATAGGTAAAGTATTGAAATCGTACCGAAAATCGCAATTCGTGTTTTCGACGGATCTACACATCTCGAGCATTCTAGAATCCGAAAAAACTTATTTTGGAGAGACGTGTGTGTGTGCAAAGTATGTTTCTATTCTAACTCACTTGACCCAGTTTCACTAAATTTGATAGATAAATTACCCTAGTGCTGATTAAATCTTGGTATGGTTAGCATTTTTCACACACACACACACACACACATATATATATATATATATACATAATATATATAATATATATATATATATATATATATATATATATATATATATATATATAATATATATATATATATATATATATATATATATATATATATATATATATATATATATATATCGCAACACTTTATAATATGATTTTGTCTATATTTTTATTAAAAGTATTTATGTCTAAATCAGCTGAAACATTTGAAATACATGAAAGATATATTAATACATGTTCACAAAATTTCAAGGAAAAATATCATAATTCGGGTATCCTAAAAATTTACTTTTTCACTCTTTAAGATGGACAGTCAAGGACCAATATTTAATATATGTATTAGCGAGAGATTATTGTAGCAAGAGTCCATAAATCTGGCGTAAAATAGTAGCATACTCTTATGCAACATACTAGGTACATTTAAAAATACAACCTTGCCGATCCGGTGGTCGATCGGCCAGGGGCATGATTTTCAGTCTGATCGCTGGATTGCCGAGTTGCGGGTTCGAATCCCGCCAATGGGCATGGGTGTTGTCATGTCGATGCCAAGTCAGACTTCCGCCCTTCGGGGAGTCTCTATAAAAGAGAAGCTGCAAATATCCTCCCCTTTGCCATGGGATACCCTATGGGGTCTTGTGGACATGGTGCGTAGGCGCTCCTTCACCACGGGGGAATAAGTAACGAACGAAAAATACAACCTTAAAGACAACATTTTAATCAAAACATTTTTAAATGTATAATGAAGTAAATATGAAAAAATATTAACATCCAAATCATAAACAAAATGTAGTTATACCTTATGCGTATTACAATTTTTAAAATGAAATACTATTTATTTGTTTCTTCTGGGTAAACAGTCTTCTTTTTATGTCATTCTCAATGTTAGTCAATTGCTCATAAGTATGTTCTGGAACATCTTCTACTGATTAAAAAATTAAATAAATGTCTATCTTAACGAATGACTGAACGTATTATGCGAAGTTTATAACATGCGACGTCTATAGACTTTAAGGGGGCATAGGACCTTTAAACCTTCAAAAAATCGATTTTTCAATTTTATTTTATTCTGAATATTTGAACATTTCTGAACACTGTGCAAAAAACCGCATTCAAAAATTCGCATTATTTCGAAAGTTATGAGCTTTTATGCAACATACACTTTTGAAAATTTTTTCATGTCAGCCATCGCCGCCATTTTTAAAGGAACATCACTGTTTGTTTATGTTTGCAGTTTGCTGATGTGTCACGTAAATCTAATACTTTTTCCACCACCATGTCTTAATTATTTATTTAATTATTTCTACAGCAGTAGGAAGGCAACTACTCACCTCTACTGAACTGCTCAGCCCAGTTTGTTTATATTCTAGCGCTGTTAACTTGTTTACAACGTGGAGAATTTCTTCTGAGTTTCGCAATTTCTTTTAATTATATTTTCTTACTTTTTACGATTGATTTTCTGCATTTATGTTGTTTAAGCATAAGAACTTTGAACTAAAATACAGTTAATCTATTTTATAAGTATACATTACAAACTTCTTCACGTTTGCATATTTATTTGTGTAAACTTCAACGTACAAGACTGTTTGGTGCAATTTTTTAATATAAACTTTTTGCTTTTTGCTTTCTAATAATGGATACACCGGCAACTAAATCTCGTTCTGGTAAAAGAACGAAAAGAAGACGTTTTCAAGGAAATATGTATGTAATTAAAAACAAAAACAATCCGAAAGTGTTCGAACGGCAAAATGTTGATTCTACGCCTAAGCTAAGTGCTTTAAGTAAAAAACTGTTCAGCTCAAAAGATGAACTTTCAGTTGATAAGTCATATATTTCATCTGAAGAACATGAATATAGAATGGTTAATATATCAGTACTTTTCAAGGAGCTTGCAAATGTTTTGTGCTGTAAAATATGTCATTGAACAATAAATATACTTGAAAAATGGTTTAGCATCCACATTTCTTGTATATTGTGATAGCTGTGATGAACTAAAGTCTGTGAAAAATACAAAAATGCTTGGTGTTAAGAAAAATATTCCAGAAATAAACAGAAGAGCTGTGTTTTCTATGCGATGTATAGGATAGGGTTTATCGGCTTTATCTACTTTTTGTTCTACTATGGTTCTTCCAGCGCCTGTTTCTCAGAAATCATATAATAAAATTAATCACAGGATTTTAAATGCCACATCTGTTGTAGCTAAATCTTCAGTGAAAACTGCTATCCAGGACGAAAGAGAATTATCAAATGGATCGAAAGATATTACTGTAAGTGGAGATGGTAGTTGGAAAACTAGGGGGCATTCGTCTCTTGTAGGTGTGTGTACACTAATCGGAGCAGAAAGCGGAAAAGTTATTGAAACCGAAGTAATGTCTTCTTTTTGTAAAGGTTGCAACAGCTATAGAAGTAAGAAAAGTGGCCCTCGGTATGAAAAGTGGAAAAAGATTCATAAAATAGTGTGTTCAAAAAACCATTCGGGTAGTGCCGGAAAAATGGAATGTGATGGAATGTTACGCATATTCAACAGATCAATTGAAGACCATGGTGTTCGGTATAAATTTTATATTGGTGATGGTGATACGAAAACATTTTCACAAATATCGAATAGCAAACCATATGGAAATGAAATAGCGGTTGAAAAACTTGAATGCACAGGTCACATTCAAAAAAGAATGGGAACTCGTTTGAGAAAGCTGAAAACCCAGATGGCTGGAAAGAAGCTATCAGATGGAAAGACAATTGGAGGAAAGGGCCGACTGACGGAAGCCAATATTCAAAAATTGACTTCCTGCTATGGAAATGCAATTCGTGATTTGTTTAAAATGCGACAAAGCATATGGGCTGTATGGATGCATATGGTATCCTCTGACAGTGACCCACAACACTTTTTTTGTCCTAAGGGACCAAATACTTGGTGTAAGTACAACCATGCAGCATACTCGAACACAGTATCAAACTTCAAGCATAATAACTCCCTCCCAAAATCTGTCATGGAGTTGGTAAAACCAATATTTAAAGACCTTTCAGACCCAAATCTATTGAAACGCTGTCTTGGAGGGAGAACTCAAAATCCTAATGAGTCTTTAAACTCCCTCATATGGAAATATTGCCCGAAAAATATAAATACTGGGAGAGAAATTACACAAATAGCAACAAATATTGCCAGTATAACATTCAATGATGGTGGTAACGGTATAATAAAAATTATGAATGCTTTAAATTTGAGTATAAACAGAAATTTACTAAATGTTTTTCATCTGAGTTATAAGAAACGGATACACGAAGCAGATTTTCGAGCCTCTAGCAGTACATATGAAGTTCGAAAAGCTCGTAAAAGGCAGAAAACATTTGATTTTCAACGACAAGAGGAAAAGGAAGGAATTACTTATGCGTCTGGTGCATTTTAATGCTACATTAGATATAACGCAGGATGTATTATAAACTACAGCCAAACATTAATTAGCCGAACTGCGATAACTCTGAATATATACTGAATATAACTGTGAATATATTTTTAAACTTAAAAGCGGGTTTCTCAGATATGTGATTTTAACTCTTGCGCGCAATATATTTTAAAATATATGTAACCAATCACTTTCAAATTTTTTGCTCTTACTTGTTTCATCTATATACATAATTTATAGATAAAAAATCCTCATAAATAAGTAAAAATTTAGTAAACGTTCTTCATCTGACTAACAAGAAACGACTGCACGAAACGTCTGTTCGAGTTTCCGAAGAAACCTATAGAGCTCAAGTAGCCCCTAAAAGGCAGAAAATTTTTGATTTTTCTTACATAACAGACATAGGAAAGTGCTAATTATGAACCAAAGGCATTTTAAGGTACAAAGTAAGATAATAAGTAACATTGAAGTATTTTTAAATTTTAAAACTGTTTTTCTCAGATATGTGATTTTAACAATTGCGCGCAATATATTTTAAAATATATGTAACCAATCACCTTCAAATTTTTTGCTCTTACTTGTTTCATCTATATACATAATTTATAGATAAAAAATTCTAATAAATAAGTAAAAATTTAGTAAACGTGCTTCATCTGACTAACAAGAAACTACTGCGCGAAGCGTCTGTTCGAGTTTCCGAAGCA
This sequence comes from Amaurobius ferox, assembly GCA_951213105.1. Classification (NCBI taxonomy): domain Eukaryota; kingdom Metazoa; phylum Arthropoda; class Arachnida; order Araneae; family Amaurobiidae; genus Amaurobius; species Amaurobius ferox. The sequence goes on from OX578137.1 coordinate 125,581,243, forward strand.
ACATATAGAGCTCAAGTAGCCCCTAAAAGGCAGAAAATTTTTGATTTTTCTTACATAACAGACATAGGAAGGTGCTAATTTTGAACTAAAGGCATTTTAAGGTACAAAATAAGATAATAAGTAACATTGAAGCATATTTAAATTATAAAGCTGTTTTTCTCAGATATGTGATTTTAACACTTGCGCGCAATATATTTTAAAATATATGTAACCAATCACTTTCAAATTTTTTGCTCTTACTTGTTTCATCTATATACATAATTTATAGATAAAAATTCCTCATAAATAAGTAAAAATTTAGTAAACGTGCTTCATCTGACTAACAAGAAACTACTGCGCGAAACGTCTGTTCGAGTTTCCGAAGCAACATATAGAGCTCAAGTAGCCCCTAAACGGCAGAAAACTTTTGATTTTTCTTACATAACAGACATAGGAAGGTGCTATTTATGAACTAAAGGCATTTTAAGGTGTAAAATAAGATAATAAGTAACATTGAAGCATATTTAAATTATAAAGCTGTTTTTCTCAGATATGTGATTTTAACACTTGCGCGCAATATATTTTAAAATATATTTAACCAATCACTTTCAAATTTTTTGGACTTACTTGTTTCATCCATATATATAATTTGTACTTCAAAAATTCACCATAAATAGTAAAAAAAGAATTGTGAAGAGGTTTATTTCATGTTTTTTCACACTGAAAATGAAAATTTCATATTGTTTAAATTTTAAAAATATAAAATTTATTTCAAAATTTTAAAAAGTGTGTACAAATTAAAGATGTAATAGTTATAAATATATTATTATCAAATTGAAGTCCATAAGTATAATATTATTTGAAATATCCTGCGCGCGGCTGCTACATACACCATTATGTCTGTCAAAATTGTATAAATTTTAAAAAAACAATATAAAATGTACATATAACTATATGACTTCAGTAAAATTTGTGTAGTAAGAAAGGTTTTCTATATGTTTAGAGAAAAAAATTTGAACATCTGGGATACACCTGGTTAAAATTAAAAAATTGTAAAGATAGCTCTATTTTCAATGAATTTCGACTGTTTAAAGGTCCTATGCCCCCTTAACCGGAGAATCCGTATTTGTATGTAATAATCAGAAATCCATCTTAAAAAACGTGTGCCGTATTAACGAGTGTCCACTGTATTTCATCTTGCTTTTATTTTTGTTCAAAGCAATGAGGTATTTGATTTTCGAGATTTCCTTGCATGCTCTGGTATATTCCTACTAAAAATCCCTATAACTGTACCCAAAAGAGATGACACTCCCCCACTCAGTGCTAATGTTTTATGATATTCTGGGACAATGGAATGGTGGGGTGGGCGAATCGTCAGCGGGGCGAATAGGTATGAATAAGGCTCCTCGATATACGAGCTGACTCATCAAGCATATTTTAGCCCACCGTAGCTGGAAGGCAGTCCATTAGCATTAACTCTATTCGTATTTTCACTTTAAGAAGTATATATGAAATGATTATAGGTGGTTGTTCTGCATTTAACTGCTTTATTCATTCTAGAAAGGGTTTTAGGATATTTCGCTTTCCTAGATACGAAGAAGGAAGAAAACAATGGCTAATAAATAATTGGATACTCGATACTGGAGCATACTTGCGCGAGCTAAGTTCTACAATATTCTAATTGAAACTTCTTTTTTTTATATAAAGTATTTATTTTAAACACTTATTTTATAATTTCTGTTACTGTAGTATGGAACCCTAAGGGCTCCAATATGCTTGATAAGTCAGCCTGTAGTAGAGGAGCTCTAGGTATGGACACCGTTTCATTCAGGTATACATCTGGGGGGAGTGAAGCCCCCTGAAACGATTATTCGCTTCTCCCCGAAGACATTTTATGTTAACCCAGTTTCTATTTATATGACAGTATATAGATATATTTATATAATGCAAATCGATAATTTTCTCCCCGCACAAAATTTCCCTCCCCCCCCCCTGTCCTAAAAGTCCAGAAAGGAACACTGATCCGGAATCCCTACCGCCCTACTACTAGTTTTCGAATTTGCACAGATGAAATAGAAATGCAAAACTGCACACAGAAATCCTATAGAAACGTTTTTCTGCTATATATCTGCAACAGGTTTTTGATTCCTGGAAGGCATTTCAGCACTATAAATAAAAATGCTGAGATAATTGTTCAAATCGAATTATAATTCATAAATAAGTGTTATTGTATAAGAGCGAAAAAAACTAATTTTTCAATAAACATAATTCTTAAAAAAATGTTATATCAAATAATCAGCGTGTTTCATGTGAAAATAAAATTAGACTCAATTTTGAAAGATAAATAAAACAACATCAAATTTAGTGAGGCTAAAATCTAGATAATGAGTTAATTATTTGAATCTTCTTTTGAATTTAACTACCCAAACGACTCCAGACTAAATTAATTAAGCTCTATTACATGAATCAAAGTTTTTTATGTAAATGAAACCCATCCATGCAAATGATTAGAAAACGTGATTACTAATTTGCAGTAAAAATAACAGAAAGTTGCTAAACCAATTCAATTTTTAAGTTTCAAGCAATTAATAGATATTAGTTAGTGTTATTCGAAAATTTATTTATATAGTTTTAGAACACATTTTTAATAAAATGATGTTCTTCTTCGGAAAATTTAATTAGTAACTAGCAGATGTACCCGACGATGCTCGTAAGTTAAAATATGTACAACTTATAAGTATTTTGAAGGATATTGTTTTTCAGAAAATTTTATTAAACTATTTAATTAAAGTTCCCCTTATAAATAGCATAAGTATATATGTTATTGCAGCACAATATTGTCTTCGCAGCAGATCAGAAGACTAAAGCATCGTGATTCTATTTGTAAACCAATTTACAAAAAATATGATGCTTTGATAACACACACTCAAAATGAAAATGCTAAAATGGTAGGAGAATATATACCCATAACATTGTTATTCGGTCTCAATTATTGGTTAAATACACTAAAAATATATGAATGTGAAAAATATTTGCCAAAGTAAAACACATGTTTTAAGAAATTGAAGATATCAACAAGAAAGATCAATCATGCATAAAACACTGATTATGAAACACTTTCCAACTTCAATGCAATTTCATTTAAACATCTCTAAAATGCGATACATTCCTCGGTAATATTTTAAAAGTTATCACAATACTACATTAATTTATTATATTTGAAAACTTAAAAGTTCATCGAAAAAAATGAACTTCATTCAAATGACGCCAATTAAATATAAATCGCCTGGCTCCTCGGTAATGTTTAACATTATCATAATACTACAATAATTTATTATATTTGAAAACTTCATCAAAAACAACTGAAATTTATTCAAATGACACCGTCGAAATATAACACATCTGGCTCTCTTTATAAAAGCAGCACTTCATTGATAAACATTTTGCCATTCATTTCATTCAACACAATAATTTAATAATTTATTTTATTTAAAAACATAAGACCATGGAGATACAAGTAATTAAACTCTATGCTTAAAACTTCATCGAAAAAAATCGTCCTTCTCTGTGTAAAATCAATGGATATTTCATTCATATCAGCTATGCAGACTCCATGACCTAAATATTTTTGCATTAAAAAAATACAGCAATTCTTATACAACTCATCCTACATATTTTGCTGTTTACATTTTACATAAGTGAAAAATAGGCTTCGTTGTAGAAATAATCAAATTTGGATGATCATTTAAACTCAAATATATTGTCATTGCGTTGTTTCAGTATGTAGATGTACAGAATTTAAGCAAAAATAAAGAGGTTTTAGGACGGATACAACACTCAATATGAATTTAAAAGAACTTTAAAAATCACGATTTTGAGACAAGATGGATGCCATATTTCATTTTGAAGTGGGTCACGTGATCTCTTCTTATAATAGTCACGTGATCGCTTCATATAAGAGATGTAATTATTATTTTAATTTTTATTTAAAAAACTACTGAATATATTTTGCTGAAACTTTTTTTATATATTTTATGGGACAATTTGAATATTATCTAAAATTTTCGAAGCAATTTGTGGATTTTAAATCCGCTTGAAAAATGTTTAAAAAATTAGGTCCCATAGGGTTCAATGTATTTCATTTTTTCAACCCGGGTTCAATCCAAAACTAATTGGGTGATATTATTCATTTATATTCCCATAGGTCCCACAGACCGTCTGAACAACATATTAAAATTTCATTTTGATTAAATCATTTTTACGGCAGTTATCGTGCTAACAGACAGACAGACAGACAGTCAGACAGAATGAACAAAGTCATAAATACTTTTCAACTTTGCTGTAAAGTGTTAAAAATTGCTTATGATTTAAAAATAAAGTATTAAATTTTATATTAACTGTGTTAAAAGATAGATGCCTGTTGACCAGGTTTGGGAAAAAAGGGTGTTTGGTTTTTTTAACCAAAATCCATGGTTTAAACAAAAAATAGTGTTTAGATCAATGGGGTTTTAATCAGCTAACCCTACTGCTGATAATTGAAAGGGAAATCTGAAAGACCCCTGTTTACGCCCTATATTACATAAGTTAGCCGAGCATGAGCCTTGAATCTACCACTTTCTTGAATGACTACACCATTCTCTACTACTACTACTACTGTTAAGTAATTAGTAGTAATAATAAGAAGAAAAGCAATTGTTAAGTTTATTAAAGACATAAGAATTATATTATTAAATATATAAAAATATTAAAATTATAATTAAAATTCTTTTTAAATAATTCTTACATATAATATTCAAAATTGTTCCAAAAGTATATATATATATAATTGAATAGGGGAAGCACTATAAGATAAAAGAGATAATTTGGTGGACATTGAGTTAAGCATTGCTGTTTTTCCTTCAGCCAAATTCACTTGCAAAAATATTCCATATTTATTATATTTTTAAGAATTTTACGGAATTAATTTCTAAAAAAACGGTGTCTAAAAATATTACTTGCTGTTTTATCAGAATGAGTAAAATGTCACTTGTACCCAGTTTTTGATTATCCCATTTCTTAAAAATAAAGGATTTCTTCAAAATTAGAAAATTAAATAATCAAAGACTATTTTTCTTCAAAATTATAAAATTAAATAATCAAAGACTTCTTGTAAAGTTACCTACATTTCAAAAAGCAGTGTTGAGAGAATACTACATTTCATTTTCAAATGAATTAGGAAAAAAATGAAAATCGGAAAATTTTCCAAAAATTTTCCATTTCCGGGAAATTTTTCCGACCCACATCTACTGCACACCCTTACTACATATACAGTCCTATAAAAGCATTTCCTATCAATGCTGATGTAAATTTGTAAATGCATCACTTTGGCAAATGTTGTCACGAAGTCAAAAAATGCTAATTCGAGTTTTTGATGGAAGAGCACGTTTCCAGCATCATTGAACTCAAATCGAATGTTTTTGAGGTGATATATGTGTGTGTGGAAGCGATATCTTCTGAGTAAATGGAGCGTTTCGAAAGAAATTTGGTACAAATATTACAATAGATAAATACTGGAACCCTATTAATTTTATACACAATCGAATGTTCGCGTATCCCTCAATTTTCGAGCGAAATTTTGAAAAAATCGTTGAAAATTCATAACCTCTAATAATATTACATAAATTATCACTTCTTATGCAAATTTTCACTAAGAAACGAATGGTATAAACTTTAGAACGATAGCATGGATCGTCCTCAAGATATTGCAAGTTTTACTAATAAATTTATCAAATATATTACAGAAAATATAACAAGAAAGATCAATCATGCTTAAAGCATTGATTATGAAACACTTTCCAACTTCAATGCAATTTTATTTAAACAAGTCTAAAATGCAATACATTCCTCGGTAATATTTTGAAACTTATCACAATACTGCATTAATTTATTATATTTGAAAACTTAAACCTTCATCGAAAAAAATGAACTTCATTCAAATGACGGCATTGAAATATAAATCGCCTGGTTTAAACATCTCTAAAATGTTATACATTCCTCGGTAATAGTTTTAGAATTATCATAATACTACGATAATTTATTATATTTGAAAACTTCATCGAAAACAACTGAAATTAATTCAAATGACGTCATAGAAAAAATAACACGCCTGGATCTCTCTATAAAAACAGGATTTCATTCATACTTTCTCCCATTCATTTCATTCATCACAATACTATAATAATTTATTTTATTTAAACATTTTGTTTAAGACCATGGAGCTACAAAAAATTAAACTCTTTGCTTGAAACTTCATCGAAAAAAATCGTCCTTCTCTTTATGAAATCAATTAATATTTCATTCATATCAGTCATGCCAGACTCCATGGACTAAATTATTGTGTTAAAAAATACAGGAATTCTAATACAACTCATTCTATATATTTTGCTGTTTACATTTTACATAGGTGAAAAATAGGCTTAGTTGTAGAAATAATCAAATTTAGATGAGCATTTAAACTCAAATATATTGTCATTGCGTTGTTTTAGTATGTAGATGCACAGAATTTAAGCAAAAATAAAGTAGTTTTAGGACGGATACAACACTCAATATGAATTAAAAAGAACTTAAAAAAATCACGATTTTGAAACTAGATGGATGCCATACATCATTTTGAAGTGGGTCATGTGATCGTTTCATATCATGGTCACGTGATCGTTTCATATAAGAGGTGTAATTATTATTTTAATTTTTATTTAAAAAACTACTGAATATATTTCGCTACATTTTTTTTTTATATATTTTATGGAACAATTTGAATATTACCTAACATTTTCGAAGCAATTTGTGAATTTTAAATCCGCTTTAAAAATGTTTGAAAAATTAGGTCCCATAGGGCTCAATGTATTTCATTTTTACGACCCGGGTTCCATCCAAAACTAATTGGGTAATATTATTCATTTATATTACCATAGGTTCTGCAGACCGTCTGAACAACATACTAAAATTTCATTTTGATTAAGTCATTTTTACGGCAGTTATCGTGCTAACGGACAGACAGACAGACAGACAGAATGAACAAAGTCATAAACACTTTTCAACTTTGTTGTAAAGTGTTAATAAATCCCGTAATCTCATATGCCAAAGCCGTAACTTATATAACTGAAGAAAAAATATATATCACCATTAATTCATAGAAAAATATCTACCAAATTCTTAATTATTTAAATAGTTCTTTATTATTTAATCTATTCTGTTTAATTCGCATGCTAAGTAACATGATATAATTTTCTTTAATAAATTTTCAGTAAATAATCACCTGCATAATGATAAAATTTAATTTTTCATTTTTAACACTTTACAACAAAGTTGAAAAGTGTTTATGACTTTGTTCATTCTGTCTGTCTGTCCGTTAGCACGATAACTGCCGTAAAAATGACTATATCAAAATGAAATTTTAGTATGTCGTTCAAACTGTCTGTGGAACCTATGGGAATATAAATGAATAATATCAACCAATTAGTTTTGGATTGAACCCGGGTTGAAAAAATGAAATACATTGAACCCTATGGGACCTAATTTTTCAAACATTTTTCAAGCAGATTTATAATTCACAAATTACTTCGAAAATTTTAGGAAATCTTCAAATTATTCCATAAAATATATAAAAAAAATTTCAGCAAAATGTATTCAGTAGTTTTCTAAATACAAATTAAAATAATAATTACATCTTTTATATGAAGCGATCACGTGACCACTTTATGAAAAGATCACGTGACCCACTTCAAATAAAATATGGCATCTATCTTGTGTCAAAATCGTGATTTTAAGTTCTTTCTAATTCATATTTAGTGCTGTATCCGTCCTAAAACCGCTTTATTTTTGTTTAAATTCTGTGCATCTACATACTGAAATAACGCATTTACAATATATTTGAGTTTAAAGGATCATCCAACTTTGAATATTTCTACACCGAAGCCTATTTTTCACTTATGGAAAATGTAAATACCAAAAGATGTTGAATGAGTTGTACAAGAATTGCTGTATTTCTTTAATGCAAAATTATTTAGCTCATGGAGTCTGCAATATAGCTGATATGAATGAAATATCAATTGATTTTACAGAGTACGATTTTTACGATGAAGTTTTAATCATAGAGTTTAATTACTTGTATCTCCATGGTCTTATGTTTTTAAATAAAATAAATTATTAAATTATTGTGATGAAGGAAATGAATGGCAAAATGTTTATCAATGAAGTGCTGCTTTTATAGAGAGAGCCAGGCTTGTTATATTTCAATGACTTCATTTGAATAAATTTCATTTGTTTTCGATGAAGTTTTCAAATATAATAAATTATTGTAGTATTATGACAATTTTAAAAATATTATCGAGGAATGTATCGCATTTTAGAGATGCTTAAACCAGACAATTTACATTTCAATGCCTTCATTTGAATGAAGTACATTTTTTTCGATGAAGTTTTAAGTTTTCAAATAAAATAAATGAATGTATATTGTAATAATTTTAAAAATATTACCGTGGAATGTATCGCATTTTAGAGATGTTTAAATAAAATTACAATGAAGTTGGAAAGTGTTTCATAATCAATGCTTTATGCATGATTGATCTTTCTTGTGTATTAATAGCTCGACAACTTTTGACCTTAGAAATTTGAAGCATGGCAAATGTTACCTACGATGAAGTTGCTAATAACTATTCAAAGTTAAAAAAAATCATCAAGAACTATGGATTTGTGCAGGTAAGGGACAAACACGCAAACAATTAATACAACAAACAAACAGAAACAATCCTGCACATGCATGTAAATTACAAATCTTTACTTATTTCATAGCTCTGTGAATTGTTTTACAATCCCATAGAATTACGTAGAGGAGAGGATATTTTGACTGAAAGAAATATTTCAACACGAAAGATCAATTATACATAAAACTTTGATTATGAAACACTTTCCAACTGCAATGCAATTTTACTTCCATTTTAAGCTGCTTCAAAGTTTGCCATTGACAAAATTAATCTTCATTGAAAAAGACAATACTAGTTACGCAAAATGAACTTTATTCAAATGACGTCATCGAAAGTATAATTTGCGAAGTGTTTACGATGTTTTTGTAGTTAATATTGAGTCACAATTATAATATTTTATTATTACAGAAGCTATACCGTTTGCTTATCTCATATTAAATTAGCTCCACGATATTGTTGTAAATATGGCAAACCATTTTATTTTTAAAATCGTCTGTCTCACTGCTGTTGTTGAGACCCAGACCGTCCGACCTGTCAGAAAGGTGTAAGGTAACAGTTTGGACGGCCGGGAAGTGCCCCCGAATTTAGACCGGAACCCAGTGGGGGAGGCATCCACAGGGACCGTACCCTCCTTCCCCAACCACCAACCTCTCGGAAGGACTTACGGACTCACATGTTTAACGTGATCGTACTCCGCGTGAACACGGCGGCAATTTTAGCAGCGGCGGGAATCGAACCCGGGTCTACCGAGTGCATTTCCCGCGCGCTAACCACTGGGCTACCGCGCACTGTCTGTCTCACTGTGTAAAACCAATGATTATTTCACCCATATCACTTATATTCCAGACTCCAGAGCTAAATTATTTTTAGTGAAAAAAAAATCAGCATTTCTTATGCAACTCACCTTACAATCGCTTGATTTGTTTTCATTCAGTATGCTATAGTTTAGAGTTAAAATTAGGCTCCGTTGTAAGAATAAAGAAAGTTTACTGATCATTTAAAATAAAAACACATTGCAATTGCGTTGCACAGAATTTAGATACACAGATAATAAGCAAAAATAAAGCGGTTTCATGACAGATGGAACACTAAATATACGTTTAAACGATTTTTAAACTTCTACGGGTGACGTGGCCCATATTTTAAATCGCAATGGTTCGCGTGATCTCTTCATATATGGGTGTAATTATTATTTCAATTTTTATTTTAAAAATTATCCAATATAGTTTGCTGAAATTTTTTATACACATTTTGCTTGAAAATTTGAATATTTCCTAACATTTTCGAAGCAATTTGTGTATTTTAACTCCTTAAAAAGTGTTTGAAAAATTAAATCCCACAGGGTTCAATGCATTTCATTTTTTCAACTCTAGTTAAATCTTAATCTAAATTGGTGAAATTATTCATTTCCATTTCCAAACATTCCACAAACCGTCTGAACAACATACTAAAATGCCATTTCGATAACTTCATTTTCACGGAAGATATCTTGCGAACGAACAGACAGACGACAGAATAACCAAAGTCGTAATACACTTCAACTATGAGGAACGTCTTAAAAAGCATATATGTGCGTATGTTTGTGTATGTACGTCAGTGCAAGTAATTATGTGAGTGTGACTGTGTCTCTGCGCGACAGTAAAAGTAAGGACGAATACCTGTACAGATACGAAATTTCAAGTGCAGATACGTTACTTTAAAACCTACAATCCCATTTCATTAAATCCCATCACATGCGGATTATTAAAGATTTATAATCTTATTGCACTACTTCCTAATAGGAAGGTTTGTTGATTCCGAAAAACAGTGGTAGTTTATTGCATGAAGGAATGTGATAATTTGGGCAGCATTGTAGATGTGAGGGATATTTAAATAGTAGTATACAATATTATCACAAAATTGGCAATTAATTTCCATCACCTCTTGTATATACGAACAAAACAATTACGAAGCATAAATTTTACAAATGTGTCTCAACAGTATGGATATGAAGGTACTCTAACCTGCCGAGTTGACTGATAATCCAGATCTTTCTAAATAGCGCAAAACAATGACTGAAATTAAATGTTAAAACTTGAGACATAATCTGCTTTGATTTATATCCTTTTCAAGCCAACGGGGTGGTCGAGCGGTCAAGGCGAGCGTTTTCAAGCGATCGTTCGACCGCCGTGTTGTGGGTTCGAGTCCCACGTAAGGCATGGATGTTGTGTTGTTGGGCGCAGTGTGTTCCGCCCCCCTCTTGTGCGCCTGGGGCAACGTCCTAGGGCGACTAAATGGTTCACGTTCCTGGCCGATGTATAGGCGAATGATGGAAGTCAAGTGCCTGGCCATTTGATTAAAAATATATATATCCTTTTCAAGAAAATACGTAGGTAAGAAAGACCGGCATCAACGTTCTTCAATATACGGTTGCGTTCTCAGACCAGCAATCAATAACAAGTTGTCAGCTTGCTGTAAGGAGAATTAAGATTCGTTAAGGATCTAGCGTAACCTTTGAGCGGAGTTGTTAAAACACAAGCATTTTCACAGTTAAAAATAGTTTGTTAATTTTAAAGTGACCACATCCAGGCGTAAACAACTTACTTAAAGATTTTAAATTGCGCTTTGCACACCTGATCCAGTGACGTTGTTAAACAAATTTGATCCCTCTAGACTTCTAGAGAGCCTGAAAACAAAATGCACTCGTTCTTAATCCCATGCCGTCATATGAGCAGAGTGATGCAAAAATAATTCAGTCATGCTTTGGAATGACACCCCTCGGATTTTCATTATGAAAGGTCATGAAATAAATTTTCAAATATTTATTTACGATTTTTTTTCTGGTTATCAAATGGAACACCAACGAAGAATATGTAATCGCAATTACATTTTATTTCAGCTTGCATAAATTCCAGTTAGAAAGAATGCTCTGCGTTCCAGTCATACAAAAATAAGTTAAAGCACTGAATGGAAGGAGATAAAATACATTATTTCAAAATTCTTTGCCGTGAAATCTTTATAAAATATACATACGTAAGAAGATCCGAATTCTAAAGATGACTTCAGCGACGTTGAACATTACAATGATGAGGGGTGTGTTTAAACAATGTTTTGGCTGTATTTATTTTAAGATTGAATCACAAATCTCTCAAACTACCCATTGATGTTAATAATATACAAACTTACAAAGCGTAAGAAATATCTTGAGTTGAAATTTGAGTAAAAGTAATCTATATATATATATAACTTACTTAAGATGAATTAAAGTAGAATATTTTAAGAGAAATACTAAAGCATGCATAACAAACGAAAGAATTTAATTTCTAACCAGAAAAACTCCAGAAAATGCTAGTCATCAATACGAAAAACCAGAAAACAATCCTTGTAATTTAAAGCGAATATTTAAAAAAATGGAGTGACGAACAAAGGATTGTAGGTAATATAATTGTAAAATCGTCAGAGGGTCACTACAATACACTAGCTTCAAATAGCACATCATTTAATATAGTATATATACGTGTATATATGCTATCGTATACGTATCGTATAGGTATCGTACGTGTATCGTACGTGTATATAAGTAACATGTAACATAGATGAATTAAATTATAATTATTTAAACACAATATGATTACACACAATATGATTATATATATATATATATATATATATATATATATATATATATAATAGTAATAATAATAATAAAAATATTAAAGTCCAATGAAAGAAAAGTGTGAAGATGTAACTCGAAGAACCTAACTTTTTAACTCTCTTGTTTTATTATATATATATATATATATATATATATATATATATATATATATATATATATATATGTATATATATATATATATATATAATCATATTTTGTGTGCCTTTTTGTGTGAGAGTGACAACGGCATTTTGTTAAAAGTGATTTGAATTATGTAATGGAACAAGTACTGCAATTACCCTTGAAAAGTTAGTTGAATTAACATTTAGTGGAAGAACCCCAGAAATATAAAAGGGCAAATCTGATGTGGGTAGAACATCACTTTCCCTACATAATGCAATGAATTTTGCATCTTTTACGGTGAAAAAATAATGTGCAAGATCTACGATACATTGCTTTTAACGTTGAATTGGATATTTGACTACTTTTCTGGATGGTAGCATGTAAAATTTTATTGATAATAATAGCATGGTAATTTTATGTACTGACATTTCAAGCAAATCTAAATTAAGAATTATCTATAGTGATAACATATGTAAATAAAAAATATTCCATTACACAATTTTAATTAATCGACCCATTTGTCGTCACTTTTGTTAATGCAGTGTTAATTTTACAGTTTTTATGATAATTTTGTTAATTTAGCACTATTAAAAGTAGTCAAAATGTTGGCGATAGTTCACACAATATATCGCCAAGAGTTACAAACAGGCGAATAGAAGAGCTTTTCTTATATATAACTACATGACTATTGTCGAATTTTTGGGTATCAAAATACAAATCTATTATACAAAGAAGATTTTTTTCGTGAACGGAAAGAACTAGATTCACGACAATGATGTTAGCAAATATGTCGTGTACTATTTCATGTGGATAGTGAACATATTTCACGATAGTTATTACTTTTTCACTACAATATACTAGCTTCAAATAGCACATCATTTAATATAGTATATATACGTGTATATATATAAGTAACAAGTAACATAGACGGATTAAAATATAATTAAGAGAAATAGTAAAGCATTATATATATATATATATATATATATAATTATTTTATAAATTTATTTGAAAAACGTGCAATATCTCAAGAAAAGTTCAAGCTAATGTTCAAAAGTTTATGTAAGTCGCTTTCTGATAAAAAGATACACAAGAAAAATATTATTTACGTAACATTATTAAAGATTCTAATTTTCAATGATATTTTTCGATTTTTGAATATAAAATTTGGTAAGTTTCTGAGCATTAGATTGCGTTTAAAGTCAATAGGGTTCTAGTATATAATAACTTTAATAATCATACTAAGTATCATGTGAAATTCCCCATTCCTCCATGTGATATCTCACCCACAGTCTCACGAACGGACGGACACACACACACACACATCCGGCCACACACCTAGCTACAGTAAGCCTTTGGATCTGTCGTGTGATCGGGGTTTTTCACAACACACACACACGTGCTCAACACCTCAGAAATGTTCGCTTCGAATTCAAGGATGCTTGAAATGAGCTCTTTTGTCGAAAACTTGAAATTTTCATCCAGTCACAATACTTTATGCATTATACAATGTATTTAGTGAAAGTAAAAACAGAAAAATAAAAATAAAAAAGGAAGACGAAACATCCATTGCTATTATTATTTCAGATAAGTTTTCAAGTCATGGTTTATTCCCCATGATTTATGCTAACAACAAATACTCTAACAAAGCATGATTGCGTTGTAGTCGGGAGTTCCTTTGTGTGCTGCAACATGCTATAAAAAATTACATAAAGTCGAACACTTAATTAGTCTGCAATTATTATTATTATGCTTTTTCGCTTATTCAATGTACAAATAGTAATAACGTCCATGTTTAAAAAAAGGCAAAATTGGGAGCTTATAACAAAATATTGATCTAATTATTAGAATATTAGCTTAAATTGAACTGGATCATGTGTTTTGAAGGAACTTAATTAATTAATCCCTATCCAATACTCTTGTAATAATTTTTTCATTCCGTATGAATAATTCATTTCGGATAGATAATTAGGAAGAAATTATATGAACATGCTGTTAGTAACTAATGAAAAACAAATTAGAAATTGTTGAATTAATTGCAAGAATTTTTTTTATGCATCAATGTATGATTTTTAACATATATGATAAGTTTATAATAGGATGAATAGTTTGACAATAACCGTAGTAGCAATCAAATATTGACAGCCAATATTGGAAATATTGGACCAATATAAAATAGTGGACATTTTGACGGAATTGGCCCAATATTAGCTTAAAAAATTGGGACAATATTGGCTTAAAATATCGGGACGATATTACCCCAACATTTATGTTTCCTTGGAAATATTTACAATGTAACACAAATATTGGCGCATTGGAAGCAATGTAACCTCATTATTTGCCCAATAGTGAGATTACATTGGAAATATTTCCAATAATGCCAAGATATACGATATTAGTAAAATTTTAGACCAATATTAAATGATACTAGGGAAGATCTTGCAATGTCTTCCCAGTGGCGCATTGGTAGAACGTTGGTTGACCATTTTAGGATTCAATTTCCAGTTGGGGTAACAAGGTTCTTTACAATGGCGCCCGAACAAATGGTGCCCCTGTAGGTTAGTGCAAATATGCAGATGTCTGAAAGTGACTCTAGTATGACAAGCACGGATTTAATGGACTCTGGGATATAAAGCGTCGATTTCAAATCAAGAGAAAAACGGTCACGCAGGAAGCTAACCTGGAGCATAAATATAGAATCAGAAAGCTAAGCTGGAGCATAAATATAGAATCAGAAAGCTAAGCTGGAGCATAAATATAGAATCAGAAAGCTAAGCTGGAGCATAAATATAGAATCAGAAAGCTAAGCTGGAGCATAAATATAGAATCAGAAAGCTAAGCTGGAGCATAAATATAGAATCAGAAAGCTAAGCTGGAGCATAAATATAGAATCAGAAAGCTAAGCTGGAGCATAAATATAGAATCAGAAAGCTAAGCTGGAGCATAAATATAGAATCAGAAAGCTAAGCTGGAGCATAAATATAGAATTAGAAAGCTAAGCTGGAGCATAAATATAGAATCAGAAAGCTAAGCTGGAGCATAAATATAGAATCAGAAAGCTAAGCTGGAGCATAAATATAGAATCAGAAAGCTAAGCTGGAGCATAAATATAGAATCAGAAAGCTAAGCTGGAGCATAAATATAGAATCAGAAAGCTAAGCTGGAGCATAAATATAGAATCAGAAAGCTAAGGTGGAGCATAAATATAGAATCAGAAAGCTAAGCTGGAGCATAAATATAGAATCAGAAAGCTAAGCTGGAGCATAAATATAGAATCAGAATGCTAAGCTGGAGCATAAATATAGAATCAGAAAGCTAAGGTGGAGCATAAACATAGAATCAGAAAGCTAAGCTGGAGCATAAATATAGAATCAGAAAGCTAAGCTGGAGCTTAAATATAGAATCAGAAAGCTAAGCTGGAGCATAAATATAGAATCAGAAAGCTAAGCTGGAGCATAAATATAGAATCAGAAAGCTAAGCTGGAGCATAAATATAGAATCAGAAAGCTAAGCTGGAGGATAAATATAGAATCAGAAAGCTAAGCTGGAGCATAAATATAGCATCAGGAAGCTAACCTGAGGTAAAAATAGCAGGCGATCCTCAGTCAGATTATCAGTTGCCCTCCACTCTAACATCTGAGAGTGGAAAATGCAGAGTCCAGTTCGACAATAACAGCTTGCAATTTCATACCAGTAACTCAACGGTAGAACGTCGGCTAGCCAGTTCGAAGACCTAGTATTTGATTCCCGGTTAGGACAGCAAGTTTCTGTATAAGTGAGATTTATCATAAATCTTCAACGGGCAAATGTGTTATTGCATATTTTGAAAAAGTTTCCGTGAATTTTAAGGGTGTGTGTTTATGTCTGTGTTGATTTGGAAATATAACTCAACATACATATGTAAACAATATTGTCTGAAATGTATTTTATTACACAGTTTAATAGATATTATTAGATTGATATTTTCTCTAGAAATGCAATCAAATTTATTTAATAATAATAATAGACTTTATTTTGCCACACAGTATACACAACACATACAATTTATACTTAAATAAGTACACTTGAATAAGTAAATGTATAACAGTGGGGAAAGGGACTGCGGAAAAAGGCGCTTTAGATAGGCCTGACGGGTACACAACCTCCAACCAAACTGGTAACACGCTAGCATTAAAATTATGGTCAGCGGCAAAACAAAAACCGTAACAAAATAAGCAAGAAACAAAATATGCAAGAAAACAAGTAGCAAAGCAAATAAATAACAGGTCGGCAAATCGCTCAGACCTATAACAGAAACATATTTAAGTACTTCTTAAAACTATTTTCATGGTTCAGTGATTTTAAGAAAAGTGGAAAAGAATTCCATAGTCTTGAGCCAGGGGAATTTATATTTAGGTATAAGGTGTTTGTACGAGAAAAAGAGGGTAACAATTAATTCTTATTCCGAGTATTATAAGTATGATCGTGATAAGTATGATCGTGAAAATTAGCGAAAAAGATACTACAATGCTGATTATAATGAATATGCTGAAACATAAACAAAGCCAAATGGCAGTGAAATTCTTAGTAGCTTGCAAAATTTTGTAGCATGAACAAATATTATGGTGATGACTATTAAAATCCATGCAATCTTTAAGAAGATACATATTTATTTTGTAAAATACGAAGCTTATTTTTATTTCTGGTAGCAGTGATTCGCCAAATAAGATTACAATAAGACAGATGAGGAACAATAAAACTGTAATAGAGCATAATTAAAACAGTTTTAGGTAAAAAGCAAGAAAGATCAATCATGCTTAAAGCATTGATTATGAAACACTTTCCAGCTTCAATATAATTTTATTGAAACATGTCTAAAATGCAATACATTCCTCGGTAATATTTTAAAACTTATCACAATACTGCATTAATATATTATATTTGAAAACTTAAACCTTCATAGAAAATAAATGAACTTCATTCAAATGACGGCATTGAAATATAAATTGCCTGGTTTAAATATCTCTAAAATGCGATACATTCCTCGGTAATAATTTTAGAATTATCATAATACTACGACAATTTATTATATTTGAAAACATCATCGAAAACAACTGAAATTCATTCAAATGACGTAATAGAAAAAATAACACGCCTGGCTCTCTCTATAAAAGCAGTATTTCATTCATAAACAATTTTCCATTCATTTCATTCATCACAATACTATAATAATTTATTTTATTTAAAAAATAAGACCATGGAGCTACAAGTAAATAAACTCTATGCTTAAAACTTCATCGAAAAAAAACGTCCTTCTCTTTGTAAAATCAATGAATATTTCATTCATATCAGCTATGCAGACTCCATGATCTAAATAATTTTGTGTTAAAGAAATACAGCAATTCTAATACATCTTATTTCACATATTTTGCTGCTTACATTTTACATAAGTGAAAAATAGGTTTCGTTGTAGAAATAATTAAATTTGGATGAGCATTTAAACTCAAATAAATTGCAATTGCGTTGTTTCAGTATGCAGATGCACAGAATTTAAGCAAAAATAAAGTGGTTTTAGGACGGATACAACACTCAATATGAATTAAAAAGAACTTTAAAAACACCTTTTTTTCACAAGATGGATGCCATATTTTATTTTGAAATGGATCACGTGATCGCTTCATATAATGGTCACGTGATCTCTTCATATAAAATGTATAATTATTATTTTAACTTTTATTTAAAATAATAATTCGTACGTTTTATACCTCCCCGATTTTTATATTACGATTTAAAAACAAATTGACGTGCAATCCAAAGTTTAGAATTTAATTTCAACTCCTGTAAATATCGCACATTGTTCCAATACAAAAAATAATTTCTTAAAGTCATCCGTTTAACAATCATATTTTTTAAACCCGCGAACTGTTAAACATTTCGATGCCGCACTTGGATCTTCTGTATCCACTTTTCCCCTGAGATCGGTTGTAGCAAACGGGGGAAGATAAAAACACACGTCAACAACGCCCTCAATTTTTTGAAGTTCTACTTATATTCGCATGAAAACTTGCATGCGAATTTGTTTTCGCACAGTTTCACTTCAGTTCTCGCTGCGCAAGCGCATTAATTATATAGTCACTGGAAAAATAGTTGAAACGATGAGAGGAGGACATTTATTTTGCAAATGTGTGTGTTGCACTTGGATCCGTCATTATGTTCATTTTAAACTGTCAATTAAAAAAAATGACTTCTTTTACATGGTTACATATATTCTAACGTTTATTATATCCCTGGACTGTGTATTTTTAATTTTTCGATTTTGATTGTCTAAAAGACCGATTTGTTGAGTTTCTTGCAAACACGATATGTATATGAAAACTTTGATCCTAAATTATTTTATCCATTATTGTAGTTTTAATTAATAGTACTACAAGGCTCCGTCCGCTGTGCGCTAACGTTCATTAACTTCCTTAACTGGCTTAGCCTCCTACTCGCGAGCTCCTTCTTTCAGCCTACAACGCAGAGATAATACACCAGTTGAGGCAATCTCTTAATCGCTACTACTCACCAACCTTAAATCTCGTTTCGCGAGCTATACATTTTGCCACTTGTTCTTTGTACAGTGACAAGAAATAGCGTTTCGTTTGTTTAAATCATTAATTTAAATATTACTTATTTTGAAATAACAACAGAGTTCTGCTCGCATACTCTTCGAACTCGGCTTTATATTCACAAAGTCTTGGAACTCGTAATTCCGCCTTCTGTCAACTCATTAATTGTCGATTTCGCTTATTGACCTCTTTCTTCGCTGCAGATACACATATACAATAGGAGTTTCCCGACTCTTGCTTGACTCTCACCAATCCCCGTAACTTGCTACACGAATCCAGAAGCTTTGCATTCTATTCTTTCGATGAGATCTAGAAGCTTTGCATTGTACTCTTCCGATAAGCTCGAGAAGCTTTGCATCCTACTCTCTCGATGAGTTCGAGAAGCTTTGCATCATATTTTTCGATGTCTCGAGAAGCTATGCATCCTACTTTTTCGATGAGCTCGAAAAGTTTTGCATCTTACTACTTTGATGAGCTCGAGAAGCTTTGCATCCTACTCTTTCGATAAGCTCGAGAAGTTTTGCATCTTACTCTTTCGATGAGCTCGAGAAGCTTTGCACCCTATTCTTTCGATGAGATCGAGACGCTTTGCATTCTACTCTTTCGATAAGCTCGAGAAGCTTTGCATTCTACTCTTTCGATGAGATCGAGAAGATTTGCATGTTACTCTTTCGATGAGCGCGAGAAGCTTTGCATCCTATACTTTCGATGAGCTCGAGAAGCATTGCATTTTATTCTTTCGATGAGCTCGAGAAACCTTGCATCTTACTCTTCGATGAGCTCGAGACGCTTTGCATTCTCCTCTTTCGATAAGCTCCAGAAATTTTGCATTCTACTCTTTCGATGAGCTCGAGAAAATTTGTATCCTACTCTTTCAAAGATCACGAGAAGCTTTGCATCTTACTATTTCAATGAGCTCGATAAGCTTTGCATCCTACTCCTTCAAAGAGCTCGAGACGCTTTGCATTCTACTCTTTCGATGAGCTCGAGAAAATTTGCATTTTACTCTTTCGATGAGCTTGAGAAAATTTGTATCCTACTCTTCCAAAGATCTCGAGAAGCTTTGCATTTTACTATTTTAATGAGCTCGAGAAGCTTTGCATCCTACTCTTTCGATGAGCTCGAGGCGCTTTGAATTCTACTCTTTCGATAAGTTCCAGAAACTTTGCATTCTACTCCTTCGATGAGCTCGAGAAACTTTGCAGCTTACTCTTACAATGAGCCCGAGAAGCTTTGTATCCTACACTTTCAAAGATCTCGAGAAGCTGTGCTTCTTACTATTTCTATGAGCTCGAGAAACTTTGCATCCTTCTCTTTCGATGACCTCGAGAAGCTTTGCATGCTACTCTTTCGATGAGCTCGAGAAGCTTTGCATTCTACTCCTTCGATAAGCTCGAGAAGCTTTGTATTCTACTCTTTCGATGAGCTCGAGAAGCTTTGCATGTTACTCTTTCGATGAGCGCGAGAAGCTTTGCATCCTATACTTTCGATGAGCTCGAGAAGCTTTGCATTTTATTCTTTCGATGAGCTCGAGAAACCTTGCATCTTACTCTTCGATGAGCTCGAGACGCTTTGCATTCTCCTCTTTCGATAAGTTCCAGAAATTTTGCATTCTACTCTTTCGATGAGCTCGAGAAAATTTGAATCTTACTCTTTCGATGAGCTCGAGAAAATTTGTATCCTACTCTTTCAAAGATCTCGAGAAGCTTTGCATCTTACTATTTCAATGAGCTTGGAAACTTTGCATCCTACTCTTTCAATGAGCTCGAGACGCTTTGCATTCTGCTCTTTCGATAAGCTCCAGAAATTTTGCATTTTACTCCTTCGATGAGCTCGAGAAACATTGCTTCTTACGCTTTCGATGAGCCCGAGAAGCTTTGTATCCTACTCTTTCAAAGACCTCGAGAAGCTCTGCATCTTACTATTTCAAAGAGCTCGGGAAACTTTGCATCCATCTCTTTCGATAATATCGAGAAGATTTGCATGCTACTCTTTCGATGAGCTCGAGAAGATTTGCATGCTACTCTTTCGATGAGCTCGAGAAACTTTGCATCCTACTCTTTCGATGAGCTCGAGACGCTTTGCATTCTACTCCTTCGATAAGCTCGAGAAGCTTTGCATCTCTACTCTTTCGATGAGCTCGATAAGCTTTGCATATTACTCTTTCGATGAGCGCGAGAAGCTTTGTATCCTATACTTTCGATGAGCTCGAGAAGCTTTGCATTTTACTATTTCGATGAGCTCGAGACGTTTTGCATTATACTGCCTCAATAAGCTCGAGAAGGTTTGCATTCTACTCTGTCGATGAGCTCGAGAAACTTTGCATTTTACTCTTTCGATGAGCTCAAGAAGCCTTGCATCTTACTCTTCGATGAACTCGAGACGCTTTGCATTCTATCTTTCAATAAGCTCCTGAAACTTTGCATTCTACTCTTTCGATGAGCTCGAGAAAATTTGCATTTTACTCTTTCGATGAGCTTGAGAAAATTTGTATCCTTCTCTTCCAAAGATCTCGAGAAGCTTTGCATTTTACTATTTTAATGAGCTCGAGAAGCTTTGCATCCTACTCTTTCGATGAGCTCGAGGCGCTTTGCATTCTACTCTTTAGATAAGTTCCTGAAACTTTGCATTCTACTCCTTAGATGAGCTCGAGAAACTTTGCATCTTACTCTTACAATGAGCCCGAGAAGCTTTGTATCCTACACTATCAAAGATCTCGAGAATCTGTGCTTCTTACTATTTCGATGAGCTCTAGAAACTTTGCATCCAACTCTTTCGATGAGCTCGAGAAGCTTTGCATGCTACTCTTTCGATGTGCTCGAGAAGCTTTGCATCCTACTCTTTCGATGAACTCGAGAAGCTTTGCATGCTACTCTTTCGATGAGCTTGAGAAGCTTTGCATCCTACTCTTTCGATGAGCTCGAGACGCTTTGCATTCTACTCCTTCGATAAGCTCGAGAAGCTTTGCATTCTACTCTTTCGATGAGCTCGAGAAGCTTTGCATGTTACTCTTTCGATGAGCTCGAGAAGCTTTGCATTTTATTCTTTCGATGAGCTCGAGAAACCTTGCATCTTACTCTTCGATGAGCTCGAGACGCTTTGCATTCTCCTCTTTCGATAAACTTCAGAAATTTTGCATTCTACTCTTTCGATGAGCCCGAGAAAATTTGCATCTTACTCTTTCGATGAGCTCGAGAAAATTTGTATCCTACTCTTTCAAAGATCACGAGAAGCTTTACATCTTACTATTTCAATGAGCTCGAGAAGCTTTGCATCCTACTCCTTCAAAGAGGTCGAGAAGCTTTGCATTCTACCCTTTCGATAAGCTCCAGAAACTTTGCAGTCTTCTTTTTCGATGAGCTCGAGAAACTTTGCATCTTATTCTTTCGATGAGCCCGAGAAGCTTTGTATCCTACTCTTTCAAAGATCTCGAGAAACTTTGCATCTTATTATTTCAACGAGCTCGAGAAGCTTTGCATCCTACTCTTTCGATGAGCTCGGGAAATTTTGCATCCTACTTTTTAGATGAGCTCGAGAAATTTTGCATCTTACTCTTACGATGAGCTCGAGAAGCTTTACATCCAACTCTTTCGATGAGCTCGAGAAGCTCTGCATCCTACTCTTTCGATGAGCTCGAGAAGCTTTGCATGCTACTCTTTAGATGAGATCGAAAAGCTTTGCATCTTACTCTTTCGATAACCTCGAGAAACTCTGCATCCTACTTTTTCGATGATCTCCAGAAGCTCTGCATCCTACTCTTTTGATAAGCTCGAGAAGCTTTGCAGCTTACTTTTGCAGCTTTCGATGAACTCGCTTCGCGGGCTCCTTATAGCCGACTGCTGCGCAGGCGTATAACGCTGGTTAGAGCCGTCCCCTAATCCATGAAGCTCACCAACTGACAGAAATTTCTTCGCGAGCTCGATTGGCGGCCACTCAACTTGTTCGGCGTACACGAAAGCCTTTTTATACCCTGCACGCTTCTACTTACTAAGCTAAGGGATTTTTCCCCCTGTGTATTGCCGATCATTTGTCGCCAATACTCCCTTCGCAAGCGCTTTCATTACACCTGCGTAGCAGCCTTACACACAATGGGAGCCTTTTGCAAGCATTATTGCTTTGAAAAATTAGGATTCATTGTTGAAAATGCTGTTGCCATTTCAAAAGAAAAAGTATTTAAATGAAACTCTGAATAACTAACTTATTTCTTATTCTTTAAATCAATAATTTAATCATTACTGTTGTTGTAATAGCAACAGAATTTACAACAAAGATGGATTAGATTTAAAGATACAACTAAGAAAATAAAATTTTCATACAAAAGTAGTGTAATTTTTTATTTTATTTAAAAATTGTATAAAAAAGAGAAATATTTATTAGATTACAACCTATAGAGAAGACGACACATGACAACATATTCTAATTTATCATGTCAAATTGCACATCATTTGATGCCATATGTCCTTGAGAGAAAAGATCTCTATTATAAAATGATTTGGTCAGCGGCTAAACCGAACTTTTTTTTAATGTAGAAAGATAGTATGCATATGTAATCACAATAAATATCTTTAGACATAAATTATATGATTATGTTTTATTTACTCATTTGAATATTTGAAACTTTTGATATTGATTTAACTTTAACTGTTCAATTATTTTGACATAAGCCAATTGGTTAGCTAATTTGAATTAGAAATATTTTTAATTTTCTATCTGTTCAGGCTGTGTGTCAAAGCAAATATTTTTATATTATTTATACTTTGGGATGAATATATTATTATTTTATTTCTACTGATTTTAATGCGCCTTCAAATACATTAGTTTATAGCATTTTAAAAATATTTAGTTTATTTGATAATATAAAGAGTAGATTGTTTTAGTCATGAAACATTGACGTTACTTACCATGTTTTACTTTTTAATCATTTAAAGCAAAGTATTTGATTCATAAGGCTCATTATTTTTGTAGTTATGTTAAATTTTAAGTAACACTAAGAATATTAGTTTCATAAATTTTGAATTTTAAAGAGCTGAAATTTCTTTTGATTTTTGTCTAATTTGCTAATTACATTTTTAACTATAAAGTGGTAGGCGCAAAGAAATTTATTTTTTGTCACAGAATGGACAGAAGCTTTGACATTTAAGTTTTAAATGCTATATGTTAATTTTGAAAGACAGAATATATATATTTTTCATTTATCCTTACAAAACTAATTTGTATATTTATGAATAAAATTATTTATTCGAGTATGTTTAAGCCCTTAAAATTTTTTCTCTACTTTTACTAGCGTTAAGGAATATATTAAAAAGGTATATGTTAAAAGTAATTTTTGCACTATTTCATAACTGGAGATAAGATATTGGGTTTTTATTTTCGTAAAGGAAAAGTTAACTTATTTAACTAATATTTAATTTTTATTCTAATCTTCTTAATAGTAAATAAAACACTTCTTTTATGAATATAGAAATGAATATTTGAAAATAAATCTATGAAAAAATTGATTTTTTATCAATATGAAAATATTGTGAAGATTTTAAAACAAATTTAGAAAATAATAATACAATTTTGAGGTTTCGGCATTTGATGAGATACATTCTATAATCTTATGCTGAATTTCTTCATAAAAATAAATATTATTTCCCGTTATATGAGAATAGATAGACAAATTATGTTATACAAAATTTAGGAGAAAAACAATTTGCAATTAAATCAATTTCGCATAACCTTTGAGAAAACATTCTATACTGAAATCTATTATTACTACTGCAATATTTGAAGAAAATTATTCTATTCTGCAAAATCTAGCAGAAAATAATTTCGTTGTCATTA
The DNA here is from genome assembly GCA_951213105.1 of Amaurobius ferox. Lineage (NCBI taxonomy): Eukaryota > Metazoa > Arthropoda > Arachnida > Araneae > Amaurobiidae > Amaurobius > Amaurobius ferox. The sequence continues at coordinate 125,606,133 of OX578137.1, forward strand.
AATTTTCTTGGAAGACAGGAAAAATCTAATAAAACGGGAGGAAAAACTAATAGTGCAACATGGTGCGACAGTGCAGTGGTGTTTCCTTGTCATACCTGGGTCAAGCACACACTGCGCATGCGCAGAATTTCGCATTTACATTAGCCCAATGGAAGCTTCCTGTCTTTATATGTATATTCCTTGGTTGTAAGCGACTTCTGCGCATTCGTCAAACTTTTTCTTCAAATTTTTATCTTTAGTTTATGCTTTGTTTATGCAATTTTCGTATCGAAGCCATTTTAACTTGCTTTGTATTATTCAAGCAGCGGGGATTTATTTGATAATGAATAAGTAGTGACAGCTAATTTAGGACCCGGGCGAAGCAGGGTAATTCGTTCTAGTACATAATAAAGGAGGATTTCAATTTCTGGCTGTCATGGGACATGTCCAGAGAAGAAATTAAAAAGAAAATAATTATGCACATCAGAATGCAAGCACAGAAAAATGCTGCTGAAAATTGCATTTTTTAACGGTTCAAGTTCTTCTTGTTGTTATTGTGGCGTTTTTCTTTAACAAGCTTTCAAGCCACACCAGATAACCTATTTTGTTGATACTTTTCATTTTTCTGCTTATGATACAAGGATGTGTATTTCAAAAGGAATTTGAATGTTGGCCAATAGTAAGTTAAATGACTTTTAGACTACCTTCCATTTAGGGCACGTTTTGAATTCAGCTACAAAATTGGTTGAAACCTGTAACAAATTCAGTACAGAGATGTTATATTTACAAAATTTGTAATTCGGCCTGCAATTGCTCTTATTAAAGGGAAATTTATCCCCAACATGTGTTGACTCACGCCAATCTTGCGTGTTACATTTCGTTTCGGATTTACTGGACTGTTCTTCACTCTGCTTTCTAATTGGCTCTCTAATGTGAACTCTTAATCCAGATCTCGGTTATTTATACCCTTTATTTCTTTCATTTGCGCCCATTTTGTACTCATTCTGCTCCTCGAACTACGTCATGGAAGTGATAGTGTTAGGTTGTCCAAACGCTTCGCTTTTAGCGGAGAGTGATGTCCATCTAGCGACTAACAACTACGACAAAAATGGCGGGAGTATGGATTACTCCGGTCTTGTGAATCCATTGCAAGGAAGTGTGGATGATGAAACTATCTCTGGAGAGTTAACTCTAACTGAACTACAAAAGTTCGTGATTCGTTTGGAATAATCAACGACAAGATTATGATCCTTGACTTGAAAGTAGATAAAACTCCAGAAGACCTAGCCATATAAAAGAAACTGCATCATCAAACTGATGTAGCGTTCAGTGATGTGGAAAAGATGGCGGCCATGTTGAAAAGAGGTAATTTTGATTCTGATGCTCCTTCTATTTCTGATAGCAATTCTAAGGCTTCGATGGGCAATGTTGATGTAAATGTTCTAAATAGTAATATTGTCGATAATAATAATGTAAATATTGTAACTAGTAATATTGTTAATAATAATATAAATAATGCTACTAATGTAGGCACGGTAAGCAATAATGCGGTGGATAATATGTTCAAAACGATGAGCAGGACAAGCAGTAATATTGAAAATGTAAATAATAAAGCTGGTGCTAGTGCAAATATTGTAAATAGTGAATCATCTAAGTGTAAATTTCGAAAATCAATGCAAAATATTGTAAATAATAATTCTAATCTCTCCGAAGTCACGGAGAATATTGCTAATATTGAGATTAATGAAAATGATCCTAAAGAGCCTAAAGGCACTAAAAACGGCCACTAGAGCCAACCGACCCTGATTTTTTAACCGCTGAAGGTTTCACGGTTGTTGAAAGAGCTAAAAATAAAAAGAATATAATTCATCTCTCGCTCAGTAATCGCAGCCAGGGACATCGGGTAAGGCTGATCCCCCTCTAGAAAAGACGAAAGAACCGTCAACTAGGATCCCTCTGCTACTGGTAAATTCAGGACACGACGATTGGTCTTCAGTACTTCCGATACTGAGAAGATACGCCCTATATCAACGATGTAGGCAAAACCGAGGTTCTTTCAGGATTATTGTAAATACTGGAGGCCAGTATAGGGCCTGCACCAATTTTATGAAAGCTTAAGGAGTGCAATTTAAGACCTTCCGCCTGAAGGAAGTCAGGCCCCCTAAAAGTTGTGATCCGTGGACTACCAATAGCCACCAAAATCGAACAAATAACAAATCACGTCACAGAATCCGGATATTCTGTCATTAGTAATATCACAATGACCAAAAGAAGTAGTATAGATCCTCTACTCCTATATTATTTACAGATTACATCCGAGCCTAACTCGGCGTTGGTTTATAATATAACTTCCCTCTTGGGCACGGAAGTGAAAATTGAACCCTACACAGGGCGCAAAAGCATGATACCACAATGCATCGCTGTAACACGTGTGCGCCGTACAGGGTCTCATCCCGTCAATGATTGCAAGGCTATGTACCTCTGCTGCTCAAACTGAAGCAGCGATCATGCAGCTAACTGGCGCGGTTGCTCGAGAAATCCGGGCAACACTTCCAAACTCAAGAGCCGTAGGGACTCCCAATTTTGCAAGAAAGGTGCTCCCCATACACAATACCAAAGTGGGCAAAGTCAACCTGCTCAATATTCAAATGTAACCAACAGTTTTTCATATTCCGCTATAGTCACTGGAAAACCCATAGAGCAAAGTCTACCAAAACCAAATCCCGTGGTCCCAGAGGTCGCAGAAAATTCGGCTACCAAAATTGATTACACCACGGTGCTTTTGACTGTTATTAATATCAGAGAACCCCAAAATATGGAAATTTTGCTTCAGGCTTTTAAAGAAACCTTACCGGAAATCGAAACTGCGACTTCGAGTATTCAGATGATCTGGATCATCTACGAGCGCTATGACAGGCTCGTTGCATAGGTTCCCACCCTGTTTCCGTTCGCTCTTTGAGCAAGAGCCATTAACTTGCAAACTCTCAAGATTGGTATTTGGAACGCTAATGGTTTGCGTCCAAAAATCGATGAGGTGCGTGATTTTGCTACTAATAACGACTTTGGCATTTTCTGTATAAGTGAAACCCATCTCCCACCTGGCAATACCCTAAAGATTGTTAACTTTTCGGTTTACTTTCCGTACAGAGCACCGAACCCTACTTGGAGTTATCTGAGGGGGGGGGACTGCACTGTACGTCAAAAATGATATACCCCACCACAACATTCGCATTCCGTCTTTCTCCCACTTGGAGGCAACCGCCGTCAAAATAATTATTCCAAATTTTGTTCCATTTATCATTGCTTCAGTTTACACACCTCCTATTAAAACTTCTCCGTTCCCCACCGGTGAACTGGAAGCGCTTATTAGACTCAGTAGTAATATGATCATTGCTGGTGACCTAAATTATCGCCATACTTCATGGGCCAAGTTTTCGAATAAGTATAGTGATGCTCGACTGGTTCACTGGCAAGTAATCGACTGGTTCAGCGCGGCAACCTCAGGATTGTATCTCCACAAACTCTAACCCACTATTACACAAGACACATTCAAAGTATTCTTGACATGGCCATATTTAGACAAATACCTTATAATTATGTGATCAGAACAATTGAAGAGCGTGATTCTGATCACTCACCTGTGGACTTGACCCTTAACTTTCAAAAAAATTCTTTAGACCAACCGGTTCACTACGTACAAATTCGAATAACTTCCGTTATTTACGTATTCAAACTAGCATCCCCCCACTTAAAATTACCAGCACGAACCATATTGAAAATAACGTCCAAAAATGATTCATGTACTACTTGAGGCAACTACTGCTGCCTCAACTCCTAAAACTATCCCTCCAATTGTCGCTTGCTCCCGAGTGAGATTAAGGCCAAATTTAAGCAGCTTAACCGTCTACGGAAAGATTGGCAGAGCATTAAATATCAGGCTTATGGCGCAGATTATTATTGACTAAGAAACGGGATCAAGGCCCTCATTGGTGTACACAACCAACAACGCTGGAAAACACACATTGAGGTTATTAACCCTACTGCTGGCAGTCTCTGGCAAAAAGCTAAACAATCGAAAAATATTAGATCACATATACTGCCCATTAACGGCCAACATGGACTCGCCCAGACTGAGGGGGGGGGAAGCTAATGCTATTGTAGACAGCTTGGAACTCCAGTTTTCCCCACACACGGATCCTAACTTCATCCATCTATACCCAAAATATGAAATTGAAACACAGCTGACCAATACAACTGCACTACATGCTCAAACACAAATTAACCTCCAGAGGACATCACTGGCTAAAGTCTTATCTATTATACACAAGCTCAAAATTAAGAAATCTCCTGGTATTGATCGGGTTAGCAACCGCATCATTAAAAACCTTCCCCTTTCCTATGTCAGCTGAATCGCCGCTATAGTAAACAGAATGCTAGAGCATCGCTATTTTTCCCCCAAAAGCTAGAAAACTGCCACCGTGATCCCTCTTCTAAAATCAAATCACGATAACTCTCTTCCCGAGAGTTATCATCCAATTTGTCTACTCTCCAGATTGTCTAAAATTTACGAACTTGTATTGCTTAAGAGATTGGATAGTTTCTGCAGATCTCACCAAATTCTTATTCCTGACAAACACGGCTTCCGATCTGCTCATTCCACACAGACCCAGTGTATGCGTCTAGTTGAAACTATACAAACCAACTCTAGCAACTGACAGTACACTGGAATTGTGTTCTTGGATATTATGAAGGCCTTTGACAAGTGCTGGATCCCGGGATTGATTACCAAGTTGTTGCGGCTTGGTTTATCAACCAAATTACTCACTATCATTAACTTGTATTTCAATAATCGTTCTTTCCTTGTTCAAGTTGGTACATCCATCTCCTCATCCCGAGCGATCAAGGCAGGATTTCCGCAGGGAGAGAACCTCAGTCCCCTGCTTTTCAATCTTTACATAAACGACATACCTCATATTCCACAGGTGAAACTCTGCATTTTTACAGATGACACCGCAACCATTGTCTGCTCTGGTTCTCCTCTCAACACGATCAACACACTACGAAACTATATCACACACAGCCTTGAACGTTGGCTCGTACAATGGAAAATCAAAATTAATGCTTCCAAGTCTAACGTTGCTATTTTTAAACCTCACTACAGTTCAATCTCTCATAAATTTCAAATCAAAATCTTTAATGAAAATACCCCATTCAACCACTCAGTAAAGTACTTGGGCGTCACACTAGATGCTCACATGACTTTCAGCACCCATTAATATTTAAAAACCCAATCTGCCAACACAATTATTAGATCCCTTCACCCCTTGCTCTGTAGGGGCCACCCCTTTACCTGGAGAACAAGCTTCTCCTCTACAAACAAATCATCGCACCTACGGTTTTATATGCCTGTCCCGTTTGGGGCACAGTTTCAAAACCTCATATTGTGAAACTGCAAGTTATCCAAAATAGATTTTTACAAATGATAACCAATTCTCCATGGTTTGTCCAAAACTAGGTTATACACCATGATCTTAAACTCTTTGGCATTGAAGAGCATATTAGGTTAATCACCCAAAATTTCCACATTAATAAATTTGAGAAACCCTGTATGGCACATATCGATCTAAATTATAACCTAAAACCAGTGGACAGGAAACGTAGTCACATCATCTCTGACCCTAGAAGAACCTACTTGTCCAGAGCTAAGAGAGCTCGGCTGCCTGACCTGCCTACAACAGTGTAACTCAATGTTCGGACTTGAGATGATAATGTTGTCTTTACATCATTTATCATCTCACCCTTTAACCTCGTGACCTTTGAATAAGATATGGCTACGATGAACCCCGCGAATATCACACTTGGAAACCATCTTATTTCAGGGAGATCGCTCCCAGTATATTCTATTTTCTCCAAATTCTTTATTTTGCCTATCTTGTAACAACTGTTGTCCTTCGCCCAAGGTACTTTTGACTGCAGCCGAAGCCAGCAAAAGACTGCAAATTCTCATCAAGCATCCATCCAGATAAAGGAATGCTCCACATCCATCAATAACTCCAAACTACGTTCAAGATCTCTAGTTTCGATGTGGGGATACGTGCGTTTTATCACAGGTGCCCCAAAAAGAAAAATGCCTTGGATACTATTTTGTATTTTGACTTTGGGTTTGTTGAGTTCTCTTGCGCTAACGAAGGGGATCCATGGAATCCTCTAAACATCTTTATTGTGCATTATTATATTATTTGTTCTTAAATACGCTGCTCAAGTTTTCCTTATGAAGAATAATGATCCAATAATAATTGATTAGTAAAGTTGTATTAGTAACATATCTCTTTAAGATAATAAAAAAATGACTAGAGGTTATAAAATTATTAAAACGGTACGGAAATTATTAAAAATATATGAACAAATTTATTGGAAAACCCAAACATAGGGTCTACATGCAATTTTGTTTTTAATTTTGCAGTCACTAAGAGGAGAATAAAGGAATGATGAAAATATGAAGTGGTTCTTTTTTTGCTGAGTTCTCCATAAACTAATAAACGAGTGCATCTCAACTAATTTTCAGATATGCATCAACCTAATTCAAACACAGAAATAAATCAGTATAGAAAACATCATTGTAGAAACGCTCGTGTAGCAAATTCCGCTCACCAACCGGTCACCAAATTGTCACCAACATAATCCTGCTCTCCAACATAAACCCTCACTTGATTCGATTCGCGGATTTTCAGCTGTCCAAACGATGTGCTATCAATTGAGCTACTAAGATTATAAAATAATTTATTTATGTGATTGAAGTGAATACTATAGCTGTGTTAATTTTGATGTCACTTTTCTCAAAATATTTGAAATTTTTTAAACGTTCCCGCGTAGATCCGTGAGCTAAGCCGTTTTTTCCTAAAACAAAATTACTATCCTATTCAAAGTGAGTGAAAAACAGAATAGTTAGAGAAATACAAATATAACTTCCTACTACTTGGGATATTTTCTTAGAATCGAAGCTTTAAGTTAATTATATTAGAAAATATATTTTCCTAGTCGTTTGAAAATTAAATTGAAAATTTTATGGTACTATTAAATTATAATTATGTACTTTCTAGTAATATCTTTACATTTTAAATTTTAATTATATACTTAATTCTACAGATGAAATTATTTCAAAACTACATGTATAAAATATAAAATTTCTTACTTTAATACTTCAGAGAAAAGGGTATTTAAGACAATGAAGAAAATTTACTTTCAATATGATTTTCAAAATATCTCATTAAAATCCTGTAATCTCTTGAAAACATTTTTTAGAAATTTCTTATTTTAACAATTTTGTGAAGCATTAATAATTCTGTTATATCTAAATTATTATTTTCATGAATTACTTATATAGAAAATTCTAGAATTTATCATTTGTAGCGTCCCGGATGTTGCTGAAAATATTTATTTTGTATGCATTTCAATGGTTATGTTAGTTTTAATCATTTTCATTTTCATAACATGTTTAAATATAATTATTTGAACTTATGTTTTGAAACTGAGTTCAAACAATCTGCAGATTTAATTCATTTCGAAGGTTTAATTCGCAGTTATTATAACAAATATAGTAGTGGGTTATCACATCTGTGAAACAATCACACATATTTATTGACCTTCCGGACGACCATCTTGCTGCTCACGTCCTCGGATGAGTCGGTCGTTCTGGGCTTTCGACATATTTATTGACCTTGAAAGTTTTTGAATGCACAATCGTTTCAGTCTGTTTCCTTTCTGAACCAACTTATACTGACAATTCATGCCTGTACAGTACTACGTGATTTAACATATCGAAGACATTCCAAGCAACCTTTTCAAATAGGCTATTACGCCCCATTAGTCTTCACGGTTGTTTGACCAACATTATCCGGGTCGTTGTATAGGATGTAGGGGTCCGATAGAACGACCATCTACGTGCTCCTTAACAGCTGTGCCATTTCTTCCTATGTGCCTTTTTTACAGACTCTGTCTACAAATTAAAGGTGAAGTTTCTCATTGAGCTTAAGAAATACATCCCTCTAGCCTTCTTGTATATAAAACCTGCAGTATGTGACGTCCCTGGTTACTTTCCTTATCTATATAATAAATGGCAATGCATGTGTGTGTGTCTGTCCGTCTTATACACTATACGTTCAGCGACCGCGCGTCGGAGAGCTACGAAATTTGGCAGAGACCCGGGGTAGGTGGGAAGGGGACACGTGAAAATCGATTTTTAAAATTTTAATTATTTTTTTTGTTATTTGATGTTTTATGCGATTTCGACCGTTTTTTGCATTTTTGCCCTTTTTTCTCCACGATCCAGACGTCGTAGAAAACAACAAATCACACCACCGGAAAGAACAGAGAATTGCGAGTAAAAATATATTAATTTTAAATCTCAGAGACAAATTCTAATATTTTTTTAAGATGTTAAAACAAAAGTCACTTTTGGCTCAGAAAAACGATTTTTGGTTTATAAATTCTCGCATAGTAAAAAGTACTCATAATTTCGACTAATAATTTACATTTTCATAAAGGTCAAATATCTGGCATTCTTACAAGTCTAATTTGGTCAAGAAATATTCCGTATTGCCCACAGGATCGGGATTTTAAGATTTTCCGAATTCCAAATTCTCGGCGATCCCCTAAAGCATTTCTTAACCGGCGTTTCTCCCCCGCAGAAGCAGGGAAGGTGGTGGGTGGGGACGTCAAGGTGAAGGTGACGTCACGGTTCTGAGTATGCATAGCTATGGGTGGGACAATAAGAAACCGAATTAGTGTTTGCTTTCCGTTTCCCGCGCTTCCGGTTTTAAATGAATTAAGAGCTTAACATATGTATTGTAGTAATTAATATATTTATATTTTAAATGATGGAACGATATGGATTTTTTAAATGGATATTTTAATTTTGGGATATTTTAATTTTATGGATATTTTAAATGATGGAACGATGGATATTTTACTTTTAAGGATATTTTAAATGATGGAACAATGGAATGAGGATGATGGAATTAAGAGCTTAGCATATGGTCATTTTAAATTGTAAATTAGCTCGCGGGAAGTTAGCGGTAGGCCCTGGTTCGATTCCCGCCACTGCCAAAACTGCCGCCGTGTTCACGCGGAATACGATCACATTAAACATGTGGGTCCGTAAGTCCTTCCGAGAAGTTGGTGATTCGGGAAGGAGGGTACGGTCCCTGTGGATGCCTCTCCCACTGGGTTCCCGTCTAAATTGGGTGAAAATAAAGAAAGTTGCAAAAGGCGAGGCAGACCAGTGGTTAGCGCGCGGGAATTTCACTCGGTAGGCCCGGGTTCGATTCCCGCCACTTCCAAAACTGCCGCCGTAATCACGCGGAGTATGATCACGATAAACATGTAGGTCCGGAAGTCCTTCCGAGAGGTTGGTGGTAGGGGAAGGAGTGTAAGGTCCCTGTGGATGCCTCTCCCACTGGGTTCCGTTCAAAATTGGGTAAATAAAAAGAATGTTATGGAGATTGTCGCGGAGGGCGAAGTAGCCCAGTGGTTAGCGCGCGGGAATTACACTCAGTAGGCCCGGGTTCGATCCCCGCCACTGCCAAAACTGCCGCCATGTTCATGCAGAGTACGATCATGTTAAACATGTGGGTCCGTAAGTTCTTCCGAGAGGTTGGTGGTAGGGGAAGGAGGGTACGGTCTAAATTGGGTGAATAAAAAGAAAGTTATGGAGATTGTCGCCGAGGGCAAAGTAGCTCAGTTGTTAGCGCGTGGAAATTGCACTGGGTAGGCTCGGGTTCGATTCCCAAAATTGCCGCCATGTTCACGCGGCGTACGATGACGTTAAACACGTGGATCGGTAAGTCCTTCTGAGAAGTTGGTGGTAGGGGAAGGAGGGTACGGTCCCTGTGGATGCCTCCCCCAATGGGTTCCAGTCTAAATTGGGTGGCACTTCCTGGCCGTCCAAATAGTTACCTTACACCTTTCTGGTGGGTCGCGCCAGCGAGTTTGCCACGGTCAGAATTTTCAAGGGTAGCGAACAGGCTGGTCGCCAACGGCGGCTAGTATACAATAATGTATAAGGAAAGTGTTGTGACGGAGTCGAAAATTCGAATTCGAGTTTTCGACAGGAGAACATATTTCAAGCGTTCCTGATCACGAATCGAACATTTTTGAGGTGATGTCTGTGTGTGTGCGTGTGTGTCAGTGAGTCTGTGGACACGATAACGGACGAACGAATGGACCGATTCGAACGAAATTTGGTACAAAAATTAGAATCCGTGAATATTGGAAGCCTATTGTTTTTATACGTAATCGAATGTTCAGAAACCACCTAAATTTTCGTGTGAAATTTTGAAAAAATCATCAAGAAATCAAAACCTCTAATAATGTTACGCAAATAGACATGTATTATGTAATTTTTCATTGGAAAACGGTTAATATAAATTTTAGAACGCTAGCATGAACCGTTCTCGAGATATTGCACATTCTTCAGATAAATTCATCAAAAAATCAAGTAAAATAAAAAATATATTAACTGTTAAGAAACATGTTCACTTTCCATATGTAATAGCATGCGACAAATTGAGTGATATCGTACTTGTGAATCTAACTCGTTCCATTCACGAGAAAATATACTTTGAGTATTACTTTTGTATTTGAACGCCAATATCCATTATCTGCTGTAAGAATAACTTATTTCTCCGTCCATAACGCTTGGCGAGATTGTAGCGACGAATTTGGCGGAGTGTCGCCAACTTGGTGACTTTTTTATTGTAAAATTAGTAAATCCATTGCATTATATAAGGAAAGTCATGTGCTGTCCACATCAGACTTTTTAAATTTGTGAAGAACCTTGCTTCTCGAACCGGGAATCGAACAACAGATCTTCGTACTGGCCAGTCAACGCTCTACCTTTGAACTTCTGAGATGGAATTTCAAACTCTTATAATCGAAGTGGACACTTCAAATTACATTATAATCTAGATATACAATGTCAGTTCAACTAAAGAAGCATACCTATAAGTGTATTGGCTATGTAGAAACACACTTTTTCTGTTTCAATACAGTTTAATAAATGTTATAAATTCTTATCTATCGTAGTTTTTACATAAATCTATCATGAAGTTGCATACATATATTTTTATAAACGTTCTGTATACAGGATTAACTAGGAAAGTATTTAAGTAGGCCAATAACTTAATAAATAAAGGTATATGAGTGCAAACATTTGGTCTATTGATAGTAAAGTGACTAAATCCGATTGAGTAAATGTGATTGCAGCGCCTCTAACTTATAATTTAACCCTTATGTCAATTCTCAAACTCTCTACTCGTTCACTGATCGAATACTTGAGCATTTTACTACAATTTATCTATACTACCTTTTTTCTTAGAATGTACCTATCCCTTCTTCGCATAACAACAGCGGGATAACATGTGAGCTACAATATGCGTCTGCAGCAAGTTCACTTACGTAAAAAAATCCAAATTTTCTCATAGAATATGCACAGAAATACCGGTTATTGGTTAAATGCATAAAACTGTTCGATATGTTTCTGTTAGAACTAATAATTTTTCTCATAGAAAATATACAGGGGCGCCCTGTCATTGGTTAATGGTATAAAAATATTTAATAACCGAAAATAAAAAAATTTGATGTGGGCAACACATGACTTTCCTTATATAATGCAATGAATTTACTACTTTTACAGTTAAAAAAATGTTATTCTTATAGTAGATACTTATATTCTTTCTAAGATATTGAATGTTCTTCAATTATAATTAGTCGTCATTTCATTGATTTAGCGTCATTTTTATCTATTTGGCGAGATTTTTGTTAATTTGGCAACAATTAAAAATGTCGCCAAGATGGCGACATTCCGCTAAATTCGTCGCCAAAATCTCGCCAAGCGTTATGGACGGAGAAATAAGTTTTTCTTACACCAGATAAATTACTATTGGTGGAGCCATAAAATAAAATATTACGAGAGTTACTGCAGTTAATTAGAAGAAAAGTTTTATCGAACACGGGATTAAAATTATCGATGATAACAAAATGGGAATGAACAATAGAATGAATACCGACAGTCCGCTTAGGGCTACCAATATAGAACTTATATTTATTTTCGGGAGATAAAAGGGGGACAACATTGGCGTGTTTCCATACATTTTAATTAAAATAATAATGTTTACAATTTTTTTTAAATTACACTAATAACACTAATACATCAAATAATGGGGATGTAAAACGATTTCGATATATTTCTATTAGAACTAACTCTTGTTCTTAGAAAATGTTCAGGAGTACCCGGTTATCCGGTCATTTGTTAAAAGCATAAAACATGTTTGATGAACGAAACTAAAATAATCGGTTAAAAATTGTTTAACTATACTAATCATTCATTTATCATGCAAACAATGATGATATTAAATGATATTAGAACTAACAATTTTTCTCACAGAAAATGTTCAGGCGTTTCTGGTCATTGGTTAAAATTGTAAAAATATTTGTGCACTAAAATAAAATAATAATATTTACAAAAAAAATTGACAACTTCACGAATCAATTAGTTATCGTGCAAATAATGGTGATTTATAACGGTTTCGATATATTTCAGTTAGATCTAACAAATGTCAATAAAATGGGTAGAAATGTATCCGGGCACCCTGTCATTGAAAGAAGAGTTAGGGAAAATAATTCTACAACAAAGTAAAATAGACGAAAAAACGCAATTAAAAAGTTGTGGAATATTATCTAATGAGTAGGCATACATCAACAACTGCTACCGAAGTATTCATTTGACACTATGGAGCTATCGGCATATTGCTTCCATATTCATAAATGTTAAAATAAGCACTTGCATGCACAAGAATCAAACGTACAACCTGTTCAATATACCTTCCGCATTTGAATTCGAGAAAGAGTAGTACTGTGCACTATGACAAGCACTGCAGGTGTCACCGTATTACAGTCCCTGTTAATACGACTTTTCGACAGATATTTATTGTCCTCCATATAAGCGTTTCGTGCGTTCCCGATGTCGATTTCTACTAATTATATAATTATGCACAACTTTTTAAATAATATTTTTCTTCTATCTCGCTTTGTTGCGGATTTCGATTTCCTAAGTTTCCATTCATTTCATTTAGTGGCGCTGTAATGTATACAATTTGCAGTTAAAGGGACTGTAATCACTTTTATTCTATGAGTATAGTAGTTTTATTGATGGACCTAATATGTACACTTATAAACCTCTTCTATATAATTTATCGGGCTGTTTAAGAACTTTCCTAGGAAGCCTGTATACTATGTATGGTAGAAAAAATACAAAGCGATAGTATGACTAATACAAATTCAAGAAAATGATACTTTGACATTATTCTTAAGAGATAGTCCCCACCCCCCTCTCATACTTTGAATAGGTAAAATACGAGAAAACCAAAACTTTCTTTAGATTATACATCACAGACATTACATTCTTATTTTCAAGGATTTAAAATTCGAGGTGAACTGGGACTATCAAACCGTCTCTGATAACTCTGTTGCATACAAAAGGAATCTTATTAAGCTAGTGGCTTTCTTTGTCGCAATGTGCCAATTTAGAGGAGCACCTAGCCGGGTGGCTTTCATCTCCGATATGAAAATAATATGTGTGAACATGACATTATTTGAGCTAGCTTGTACCAAATCTGGTTATAAGAATAAAATAATAATAAAATATTTCTGGAGGTTAAAAATAAATTTGTTTTCTGCCGACATTGTGGCTGAGCGGTCAAGATAAGCTTTTCAACGTGCTTGCTAAGCTGTGGATTATGGGCTGGAATCCCACTTATGAGCATGGATGTTGTGTTATTGGGCGTAGTAAGTTTCGACCCCCTCCACTGGTGCTCCGAGGCAACGTCTAGTGTTTTCTAAGTGATGAGCAATTATGGCTAGTGATGATTATATATATCAAGTGCCTGACCATTAGAAAATACATAATTTGTTTTCTAAATATTCGAGTTACTTTCTCATATTATTTTTTTTCTTCAAAATAAACTTTTAATTCCCAACCCTAAAATAAAGTACTTGATATGGAAACAAATGTTATTTGTGCTTTTGAAAGTCATATGCTATTTGTCCCTTAAAAAGTACAAATTTTAAGCAGCAGAACTTCTTGTTTGCAACGGAATAAAGGGAGATTATGTAAAATTTGAAATACAAAAAAATAATTTAGTATAATTTTACTTCTACAAGTGAGTTAAAAAGTAAGTGACTTAAAACATTTACATTATTGAAATCAATAAAATGCATTTATTCTTTTAATTAAAATTTGTAATGTTTTTAAATATTGAATATATCCGACTACGTTCGGTCCGACTTTTTAAACGAAGTCCAAGCTCGGGTGTTTTAAACGTTCAAAATAAATACGAACCTAAGCCCGTGAGAGCAGCCCAAGCCTATGCAGTCTACACCCCAACCGTTATGAACTTCACGAAGTTTTTGTTAGTTGCACCATCCCTCCGCTGCAGATTCCGCATTTGTCACTAATGCTAGGCCTACTTTCACTGTCTAAAGTTTAATTGGTTCATTCAAATTGATTGATTGTTATTAAATTATTCCATTGAATTGCTTAATTATAATTTAATTAATAAAATCTGAAAAAAAATATTTATGAGATAAAATTAATACAGTCGTCAAAAGTGAAATTGCAACATAATGAACGAATGAACGCAGCCATATGCAAATCACAGTACCGGTAGAAGAGAGAGTCATATGCAAATGATTAAGTTTTCGTAAGTACCAGGTCACGTGACACACAGTTTTGGGTGATAAAAACCAGCAGACGACTCGTCCCGTAAATGCTATCAGCGACGATTTGCAACAGCCTTACTTTGGAAAAAGTGAATAAGAAATACCTGGAAGACATCAACGAGTTGTATACCAACAGTTAACAGCTAGGAAACCAGACCGTATCCTGGAGCTGTGTGCCGTGGATTTCTTGATGCGTATAATTGCCACGCGTGCTGAGCACAGCGTGAGTACTGTCCAGCGATGTGTGACACGATGGACGCAGGAACAAAAAATAATACGCTGAAGAAGGTGTGGATCTCACAGATGCACGGCAGAGCGCACAGACCGGCAGATTTGTCGAACTGCTCGTCGAGACCAGTTCGCAACGGCAAGTGACATCCAAAACAGCCTGCCACTATCAACGGTTGCACCTGTATGCACCCAAACCATTCGCAATAGGTAGCATGAAGTACAGCTGCGCGCACGGCGGCCAGCCACTGGGGTGCTATTAAGCGCTCGACACAGAGATGAACGTCTGGCGTGGTATCGTCGTCATCGCAACCGGACCAATGAATGGTATCGGGTATTGTTTATGGATGAATCTCGCTTCTGCCAGTGGAAGAATGGCAGCTGTGGACGAGTGTGACGGCTTCCCAGGGAACTTCACTTGCCAGCCCATATCACCGAGCGTCGCACTGGCCCCTCACCGGGCATCATGGTTTGGGGTGGTATCAAGTTCGATCCGCGGACAGTTCCGGTGCCTATTGCAGGTTATCTGGCAGCGGAATTGTACGTCACTCAAGTTGTGATGCCTGTGTTTCGGTCACTATTGCAGGCCGTCCCCGGCATGGTTTTCTAACAAAACAATGCCACACCGCATGGCGAACTCTCAACCGGAATTCACATCTTTTTCTGGCGGCATCCTTGCCGGATCTCTCCCACATTAAACAAATGTTGACCCTCATCGGACGTCAGTTGCACCGGAAACCACCGATACAAACCACAGACGAACTGCGTCCCACAATGGACGCTGCGCCGCAAGGATTACTTTAGGTAAACATTAATCGACTTATCGATAGTATGTCTCGTCGTTTAGCTGTCTGTATAGCTGCCCATTGGGGCCACATTCTTTACTGAATAAACATGTTTCTTTCGAATATCTTTGTTTGTTCTTTTAATCATTTGTCTTTTCTCTCTGTACTGTGATTTGAATATGGCTACGTGCATTCCTTTATGGTGTTGCAAATTCATCTTTGTTGAGTATAAGTCGGTCTAAGAAAAACAGAAGGAAATAATTCGCTTTCAACTAGCCCTCAGATAGGACGGCACTGTATGTCATGGTGAACTGCTCATAGACCTGCACTGTGCAGGTTTATAGTCAGTTCACATTTGATATGAAAGGATAACGGCGACTGTAAATGACAATAATTTTTTTTTATGATATTTATAGTGTAGCATTTCTGGAGAACATGAATAAAGAGTATATTTCGATTAATTTGTGAGATTTCGGAAAGTAAATGCACCATCTACTTAGCAGAGTTAAGAGGTTTTAGTATAAGATAATGGTATATTTGCGTTTAGTATCATATTTTGATTAAATTAAGCTGCTTAGTCAACTGAACAATTAATGAAATAAGTGATAGCAACTGTATTGCATGATATATCTGATGTGATAAAAATATATAATCGCATGATTACCTGACAGTAAAATTATGTGATTATACAAATAAGCCATTAATTTGCGTTGTTTTAAATTTACCTGTATAAATTCTTTCTCTGGTAACGAAAAATTCAGATAATAATGTATTTAGGAAACAATATTGATTTTAACTTTTTTTTCGTAGGAGAAATTAATGACCGCAATATAGTTTTACAGATTAACAACATCACCTAATTAATAATTACTGAATATAAAATAAAAAACACTTTTCCAGATTCTAATAATAAAAGATTGTTTCTAATTAGACAGAAATAAATATTGATATGAAGAAGAATATAATTAAGGGCAAATAACAAAGGAATGAACAAATTATTTGAAACTATTCAAATTCAGCTACTTCAGCGAATCTAGAAAGATCTAATTAGGCTACAGTTTTCGATTGCAAGGTAATTATAACGATGAAATCAATTCAAATTAAAATTACTAATTAAAAATATATTTTCTGCAAATGAAAATCGTTATATATTAATCGGTTATATATTAATTGCATAAATGAATCAATAAATTTTTGATTATTGTATATAACCTATCTTATTAGACATTTTATAGATAATTAATTAGTCTAACTGTGAAACTTTTGTCAATATTAATTTTTGCATACTATTATATATAGAGAAAGTGGCTTCCTCGAATTACTGAAGATATTGAAAGAAAATAATTTCGTACAAAAGCCAGTCTCTATATGTATGCATATTTATGAATCTGTGAAGTGTGCACATTATAACTCAAATGTATATATCGCTGTGAAATGTTATGCTGTTGTTGTTGAGACTCAGACCTTCCGACCTACCAGAAAGGTGTAAGGTAACTGTTTGGACGGCCGGGAAGAGTCACCCAATTTAGACCGGAACCCAGTGGGGGAGGCATCCACAGGGACCGTACTCTCCTTCCCCAACCACGAACCTCTCGGAAGGACTTACGGATCCACATGTTTAACACGATCATACTCCGCGTGAACACGGCGGCAATTTTGGCAGCGGAGAGAATCGAACCTGGACATACCAACTGCAATTCCCGCGCGCTAATCACAGGGCTACCGCGCCCTATGAAATATTATGTGTAAATGCATTGTGTAAAATACCAGAATTCGATACATTTAAGCGAAATTTGAAAGAGTAAAAATGGAATTAATCGAAATTTAACATTTCCATAAATTTCTTTCCAATGGATAACAATAATTTCTGTAACAATGCTGTATGAAAAATATGTACCCGCGCAATAGGGTGAAGAAAGACAGCCGTTGCATAAAATAAAAATAGTGTTTGCTTTTCCATATTAATATATAGGGAAAGTATTGAGGAGTCTAAAAAGTTTCGACTAAGCTACACAAATCGGACAATTTAGAACACTGATTAAAAATGTTTAGCGTAGAGTCTGCCTGTGCGTCAGTCTGTGAAATGTATGTATCCACTCAGATTAAAGCCTATATGAAGAAATTTTACAAATTTTATTAGAAGAGTCACTTGTGTGCTATGCTGGTTCTGATTAGGTTTAGATATAATTCAAAATATAACAACATTTTTCCTTGCAAAATACCCGTAATGAAAATCTGAAAGGAAAGAATAAATATGCTGAAATGAATTAAATAGATACTTGTTTTAATTGTGGACGAAGAAATGAATAACGCTAACCTCGAGATAAATGTATCGTGAATGTTTTTTTGGAATTTTGAGGAACTAGCGAGGTCTTTAGTGCGATAAGTTAACAAATCTGAACATTTTATGAATGAAATTTTAATGTGATATAAATTCATGAATATAATGAATATATATATGAATATAATGTTCTCCAAGGTAAAGGTTAAACTTCATTTTAAAATAAAGGAAAACTGCGCATAACATTAGCTAATGCTTGGTTACAAGCTTATAAGTCATGGACATCATTTGAGATACTAAAATGGAACCGCATTATATATATATATATATATATATATATATATATATATATATATATATATATATATATATAAACTAATTTAATTAAAGTAGAATATAGATGACACATTAGTAAAGCAATCAAAACGTATAAAAATATTCAATTGATTACTTGGTGAAATTCAAGAAAATACAAATCTTCAAAATGAAAACCTAAAAACAATCTGTATGAAATAAAACGACTTGTTAACAAAGAATGAAATACAAGTAATTTGAAAAGTACTGACAGCCCAACGATCGAGAAGATGGTTCAAAAACAGGAATGACGGTTGGAATTGAAAGTTCAATATAAAGTTCTTGCTGTAAAATTTGTTCTGTGTAATAAGACTTATAGTATCGAGCAACAGAACGTAGTCGAAATTTCGATCCAAACACGGCGGATATAATGTTGTTTCAAGTTCTTCCAAACACTTAATCAACCCTCTGGTTGCTTAGAATGCTGAATCGTTCAACATTTATAGTATCAACCACTGGACTCAACCTAAATGAGCTGTATTTTCAAGCTTTCTTCCGAAGTGGACAATATGTGGAGAACGGAGTTAAGAAACCTCCTGAAGCCCTCCACAGGGGACATTAATGGCTGAAACTAGACGAAAGAGAAGAACTAATTTTTGATGTTGAACACTATATATTGTTACACAAAATAAAACTCATTAAAGACAATACAGTTTAATTTTTAAAAATCTGTTAGCTGCACTATCTTCGACAGTATGAAATACTGCTAACATATATTTACCATAAATAATACCAAGGATAAAATTCTTTAAAATCCATATTCTGTTATTCCATACATATTCATAAAATGTATTTTGAAATACACTATTACTTTATAAAATACGAATCTTGGAGAATACGAATAATTTTGTAAATATTTGTGACTATTATTCATATGAAAAGACTTGTGCGTATTCTGTAGAACATATAATATATCTTCAAATAAAAGTATATTTAAATCCAAACTATCTCCAAGTCGTCTGTTTCAGATTCAAAGGTACAGCCATGTCTTTACCTGGCTCAAAAGGATTCCAGTTGTCATGACAACGGTCTATTTTTGTAACTCCTTGATCCCTCTTGGATTAAGTATGTTGTGAAGGAATGCTTGTGATTTTTTAGCCCCAGCTTACCTTTGTGTCGGTTAGAGGTAAACAAAATAAGATGGCAATATAAAGATGGAAATATTTCGTTATTTTCCTTTCAATGTATATACATTTTATGAATAGAAATTGAAATTGGGGATCTTCCATTTGAAATAAAACTTTCTTAAAAATGCGAAGTATAAATTCATTTTTTTTCATTCAATACAAATTTTAGGGGGGGGGGGAAATATGTCATATTCCCATATATCGATGATTAAATTACAAGTAAAAGAGAAAAATGAATATTCCTTTTTCAATATCAGTTTAAAAAAACTAAAAGGAAATCAGAGCTATTAATAAATTTTTCGATAAACGAAATGTGCTAAATCAGTATAATTCCTATGGATTTAAGGAATCTTATACAAGTACACCTTTCTGTATCTAAATGGATTTATAGTCGCAAAACTCTATAATTCATAGCTATCCAATTGGTTCAACCCGGTCTTCCTATAGCCTCATGTATTTTCCGCTAAACCATTAAATTTACAGCTGGTTGCAGGGTATGTCTGATTTCGTCAATCGTTAAAGTTTCAAAAAAATTCGGAACATAGCAAGTCATCTCTACTGGCATTGTGGCTTTCGACTATTCAGCTTTAAATATTCACTAAAGAAAGCAAAACTGACTATATAATTCTGGTAAATGCAATGACAGCGTGATTTCAAAGTACAATTTTGCATGGACCAGAAAATATAAACAGTTATTTTAAAACATATTTTACGTATCTTTGATACAAGAAAATTAGCTTATAGAGTTACAAATTCGACATTTAATTTTAAATAAAAACATTTTTTTCAGTTTGGAATAATGATTGCAGCAGCAACGAAAATTCTAGGACTAGGTTCGCTACTGCTATAACTCATCACCACTATTAGCAACATTAGTAACTATTAACACCATCAAAAACGATTTGCAATAAATGTTGATTTAAAGGTTACAAGCAATAATGTTGAAACCGTTTGACCAAAATATTTAGTCATCTACGAGGGGGTGGGGTGGGAGGGTTCTATGCTGGATGCACTATTGACAGATTGTAAAATATAGTTTTAATTTACTACCTTTCATCCATTGTTTTTACATAAGTTACAAGAGATAATAAACGATTTTAAGTGGATTTGAAGAAGTGATTAAACTAGCAAGAATTATGCTTTGTTATATCTGAATTTATTGCGAATATTATGTAATATTTACTGGATGCGATAGCAGCCATATTTGTAGTATATTCTAGAGCAGCATGTGTGTTGTAGTGCGTATGTATGTCAGTGTGTATATATTTCAGTGTGTATGTATTGTAGTGTGTATGTATTTTAGTGTGCACGTATTTTAGTATCTATGTATATTAGGGTGTACGTTTATTAGTGTGTATCCGTGAGTCTGAGTCTGCAGACGCAGCAAATAAAGCGTTTAGAATATAATTTTTTTACGATTATTACAATTAAAGAATACTGGAACTCTACAGGTTCCAAACGCAATTGAATATTCAGAAGACCTCACACCACGTTTCGAATGATTTCCTTGTTAAAATCAATACTTTTAATAATGATAAATAAATAATCATTTTAGGTGTAATTTGCCATTAGAAAACAAAAGATACAAACTTTACAACGCCAACGATATTATACGAAATATTACGCGATTTTAGTATATACTTTACAAAAAAAAATTAAAAAATTCAGAATTTACCACACTCTTAAATACTCATATCATACGTAATTTTTCCTTAGGAAACGAATGACATAAATTTTGGAATGCTAGCATAAACCGTTCTTGAGATATTGCGTGATTTAAAAAAATATAAAAAATTACATAAAAGTTAAAAATGTAGTAAGCGTTGTCGAATATGTTCACTTTCCATATGTAATATTATGAAACATTATTTTCGTGAACTTAGTTTGTTATATTGGCGACAGCAGATTTTAGAGATATGTAACAGGCTTGCCTTTCGGGGATACATTATTGTACACGGATATTTGTGAACATAGCAAGTAGGGAGTAGTAGTGTAAAACTTAGTAGCATAAAACGTAGAAATTTGGTACTTTATTTTTATCACATATAGCTTTTTGGAATAATATATGTTGAATAAAATCTGTTACAATTCATTAAGGAACGAATATAAACTGGCGAGAATTAACAGCGTTTATGTGCATTTGGTGTTTAAAATGGGCATATGCATTAAGATACAGCTTTTAAAAATACAGACGCCGACTTATGCAGCGCTTTGCGGAACATAAAGTGCCTTTTTTCTAAACGCTACTTCCTTTCAATATCGACGTTCCTGGCAGCATGGCTCTAATTTTAGAAAAAAACTCGGCAGAATTAATAACGAGACTTATACAAAATCAATGCCAGAAACTATTGTTAAAACAAATTTCTCATTCAATACGCAATTACGCTTCTTCATTAAGTATTTTATCCAATTATCTCTATACATCAAAGAGGTACTAAGATTCTTACTGTAAATCAGATAAAGAATTCATTTTACCAGTTACTACTCAGATTCGGTAATGCTTGAAATTAGCAAAAAAACTCATTTGTTGAAAATGGAAATTAGGTAGATGTTTGTTCCAAGATTCAGCTGTAATAAATGAATTATGTTTATTTAGGTGGAAGCGATTTATTTATGTGCTGAATGCATTCATATTAAAAGTATACAATGAGACTAATATTCATAATCTTCAGAGAGGTGAATAATTTTTACTTTCTCATACTAAAGAATATAGTATAGAGAAAGTATTATTTTTACGAAAATTTTAGATTTCGAGATGTCGATGCTAATATATGTTTTAAGACATCCTGAACCCATTTTGATTATTTTTAGAGATATGTCTGTTTATGTTTGAATTCTTGAGAACACGATAGCTGGATACAAATATTAATGGATTTTCACGAAATTTTATAAGGTTTTATTAAAAAAATCTAAATCATATTTTTTTAAATTTGAGCAAAAACTTCGAAATTTTATATTTTCTTTACATGGTAGAATAGGATAAAATTTGACATAATTATTGCATAAAAGTTGCTATTTTCGGCTAAATAGTGTAATTATTTAGACCAACAATACAGATTTTTATAGAAATTTCTTGCAAAATTTGAAAGAAAAAAACATGCTATATAAAAATGAATTCTGGTATGCGAAAAGCGAAATAAGTATCAGATAACAAAAAGATGCAAATTTCGATGCACTTAAAAATATTAAGAAATTGATCCACGGATTCCGACCAAACATGTTCGAGAGAACATTATTTAATGCTTTCGATGGTGTCTGGATGAAAACTCTTTGATAATACTATCGGTCGCTAAGAAACCAATTTGAGTGAGAATCGCTAAAATTTCTTAAAATCGTGCGAAAGCAAAATGTGACTAAAAAACTTATATTCGAATTAAAAAAAAATCCTGCCGAGCTTTACGTTCCGTGTCCTGAATTATCTGTGTACCAGATTTCATAGCCGTGCGTGTTCTGAAATTTCCCGCTACATACAACACGCACAGAAACACAAATATCATTAAAATGTACGCCTACCTTAACATATAAGATAACCTTTAATATGTAAGATTACATTACATTTTATTACATTAACACTTCTTTAAGGCGAATACTGTGAGCATGGACTTGGCCACAAAGAGAACTGGAACAGCCCAGTGGTTAAGACACAAGCATTACACATGGAAGAGCTTGTGGTCCCCCGTTAATACCACACGAAACTATGACCGTATCTACGCAAAGTATAAGCACTATATCTGAAGGTCCGAAACTCCATACAAGAGGTGACTGGTTAGGTTAGACAAAGTTTTATACTGTCCCTATGGTTATTACCCTCACTATGTTAATCAACTGGTTAAAGTGTTTTAGATACCCCACCTCTTTGGTGCGCCTGTGCTACGTAATCTCTTTGTAAAATGGGCCTTTAAAAATAAATAAGTTTATATACAGATAAGAAACTTGTACACGCAACTTCGTGTAGTCTTATCTCAGTCTCTGCAATTAGATGTCGGCTGCGTGGTACGACTGGACGTATCGATTCCCCAAGATGTTAGCAAAATTGTGGAATGTAATACATTTTTTGCCATTTAATTTATCCTCTATTTCATGCTGGCGAAAATGTGTCAAGTGTCATTTACTAGTGTTGTGAGATATGTATTCTGCCAATAACCGTCCAATGCATTCTTGTATGTACAACCGAAATATTTCAGTAATTAAGGCGATGGGATCACACACGGTAGACCCGGGATCTATCTCCGACTCCACCCAAAAGCTATATATAGTGTCTATACAGCGTATGTGCCTATACGGCGCTCAGTGGTGCCAAATGAGGAATTTACGGATAAAACCTCACAACTTATGCATTTCTTAATATTTTTGCATACTTTTTGCGAATGTAGATAAGTTAAAAGTAAGATTTTATATGCATGGTAATATTAAAATCAATGGCGGTCCCAGATTTTTTTCGGGAGGATATTTGCTTGTTTCGGGGGAAGATATGAAGGTATACGCATACCCTTCACCTTTTTTTTCAATTTGATGATAAAATTATAAAACTTTTTTTATAAATGCACTAACACCCCATTTTCTGGTTGAATTTTGTTTCGGCTTATTGTCATTCTTCGATTAGCACATTAATTAGCGGTTAGTTAAAAAAATAAAATAAATAAATAGAAAATGTACGGAAATATGCCCGTATTTTGTCACAATTGTTGAAACAATATATCATAGAAAATACAAATTTTAATGTAGGTGTTAGATCCTAAAAAATGTAGATTAAAATTCTCAGATTGTTCATTATTATCGAGACAATAATTATATACGTATATATATACATTGTTACTTGTCCTTTTTTGGGAATTTATATATATATATATATATATAATCGATAATAAAGTGCTATTAAATTATTAAGCTTTGTTTTTACTTTTTGAAACTGCTTTACTTTAGTTCAAGAAATGTTGCGTAAATTCAATATGTCTTGTTATGGGATCAGTTTACAAGTTGCAAAATATGTCTTTGATGTTTTAAAAGTAGTAATAAAATATTTATCATGAAAATAAGTGTCGCTAGATAAATTGGAAGTACGAACGATACTTATGCAGGGCTGAGCAGGACCTTCAGAAAAAGTATGAAATATGCCATACGAAACAGCCAAGGTTGCAAAAAGTTGCAGCTGATTTTCATAGAACAATTGCATAATAGTATTTGCTTTCGAAATAACTCATCCAGAGCGTGTAGGAACGTGTAACTTTTTATAGGCTTAAAGAATTGAAGGAAAACAAAAAAATTTATATATCTATATTTTACGCTTTATAGTATGATTTTGGATATGTTGTTACGAAATGTATTTATTTGAGAAATAAGCTGAGGTTACATATATTGAAAGTACGTGAGACATATAATTATGAATATCCACAAAAATTTTGGAAAAACTATAGAAATTTTAGTTAGAAAAAGCAAGATTTCAATTAGAATGTGGAAGATTTGTTTAAGATCGGTTTTTCCTTCTAGTCACACTGAATAAAATACATTTATTTTCATGGCAAGATTCTTCGGTTCATTGCGTATCAAAAAATAGTAGTTGGTATCGAAAAATATTATATTCGGGATTCGGGTTTTTTTCCGCCACGGCACCAGTGTGCGGATGACGTTAAATTTTTAGGCACAGAAGTTCATATACGGTGCCTGTGGTTGCCATTTGGTTCTGGTCAAAATTTTGTGGAACTGTACCGGCTGTCTAAACAGTCCTTACATCTTCGAGTAGTTCAGACAGTCTGATTAGAAGGGCAAGTGCATTGTATGTGTAAAGGGAAAGTGTTATGTGTTTTGAATTGGTATGTTAGTTTTCAGTGAATTTATCACGGTTTGTAGATCCTAAAATAAGAATCAATAAATCTTACCATAATGTGATGGTTTAAGTGCTGGTGCGCTTCAGAAGTCTGTGTTCACTCAGGAAATAACCGATTGATATCTGCGAAATTTAGCAGTTACAGGAATTATGCTTTACTCTGCTACTGATTAGGCAAAATATATAGAACCGGCCTTTTTTCCAAAAACTGTTTTTAAAATGCAATAAAAATATACTTCAATTTATTATTAACATAGCACATTTTACGTATTTTCGAAGATGGAGAATGTGACATGACGGTTCTTACCACAATAACCGTACTCGCAATAAGAATCTGGAGATTTTCTGGGGATTATTGTTTATGGTCAGGAAGATTTTTGGTGAATATCTCATATTTCCGGATATTATTATTTGTTTATGCTGTTATTTTGTCAGTTTATTGAAATCGGGAGTTTTAAACGAAGGATTTAGTGCAAAAACACGCAATTATATTAAAAATTAAAAATGTCAGCATTAATTCGCCCAATTTAATCAAATTTAAAATAAGTTTTTCGGTCTGATAATTTTTTGGATGATAAAACCCGTGCTAATGAATTAGAAAAATTAAATATTAAAGAACAATTAATTCGAATATATGTGGAAAGTCCGCAGTACCACATTAGATCCTGTATTTAAATACGGCATAAGTATAGTGAGAATAAGCTTACATACATCAAAGCACAATTTCCTTTACAAATCAGCAATCGCACTTAAGTAACTCTTTCAGGTAATTACCTCTTTGCAGATTAAATCGGTATTACAAGTTTTAAATCTAAATCTAATAAATAAATTATTCAATGAATATTTTACGTTGCAATCAGTGTTCCTTAATCAGTAGTAATTAATATTATTATAAAAATTCTGGAACATAAAAATCAAAAATAAATGTGTCTGGAGATTATATCAATCTATTTTATTATGCTTAAATAAATAAAGTGCTTAATTTATTTATTAAAAGTCATCATCAACATTAAAAGTCAGTTTCACACAGGAAAGTAATTATCGTATTTTTAGAGATGGATTTATTATTAATGTAAAAATTATAATCTGTGATATGGAATAAAATATTATATCACATGTGCCTCATGTGCAACTTTATAAGCTGTTTTATAAAGTAAATTACTTGTCACTTTAACGTGTGAATGGCAAGGACTCATTTTACTTACTTTCAAAACAGTTACGTAAAAAGTCATTATATTTACTTTTATGCAAGAACAATAAACTAGTTCGTTTGCATCACAAATTATTTAAAACACTGGATATTTAACAAACATTATCTAAACAGCGGTTAGTGGTCATTATATTTATTTTTCACATTCGGCTTAATATTTATAATCACACAGTTACCAATTGATGGTAATTAGATTTCTAAAGAAAAATGTAAAAATTATTTAGCTCATATTTCATGGTTATTAAGGTAATTGGTATGGAACATCTGAGGTCTTATCTCTGGCATAATTGAACTGAAATTTAAACAAGAGAGGTCAATCATGCATAAAGCATTGATTATGAAACACTTTCCAACTGCAATGCAATTTTATTTAAACATATCTAAAATGCGATACATCCAGCTGTAATATTTTTATAATTATCACAATACTACATAATTTATTATATTTGAAAACTTAAGACTTCATCGAAAAAAATGATCTTTATTCAAATGACGTCATTGAAAGATAAATCGCCTAGCTCTCTGTGTAATAGCAGTGAATATTTCATTCGTACCCTTTTATTCATCGCAATACTACAATAATTTATTTTACTTAAAAACTTAAAACCATGGAGGTAAAAGTAATTTAACTCTATACTTAAAACTTCATCGAAAAAGTCTGGTAAAAATAACCCCTTCTCTATGTAAAATCAATGAATGTTTCCTTCATATCAGCTATATTGCAGACTCCAGAGCAAATAATTTTGCGTTAAAGAAATTCAGTAATTCATATACAACTCATCTTACAGTTTGTTGTGTTTACATTCTCCATCAGTGAAATTTCGTTGTAGAAATAATCAAAGTTTGATGATCATTTAAACTCAAATATAATGTAATTGCGTTGTTTCAGAATATAGATGCACAGAAATTAAGCAAAAATAAAGGGGTTTTAGGACGGATAAAAAAATTATTAAATATAAATTAAAAAGGACTTCAAAAATCACGATTTTGACACAAGATGGATGCCATATTTTATTTGAAGTGGGTCACGTGATCTCGTCATATGATATGGGTGTGACAATTATTTTAATTTTTATTTAAAAAACTACCTAATATATTTTGCTGAAATGTTTTTTTATATTTTTTAAGGGTTAATTTGAATATTTCCTAAAACTTTCGAAGCAATTTGTGAATTCGCTTGAAAAATATTTGAAAAACCTACCCATAGGGTTCAATGTATTTTATTTTTTCAACCCTGCTTCAATCCAAATTTAATTGGGTGATATTATTCATTTATATTCCCCTTAGGTCCCACAGACCGTCTGAACAACATAATGAAATTTTATTTTGATAAAGTCAATTTTACGGCAGATATAGTGCAAACGGACAGACAGACAGACAGAACGAACAAAGACAAACACTTTTCAACTACGTTGTAATGTGTTAAAAATTGAAAAATGCCAAATATATAGGACGCATGTACTGAGCAATGCATCGTGACAGATAGTGTTAGAAAACTACATACTTGATTTAAGGAGTTTGGAGCGGTTGATACAGTTTTTTACCACAACGTGTGCTAAGATATGTAAAATATATATACTTATATATGCTGACAAAAATAAGAAGAAAAGTAATCAGTGGAATTTTCAATCGATGTTTGCAATACGTCTTAACAGATCTCTTTAACAGAGTTTGCGAATCGATTGAATGTTGACACGATCATTTCAATCGATTGAAAAGTAAATGTCCAAAAGGGAAAACACTTGTTTTTTAAACCGGTTTAGATTCATCATAATTTCGGTTAATTCTTGTGAAGATTCTGTTATTTATTATTATCTTATTCTTATAATTTATTTTCCTAATTTTTATTTATGTCCTAAACTTGTCAACCTCCATTCCAAAGAATTGGACTTACGTGATTGGCCAGATCTGTAAAATGGCGGACTCTAGAATTTCGGCATCTGACATTCTTATCATTTCACACGTGTATGTTTAACCGTTCTTGGAAATATCGTAATTAGATAGCATTTCGTATTTTTCATGTTTGGTGTAGGTTGAAATTCAGTTTAGTAATGATTGAGATTCGGCTTAAGTGTATAGATTTGTGTATCCTGGATAAATACATTGCAACTTGGATAAAACGAACGTCTCTAATTCGAAATCGTCATTAATTCGAAGATTTATCTTGGTCCCTTGAACTATATATTAAACCAATGTTAAAAAATCGTGGATAATTCGAAGTTCAACTTCCTTAATTCGAAGTTTTTTATAAAAACTTTCGAACCATAACACCTTTTCGGCCTTTCATCGTTAAAAAAATCATCGCCGGAATACCCTCACCTGTTCGACACGTGACAGCTGAAACCCCCTTCCCGCTACCGGTTCGACCGGTTCGAGCGTTCAACCTACAGCGGGTGTTGGTTCAATCGGCTTCAGACGTCATTTGAGCTTCCTACTGTCAGTAGTGTCGTGAGAGTTTCGCTAGTGAGCATTCACGATGTCTTTGAGTAAACCACGCGTTCAATATAAGAATTTAACGTTTGCTGAAAAGGTCGCCGTCATTCGCGATTTGGAAAAGGGTGTGAAGAGGAAATGTCAAATCGCCAACGAGTACGGGATAGCCCAGTCTACTTTTTTGAAAAATAAGGACAAAATTCTGAGTAACGCTGCTGCTACGCGTGGAAATGGAAAGGATGGCAAAAGAGCTAGAGAACCGGACAATCCTGAAGTTGACGAGTGTGTGTTGTTTAAACAAGCACGCTACAAAAACATTCCTCTGAGTGGCCCCCTTATTCGAGCAAAAGCGGAAGTATTTTCTGCCGGTTTCGGAAAAAGTGATTTTCTGTATTGAATGTACTACGTACATGTATGTAGCTTACGGAAATCGTATTTTGTTTACATACATATAGTGTGTATTCCTTCATACCATGATATTTCTCAATAAATATTTACTTATTAACCGAATAACCTTTTCAAGCATTCAGTGGATCTGAAACTAAAGTCAAAAGATGTAACTTTTTTAAATCGAAGTTTTGGATAATTCGATTTTTTTTAGTGGTCCCTTCAGTTTCGAATTATCCAAGTTGCACTGTACTATATTATTAGCAATGTAAATATTTCGTATATTGATTTGTATGTAGTGTTGTATATAGTTTATAGATATAATCTATCTATTTCTTCAGAAACATACATGTTTTGTGGCTGCTTCGTAATATACTTGGACTTGAGAACGAATTTTACGAAGTGAACATTTCCATTTGTTTAGCCTCAGCCCTTTTTCCACGTGTATAGCGATAAAGCTTGTTTTATTAAGTTTTTCTTTTTTCGTTTCCATACCTTTGAGTTTTGTTGTTTTTCTGTAACTTGATAGCTTGTGTTCTGTATTTTTTTCCATTTGATTGATGATTTGCTGTATTATATTTCATTCTGTGGGTGTTTTAGAAAGTTAGGTTTATCGTGTTGCATCCTCTTACTTTTAGTTCATTGGATTTTCAAACTACTATTATTAAATATATATATATATATATATATATATATATATATATATATATATATATATATACATACAGGGTGTCCAGTGCTATCGGTACCCAATGGCTATTTCCTCAACCGTTAGTCACAGAGATATACTTCCAATTGCAAAAATGTTTTAAATTTTAAAAGTTATTATCTTAGAAACAGTTTAAATCAATAAATGCATTTCTGAAAGAAATACGAAATATAAATTTTTATACGGTCCCCCGGTCCTACCAATTATGTTTAGGAAGGTCATCCTCATACAATTTCATGCAAAAAAAAATCTTCCATTTACGACCAAAATTCACCGAGTTATGAGGCAGTAACCTTTATGACTTAAGTTGATTTTCGGCGCACAAAAATGTCCCGTTTCAGGCAACCAACCAATCAGGGACCGTATTGACCATTTCTCAGCACAAAAAGTGCTCAATTTTAAACAGCTATAAGTCGGTCAATTTTAGTCGTAACAAGATTTTCTCTATTTTGCATAAAATTGTATGAGAATGATTTTCCTAAATATAATTGGTAGGACCGGGGGACAGTATAAAAATTTATATTTCGTATTTTTTATTTGTCAGATCTATTTCGTAGAATTCTAGTCGCTAGGTACATTAATGTTTGTTTCAAATTGAAGTTAATTTAGAATTTTAATTTCATATCAACACGTTTCACGATTCAATTCAAATTGAACTCTGGCAGTGGAGAATCTTTTCGATATCAAAATTCAGAACACAAGAAGCGTAAGTTCATTACAGTCTGCTTATAAAAATAGTTTTATATTAGCAGGTACTGTATAAAATGCATAAGATAATAGCTAGCATTTTTACATAACTCTGGTGTATAACATTACTTGTTATTTGTATAATATTAAGACAGTTTCTTATTAGAATGTATGGGGACAGTACACTTTTGAAAATTTTGAATCGGATTTTCTAATTTTCGCATATTTTTGTAGCTTTCTAAATTACAAAAACAGATTGATATCGATTATATTTTCGTGCTTTCATTCTATTTTGATATTTATCCTTTTAGACGCCAGTTAAATCAGAAAAATCTAAACATTTGTATTTTGTATATTAACACTCTACTTATTTTTTCAAAAACGTCTAAAGGTAATATTTTAAAGTTGTTTTTAATGTTCTATTTATAGTACATGACTCTCTGCAGATTTCATCATTTAATAATTAATATTCAATTGTTGATATTTTAAGCTTAAACCTTGTTAAAGATTAATATTTTGATTTAGAGTAAACCAAGTCGTGAAATAAATTTTCGCAATTTTGCCCTAAACCATTGAACTAAAAAAATTTTTGGGAATTTTTTTTAAAACTCTGTATCACGGTTCCAATGAATGACAATTTTACAATTACACTGTATTCATCTTATTTAAAGGACTTTAAAAATATTTCGATTGATACTATACTTAACAGTGTAACCCCCCGGGGGGGGGGCTAATGACACCAGGAACAAAAAAATATATCGCTGCTATTTTTCAGAATAATGATTGAAACTATAAAGTCTGGTGATTATTCAGCCATAAATAAATCCTTTTTATGCATAATTATGTCAAATTTTGTCCTATGCTGCCATGTTAAAAAAATATATATAATTTCTAATAAATTTAGAATCTTTCGCTTGAATTTAAAAAAAAAATTATATCTAGTTCTATATTTTTTGTAAGAAAGCTCGATATAAAGTTTCGTGAAAGTCCATTACTATTTTGGACCGATATTGTGTACACAAGAATACGACCACAGACATACAGTAGACGGACATCACTCTAAAAATAGTCAAAACGTGTTCAGGAGGTCGTAAAACATATATTGGCTTTGAAATCTCAAAATTGAAAATTTTCGCGAAACCAATACTTTCTTAATACTACGTATGTGAAAATAAAAATAAATATTTAATGCCATCAAATGTGAGGGTACTATATAAAGTATATGGCGCCTGAAGGGATTAAGTACTAAACCCGTTGGTTTGATGCCTGTCTTGGAACTGCGTTGATCTCGAAACACAGTATTCTATTTTTTCATAGAATACCTCGTAAGTTAACGTCTCCTGAAATTTTATAAAATTGCATGAGAAATTTTAAGAAGAATAATATAATGAGGTCTTAATTGAACTGTCTTTACTGCGTCTAATAAAATAATAGGACACTTTGTGAGTGGAAGAACGATATAGAGATGTTTTAATTAAACTATATTTGCTTTGACTACTAAAATAAAAAATAATCAGTTGCTAATATTGTAAAAATCAAAATTTTTAAGTTCAAATGTTAAGTCAACGTTCAAAATTGGTATTTTTACTCTTACCTAAATTTTACTTGTTGTGTATGGTGTTTTTTAGAAAATTACTCAGCAGTCAGATTTATTGTAGTGCAGTTTTAAATGCTATCGATCTTTAAGCCTAGTTTAAAGTGCCTAGTTTAAAGCCTAGTTTAAGGTGTCATACATTATTTTACATTCCAGCTAATGTTAATTGCAATTTTTTTAGAAACTTTTCGTTTTTAAATTTTATACGTTATTTTATTATACTCTAATAGTATTGATTTGTTTGCTATGTTAGAAAAGATTTTGAAAAATGTATGTTTGAGGATTTTGCTTTGATGTATGATCCACTGTGATGTGATCATTGTAATCGGACTTGTTCCGTTATATATCACTGACAGAAATAAATAAATAAAGCAACTAAAAGTGGAAATAGCAACCATTCCTTATTCACAAATTAATCGCAGATAAAATCCTGGCTTAGATGTAATAATTAATTAAATTCCGCCATTCTAAAATTTGCTAACTTGCGGGCAATGCAATATAGAAATTTCAAAAGTAAAAGAAACCACTTTAATTATTATATTCTAAGAATAAAAATATTAATATGTCATCTTTTTGAAACTTTGTAGTTAAAAGTGTAGTTTTTAGTAGATCTAAAAATTTCATGCATTTATCGCAAGTAACTGATTTATGAAAAATCCCAAACTTAAGTCACAAGTTGAACGTTTATTACATGCTAAATTTGTACTATCCCCTTAAAACAATTTGCAAAAGATAGCTAAAATATCTGTCCGCTTTGATGTTAAAGTTGTGCAAGTCACGGTGATACATTAAGTTCATGCGTTAAGCTACGTTAAAGGAGTTAATAGACTCCTTAATTAGCTGAAGAATTAAGTAGAACAAACATTCATTAAACATCAAAGATATTATAACTTTTTGGTCCCAAGGGGACGTGAGATTTAGATCAGTTGTATTGTATTATTCAGAGTACTGTAAAGGACTTGAATGCCAATATGCATCTCAAATCAGAACTTCAAAGTCCGTGAATAAATATATGATAAAAAGTAGCATGCAACGATCAAAGAATGCAAAGTATGCTCTTGGGTAGCTTATGCAAATTTCATAAATAACATTTTCAAAATAGGCTGCTTGTAATTCTAGTCATTCAAATAGTTCAATTAAAACCATCATAACACATTTTGAAGCATATTTTCGACAGAAAACTCAAAAATATTAATTTTTAACTATTTATGTTTGTGTCCCCCTTAA